>CM074718.1:662647745-663247500 GCA_037306005.1 Rhinophrynus dorsalis | reverse complement strand
TGGGATATACCTTCATGACACTGCTTTGGGATATACCTTCAGGGTACTGCTTTGGGATATACCTTCATGACACTGCTTTGGGATATACCTTCATGGCAATGCTTTGGGATGTACCTTCATGACACTGCTTTGGGGTATACCTTCATGATACTGCTTTGGGATGTACCTTCATGGCACTGCTTTGGGGTATACCTTCATGACACTGCTTTGGGGTATACCTTCATGATACTGCTTTGGGATATACCTTCATGACACTTCTTTGGGTTATACCTTCATGCACTGCTTTGGGATATACCTTCCTTCATGACACTGCTTTGGGATATAAATTCATGACACTGCTTTGGGATATACCTTCATGGCACAGCTTTGGGGTATACCTTCATGGCACTGCTTTGGGATATACCTTCATGGCACTGCTTTGGGGTATACCTTCATGACACTGCTTTGGGGTATACCTTCATGGCACTGCTTTGGGATATACCTTCATGGCACTGCTTTAGGGTATACCCTCATGACACTGCTTTGGGATATACCTTCATGACACTGCTTTGGGATATACCTTCATGGCACTGCTTTGGGGTATACCTTCATGGCACTGCTGTGGGATATACCTTCATGATACTGCTTTGGGATGTACCTTCATGGCACTGCTTTGGGGTATACCTTCATGATACTGCTTTGGGGTATACCTTCAGGGCACTGCTTTGGGGTATACCTTCATGATACTGCTTTGGGATGTACCTTCATGGCACAGCTTTGGGTATACCTTCATGATACTGCTTTGGGGTATACCTTCATGATACTGCTTTGGGATATACCTTCATGGCACTGCTTTGGGGTATACCTTCATGACACTGCTTTGGGATATACCTTCCCTTCATGACACTGCTTTAGGATATACCTTCAGGACACTGCTTTGGGGTATACCTTCATGGCACTGCTTTGGGATATACCTTCATGACACTGCTTTGGGATATACCTTCATGACACTGCTTTGGGATATACCTTCAGGGCACTGCTTTGGGATAAACCTTCCCTTCATGACACTGCTTTGGGATATACCTTCATGAAACTGCTTTGGGATATACCTTCATGGCACTGCTTTGGGATATACCTTCATGACACTGCTTTGGGATATAAATTCATGGCACTGCTTTGGGGTATACCTTCATGACACTGCTTTGGGGTATACCTTCATGGCACTGCTTTGGGATATACCTTCATGACAGTGCTTTGGGGTATACCTTCATGACACTGCTTTGGGATATACCTTCATGACACTGCTTTGGGATGTACCTTCATGGCACTGCTTTGGGATATACCTTCATGACACTGCGTTGGGATATACCTTCATGACACTGCTTTGGGATGTACCTTCATGTCACTGCTTTGGGATATACCTTCAGGGCACTGCTTTGGGGTATACCTTCATGGCACTGCTTTGGGATATACCTTCATGACACTTGCTTTGGGATATACTTTCAGGGCACTGCTTTGGGATATACATTCATGGCACTGCTTTGGGATATACCTTCATGGCACTGCTTTGGGGTATACCTTCATGATACTGCTTTGGGTATACCTTCAGGGCACTGCTTTGGGGTATACCTTCATGGCACTGCTTTGGATATACCTTCATGATACTGCTTGGGGTATACCTTCATGACACTGCTTTGGGATATACCTTCAGTGCACTGCTTTGGGGTATACCTTCATGGCACTGCTTTGGGGTATACCTTCATGACACTGCTTTGGGATATACCTTCATGACACTGCTTTGGGATATACCTTCGGGGCACTGCTTTGGGATATACCTTCCCTTCATGACACTGCTTTGGGATATACCTTCATGGCACAGCTTTGGGGTATACCTTCATGGCACTGCTTTGGGGTATACCTTCATGACACTGCTTTGGGGTATACCTTCATGGCACTGCTTTGGGATATACCTTCATGGCACTGCTTTGGGGTATACCTTCATGACACTGCTTTGGGATATACCTTCATGACACTGCTTTGGGATATACCTTCATGGCACTGCTTTGGGGTATACCTTCATGCACTGCTTTGGGATATACCTTCATGATACTGCTTTGGGATGTACCTTCATGGCACTGCTTTGGGGGTATACCTTCATGATACTGCTTTGGGTTATACCTTCAGGCACTGCTTTGGGGTATACCTTCATGATACTGCTTTGGGGTATACCTTCATGATACTGCTTTGGGATGTACCTTCATGGCACTGCTTTGGGGTATACCTTCATGATACTGCTTTGGGGTATACCTTCATGATACTGCTTTGGGATATACTTCATGGCACTGCTTTGGGGTATACCTTCATGACACTGCTTTGGGATATACCTTCCCTTCATGACACTGCTTTAGGATATACCTTCAGGACACTGCTTTGGGGTATACCTTCATGGCACTGCTTGGGATATACCTTCATGACACTGCTTTGGGATATACCTTCATGACACTGCTTTGGGATATACCTTCAGGGCACTGCTTTGGGGATATACCTTCAGGGCACTGCTTTGGGATATACCTTCCCTTCATGACACTGCTTTGGGATATACCTTCATGACACTGCTTTGGGATATACCTTCATGGCACTGCTTTGGGATATACCTTCATGACACTGCTTTGGGATATACCTTCATGGCACTGCTTTGGGGTATACCTTCATGACACTGCTTGTGGGGGTATACCTTCATGGCACTGCTTTGGGATATACCTTCATGACACTGCTTTGGGATATACCTTCATGACACTGCTTTGGGATGTACCTTCATGGCACTGCTTTGGGATACTACCTTCATGACACTGCTTTGGGATATACCTTCATGACACTGCTTTGGGATGTACCTTCATGTCACTGCTTTGGGGTATACGTTCAGGGCACTGCTTTGGGTATACCTTCATGACTACTGCTTTGGGGTATACCTTCAGGGCACTGCTTTAGGTATACCTTCATGGCACTGCTTTGGGATATACCCTTCATGACACTGCTTTGGGATATACCTTCAGGGCACTGCTTTGGGATATACATTCATGGCACTGGCTTTGGGATATACCTTCATGGCACTGCTTTGGGGTATACCTTCATGATACTGCTTTGGGGGATATACCTTCAGGGCACTGCTTTGGGGTATACCTTCATGGCACTGCTTTGGGATATACCTTCATGATACTGCTTTGGGGTATACCTTCATGACACTGCTTGGGGATATACCTTCAGTGCACTGCTTTGGTGTATACCTTCATGGCACTGCTTTGGGGTATACCTTCATGACACTGCTTTGGGATATACCTTCATGACACTGCTTTGGGATATACCTTCGGGGCACTGCTTTGGGATATACATTCATGGCACTGCTGTGGGGTATACCTTCATGCTACTGCTTTGGGGTATACCTTCATGGCACTGCTTTGGGATATACCTTCATGATACTGCTTTGGGTATACCTTCATGACACTCCTTTGGGATATACCTTCAGTGCACTGCTTTGGGGTATACCTTCATGGCACTGCTTTGGGGTATACCTTCAGGGCACTGCTTTGGGATATACCTTCATGACACTACTTTGGGATGTACCTTCATGACACTGCTTTGGGATATACCTTCGGGGCACTGCTTTGGGATATACCTTCATGACACTGCTTTGGGATATACCTTCATGACACTGCTTTGGGCTATACCTTCATGGCACTGCTTTGGGATATACCTTCCCTTCATGGCACTGCTTTGGGATATACCTTCATGACACTGCTTTGGGATATACCTTCATGATACTGCTTTGGGGTATACCTTCAGGGCACTGCTTTGGGTATACCTTCATGATACTGCTTTGGGGTATACCTTCATGATACTGCTTTGGGATATACCTTCATGACACTGCTTTGGGGTATAACCTTCATGGCACTGCTTTGGGATATACCTTCATGACACTGCTTTGGATATACCTTCAGGGCACTGCTTTGGGATATACCTTCATGACACTGCTTTGGTATATACCTTCATGGCACTGCTTTGGGATATACCTTCATGCACTGCTTTGGGGTATACCTTCATGATACTGCTTTGGGGTATACCTTCAGGCACTGCTTTGGGGTATACCTTCATGGCACTGCTTTGGGATATACCTTCATGATACTGCTTTGGGTATACCTTCATGACAGTGCTTTGGGATATACCTTCAGGGCACTGCTTTGGGGTATACCTTCATGGCACTGCTTTGGGGTATACCTTCATGACACTGCTTTGGGATATACCTTCAGGGCACTGCTTTGGGATATACCTTCATGGCACACTGCTTTGGGATGTACCTTCATTACACTGCTTTGGGATATACCTTCAGGGCACTGCTTTGGGATATACCTTCCCTTCATGACATTGTTTTGGGATATACCTTCATGGCACTGCTTTGGGATATACCTTCATAGGCACTGCTTTGGGATATACCTTCATGACACTGCTTTGGGATATACCTTCATGACACTGCTTTGGGCTATACCTTCATGCACTGCTTTGGGATATACCTTCCCTTCATGGCACTGCTTTGGGATATACCTTCATGACACTGCTTTGCGATATACCTTCATGGCACTGCTTTGGGATATACCTTCATGACACTGCTTTGGGACATACCTTCAGGGCACTGCTTTGGGATATACCTTCATGACACTGCTTTGGGATATACCTTCATGGCAATGCTTTGGGATGTACCTTCATGACACTGCTTTGGGGTATACCTTCATGATACTGCTTTGGGATGTACCTTCATGGCACTGCTTTGGGGTATACCTTCATGACACTGCTTTGGGGTATACCTTCATTGATACTGCTTTGGGATATACCTTCATGACACTGCTTTGGGATATACCTTCAGGCACTGCTTTGGGATATACCTTCAGGGCACTGCTTTGGGATATACCTTCCCCTTCATGACACTGCTTTGGGATATACCTTCATGACACTGCTTTGGGCTATACCTTCATGGCACTGCTTTGGGATATACCTTCATGACACTGCTTTGGGATATACCTTCATGGCACTGCTTTGGGTATACCTTCATGACACTGCTTTGGGGTATACCTTCATGGCACTGCTTTGGGATATACCTTCATGACACTGGCTTTGGGATATACCTTCATGACACTGCTTTGGGATGTACCTTCATGGCACTGCTTTGGGATATACCTTCATGACACTGCTTTGGGATATACCTTCATGACACTGCTTTGGGATGTACCTTCATGTCACTGCTTTGGGGTATACCTTCAGGGCACTGCTTTGGGGTATACCTTCATGATACTGCTTTGGGTATACCTTCAGGGCACTGCTTTAGGGTATACCTTCATGGCACTGCTTTGGGATATACCTTCATGACACTGCTTTGGGATATACCTTCAGGGCACTCGTGCTTTGGGATATACATTCATGGCACTGCTTTGGGATATACCTTCATGGCACTGCTTTGGGGTATACCTTCATGATACTGCTTTGGGGTATACCTTCAGGGCACTGCTTTGGGGTATACCTTCATGGCACTGCTTTGGGATATACCTTCATGATACTGCTTTGGGGTATACCTTCATGACACTGCTTTGGGATAATACCTTCAGTGCACTGCTTTGGGGTATACCTTCATGGCACTGCTTTGGGGTATACCTTCATGACACTGCTTTGGGATATACCTTCATGACACTGCTTTGGGATATACCTTCGGGGCACTGCTTTGGGATATACATTCATGGCACTGCGTTTGGGATATACCTTCATGCACTGCTGTGGGGTATACCTTCATGATACTGCTTTGGGGGTATACCTTCAGGGCACTGCTTTGGGGTATACCTTCATGGCACTGCTTTGGGATATACCTTCATGATACTGCTTTGGGGTATACCTTCATGACACTCCTTTGGGATATACTTCAGTGCACTGCTTTGGGGTATACCTTCATGGCACTGCTTTGGGGTATACCTTCAGGGCACTGCTTTGGGGATATACCTTCATGACACTACTTTGGGATATACCTTCATGACACTGCTTTGGGATATACCTTCGGGGCACTGCTTTGGGATATACCTTCATGACACTGCTTTGGGATATACCTTCATGACACTGCTTTGGGCTATACCTTCATGCACTGCTTTGGGATATACCTTCCCTTCATGGCACTGCTTTGGGATATACCTTCATGACACTGCTTTGGGATATACCTTCATGATACTGCTTTGGGTATACCTTCAGGGCACTGCTTTGGGGTATACCTTCATGATACTGCTTTGGGAATACCTTCATGATACTGCTTTGGGATATACCTTCATGACACTGCTTTGGGGTATACCTTCATGGCACTGCTTTGGGATATACCTTCATGACACTGCTTTGGGATATACCTTCAGGGCACTGCTTTGGGATATACTTCATGACACTGCTTTGGTATATACCTTCATGGCACTGCTTTGGGATATACCTTCATGGCACTGCTTTGGGGTATACCTTCATGATACTGCTTTGGGGTATACCTTCAGGGCACTGCTTTGGGGTATACCTCATGGCACTGCTTTGGGATATACCTTCATGATACTGCTTTGGGGTATACCTTCATTGACAAGTGCTTTGGGATATACCTTCAGGGCACTGCTTTGGGGTATACCTTCATGGCACTGCTTTGGGGTATACCTTCATGACACTGCTTTGGGATATACCTTCAGGGCACTGCTTTGGAGATATGACCTTCATGACACTGCTTTGGGATGTACCTTCATTACACTGCTTTGGGATATACCTTCAGGGCACTGCTTTGGGATATACCTTCCCTTCATGACATTGTTTTGGGATATACCTTCATGGCACTGCTTTGGGATATACCTTCATGGCACTCGCTTTGGGATATACCTTCATGACACTGCTTTGGGATATACCTTCATGACACTGCTTTGGGCTATACCTTCATGGCACTGCTTTGGGATATACCTTCCTTCATGGCACTGCTTTGGGATATACCTTCATGACACTGCTTTGCGATATACCTTCATGGCACTGCTTTGGGATATACCTTCATGACACTGCTTTGGGACATACCTTCAGGGCACTGCTTTGGGATATACCTTCATGACACTGCTTTGGGATATACCTTCATGGCAATGCTTTGGGATGTACCTTCATGACACTGCTTTGGGGTATACCTTCATGATACTGCTTTGGATGTACCTTCATGCACTGCTTTGGGGTATACCTTCATGACACTGCTTTGGGGTATACCTTCATGATACTGCTTTGGGATATACCTTCATGTCACTGCTTTGGGATATACCTTCATGGCACTGCTTTGGGATATACCTTCCCTTCATGACACTGCTTTTTGATATAACTTCATGACACTGCTTTGGGATATACCTTCCCTTCATGACACTGCTTTGGGATATACCTTCATAGCACAGCTTTGGGGTATACCTTCATGGCACTGCTTTGGGATATACCTTCATGGCACTGCTTTGGGGTATACCTTCATGACACTGCTTTGGGGTATACCTTCATGGCACTGCTTTGGGATATACCTTCATGGCACTGCTTTGGGGTATACCTTCATGACACTGCTTTGGGATATACCTTCATGACACTGCTTTGGGATATACCTTCATGGCACTGCTTTGGGGTATACCTTCATGGCAGTGCTGTGGGATATACCTTCATGATACTGCTTTGGGATGTACCTTCATGGCACTGCTTTGGGGTATACCTTCATGATACTGCTTTGGGGTATACCTTCATGACACTGCTTTGGGATATATACCTTCATGATACTGCTTTGGGGTATACCTTCAGGGCACTGCTTTGGGGTATACCTTCATGATACTGCTTTGGGGTATACCTTCATGATACTGCTTTGAGATATACCTTCATGACACTGCTTTGGGGTATACCTTCGTGGCACTGCTTTGGGATATACCTTCATGACACTGCTTTGGGATATACCTTCAGGGCACTGCTTTGGGATATACCTTCATGACACTGCTTTGGGATATACCTTCATGGCACTGCTTTGGGATATACCTTCATGGCACTGCTTTGGGGTATACCTTCATGATACTGCTTTGGGGTATACCTTCAGGGCACTGCTTTGGGGTATACCTTCATGGCACTGCTTTGGGATATACCTTCATGATACTGCTTTGGGGTATACCTTCATGACAGTGCTTTGGGATATACCTTCAGGGCACTGCTTTGGGGTATACCTTCATGGCACTGCTTTGGGGTATACCTTCATGACACTGTTTTGGGATATACCTTCATGACACTGCTTTGGGATATACCTTCAGGGCACTGCTTTGGGATATACCTTCATGACACTGCTTTGGGATGTACCTTCATTACACTGCTTTGGGATATACCTTCAGGGCACTGCTTTGGGATATACCTTCCCTTCATGACATTGTTTTGGGATATACCTTCATAGCACTGCTTTGGGATATACCTTCATGGCACTGCTTTGGTATATACCTTCATGACACTGCTTTGGGCTATACCTTCATGGCACTGCTTTGGGATATACCTTCCCTTCATGGCACTGCTTTGGGATATACCTTCATGACACTGCTTTGCGATATACCTTCATGGCACTGCTTTGGGATATACCTTCATGACATTGCTTTGGGATATACCTTCAGGGCACTGCTTTGGGATATACCTTCATGACACTGCTTTGGGATATACCTTCATGGCAATTCTTTGGGATGTACCTTCATGACACTGCTTTGGGGTATACCTTCATGATACTGCTTTGGGATGTACCTTCATGGCACTGGTTTGGGGTATACCTTCATGACACTGCTTTGGGGTATACCTTCATGATACTGCTTTGGGATATACCTTCATGACACTGCTTTGGGATATACCTTCATGGCACTGCTTTGGGATATACCTTCCCTTCATGACACTGCTTTGGGATATAACTTCATGACACTGCTTTGGGATATATCTTCCCTTCATGACACTGCTTTGGGATATACCTTCATGGCACAGCTTTGGGGTATACCTTCATGGCACTGCTTTGGGATATACCTTCATGGCACTGCTTTGGGGTATACCTTCATGACACTGCTTTGGGGTATACCTTCATGGCACTTCTTTGGGATATACCTTCATGGCACTGCTTTGGGGTATACCTTCATGACACTGCTTTGGGATATACCTTCATGACACTGCTTTGGGATATACCTTCATGGCACTGCTTTGGGGTATACCTTCATGGCACTGCTGTGGGATATACCTTCATGATACTGCTTTGGGATGTACCTTCATGGCACTGCTTTGGGGTATACCTTCATGATACTGCTTTGGGGTATACCTTCAGGGCACTGCTTTGGTGTATACCTTCATGATACTGCTTTGGGGTATACCTTCATGATACTGCTTTGGGATGTACCTTCATGGCACTGCTTTGGGGTATACCTTCATGATACTGCTTTGGGGTATACCTTCATGATACTGCTTTGGGATATACCTTCATGGCACTGCTTTGGGGTATACCTTCATGACACTGCTTTGGGATATACCTTCCCTTCATAACACTGCTTTAGGATATACCTTCAGGACACTGCTTTGGGGTATACCTTCATGGCACTGCTTTGGGATATACCTTCAGGGCACTGCTTTGGGATATGCCTTCCCTTCATGACACTGCTTTGGGATATACCTTCATGACACTGCTTTGGGATATACCTTCATGGCACTGCTTTGGGATATACCTTCATGACACTGCTTTGGGGTATACCTTCATGACACTGCTTTGGGGTATACCTTCATGGCACTGCTTTGGGATATACCTTCATGACAGTGCTTTGGGGTATACCTTCATGACACTGCTTTGGGATATACCTTCATGACACTGCTTTGGGATGTACCTTCATGGCACTGCTTTGGAATATACCTTCATGACACTGCTTTGGGATATACCTTCATGACACTGCTTTGGGATGTACCTTCATGTCACTGCTTTGGGATATACCTTCATGGCACAGCTTTGGGGTATACCTTCATGGCACTGCTTTGGGATATACCTTCATGACACTGCTTTGGGATATACCTTCATGACACTGCTTTGGGATATACCTTCAGGGCACTGCTTTGGGATATACCTTCCCTTCATGACACTGCTTTGGGATATACCTTCATGAAACTGCTTTGGGATATACCTTCATGGCACTGCTTTGGGATATACCTTCATGACACTGCTTTGGGATATAAATTCATGGCACTGCTTTGGGGTATACCTTCATGACACTGCTTTGGGGTATACCTTCATGGCACTGCTTTGGGATATACCTTCATGACAGTGCTTTGGGGTATACCTTCATGACACTGCTTTGGGATATACCTTCATGACACTGCTTTGGGATGTACCTTCATGGCACTGCTTTGGGATATACCTTCATGACACTGCTTTGGGATATACCTTCATGACACTGCTTTGGGATGTACCTTCATGTCACTGCTTTGGGATATACCTTCAGGGCACTGCTTTGGGGTATACCTTCATGGCACTGCTTTGGGATATACCTTCATGACACTGCTTTGGGATATACTTTCAGGGCACTGCTTTGGGATATACATTCATGGCACTGCTTTGGGATATACCTTCATGGCACTGCTTTGGGGTATACCTTCATGATACTGCTTTGGGGTATACCTTCAGGGCACTGCTTTGGGGTATACCTTCATGGCACTGCTTTGGGATATACCTTCATAATACTGCTTTGGGGTATACCTTCATGACACTGCTTTGGGATATACCTTCAGTGCACTGCTTTGGGGTATACCTTCATGGCACTGCTTTGGGGTATACCTTCATGACACTGCTTTGGGATATACCTTCATGACACTGCTTTGGGATATACCTTCGGGGCACTGCTTTGGGATATACCTTCCCTTCATGACACTGCTTTGGGATATACCTTCATGGCACAGCTTTGGGGTATACCTTCATGGCACTGCTTTGGGGTATACCTTCATGACACTGCTTTGGGGTATACCTTCATGGCACTGCTTTGGGATATACCTTCATGGCACTGCTTTGGGGTATACCTTCATGACACTGCTTTGGGATATACCTTCATGACACTGCTTTGGGATATACCTTCATGGCACTGCTTTGGGGTATACCTTCATGGCACTGCTTTGGGATATACCTTCATGATACTGCTTTGGGATGTACCTTCATGGCACTGCTTTGGGGTATACCTTCATGATACTGCTTTGGGTTATACCTTCAGGGCACTGCTTTGGGGTATACCTTCATGATACTGCTTTGGGGTATACCTTCATGATACTGCTTTGGGATGTACCTTCATGGCACTGCTTTGGGGTATGCCTTCATGATACTGCTTTGGGGTATACCTTCATGATACTGCTTTGGGATATACCTTCATGGCACTGCTTTGGGGTATACCTTCATGACACTGCTTTGGGATATACCTTCCCTTCATGACACTGCTTTAGGATATACCTTCAGGACACTGCTTTGGGGTATACCTTCATGGCACTGCTTTGGGATATACCTTCATGACACTGCTTTGGGATATACCTTCATGACACTGCTTTGGGATATACCTTCAGGGCACTGCTTTGGGATATACCTTCAGGGCACTGCTTTGGGATATACCTTCCCTTCATGACACTGCTTTGGGATATACCTTCATGACACTGCTTTGGGATATACCTTCATGGCACTGCTTTGGGATATACCTTCATGACACTGCTTTGGGATATACCTTCATGGCACTGCTTTGGGGTATACCTTCATGACACTGCTTTGGGGTATACCTTCATGGCACTGCTTTGGGATATACCTTCATGACACTGCTTTGGGATATACCTTCATGACACTGCTTTGGAATGTACCTTCATGGCACTGCTTTGGGATATACCTTCATGACACTGCTTTGGGATATACCTTCATGACACTGCTTTGGGATGTACCTTCATGTCACTGCTTTGGGGTATACCTTCAGGGCACTGCTTTGGGGTATACCTTCATGATACTGCTTTGGGGTATACCTTCAGGGCACTGCTTTAGGGTATACCTTCATGGCACTGCTTTGGGATATACCTTCATGACACTGCTTTGGGATATACCTTCAGGGCACTGCTTTGGGATATACATTCATGGCACTGCTTTGGGATATACCTTCATGGCACTGCTTTGGGGTATACCTTCATGATACTGCTTTGGGGTATACCTTCAGGGCACTGCTTTGGGGTATACCTTCATGGCACTGCTTTGGGATATACCTTCATGATACTGCTTTGGGGTATACCTTCATGACACTGCTTTGGGATATACCTTCAGTGCACTGCTTTGGGGTATACCTTCATGGCACTGCTTTGGGGTATACCTTCATGACACTGCTTTGGGATATACCTTCATGACACTGCTTTGGGATATACCTTCGGGGCACTGCTTTGGGATATACATTCATGGCACTGCTTTGGGATATACCTTCATGGCACTGCTGTGGGGTATACCTTCATGATACTGCTTTGGGGTATACCTTCAGGGCACTGCTTTGGGGTATACCTTCATGGCACTGCTTTGGGATATACCTTCATGATACTGCTTTGGGGTATACCTTCATGACACTGCTTTGGGATATACCTTCAGTGCACTGCTTTGGGGTATACCTTCATGGCACTGCTTTGGGGTATACCTTCAGGGCACTGCTTTGGGATATACCTTCATGACACTACTTTGGGATGTACCTTCATGACACTGCTTTGGGATATACCTTCGGGGCACTGCTTTGGGATATACCTTCATGACACTGCTTTGGGATATACCTTCATGACACTGCTTTGGGCTATACCTTCATGGCACTGCTTTGGGATATACCTTCCTTCATGGCACTGCTTTGGGATATACCTTCATGACACTGCTTTGGGATATACCTTCATGATACTGCTTTGGGGTATACCTTCAGGGCACTGCTTTGGGGTATACCTTCATGATACTGCTTTGGGATATACCTTCATGACACTGCTTTGGTATATACCTTCATGGCACTGCTTTGGGATATACCTTCATGGCACTGCTTTGGGGTATACCTTCATGATACTGCTTTGGGGTATACCTTCAGGGCACTGCTTTGGGGTATACCTTCATGGCACTGCTTTGGGATATACCTTCATGATACTGCTTTGGGGTATACCTTCATGACAGTGCTTTGGGATATACCTTCAGGGCACTGCTTTGGGGTATACCTTCATGGCACTGCTTTGGGGTATACCTTCATGACACTGCTTTGGGATATACCTTCAGGGCACTGCTTTGGGATATACCTTCATGACACTGCTTTGGGATGTACCTTCATTACACTGCTTTGGGATATACCTTCAGGGCACTGCTTTGGGATATACCTTCCCTTCATGACATTGTTTTGGGATATACCTTCATGGCACTGCTTTGGGATATACCTTCATGGCACTGCTTTGGGATATACCTTCATGACACTGCTTTGGGATATACCTTCATGACACTGCTTTGGGCTATACCTTCATGGCACTGCTTTGGGATATACATTCCCTTCATGGCACTGCTTTGGGATATACCTTCATGACACTGCTTTGCGATATACCTTCATGGCACTGCTTTGGGATATACCTTCATGACACTGCTTTGGGACATACCTTCAGGGCACTGCTTTGGGATATACCTTCATGACACTGCTTTGGGATATACCTTCATGGCAATGCTTTGGGATGTACCTTCATGACACTGCTTTGGGGTATACCTTCATGATACTGCTTTGGGATGTACCTTCATGGCACTGCTTTGGGGTATACCTTCATGACACTGCTTTGGGGTATACCTTCATGATACTGCTTTGGGATATACCTTCATGGCACTGCTTTGGGATATACCTTCATGGCACTGCTTTGGGATATACCTTCCCTTCATGACACTGCTTTGGGATATAACTTCATGACACTGCTTTGGGATATACCTTCCCTTCATGACACTGCTTTGGGATATACCTTCATAGAACAGCTTTGGGGTATACCTTCATGGCACTGCTTTGGGATATACCTTCATGGCACTGCTTTGGGGTATACCTTCATGACACTGCTTTGGGGTATACCTTCATGGCACTGCTTTGGGATATACCTTCATGGCACTGCTTTGGGGTATACCTTCATGACACTGCTTTGGGATATACCTTCATGACACTGCTTTGGGATATACCTTCATGGCACTGCTTTGGGGTATACCTTCATGGCACTGCTGTGGGATATACCTTCATGATACTGCTTTGGGATGTACCTTCATGGCACTGCTTTGGGGTATACCTTCATGATACTGCTTTGGGGTATACCTTCATGACACTGCTTTGGGATATACCTTCATGATACTGCTTTGGGGTATACCTTCAGGGCACTGCTTTGGGGTATACCTTCATGATACTGCTTTGGGGTATACCTTCATGATACTGCTTTGAGATATACCTTCATGACACTGCTTTGGGGTATACCTTCATGGCACTGCTTTGGGATATACCTTCATGACACTGCTTTGGGATATACCTTCAGGGCACTGCTTTGGGATATACCTTCATGACACTGCTTTGGGATATACCTTCATGGCACTGCTTTGGGATATACCTTCATGGCACTGCTTTGGGGTATACCTTCATGATACTGCTTTGGGGTATACCTTCAGGGCACTGCTTTGGGGTATACCTTCATGGCACTGCTTTGGGATATACCTTCATGATACTGCTTTGGGGTATACCTTCATGACAGTGCTTTGGGATATACCTTCAGGGCACTGCTTTGGGGTATACCTTCATGGCACTGCTTTGGGGTATACCTTCATGACACTGCTTTGGGATATACCTTCATGACACTGCTTTGGGATATACCTTCAGGGCACTGCTTTGGGATATACCTTCATGACACTGCTTTGGGATGTACCTTCATTACACTGCTTTGGGATATACCTTCAGGGCACTGCTTTGGGATATACCTTCCCTTCATGACATTGTTTTGGGATATATCTTCATGGCACTGCTTTGGGATATACCTTCATGGCACTGCTTTGGTATATACCTTCATGACACTGCTTTGGGCTATACCTTCATGGCACTGCTTTGGGATATACCTTCCCTTCATGGCACTGCTTTGGGATATACCTTCATGACACTGCTTTGCGATATACCTTCATGGCACTGCTTTGGGATATACCTTCATGACATTGCTTTGGGATATACCTTCAGGGCACTGCTTTGGGATATACCTTCATGACACTGCTTTGGGATATACCTTCATGGCAATGCTTTGGGATGTACCTTCATGACACTGCTTTGGGGTATACCTTCATGATACTGCTTTGGGATGTACCTTCATGGCACTGGTTTGGGGTATACCTTCATGACACTGCTTTGGGGTATACGTTCATGATACTGCTTTGGGATATACCTTCATGACACTGCTTTGGGATATACCTTCATGGCACTGCTTTGGGATATACCTTCCCTTCATGACACTGCTTTGGGATATAGCTTCATGACACTGCTTTGGGATATACCTTCCCTTCATGACACTGCTTTGGGATATACCTTCATGGCACAGCTTTGGGGTATACCTTCATGGCACTGCTTTGGGATATACCTTCATGGCACTGCTTTGGGGTATACCTTCATGACACTGCTTTGGGGTATACCTTCATGGCACTGCTTTGGGATATACCTTCATGGCACTGCTTTGGGGTATACCTTCATGACACTGCTTTGGGATATACCTTCATGACACTGCTTTGGGATATACCTTCATGGCACTGCTTTGGGGTATACCTTCATGGCACTGCTGTGGGATATACCTTCATGATACTGCTTTGGGATGTACCTTCATGGCACTGCTTTGGGGTATACCTTCATGATACTGCTTTGGGGTATACCTTCAGGGCACTGCTTTGGGGTATACCTTCATGATACTGCTTTGGGGTATACCTTCATGATCCTGCTTTGGGATGTACCTTCATGGCACTGCTTTGGGGTATACCTTCATGATACTGCTTTGGGGTATACCTTCATGATACTGCTTTGGGATATACCTTCATGGCACTGCTTTGGGTATACCTTCATGACACTGCTTTGGGATATACCTTCCCTTCATAACACTGCTTTAGGATATACCTTCAGGACACTGCTTTGGGGTATACCTCCATGGCACTGCTTTGGGATATACCTTCAGGGCACTGCTTTGGGATATACCTTCCCTTCATGACACTGCTTTGGGATATACCTTCATGACACTGCTTTGGGATATACCTTCATGGCACTGCTTTGGGATATACCTTCATGACACTGCTTTGGGGTATACCTTCATGACACTTCTTTGGGGTATACCTTCATGGCACTGCTTTGGGATATACCTTCATGACAGTGCTTTGGGGTATACCTTCATGACACTGCTTTGGGATATACCTTCATGACACTGCTTTGGGATGTACCTTCATGGCACTGCTTTGGGATATACCTTCATGACACTGCTTTGGGATATACCTTCATGACACTGCTTTGGGATGTACCTTCATGTCACTGCTTTGGGGTATACCTTCAGGGCACTGCTTTGGGGTATACCTTCAGGGCACTGCTTTGGGGTATACCTTCATGGCACTGCTTTGGGATATACCTTCATGACACTGCTTTGGGATATACTTTCAGGGCACTGCTTTGGGATATACATTCATGGCACTGCTTTGGGATATACCTTCATGGCACTGCTTTGGGGTATACCTTCATGATACTGCTTTGGGGTATACCTTCAGGGCACTGCTTTGGGGTATACCTTCATGGCACTGCTTTGGGATATACCTTCATGATACTGCTTTGGGGTATACCTTCATGACACTGCTTTGGGATATACCTTCAGTGCACTGCTTTGGGGTATACCTTCATGGCACTGCTTTGGGGTATACCTTCATGACACTGCTTTGGGATATACCTTCATGACAGTGCTTTGGGATATACCTTCGGGGCACTGCTTTGGGATATACATTCATGGCACTGCTTTGGGATATACCTTCATGGCACTGCTTTGGGGTATACTTTCATGATACTGCTTTGGGGTATACCTTCAGGGCACTGCTTTGGGGTATACCTTCATGGCACTGCTTTGGGATATACCTTCATGATACTGCTTTGGGGTATACCTTCATGACACTGCTTTGGGATATACCTTCAGTGCACTGCTTTGGGGTATACCTTCATGGCACTGCTTTGGGGTATACCTTCAGGGCACTGCTTTGGGATATACCTTCATGACACTACTTTGGGATGTACCTTCATGACACTGCTTTGGGATATACCTTCGGGGCACTGCTTTGGGATATACCTTCATGACACTGCTTTGGTATATACCTTCATGACACTGCTTTGGGCTATACCTTCATGGCACTGCTTTGGGATATACCTTCCCTTCATGGCACTGCTTTGGGATATACCTTCATGACACTGCTTTGGGATATACCTTCATGATACTGCTTTGGGGTATACCTTCAGGGCACTGCTTTGGGGTATACCTTCATGATACTGCTTTGGGGTATACCTTCATGATACTGCTTTGGGATATACCTTCATGACACTGCTTTGGGGTATACCTTCATGGCACTGCTTTGGGATATACCTTCATGACACTGCTTTGGGATATACCTTCAGGGCACTGCTTTGGGATATACCTTCATGACACTGCTTTGGTATATACCTTCATGGCACTGCTTTGGGATATACCTTCATGGCACTGTTTTGGGGTATACCTTCATGATACTGCTTTGGGGTATACCTTCAGGGCACTGCTTTGGGGTATACCTTCATGGCACTGCTTTTGGATATACCTTCATGATACTGCTTTGGGGTATACCTTCATGACAGTGCTTTGGGATATACCTTCAGGGCACTGCTTTGGGGTATACCTTCATGGCACTGCTTTGGGGTATACCTTCATGACACTGCTTTGGGATATACCTTCATGACACTGCTTTGGGATATACCTTCAGGGCACTGCTTTGGGATATACCTTCATGACACTGCTTTGGGATGTACCTTCATTACACTGCTTTGGGATATACCTTCAGGGCACTGCTTTGGGATATACCTTCCCTTCATGACATTGTTTTGGGATATACCTTCATGGCACTGCTTTGGGATATACCTTCATGGCACTGCTTTGGGATATACCTTCATGACACTGCTTTGGGATATACCTTCATGACACTGCTTTGGGCTATACCTTCATGGCACTGCTTTGGGATATACCTTCCCTTCATGGCACTGCTTTGGGATATACCTTCATGACACTGCTTTGCGATATACCTTCATGGCACTGCTTTGGGATATACCTTCATGACACTGCTTTGGGACATACCTTCAGGGCACTGCTTTGGGATATACCTTCATGACACTGCTTTGGGATATACCTTCATGGCAATGCTTTGGGATGTACCTTCATGACACTGCTTTGGGGTATACCTTCATGATACTGCTTTGGGATGTACCTTCATGGCACTGCTTTGGGGAATACCTTCATGACACTGCTTTGGGGTATACCTTCATGATACTGCTTTGGGATATACCTTCATGACACTGCTTTGGGATATACCTTCATGGCACTGCTTTGGGATATACCTTCCCTTCATGACACTGCTTTGGGATATAACTTCATGACACTGCTTTGGGATATACCTTCCCTTCATGACACTGCTTTGGGATATACCTTCATAGCACAGCTTTGGGGTATACCTTCATGGCACTGCTTTGGGATATACCTTCATGGCACTGCTTTGGGGTATACCTTCATGACACTGCTTTGGGGTATACCTTCATGGCACTGCTTTGGGATATACCTTCATGGCACTGCTTTGGGGTATACCTTCATGACACTGCTTTGGGATATACCTTCATGACACTGCTTTGGGATATACCTTCATGGCACTGCTTTGGGGTATACCTTCATGGCACTGCTGTGGGATATACCTTCATGATACTGCTTTGGGATGTACCTTCATGGCACTGCTTTGGGGTATACCTTCATGATACTGCTTTGGGGTATACCTTCATGACACTGCTTTGGGATATACCTTCATGATACTGCTTTGGGGTATACCTTCAGGGCACTGCTTTGGGGTATACCTTCATGATACTGCTTTGGGGTATACCTTCATGATACTGCTTTGGGATATACCTTCATGACACTGCTTTGGGGTATACCTTCATGGCACTGCTTTGGGATATACCTTCATGACACTGCTTTGGGATATACCTTCAGGGCACTGCTTTGGGATATACCTTCATGACACTGCTTTGGGATATACCTTCATGGCACTGCTTTGGGATATACCTTCATGGCACTGCTTTGGGGTATACCTTCATGATACTGCTTTGGGGTATACCTTCAGGGCACTGCTTTGGGGTATACCTTCATGGCACTGCTTTGGGATATACCTTCATGATACTGCTTTGGGGTATACCTTCATGACAGTGCTTTGGGATATACCTTCAGGGCACTGCTTTGGGGTATACCTTCATGGCACTGCTTTGGGGTATACCTTCATGACACTGCTTTGGGATATACCTTCATGACACTGCTTTGGGATATACCTTCAGGGCACTGTTTTGGGATATACCTTCATGACACTGCTTTGGGATGTACCTTCATTACACTGCTTTGGGATATACCTTCAGGGCA
Source organism: Rhinophrynus dorsalis (assembly GCA_037306005.1). Lineage (NCBI taxonomy): Eukaryota > Metazoa > Chordata > Amphibia > Anura > Rhinophrynidae > Rhinophrynus > Rhinophrynus dorsalis. Next base: position 663,227,751 of record CM074718.1, on the reverse strand, counting down.
CTGCTTTGGGATATACCTTCCCTTCATGACATTGTTTTGGGATATACCTTCATGGCACTGCTTTGGGATATACCTTCATGGCACTGCTTTGGTATATACCTTCATGACACTGCTTTGGGCTATACCTTCATGGCACTGCTTTGGGATATACCTTCCCTTCATGGCACTGCTTTGGGATATACCTTCATGACACTGCTTTGCGATATACCTTCATGGCACTGCTTTGGGATATACCTTCATGACATTGCTTTGGGATATACCTTCAGGGCACTGCTTTGGGATATACCTTCATGACACTGCTTTGGGATATACCTTCATGGCAATGCTTTGGGATGTACCTTCATGACACTGCTTTGGGGTATACCTTCATGATACTGCTTTGGGATGTACCTTCATGGCACTGCTTTGGGGTATACCTTCATGACACTGCTTTGGGGTATACCTTCATGATACTGCTTTGGGATATACCTTCATGACACTGCTTTGGGATATACCTTCATGGCACTGCTTTGGGATATACCTTCCCTTCATGACACTGCTTTGGGATATAACTTCATGACACTGCTTTGGGATATACCTTCCCTTCATGACACTGCTTTGGGATATACCTTCATGGCACAGCTTTGGGGTATACCTTCATGGCACTGCTTTGGGGTATACCTTCATGACACTGCTTTGGGGTATACCTTCATGGCACTGCTTTGGGATATACCTTCATGGCACTGCTTTGGGGTATACCTTCATGACACTGCTTTGGGATATACCTTCATGACACTGCTTTGGGATATACCTTCATGGCAATGCTTTGGGGTATACCTTCATGGCACTGCTGTGGGATATACCTTCATGATACTGCTTTGGGATGTACCTTCATGGCACTGCTTTGGGGTATACCTTCATGATACTGCTTTGGGGTATACCTTCAGGGCACTGCTTTGGGGTATACCTTCATGATACTGCTTTGGGGTATACCTTCATGATACTGCTTTCGGATGTACCTTCATGGCACTGCTTTGGGGTATACCTTCATGATACTGCTTTGGGGTATACCTTCATGATACTGCTTTGGGATATACCTTCATGGCACTGCTTTGGGGTATACCTTCATGACACTGCTTTGGGATATACCTTCCCTTCATAACACTGCTTTAGGATATACCTTCAGGACACTGCTTTGGGGTATACCTTCATGGCACTGCTTTGGGATATACCTTCATGACACTGCTTTGGGATATACCTTCAGGGCACTGCTTTGGGATATACCTTCCCTTCATGACACTGCTTTGGGATATACCTTCATGACACTGCTTTGGGATATACCTTCATGGCACTGCTTTGGGATATACCTTCATGACACTGCTTTGGGATATACCTTCATGGCACTGCTTTGGGGTATACCTTCATGACACTGCTTTGGGGTATACCTTCATGGCACTGCTTTGGGATATACCTTCATGACAGTGCTTTGGGGTATACCTTCATGACACTGCTTTGGGATATACCTTCATGACACTGCTTTGGGATGTACCTTCATGGCACTGCTTTGGGATATACCTTCATGACACTGCTTTGGGATATACCTTCATGACACTGCTTTGGGATGTACCTTCATGTCACTGCTTTGGGGTATACCTTCAGGGCACTGCTTTGGGGTATACCTTCAGGGCACTGCTTTGGGGTATACCTTCATGGCACTGCTTTGGGATATACCTTCATGACACTGCTTTGGGATATACTTTCAGGGCACTGCTTTGGGATATACATTCATGGCACTGCTTTGGGATATACCTTCATGGCACTGCTTTGGGGTATACCTTCATGATACTGCTTTGGGGTATACCTTCAGGGCACTGCTTTGGGGTATACCTTCATGGCACTGCTTTGGGATATACCTTCATGATACTGCTTTGGGGTATACCTTCATGACACTGCTTTGGGATATACCTTCAGTGCACTGCTTTGGGGTATACCTTCATGGCACTGCTTTGGGGTATACCTTCATGACACTGCTTTGGGATATACCTTCATGACACTGCTTTGGGATATACCTTCGGGGCACTGCTTTGGGATATACATTCATGGCACTGCTTTGGGATATACCTTCATGGCACTGCTTTGGGGTATACCTTCATGATACTGCTTTGGGGTATACCTTCAGGGCACTGCTTTGGGGTATACCTTCATGGCACTGCTTTGGCATATACCTTCATGATACTGCTTTGGGTATACCTTCATGACACTGCTTTGGGATATACCTTCAGTGCACTGCTTTGGGGTATACCTTCATGGCACTGCTTTGGGGTATACCTTCAGGGCACTGCTTTGGGATATACCTTCATGACACTGCTTTGGGATGTACCTTCATGACACTGCTTTGGGATATACCTTCGGGGCACTGCTTTGGGAAATACCTTCATGACACTGCTTTGGGATATACCTTCATGACACTGCTTTGGGCTATACCTTCATGGCACTGCTTTGGGATATACCTTCCCTTCATGGCACTGCTTTGGGATATACCTTCATGACACTGCTTTTGGATATACCTTCATGATACTGCTTTGGGGTATACCTTCAGGGCACTGCTTTGGGGTATACCTTCATGATACTGCTTTGGGGTATACCTTCATGATACTGCTTTGGGATATACCTTCATGACACTGCTTTGGGGTATACCTTCATGGCACTGCTTTGGGATATACCTTCATGACACTGCTTTGGGATATACCTTCAGGGCACTGATTTGGGATATACCTTCATGACACTGCTTTGGGATATACCTTCATGGCACTGCTTTGGGATATACCTTCATGGCACTGCTTTGGGGTATACCTTCATGATACTGCTTTGGGGTATACCTTCAGGGCACTGCTTTGGGGTATACCTTCATGGCACTGCTTTGGGATATACCTTCATGATACTGCTTTGGGGTATACCTTCATGACAGTGCTTTGGGATATACCTTCAGGGCACTGCTTTGGGGTATACCTTCATGGCACTGCTTTGGGGTATACCTTCATGACACTGCTTTGGGATATACCTTCAGGGCACTGCTTTGGGATATACCTTCATGACACTGCTTTGCGATGTACCTTCATTACACTGCTTTGGGATATACCTTCAGGGCACTGCTTTGGGATATACCTTCCCTTCATGACATTGTTTTGGGATATACCTTCATGGCACTGCTTTGGGATATACCTTCATGGCACTGCTTTGGGATATACCTTCATGGCACTGCTTTGGGATATACATTCCCTTCATGGCACTGCTTTGGGATATACCTTCATGACACTGCTATGGGATATACCTTCCTTTCATGGCACTGCTTTGGGATATACCTTCATGACACTGCTTTGGGATATACCTTCATGACACTGCTTTGGGGTATACCTTCATGATACTGCTTTGGGATATACCTTCATGATACTGCTTTGTGATATACCTTCATGATACTGCTTTGGGATATACCTTCCCTTCATGTCACTGCTTTGGGATATACCTTCATGATACTGCTTTGGGATATACCTTCCCTTCATGACACTGCTTTGGGATATACCTTCATGACACTGCTTTGGGATATACCTTCCTTTCATGGCACTGCTTTGGGATATACCTTCATGACACTGCTTTGGGATATACCTTCATGACACTGCTTTGGGGTATACCTTCATGATACTGCTTTGGGATATACCTTCATGACACTGCTTTGGGATATACCTTCATGATACTGCTTTGGGATATACCTTCCCTTCATGACACTGCTTTGGGATATACCTTCATGATACTGCTTTGGGATATACCTTCCCTTCATGACACTGCTTTGGGATATACCTTCATGACACTGCTTTGGGACATACCTTCCCTTCATGACACTGCTTTGGGATATACCTTCATGATACTGCTTTGGGATATACCTTCAGGACACTGCTTTGGGGTATACCTTCAGGGCACTGCTTTGGGATATACCTTCATGACACTGCTTTGGGATATACCTTCATGACACTGCTTTGGGGTATACCTTCAGGGCACTGCTTTGGGATATACCTTCATGACACTGCTTTGAGATATACCTTCATGACACTGCTTTGCGATATACCTTCATGGCACTGCTTTGGGATATACCTTCATGACACTGCTTTGGGATATACCTTCATGGCACTGCTTTGGGATATACCTTCATGACACTGCTTTGGGATATACCTTCATGGCACTGCTTTGGGATATACCTTCCCTTCATGACACTGCTTTGGGATATACCTTCATGATACTGCTTTGGGATATACCTTCAGGACACTGCTTTGGGATATACCTTCATGACACTGCTTTGGGATATACCTTCATGGCACTGCTTTGGGATATACCTTCCCTTCATGACACTGCTTTGGGATATACCTTCATTACACTGCTTTGGGATATTCCTTCATGGCACTGCTTTGGGATATACCTTCATGGCACTGCTTTGGGATATACCTTCCCTTCATGACACTGCTTTGGGATATACCTTCATGATACTGCTTTGGGATATACCTTCATGGCACTGCTTTGGGATATACCTTCATGGCACTGCTTTGGGGTATACCTTCATGACACTGCTTTGGGGTATACCTTCATGGCACTGCTTTGGGATATACCTTCATGGCACTGCTTTGGGGTATACCTTAATGACACTGCTTTGGGATATACCTTCATGACACTGCTTTGGGATATACCTTCATGGCAGTGCTTTGGGATGTACCTTCATGACACTGCTTTGGGGTATACCTTCATGATACTGCTTTGGGATGTACCTTCATGGCACTGCTTTGGGGTGTACCTTCATGACACTGCTTTGGGGTATACCTTCATGATACTGCTTTGGGATATACCTTCATGACACTGCTTTGGGATATACCTTCATGGCACTGCTTTGGGATATACCTTCCCTTCATGACACTGCTTTGGGATATACCTTCCCTTCATGACACTGCTTTGGGATATACCTTCATGGCACAGCTTTGGGGTATACCTTCATGGCACTGCTTTGGGATATACCTTCATGGCACTGCTTTGGGGTATACCTTCATGACACTGCTTTGGGATATACCTTCATGACACTGCTTTGGGATATACCTTCATGGCACTGCTTTGGGATGTACCTTCATGACACTGCTTTGGGGTGTACCTTCATGATACTGCTTTGGGATGTACCTTCATGGCACTGCTTTGGGGTATACCTTCATGATACTGCTTTGGGGTATACCTTCAGGGCACTGCTTTGGGGTATACCTTCATGATACTGCTTTGGGGTATACCTTCATGATACTGCTTTGGGATATACCTTCATGACACTGCTTTGGGGTATACCTTCAGGGCACTGCTTTGGGGTATACCTTCATGACACTGCTTTGGGATATACCTTCATGACACTGCTTTGGGATGTACCTTCATGACACTGCTTTGCAACTTAGAACAGGAAGCAGAGCAGGAGGGACTGTTTAGCTTAGGGGTTGGCAACCTTTGGCTTATTAGCTTTTGGACTACAACTCCCTTTATCCCCAACCAGACGCTGGCTGGGGATAATGGGAGTTGTAGTCTACCAGCTAGGAAGCCAAAGATGGTTTATCCCCTTGGATGCTGGAGCTGGCTAACATAGTTATAGTGTCATTACTCCTATTCATGTGCAACGTAAGGTGATCTTGACTATATCACAATATCAGTCATTTAACTTTGCGAGCACCCCCCATTACTGAATTACAGTATTAACCCTGTGAGGACTAGAGCTGTATACATTAAATTACAAGGCAATGTGTTGCACACCCTTGTGGTCGTCGAGGCTTTAACCCTTTTGAGTGCCACTGATATCTGATGTTGTTCTATAATGTTTGGCACCCCACTGAAATCTGGCATTAAGAGTGGCTGCATCAAACTAACTTCCTACCAAGCACACTCATAATTGTTTGTGGCACTTCTTACATTAGTGTAATATGTGTGTGGTGTTATGGTGGTGGTTCCTTTCTTATCCATATATTTGCTGCCTATAGTGGCTTTTTTAATAGGAAGTTGCTGTTGAGGGGTTTACTGGTGTCAGGTCACTTCAGCTGTAAGCTACCAGTTTCAGGAGTTGGATGTCTGTCATCTTCCCCTCATCAAACCTAACATGTAGGCAACTGTCTATGCTGCTTGTTTTGTAAGTTTGGTGAGAGGAGGCTTCTAATCTTTGGTTAACCCTTTAAATGAAAGGTGTACAACTCATTGCAAAGCAATGCATACATCCTTTCACTCAAAGGATTAATGAAATTGGATGTTTGATCCCAAAAGTGACTGAAAACTGACAAACTTAATAGTCACACTAAATTTACAAGCATGATGCTGCGGTGGTGCATTGGATTAAAGGGACAGTAATGTTTCACTATAAAAGCAGCTCCAATTAATCTTCATAGTATTTGGGCTATGGAGAGTGTTATTGCAGTACTGTCAGAGTTGAAGTTCAAGAGTAATTTATAAAGTATCCCCCTTCTGCCCCTTTGACCTAGTGTAACACTGCTCATCTCAGAGCAACAAGACTGTCCTGATGGATCACAGAGAGGAACAATCTTCAGTGAGCATAAGGAAAAAACAGTCAAGGGGGGCAGGGGTTTCCTTATGATCACAGTAAGAAGATTGTCCCTTGCTGTGAGCTGCCTGGTCCCAGCACCAGATTCCACATCTGAGGGGAGGTGCTTACACTAGGTAAAAGGAAGGGAGGGGGTTACTTTATCATTCAATTACTCTTGAACAACAACTCTGACAGTATTGAAATAACACTCTCTGTGGACCAAATAATATGAAGATTAATCTGATCTTTTTTTATTGTGAAACATTACTATCCCTTTAAAGAAAAAAATATTTCAGCCATGTAAATCTAAATTTGGTTAATTAAGTCAGTAACTCAGTTAAAGGAAACTATTACTTAGGATTTAGGGCCGTATGTTCAAAAGAAAAGTGGAAGTGTTCTGGAGCAAACCATTTGCACTATGGGGATTTTAACCCTTTGGATGCTAGGGGCTAGATTTAAAGGTTCACGTTAAACCAGCCGCTAAGTAAAAAAGGCACATCGGCCGCAAATAACACATGATTTATGGCTGATTTAAAAGTAAGTACAAGAATAGCTAACGAGCGAAGGCACAACAAAAACACGTAAAGCAAAAACCTGCGTCGCACCTGTTTTTGCATCACCGTGCATCCCAAACACCCGTTAAAACACAACTTAAGTCAAAATGTAACATTACGACTGGTGTTGGATAGCAACCCTGATTGATGCACAAACAAAATTCAAACCTACAGCCAATCCCAAGGCCCCAAAGTAGCAAAAATTTTCAAATACACCTATAAATACCCAAAAATAATGGTCACACACTGTCTGTGTTTTGAGTTTTTGCAAGCTAGATCACAGGACCCAGGAGCGGAGGATAGCGATTAAAGCAAGGGAGAGAGGAGCTGACATTCGAGGTAGAAGGAGTTTTTGGAGTTTGGAGAGAGGAGAGCATCGCACTTAAAGAAACACATATCACACTCTTGCACATATCACTTACACCCATACAAACACATACACATAGTCTTTTTTTTTTTAGCACATTACACATTTATTAAACTTTTTTTACAGTGTGAATCTGTGAGTGAAAGAGTGTGACAGAGAGTGGGATCGAGTGTGTCTGTGAGGGCCTGTGGGAGTGCCTGGGTGTGAGTGGGTGAGTGATGGCCAGGAGAGAGGGATGGGGAGAGTAGTGGAGGAGGAGGAGGAAGGTCAGAAGGGCATCCCTGAGCAGAGTAGGGGTGGGAGAATGAGATCCGCAGGGCGGAGGAGGACCAGGCTCAGAACAGCAGACACACGGAGGACAGGGACAGAACCTGCAGTGGGATGAGGGGTACCTGCTGGGGACCACCATACACAGGCAGGGGCAGCGCAGGCAGGGCAGTCTGGTTCCAACTCCTCGCATGCTGGAGCTGAGGAGGAGAGGATCAGGGATCCCTTTTATACTGAGGAGGAGAATAGGGCCCTCGTGGAGGAGAGGGAGACCATCCTCTTCCCGAGGGAGAAGGTCCCTGGCCTGTCTGCGAGGAGGAAGTTGGCATGGAACCAGATCTGCAGGTGGGTGAACGCTGTGGACACATGCAGAAGGGATGTGGACTCTATAAAGAAAAGATGGGGTGACTGCAAGAGAGTGGTCAAAAATAAGTTGGCCAAAATCGCCAAGCACGCCCAAGGTACCGAAGGTGACCCACCTGTCCCGATCACCTTCTGCGATTGGGAGGAGATGGTGTGGCAGAACATGTCCGCTACACTCATTGAGGGGTCCCTGGAGGATCGGACACTGGGGAAGAGAGGAGCCTCCACACTACCGGTAAGTGCAGCATCACATAACCACACATCACATCAAACCACACAACCATTACACACACACAAAGTCACATCCCAACATATGACCATCATTCATCCACACAACTGCACCAACACAGCACCCTGAGGGTTAAAACAGGAAGCAAGAAAAGGACAAATGTCAAGGTTCAACAAGGCCCAAACCTGTCCAACTCCCTGGTTAACCCTCATGTTGCTGTGCTGATCACACACAATTCACACAAACCATGCTCATAAAAGTTTTGTATGTTAAACATCATAACTGCTCCAACACAATGTCACCCATGTATCCACAGGGAAACCAGCACATAACCCCTTGAGTGCTAGAGGGATTATCGATGCATCGCTCAACAATGCTTTGGCAACCCTTCCAGTATTCAAAGGGTTAACCACTAATAAGAACACAAGTAGATAGGGTAACGATTGCATGCTGCACAGGGGACATTCACTAAGAAAAAGAGATGATGGAGAGAAATTAACACTTACATACCCTCAATTCACCAATCCCAGTGTTAATCTATGGAGAATATTCAATAACATGAATCAAGCTGCTTAGGTCACATTGTATAGACTCCATAGAAAACATTGCAAATGGGAACATGAGATCACTGGAGAAGTCAGCATCATGTCCAGTTCATCAGGTCTTCTTCACCGCTTACTGAATCACAAAAAGGATGGATCAGGTCACACACCACAGTGCCATTGAGTATAACTGGATGTATGTGCAACACACAGGCCTAAAACAATTCTACAGCATTAAAGGTGAAAAAGTAGGCCTTGGTGTTGTGTATGCAATCATTTACTCTAACTTGAAATTACATATCTCACATTTGATTCACACATAGATCCTCAGGAGTGCTGATACCATGGATAGATGGTACACCAGCCACTATTTGCAGGATACACATGGGAACCAAATTTGAACCATTGTAGTTTGGCCAACAACAGGCCATGAATGATGGATATGTCTGATTGAGTGTGTCTGCCTCACTCAGAAGGATGGATGGGCTCATCCAGAAAAAAAACACAGGCTTCAATCAAAGATATCCTTCAATACTGGCTTGATTGTTGCCCTTCAGGATTCAACTGGAACAGACCTCATGGACAGGATCCTGTCAAGTACATCGATCTCTGATTGCCAGGGTGGTATCCCATCCATCACAATATAATGCATAGGATACCATAATGACAACCAGAGAGTGACATGTAAAATAATACAAAATCTTGTATCGTATGGGATAAACTGATAACATAGGGATGAATACCACTTGAATCACACTCCAGATCTGTTCAAAAAAGATATGTACACAAAGAAAAATGGTCAGATATTTATGTGGATATGTACCTTTCAAATGGGTACAAATATGTCCAAACAAGACGTGAACCCAGAGATCAGTTCAGTATGTGTGATTGCCTTACTGGCCATATATGTGCACCCATCACAAACTGTTATTGATATAATCAAAGTACACATACCTAGTATATCCCACCTTACTTAGATGGTAAACATACAAGTTATCTTTTCATTTATGATATCAATAAAAGTTAGTTTGTGATGGGTGCACATATATAGCCAGTAAGGCAGTGAACACAACTTCTGCATAGGTAACATGTTTGGGGGATGTTACAACATGGGTTCACACACACACACACACACACACACACTCACCATTGTAAAATTCAACTGGCAATCCATCCCTGGAGCCATATAACATGACAGTGTTATATGGCGATGTGGGATGAATTTGAACAAAACATACCCCTTAGCACAACAACTGGTGCAACACTGAACATTCACCTGCATCAATTGGTGTGTTTAAGGGGTTAACCAAACAAACAGCTATTTGACTTAGCAGAGAACTAACAAACAGGACAGATGGAACACGCAGCAAAATAGTCTTTGATTCACACTGTTATTGTGAAACTGACTTACTGGGGAACCCAATGTTCACACTAGGATTTCAATGTGTAGCACACACATTGAAATCCAGGGGTGAGCATTGGGTTCTCCAGTAAGTAGAGTTGTTGTTTTACTAAGGTTGTAACATACTTCACCAGTGATAACACTTGTCCACTTAGTTTGTATGTAAAACTAAAGCAATGTCACAACATTGATTATATTGAGCAACAGAAACCGTGGACCATGAAATCACTGTGGAAGTATGTCCCCTGTATCACATCTTTATCACTCCCAATACACATTAGTGTATATCTGCCATCATCTGCATGAATACATCAGAGTCCACTCACTGCCAAACAAGTAGTGGACTGTGATGTGGGTCATGCCTTCCCATGTATGGGGGATACTCTAGCCTTGAGTGTGGTTATGCATTGAAACGTGTAATCCAACATTTCTTCATACAGACGCAGGTTGAATAGTGATGGTTCTTCTATATTGTGTCTCAAAGTATATTAGAACGTACATGTGTTTTCTGGGTATATTGCCTATATGCATTAAACACTTGTATGAGCACACTAAATGTACTTTGAACTAAATATTAATACTTTAGAAACACTACCATCCTGCTCATGTGTTGTCCACAAGATTTGACACCTGTAGATGAGCATTCTAACTGTACAGATTTGATACCTGGATGTTGGCACACACATGAATTTGTGTTTTCTGGGTCTATATGAGAATGTTCCAGTAGAGGTTGCTGTGAACATCAGGTCAAACATTGCATCACCAACACAATCACTTGAAACACCAAGGGGTGAGTTTCATAGAAGTGTTGTCAAGACATCAGTTGAGTCACATGCAAAATCTTCTGTTCAAGGATCGATCATGCTATGGATGCCTGTGGGACAAGAGGACATGCAACAACTTCAACTTCATAATCCCCTCAATCTTTTCCGTTACAGGTGAGTACACACACCATTGCGTTGTGATGTGTTGTGTACTCGTCTGTAACCTATTATGTAGAGAACTAAGGGAATGGGAACCAGCCCTAGGGATATGTGCCCCTGACATGAATATACACATCACCAAATATGTTCTGAGAGCTCCATGAAACTAATGAATTTGGGCTGCCACTGTGAGAGTGACAGTGGCAGTCCAATTTTATTTGTTTCATGGAACTATTAGGACATATTTGTTGATATGTGTATTCATGTCAGGGGCACATATCACTGCACACTCACAGTCAGCATGGTGTCCCTGGAGATCTGATCCACGTTTCATGACCTCTATGTTGTGTAACAGTACCACCGTAGATGCTCTTCTCAGCTCTAGCAAACTACAGGTCCCATGTTGACTCTAATGGCCCTTTAACCCCTGATGTCACAGAGTGTTATCCAATGCATGGAATGGAAGATTTTTTTTTTAATCCCCACACACAATATGCCACGTCCATGGTATGGATGATGTTTGGGGCCATACTGCTGCCAGTGCAGTGCTGTGTCAATGATCCTGTAGGGGTGAAACAGAACATCATGTGCGGTGTGGTTGGTGTGTTGGCACCAATTCACAGGACTGATGGAGGACTTGCATGGATTGTTTGAATGCATGTGTTATACTCACAGCTAAAGTGGTCTGTGATGAGCCTGTCTCTGATCTGCGCCCCTCTCAGGGTCTCCTCATATGGTCGATGTCCACTGGCACTTCAGGTATGGGAGGGGCCTGGATATCATCCACCAGCCTGGTGTCCACTGCAATGTTGTACACACGCCATTATGATATCACACACTTTTCCTGGGGCATACTGCAGTGCTCTCCCAGAGTGGTCCAGACATTGGAATAGAGACTTAAGGAGGCCAAATGTCCGCTCAGTGGCATTCTGAGTTCTGCCATGAGCCTGGTTGTATCTTTCTTGGGCATATGTTTGGGGATTGGTGACCGGGGTCAGTAGCCAGGATTTGCAGCCATAGCCAGCATCACATGTGTAATATGAGTGACATGGTGAGACAGGGAGCACATGTTTTGTGAATGATGTTTTGTATGGTGGACAATACTAGCTGTCGGTCAGGAGCTTGCTGAGCAGTGTTGGTGTACACCTGTGGATGTGGTGTGATTTAGTATTGTGAACTCACCCAGAAGCCATCCCCCTGTATAATTTCCATTCTCGAAGTCTGTGTGGACTGAGGCGTTTTGAAGAATGTATGAATCATGAGAGCTGCCAGGATAGTTTGCACAGACATTCATAATCCTCATGTTGCTGTCACACACCATCTGCACGTTCATGGAGTGGTAGTTCTTCCTGTTGATGAATAGATGTGTGTCATGTGCTGGGGCTTTGATACGGACATGGGTGCAATCTATAGCACCCATGACCCTGGGCATGCCTCCCCTTGCGTAAAAGCCCTGCTTGAGATGTATCCACTCCATGTCGGTGGTTGCAAAATGTATGTAGGTACTGGCCTTTCTTTTGAGGGCTGGCAAGACCTGTCCAACACTCTGGAGAATGTGGCCTGTGACATGCCAGATGCGTAACCCTCAGTGGACTGGAAGGCGCCACTTGCCATGAAGTGTATGGCACACAGGATTTTTTGCAGGCCAGTGAGGGCATGGTTGTGGATGTAGATCGGATTCACCTGATCCTTGATGACCTCATACAAGGCAATGATTCTGTCAAGCCTCAACCTGTAGAGATCAATCACCTCATCATCGGTCATTCCAAAGAGAGTGACTCTTGGGAGGTATACCCTGAGCCTTGGTGGTTGTTTACACATCCTCCGCTGCTGCAGGGGTCCCTGTGGCAGTTGTGGCGCATCCTGTTGCTGTGGAGCATCCTGTTGCTGCAGCTGTGCATCTGCAGGCAGTTGCTGTCCTCCAGGTGGGGATGGGCTCCTGTGTGGCTGTTGATCCAGAGCCTCCTCACTCGCAACAGGTGAAGACTGTTGATCAGGTGTGCCTGGGGCTTACTGGTGTTCCCTAGCTCTCGCCCTTGCACGCCTTCTTCGCGGTCTTCTCATCATTAAGTATCCCAACATACTTACTGTTCTCTTTTTATCTCTCTCCCTGAGTGGAAAAAAGCCACAAGTGTCTCTCTGCCAGTTTCGGATGTGATGTTGAGGGGAGCAAGTTGTGTCTGGATCATGTGGTGATGTTGCACGGGTGAGCTTGTTTTGTATTTTCAGGTGTCCATGTTGTGTGATAACCCCCATTGTTCTGTGTCATGTTGTGTTGGTGTTTTTTTGGAGGTCCTTGTTCCTGTAGTGTTGCTTGTTGTTGTGTGTGACAGTGATTTGTGGTGTCTGGCCATGTTTTTGTATTATTTTGACATTGCACAGATTAATTTTGCCAGTTACATGCTTGTGCGGTAAGCAGTTTGTCTGTTTTCCTATGTAACGGGTTTTTTTTTTTTTTTTGACTGTTAAGTGTCTAACGGCTAAGAAAACTGGCTCTTAACTTTTGTCCGTGGAAGAAGTCTTCAACGCATTACTTAGTAATGTGTTAGAACTCTAGCATTCAAGGGGTTGAAATCTCCACATAAAATCAATGGGAATTTATATATCTATAGCTAAAAAGGTTTGCCCCATAAATCCTCCACTTTTCTTTTGAACATACACTGTATATACTGCTCTCTTGTGAAGGTGGAGGTGCGTATTATACATGAGTAAAAAAAAAAAAATCCCCAAATGCTGGCCCATCCCTCTCCCTCAAGTTCTCTGGAGACCCCACTTTCCCCCGTTTATGCAGTTTCATGTCCTGGAGCCCCTAGATTAAGCAGCCCGGGGCTCAGTATAGTGGGTGACATTCTTTCCTTTGCCGCCAGCTTCCTCCACTGCCACTGTCCTCTGTGAGATACTCCCCCATTGGAAGATGGCTGTAGGTCCTGACAGGGGCTCTCGGGCATCTTCCAATGGGGGAGTATGACTCAGGGGAGAATGGCAGTGTAGGAAGCGGGCAGCAAAGGTAAGCATGTCACAACTGATTACTGTAAGGACACCAATCTAGGTAATTTCTTCTATTAAACTCATTGAGGGAAATATATAAACTAGTATAACATGTCTTGCATAACAAAATACATATTATGCTTGTGTGTTAAAGGGTTAAGGAAAATACTGTCCGCTTACACTTTTTCCTCTAATCTTTCCTGCAGATCTCCCAGAAAAATCTGAAAAGGAGAAGCTCGTGGCTCGGGAATAAATGCAACAGAAATACAGAAATAAATTACAACACTTAAAAACTGCCGGTCTGTGTCCCCCCCACACTCTTGACACGCAGCCTCGCAAATGCTAGAAGTGTCTTGCAATGCGCTAGGGATGTATCACATTAAAGGGTTAGTAATGTCCCAGATAAAGTGTATTCTATATGGTAGATTTTACAAAAATAACGTATTTGGAAAAAGTCCTATGTCTCATACCTTTTATGGTTTGAGAGATATCCTCCGCTAAAGTTCCTCCCTCCTCTTCTCCTGACGTTGGCGCTCTGCTGACAGCAGTAGATCCCAGTCCGAGGACCAGCCGGCGGCTCTGCAGCAGAGCTGAAATCGTGTTATTGGAAAGGAATTACTTCACTGGAACGGTCTACAAATTGTTCCTGGTTTGCAAGCACACTTTGTAGACTGTTCCAATGAAGTAGTTCTTATTAAATCGCACTATTGCAGCTCTGCTGCAGAGCCTCCTCGTGTCAGGCGATACAGATCTCCTTCTGTCAGCTTTACAACTGACATCAGGAGAAGGGGAACTTCAGCGGAGGAGATCTCTCACCATAAAGGTCTGAGAGGGAGGACTTTCTCCAAATACTTTATTGTTGTAAAATCTACCATATGGAATAAACTTTATTTTGGGCATTACTAACCCTTTAACCCCTTAAGGACCGGGAAAATCTGATGTCGTTTTCCCTTAAGGACCGGAGCAATTTTGACTTTTTTGACTATGTCTTTGTTCAACCATATTTTCTCTTTAATTCCTTTTGTGCACCCACATAAATTATATACTGTTTTTTTAAGCACAAGTAGGGCTTTCTTTTGAGACCACAATTATATGAATTCCTCATTGTTTAATTTGATTAAAATAGAAAAAAAGAGGAAAAAAAAAAAAAAAAAACAACAACAACATTTTGCTTACATTTTTCTGTCAGGATTTGCATACTATTAGTTAATGACAAAAAAATACCCCTAAATATATTCATTTGCTTCTCCTGAATATAAGAGTACCCCATATGCCTAGTATTTCAATCCCTTCCTCACATTTACAAGGTAAATATTACAAGATGGATGCCATTATTTACAACTTGTAATTTCTCAACAATTGGCATGTGAGCATCATAGCTTAGTTGATGGTGCCAGAACCAAAAATGTCCCACAAAGGTATATCTTTCTGAAAACTAGACAACATAAGGTAAATAATCAGGAGAATTTTTGAAGTTTTTTATGCAGCTATTTTTCCAGAAAAAAAATTCAAAATTGTGGAAAAATTTTGTTTTTCTGCAGCTTTCACACTTACATTTCAATATTACTGTTGATTTCAAGCACGAGATAGTTGAAAATTTAAAAATATCCATTGTTTAGTGTTCAGCTCCTTCTTCTGAGTACGGCAATACTCCATATTCATAGGTTTCTCAAGATTTGGGGGAGCTACGGGGCCCAAATTGGAACATGCGCGTTTCCAGTTTCACACTTTGAATTTTCACAGCTTGCATCACTGGTGCCATGTCTCATTTGGGGCTGTGTAACAGTGCTCCACTCTAAGATTTCCCCCCAAAAGTGTATACTTTGGTAAAGTAGACACCCCAGGCTTTCATTTTATGTAA
This sequence comes from Rhinophrynus dorsalis, assembly GCA_037306005.1. Lineage (NCBI taxonomy): Eukaryota > Metazoa > Chordata > Amphibia > Anura > Rhinophrynidae > Rhinophrynus > Rhinophrynus dorsalis. The sequence goes on along the minus strand of CM074718.1, from coordinate 663,211,678 downwards.
GTTTTCAAATTTTTTACACAGCCATTTTACCACCAATCCCTCGTACATCTTGACGCAAGTTAAAAAAAACAGCGTTTTTCACACTTTGACTTAGATGTTGATGTGAATTTCAAGCACATGATAGGTGAAGATTTTAAAAACTGCATTGTTTAGTGTTCAGCTTCTTCTTCTGAGTATGGCAATACCCGATATGTATAGGTTTCTCAAGGTTTAGGGGAGATACGGGACCCAAATTGGAAAAAATATTGAATTTTCATATCTTTCTTATCTGGTGCCATTTCTCATTTGGGGCTATGTTCCAGTGCTCCACTTTAAGATTTTCCCCTTTTGGAAAGTAGACACCCCAGGCTTTCACTTTATGTATGTTTCCAAATTTTTTACGCAGCCATTTTACCACCAATCCCTCGTAAATCCTGACGCAAGTTAAAAAAACAGCGTTTTTCACACTTTGACTTCGATGTTGATATGAATTTCAAGCACATGATAGGTGAAAAGATTTTCCCCCAAAAGTGTATATTTTTGAAAAGTAGACACCCCCAGCTTTCATTTTAGGTGTGTTTTCAATTTTTTTACACAGCCATTTTACCACCACTCTCTCGTAAATGTGATGTAAGTAAAAAAAGCAGCGTTTTTCACACTTAGATTTCAACGTTGATGTGGATTTCAAGCACAGAATAGGTGAAGATTTTTAAAACTGCATTGTTTAGCGTTCAGCTTCTTCTTCTGAGTACGGCAATACCCCATATGCATAGGTTTCTCAAGGTTTGGGGGAGATACGGGTCCCAAATTGGAACATGTGCATTTCCAGGTTCACACTTTGAATTTTCACAGCTTGTGTTACTGGTGCCATGTCTCATTTGTCCTGTGTAACAGTGCTCTTTTTTAAGATTTTCCCCCAAAAGTGTATATTTTTGGAAAGTAGATACCCCAGGCTTTCGTTTTAGGTGTGTTTTCAAATCTTGTACACAGCCATTTTACCACTAATCCTGTGAAAACTTGACGCAAGTAAAAAAAATCAGCGTTTTTCACACTTAGACTTCAATGTTGATGTGAATTTCAATTACAGAATAGGTGAAGATTTTATAAACTGCATTGATTACTGTTCGGCTCCTTCTTCTGAGTACAGCAATGCCCCATATGCAACGGTTTGTCAGGGTTTGCGGGAGATACTGGGCCCAGTTAGAACATGTGAGTTTCCTTTTACAGACATGCCATTTTTACAGCTGGTGCCTTGTCTCATTTCGGACTGTTTGGCAATACTGCAATGAATTTTACCCCCAAAAGTACATGTTGTAAAAGAGTAGACAACCCTGGCTTTCATTCTATTTGCATTTTTTCAATTTTTTCGCTGCCACTGTATCAGCAATCCCTCCCAAATCCTGCAGTAAGGCAGAGAAACCATTTTTTCACACTTATATTTTAGTGTTGCTCTGGATTTCAATCAGATGATATTTGCAGATTTTTTAAGTGCTTTACATTAGTGGTGAGTTATATCGTCTAAGTATGTCAATGCCCCATATGCATAGGTTTGTCAGGGTTTGGGGGAACTACTGGACCCAGTAGGGAACATGTGTGTTTCCATTATCAGAGATGGAAAAAACTTAGGGTGCTTTGCTTCCCATTATATTTTGATAGTGTTAGATCTAAGGAGGGATGTGTTTTGAAAAATAAAAAACAGGATATTTCAGGGGGGAAAAAGTGGCCAAATAATAAAATAAACTTCACAGCACTACTGCATTGTGCCTTCATGGTATTGCTTGAAGCAGTCACCCATGCAGAGGCCAGGTTTGGAAGGGCAGTCAGGACAGTAAGTTGGGGTTTCTCTCCGTATTCCCTTGCTGTAGCAAACCCTGCAGCGCTTTTGTGGATTTTTCTTTTGGGGGGTTGGGGGGATTTTATAAATAAAATGTACTACTCCAGGTTTTGGGGGAATTATTTCTGTTGCCCCTTGAAACAAAAATTGGGAGATAAGATGGAGCTGATACTGCAGAAAAGTAAGTTTTAGGGTGGGGTTTGCCAATTTGAAAATCAAAAATGAATTGTATGCTGCAGTCTGCATCATGTAAATGGTAACCTTTTTGTACCATGCCCTACACTTTCGCATGGTGAGGTACGGCTGCATGAGTTGATCACACAGATCAACTCCCCCCATGTTCTTGTTGTAGTCTTTGATGCAGACTGGCTTTCTTAGTACCCCCTACCTGCCATGAACAGACACTGCCACAGTTTTGTCCTCATGCATGGTGGACAGCATGTAGACATCTTTTCTGTCCTTGAACTTAACTGCCAGCAGCTCTTGTTGGCATAAAGCTGAGGACATCCCGGTTTTAAGTTTTTTTCTACCAGTTCTTTAGGCATCTCCCTGCAATTGCGCCTGACAGTGCCACAGGCCACAGTGTCAAAATAAAAAAGTGACTTAAATAAAAGGGGGCTGGTGTAATAATTGTCAACATATAAATGATATCCTTTATTTAACAAGGGGTAAATCAGATCCCAAACTATCTTCCCATTTATTCCCAGAGATTCGGGGCACCCAGGAGGATCAAGTTGGCTGTCCTTGCCCTCATAAATTCTAAAAGCCTGGGTGTAGCCTGTGGCACTTTCACACAATTTATAAAATTTTACACCAAATTTGGAACGCTTTGAGGTGATGTACTGCTTGAACCCTAACCTGCCTTTGTATTTCATTAGGGATTCATCTACAGTAATTTCTTTTTGGGGGAATATACACTTGTGCAAATGTTTTCTGTAAATGGGTTATTAGGGGCTGAATTTTCAACAGTCTGTCATACTGGGGGTGTTCTTTTGGGAGGCACAGGGTATTATCACTAAAGTGCATAAAGCGCAAAATCATTTCGTATCTGGTCCTGGTCATTGTTTTGGCAAATATAGGGGTATCATATATGGGGTTTTTACTCCAGTATGATCTAATACTTGGTTTTTTAACTATTCCCATTGTCATTGTAAGGGCCCAGAATTTCTTAAATTCTAAAAGGTCTGTGGGATGCCATATTTCCCTATACTTTGCCCTAAACCTTTCCCTAACACACGTCTACACTAAACCTACCCACCTACCTACCTAAACTATCTAAACTATAGCTTTAAATCAATTTTTATTTTTAAAAAAATTAAAAAAAATTAAAAAAAAATGTAAACAAATTTCAAAAAATACAAGGGTGATGGGGGGTGTCCCACAGATCAGCAAACACTGATCTGCAGTATATTGATCACTCTAAAAGTGATCAGATGGGGGGGGGACTTATTGATCACTGCAAACCAGTGATCAAAGGGTTAAATTCTTTTTTTTTTTTACACAGGCTTTCACTCAGGAACGATCTGCAACGCTGTAGCACTATCTCTCTCTGTCTCTCTTCACCTCAGCAGTGTGCAAGATGGAGGGAGGCAGAGATATATGACAGGGACAGTATTTACAAATACTGTCCCTGTCATTCAGCATTTGCAACATGGGATTCGCTCATCAAGCGAATCGCATGTTGCAACAAAGTTTATATTGGTTGTTACTAAGTGTCCCGGTACCGGAACACTTAGTAACAAGCAGCCCGCGCTCTCCCATCGCTCCGTTCGGCCGCGATGGGAGAGTTTAACCCATGACGGTGTAGGACCGTCATGGTTCCTTAACGGGATTGCAACCCATGACGGTCCTGCACCGTCATGGGTCCTTAAGGTGTTAAAGATCTTCAAAGCCAACAGTCATCTAGAAGCACCATCAGGGGAGGGCTCGTAACCTGTGGCACAGGGGGCAGATAGAACTGAGTGGCCACTTCTACTGTGATTTGAACCCACTGTCCCAGCTCACACCTTTTTGTTAATTTTACAATTGGAATTAATGTTGTGAAGTAAAGCAAGTGATAGTATGTAGTTTACAGTAATTGGGGCTACACTACTGATGATACAGAACATACAACTGAAGTAAAGTTACACAAGTGATACAACTTACATAGGAAATGGGTTGTGCTACTAGTGTAGCTCTATTTGGATTGTACCTCTGTTATAATTGGTGTAGACCCATTTCAGTTGCAGGTTCTGTGGTATTGCTAGTGGAGCGCCATTTACAGAAGCAAGGGGGGTGAGGCAGTGGCCTACTGGCACAGGGGTTAATTGCCCCTCAGGCCAGCCCTTCCCTGAGCACTATTAAGCAATTATTTGGAAAAATGTTTGACTACTTTTTTTTTTATTTATTTATTTATTTTTTTTTACTATTGATGTAGATGAGGTTGAGGCATTGGTCCGTCTTTCTTCATACTTTGCTATGTGGTTTAACCCATTGAGCACCATAGGAAGGTTCCGTGCATTATGAAGCAATGTGTTGCACACTCCAGCTGTATTCAAACTGTTTTCACTTATCAAATGGGATCCACTGCCCTCTAGTGTCTTGTCTTCGTACTGGACCATAATCTCTAGAAAAGCTCTAGTATAATGGGTGTGAGAATGGATCCTGCTGTCTGTGACTTAAGCAGAAATTAATGGTAACTCTCAAGAGGCTCAGGATCATGAAAATATATGATTATTTCTCTGCCGTCCAATACAGGTTACTGGTAACTTTGGGGTAGGCGATCAGTCCCTTTAAGTAGGCAGGAACAATTCTGAGAAGTGACTGCTGGGTGGAGCCTTCCTCCTGTCCTTAGCTTGGAGCTAGCCAATCCCCAACCAGTAAGATTTGTTCCTTGGTCAAGACACAAGGCAAGAAAACAGTTCTTTATTATTATATCTGTTAGATATGGAATACCACCATTAGGCGGATTACCATCACTGACAATTCCCATCACCCAAATGTGGATAGCTCAGTTTACCAGGTGCTTTTGTGGACCTAGGCCCTGTGTGGAAAATCTTGGCTGCAAGTTCTTTCCCCAGGAGTTGCCCACTGAGGATTCTTCTTGATATATGGTAATTTGAAGACAGAAGACCTGCTGAAAAAGGTGAGCACCCTTTCAGTACTGAGGTCCACATGTCCCATGCTTCCCCTCCGCACAGGGGTCTCATTTGGAGTTCCTATTACATACTCATGCACTCATTGGGTTTATCTGTATGTCTGTGGGGTGTCTGGAGCAATTTTCTGTGGTAACTTAACCCTTTTGCTGCTGGTTAGCATCCTTTGAGGGCATTGTAGACACTTTCCCTACTGGAACCAGTGTTTATTGGGTCTACTGACTTGTTCTAGTGGGCTTTTCAGTGGTTTTACCTTTTGGTTATACTTAGTTAACTTATGTTCCGCGCCTTTAAGGAGCGTTTATGGCATAGACGCCATTGTTCCATTCACTTCTATGGGACTTTACAGTTTGGGACATATCTCTGCAACCGCTCCACGTAGCAAGTTCAGAGATGGCTCATTTTGTTGGTTTGCCCTTGCTCTGTTATCTGGTCAATGTTCTGGGTATGTTCTCGGGCTCAGGGGGCTTCGGGCACTGTTGGGGTACTCCTTTAGCGAAACTACGATTCCCATGAGTGCTTGCTTTGCGTGCTCGTTTTTGATTGGTTCCCGCCGCAGCAGCCATTTTGTGTCTTCACAGATCGAGTATCCTTGCGCAGGGCTTGGACTCTCCTTTTCTCCTCAGCAGTTTAACCCTTCACCTACCAGATAAGTGTTATTTAGCGTTTCTGGGGTGAATTTAATTATCACACTGTTTTGTGGGTGTTTTGATACTTTGGTGAGAATGCCTACTCCATTAGACCTTGGGGCTAAACCTAAGGACACTGGGGCGTCTGTGTCCCCCATTGCTCCTCATGTCACTCAGGGTTACCTAGAGAATACTCAGGTCATGTTTGCCCAGCATGCGCTGCTGCCCCTGCATCCCCTGCTGGGACCTCCAGCCATGCACTAGAGCCAGTTTGGATGCAAGCGTTTAAGGCTACTACCAGGGACCTCCGGTCCACCTTACAACTCCTTCCATCCACTTTGCAGGGGGTCTTCCACTCGTGGCAGGCCCCCACCCTATCAGATCTTCCCTGCCTAAATGGACGGGTGTACCTGATGTGTCTGATTCCTCTGAGGAGGAATTACTGGTGGACTCTGCTGATGATGATGATTGTTCAGCTGTTCCTTCATCTCAGTTTTTTGGGGACCCCTTTGAGGCTGATCCTGTCCCCTCAGCTGAGGGCCTGATCAGGGCTGTATTGGACACCCTGAACATTCCCTTGGTGCAAGAGGTTTCTTCTGACCCCTCTGATGTGTTCCAGAAGCCTGTTAGGCCCCATACTTGTTTTCCACCTAACCCCACCCTTGACCGTTTGGTGTCTGAGGAGTGGAAGTTTCCGGACAGTAAACCATCTGTATCTAGAAAGTTTGCCAAGCTTTATCCATTCTCCGAAATGGCCCTTACACTGTGGGTTCATCCCCTCAAGGTGGATGCCCCTGTTTCCAGGCTTTCTAAGTCCACTGCCTTGCCTGTGACTGATGCATCTGCTTTTAAAGACTGGACTGACTCTCAAGTCTATTTTTGCGACGGCTGGTTCTGCCGTCTGCCTCTGCATTTGCTGCAGCATGGGTGAATAGAGCTGTGGCTGTTTGGACTGAACAGCTCACTTCAGCTGTCCGTCGGGGGCTCCTACTGCTGACATCTCTGAGACTCAGCATTATGATTCTGATGCCCTGTTTTATGCTGTGCGTATGGTAGCCAGGGCATCTTCCATGTCTGTGATAGCCAGACGGGCTCTTTGGCTCAAGATCTGGTCTTCTGACACTGCCTCCAAGAGGGCTCTCCTGTCTTTGCCCTTTCAGGGCACCTCACTGTTTGGCCCTGAGCTCAAGGATCTGATCAGTGAAACCACTGGAGGGAAGAGTACTCACCTGCCAATGGCCGTGAGGAAGAAGGCGCCTGTCAAAAGGAATCTGCTTTTTCGTTCCTTTCAGGCTGAATCACGTCAAGCGACCCAGACGGTCCCTCAGGCTCCAGCTCCTCATCCAAGCCTAAGCAGCAATGGAGGCCCAAGTCCTCCACTAAGCCCAAAGCTTCCAAACATTCTTCTGCATGACTCACCTAACCTGGGTCCCCACCCGCAGGTAGGTGGTTGCTTACACCACTACCTCTCGGCTTGGGAGGCCTCTGTGGCGGACCCGTGGGTTTTGCTGGTGGTGGCTACGGGGTACAGGATCCCCTTCACCTCCCTTCCTCCTTCCAGAACCTTCTCATCACGTTCTCCTTTGGGAGCGGAAAAGCGTCGCCTTTTCGAGGAGGCCATTCAAGCTCTTCTGGACAAGGCTGTCCTGGAACCATTTCCTCCTCAGGAGAGGGACTTGGGGTTCTACTCCAACCTCTTTGTGGTTTCCAAGAAGGACGGCGTCTGTCGTCCCATTTTGGATTTGAAGGATCTCAACTCCTTTGTGGTCCGGTCCCAATAATGCCAGGAGTCACTGAGCACAGTGATAGCAGCCATGTCCCTTTGGGAATTTTTGGCCTCTCTGGATCTTCAAGATGCCTATCTGCACATCACCATTCATCCAGAGAGTCGACAATATCTACGCTTTGCCTGCGACCGAGGGCATTTCCAGTTTTCAGCCCTTCCCTTTGGCCTGACCACAGCTCCTCAAGTCTTCAACAGAGTCCTGGGAGCATTGATTTCCATCCTACATCGCAACGGCATCAGAGTTACTCCATATATGGACAACCTCCTTCTGAAGGCCTCTTCTCTAGAACTCCTTCATCAGCAGGTGCAGGATTGCATTCATGCTGTCTCTCATCACGGGTGGATCATCAATCTGGACAAGTCAGACCCTGTTCCTTCCCAGAGGATGGTATTTCTGGGCATCCTCTTCGACACTCAGAGGGGGATGGTGTTTCTCATGGACGAAGTGGCTCATTAGATAGCACTTAAGGTCCAGGCTATCCTCTCTCAGGATCCATTTCCAGCCAAGTCGTTGTCATCCCTGGTGAGGAAGTTCATTTCCACCATAGAAGCAGTTCCGTTTGTCATGGCTCATACCAGGGAACTTCAGAGGTTTCTAATCCTGGCATGCAGGGGTCGAGCAGATCTCCTGGAAAGATCCCTATCTCTCCCTCTTCACGTGGAGCAGAGCCTCTAGTGGTGGCTCAACCTGAACAATCTCCTAAAAGGCAGACCCTTCCTGGTGCCCTTCTGGATAACAGTAACGACGGATGCCAGCCTCTCTGGATGGGAAGCGGTACTGGGGCAATTGAGTGTTCAGGGCCTATGGTCCCAGGAGGAATCTCTCCTTCCCATCAATGTCTTGGAGCTTCAGGCGATATTTCATGCTCTGCGACACTGGACACGGCAACTGGAGGATTGCCCGGTAAGGGTACAGTCAGACAACGCAACAGCAGTAGCCTACATCAACAAGCAAGGTGGCACAAGAAGTCTCGCAGCTTGGCTAGAGGTCAAGGCTATTTTATCATGGGCAGAGGAACATGTCCCTGCCATTTCCGCAGTTCATATTCCTGGTGTAGACAACGTTCTGGTAAACTTCCTCAGTCAACACAAAGTTGACAGCGGAGAGTGGGTGTCAGTAGTGGGGACTTCCATGCATCGACCTGATGGCAACCAGGCACAACAGGAAGGTTCCAACATTCAGCACTAACTGGGTGGATCCCCTGGCTCTGGCAGCGGATGCCTTGTCGATCCCATGAACATTTCCTCTGGCATACCTATTTCCTCCCATTCCCCTGTTGAACAGGGTGCTATGGAAACTGAGACTGGAACGCTGTCCAGTCAATCTGATTGCTCCGTACTGGCCTTGGCAGGCTTGGTTTCCGGAGCTTCTGGATCTCTCAGTGGCAGAACCTCTTCAACTTCCCTCCCTTCTGGATCTTCTTCTACAGGGTTACCTCTGGAAGGAAGGCGTTCATCGTCTAGCTTTGATGGCAGGGAGGTTGAATCCTCAATTTTGAAGAAGAAGGGTTTTTCTTCTGGTGTGGTGGCTACTATGCTTAATGCCCATAAGCCTGTTTCCTCTAAGGCCTACCATCATGTTTGATCTACCTTTCTATCTTGGTGTGCTGACAAGGACCTGTCTCAGAATTTTGACCTTCCTACGGTTCTTTCCTTCTACAGGATGGTATAGATAAGGGTCTCAGTCTGAGTTCTCTTAAGGTTCAGACTTCTGCGCTCTCTGTCTTCTTTCAGAGGCGTCTTGCCATTATTCCTGATGTCAAGATTTTTTTCCAGGGTGTTGTTCATACCCGTCCGGTGTTTAAGTCCCCTTTGGGACCTTAACTTGGTTTTAGGAGTACTTCAGAGTCCTCCTTTTGAGTCATTAGTTACCATTCCTCTACATCTGCTGACGTGGAAAATGGTCTTTCTCCTGGTGATAGTTTCTGTTCACTGTGTTGCGGAGCTGCATGCCCTGTCTTGTAGGCCACCCTTTTTGGTGTTTCACAAGGACAAGGCAGTGCTTCTCACTCCACAGGAATTTATCCCGAAGGTGGTGTCTGAGCTCCACATTAATCGGGAGATTGTGGTTCCCTCATTTTGCCCTAACCCTACTTCTGATAAAGAGAAGGATCTTCATCTACTGGATGTTGTTCGTCGTCTCAAGTTCTGTGTGCATCGCACTGAGTCCTTGTGGCAGTCTAACACTCTTTTTGACATTCCTGAGGGTCCTAGGGCAGGGAAGCCTGCTTCCAAGGTAACCATTGCTTCTTGCATCCCTTCAGGGTCACGGCTTATTCTGCAAGGTCTATTGGGGCATCTTGGGCCTACAAAAATCAGGCCTCAGCTGATCAGTTGTGCAAGGCGGCCACTTGATCGTCTGTGCATACTTTTTCAAAACGCTGTTGTGTGGATGTGCTGGCATCGGCTGATGCTAGCTTTAGGAGGAAGATCCTGGAGGCAGCCTTGCCTGTCTAGGATCTCTTTAGTCTCTCAGTCCTCTTTCACTTTTGAGCCCTTTTGGCTCTAGTTTAGTGTGCTGTGTCACAGTTACTGGGGTCTGTTTACCCCTGTTCGGTGTCCTTTGACACCTTGTGGCTAGTGTCGTGCTATTCATGATGTGTAGGTTCACTGGTGACTTTGGGGGCCTGCGCCTGGTCCTTGCCTTTCTTCCCGACCTGGGGAACTTAATTGGACATCCCAAAGTTACCAGTAACCTGTATTGGACAACAGAGAAAATAGGATTTTAGTCTTACCTGTTAAATCCTTTTCTTTTAGTCCATACAGGTTACTGGTCTCCCACCCTGTCAAGGGACCATGCTTGGCTCTCCTGTGGCAGAACGTGGGGGTCCTTTTGGGTTCATGCTCACAGGAGTCTTCCTTTACCTTCTTACTACCTAGTCAATAGTTAGTCTGCTAATCTTACTGGTTGGGGATTAGCTAGCTGCAGGCAAAGGAGAGGAGGTAGGATCCACCCAGCAGTCAATTGTTCCTGCCTTCTTAAAGGGGCTGATCACCTACCCAAAGTTACCAGTAACCTGTATGGACTAAGAGAAAAGGATTTAACAGGTAAGACTAAAATCCTATTTCCTAAAACTGACTAATGATGCATGGAGTTGCCCTTTGATTGGGTGCCCCATGCACTTGGGGGACCCATTGGAGCGCTATATATATTGTGTGTGTGTGTGTGTGTGTGTGTGTGAGTGTGTGTGCACAGAAGGAAAAAAAAAAACACCAAGGATGTACATATATCATCTAAATGAAAAATAGTGACTGAAATATGAGAAGCAGCCAGGTTAGAGGGGACCCTCCAAATCCCCTAACTAGGTGAATCTAGAACAGAAACCAAAGAAGAAAACAATCCTGCTCTAATCAATACAGATTACCTGAAAATGGTGAAACACTTTAGAAACCATTATTTATAAATTCTACTTAAAATCACACAACCCACCTCTATAATCCTATTATCTGGAAGACAAAAGCTAACTTTCAGACAAGAAAGGTGTACCTGTAATGATTTATACAGGAATCAGGTGGCTTGCAGTGATAGGTGGAACCTATAAAGAGGCTGGTGTTTATTGTTCAGTCCTTTTGGGGTTCCACCTACTTACTGTAAATCTTAGTTACACATATATATATAGTCTACACAGGGTTTCACTGTTTACAGGTAATCTGTATTGGTTAGCACAGGATTGTTTTCGTCTTTGACAGATGCATAAAAATGTGTGTATAATAAAAGCAGCAGACGTTAATTTGAAAGCCTTCAACATGACAAACTTAAAACGTTTATTATGCTAAACTTGAGTTTGGCTATGTCACATGTTCAGCTGGACCAGAACCATAAACAAGCAAATTCTGTGGAAGTTTACTTTGAACTTAGAGGAGATTCCAGCCTCTTAAATTCAGCAGTCTCTGTATTAAAGCAGAACTACCACCCATGTTAAACTTTGTGCCAAATTATTACCCATCTGGCAACTAGCTGCTCAGTAGTGCTACTCACCAGAATTACTACCTGGTTAATGAGAATTATACACTGCTCCCTTAATGACAGGCAGGAAAGAGAGCAGACATCTTTCCATAGTGATGTCTGCGCTGTCGGTCCCAGCCTGCTCTAGGAGGCGTTGCTAGGAGCCTTTCGGCACCAAAAGGGACTGACAGCGCAGACGTCACTACTGACTTCAGATGGGTAATTATTTGGCACAAAGTTTAACATGGGTGGTAGTTCCGCTTTAAACTTGAAGCTGCCTTTCTTGTTTCAGCTCTCTGCTCCTCTAGATCAGGGCTGACCAAGTTCAGACCTCAAGGGCCACCAACAGGCCAGGATGTAAGCATTTCCCTGATTAAGCACAGGTGAATTAATCAGTGGCTCAGTCATTTTGATTGGCCCACTTGTGCTCAATCAGGGAAATCCCTTAATCCTGGCCTGTTGGTGCCCTTGAAGACTGAACTTGGGCAGCCCTGATCTAGAGCTGTGGTTCTCAACCTGGTCCCACTCACAGGCCAGAACTTAGGAATTTCTCTGCTGAACACAGGTGTATTGATCAGAAGCTCATTCACATTGATTTTCTCACCTGTGTTCTAACAAGGAAATCCTCAAATCCTGGCCTGTACATGGGCTCTGAGGGCACAGGTTGAAAACCACTGATCTAGAGTGTCTTAGTCCCTAACGATAATCTCCAGTCCCTAACTTGACTATACAACTGTGGGCCTTTCCTTACTGCTACATGGTTAGCAAGTACTAACCTAGTATGAAAGTAAGGATGCCTCCAACAAGGTTACTGTAGAACTTGTAGGGGCAAATGATAAGAGAGGATGGGAGTTTAAGAAGTGAGTCAAGTAACCTGTTTAATAGATTCACTCAATGCTAACAGTCTGCAGGCTTTGGCAGTAGATACCAGTTCCTCTGGAATAAAAGTGTGCATGTTTATATAACATTGCTGCTTTCCTCAAGCCCCATTTATCTCCAGTAGTAATGTGCCATTTGTTTGTGTTTCTACATGCTCTTGTCTGCTTTCTTGCTTGGCCCTCTGCTGGAGTCTGCTACTGTTTGTTCCAAGAACTGGGAGCATCTCTTATGTTAATGTTCTCCCTAGAGGAAATCTGAGTGCTAAAATACCCAGGCTCAGTAACACAGCTACTACCAAGCATGGCATTAGGACACCTTTCACCAATTATGTATACTATCAAGGTAGTCCGAGCATTTGTGCACATAATTATATTGCAATAGTAGGATCAAAACATCTGGGAACTTAGCTGGTATAAAGCAACTGTCTTTTTGGACACGTGAGTGCTACTTTGCAGACACTCTTACCATCCACATATTAAACCTGACGTTAAAAGGGATATATTGTATAAATCCCTATTTAACAACTTGGTAGTATTGGGTTTTCCCTCAAATCTGCAGTTTCTGTTTATAAAATCTTTAAAAATGATGTACATACAACCACTTGGTGTCACTAACATTCATAGTCTCTTCCACCTGCACTCCTCCAGATACTTCAAATGTGAAAAGCTAGTATCTCACATGCGTTTGTGTGATACAGCAACTACATGGTTGCCACCTTTAGTCACCCATTCGCTTGTTCATACACCTATACCTTTGCCGTGCATATTTTCTTACACTTTGCCCTAATATATTCATACTTATTACCTTATTGGTTTCTTCTGTCAAAGGTAAATGTTAAACCTATGAACACTAGATACAAACAACAGTCAACCTATGGGGACCATTATATATTCCATTGAGCCCCAACATTCATTGTTGCTGTACAAAATAGGGGTGACAGAGCCTGATCAAAAGAAATGGTAATGAGGGCCCTGCTTCCAATTGCTTGTATCTTTAAGTCCTGCTCACAAGGGTTGAAAGACATAAAGACAGAAGATTTGCTAAATTATGGTCCACATGCTTTGCTCCACTGGAACACTTGACCAATAAGGTGCAGCAATGGATAAAAATTATTCACCTTAAATGTCTTGTCCCCTGATGTGTTCTTTTGCCCCAATGCAGCACATTGGGGACAGTTTTGAATCCTGTTCTTGCACCTAAAATTACCATGTATGTTCATTGCTGTTGACAAAAAAAAACATGCACAATTTTTAACCCCTTAAGGAGTCATGATGTGACAGAACGTCACAATGGTCCAGGTGAGCTGTGATCACCTGGCAGGCAGAGCAAATGAGAAAAAAAAAAAAGTGTGTCGGTATTCCAGTGCGCGGTATCTTTTTCACATGTCACATGCTCCGCTCCGCTCTGTCATTCTGCATGTAGAGAAGGGGGGAGAGAACCTAGTGCAGCTCGTTTATCAAGATTGGGATGAGGTTATCTCTCCAGGCAAAGAGGTCTCCTTACACATTTACTTCCCACTAGCTATTGTGAAAGAGGCATAAGAAGGGGCACGCAGAGATATCATTCACTGTAAGGATGATGGGAGTTGCAGTACAGTACGCTGCTCGTTCTACCTTTATCCAAAGTAATTACTTTTTCTTCTGTCATACACTGAAGGCAACCTTTCATGCCGCAACATAAGAATCCTGTTCTTTAATGCAGTGCAAGATTCTCATGTTACCATTTTAATTACGGCAACATGCTGACTGCGCAGTGTAGTCGCATGCTGTTTTGCAAGCAACATTTTAAAAGTGAACCCCAGAGCACCCCACCCTTCGACAGTGCGGTTCTTAAAGGGGAACTACCACCCGACACAATGTTTAGCTTCACTAAATCCCCATCTGGCGACTAGCTGCTTAGTAGCGCTAGTCACCAGAATAATTACCTTATTAGATTTCTGCTCTCTTCCATGGGTGACAGGCAGGACGGAGAGTGGACATCTTGCCATTGTGACGTCTGGGTGCCTGTGCTGTCAGTCCCAGCTGGGTCTAGGAAGCGTTGCTAGGAGCCAATATGGCTCCGGCTGGGACTGACAGCGCAGACACGGACGTCACAATGGCAAGATGTCCACGCTCCATCCTGCCTGTCACCCATAGAAGACAGCAGAAATCTAATAAATAAGGTAATTATTCTGGTGACTAGCACTACTAAGCAGCTAGTCACCAGATGGGGACTTAGTAAAGCTAAAGATTCTGTTGGGTGGTAGTTCACCTTTAAGGGGTTAAATAAAGTAGATTTTGGTTACCCCTGCCCTAGGAATAAGTGACTCTTCATTTAATGCTGATTTATCCAGGTAGGTATCCTTCACACATCAGTTAGATATAGCTTTTTTTGTATTAAAATCTGTAGTAACTTGTGTTCAAGTCTGTCTCTAGAAAACATGTAAGAAAAAGGCGCATACGCTCTTAAGTGCAGACTGTAGAATATTTGAACCACCACCGTGCTGTAACACCTTGTTAGATGTAATAGAATTTTACTCACAAAGACTGGCCTCTTTATTTGTGTACATTCACTGGATAACGTCCAGTACAGATACTTCCAGACTTTTTTGTCCTCTTCATTGAGGGATGCACGGACCATGGGGTATAGGCAGGGCTCGCTAGTTAAACCTCTTCCCACTTTCAGGTGCCTATACCCCTCCTCCAACCGTCAGCCTTTTCTTAAGGAGGTACAGGGATTGTTCCCTTGAAGAAAAACATTAAACCCAGCAGCTCAGATTAATCTTCATGATATTTGGGCCATGGAGAGTGTTATTTCAATACTGTCAGAGTTGTAGTTCAAGAGTAATTGAATGATAAAGTATCCCTGTCCCGCCCCTTTTACCTAATGTAAGCCGCTCCCCTCAGATGTGGAATCTGGTCTCTTGACTGGACAGATCACAGAAAGGGACAATCTTCTTACTGTGAACATAAGGAAAACCCTGTCCTCATTCACAGGTTTTTCAGGTTTTTCCCTTATGCTCATTGAAGATTGTCCCTCTTTGCAATCTATCCGGACAGTCTTGCTGCTCTGAGGTGAGCAGTGTTACATGAGTAAAAGGGGAGGGAGGGAGATACAGGTAACACTTTCCATGGCCAAAATACTATACTTTTATTGTGAAACGCCAAGTAGCGGGATCAAGAGCGTTGGATGGTTGGCAACAGAAAAGCAAGGAGACGCACGATTGACAAGCAGAAGAGTAGTAAAGAAGGAGAGCCAGGTCACCAATGGAGAATTAATACTGGACGTGAGGTACTGTCATGGTTTGACTGATCTGGTCTGACACTCAGCTGTTCATTGTTGTTGCCTTCCCTTCATCAGGCTGAGTCAGCTGATGCTGCCTTGACCTCTCAGTTTCCATAGTTGCTCACCTGAATGTTATCAGCAAACCACTTCCAGGGTATTTAAAGCAGCTAGGCTCACTTCTTCCTTGCCCTTGTGTCTGCAAGTGCGTTCTCCTGTTCTCCTGATTATCTGTGCATGACCTGGCTTCCTCTGACGTCCCTCCTGACTCCTGGCTTGTACCTGACATTGCTGATCACCTGTATTCCTGACCCCAGCTTGTCTGAGTACTTGTCTTGGTTCCTAACCCCGGCTTGTCTTTTGGGTTACTCTCCTGGATCACGGTTTAGCTTTGTTTGCTTTTGTTATTTTAATAAAGGTGTTTTGCATTTTACATTTTTGTGTCTGGTTCCTGGTCCCTAACAGGTACAAGAAGCTGACGAGCAGCTGGAAATAGGACCAAGGTCAGCGGAACGAAATCACAACTGGAGGAAGGGTAAAGGGAACACAGGAACAGGACTGGGAAAAAACTCAACACACACTGTAACTCTAACATCGTGTGCCAGTACTGGAAAACTGGCGCTTCATAAAGGCACAAGACAAGTTAAAAACCAGGACTAGGAGAAAGTATCCAGCAAGCCAAAGAAACCAACATAAAGCTAGACAAGGAACAGCTAGAAAGACCGGAAAAAATGGACAGAGCATGACATCTCTCCATACATTGAATTTTAGATGTGTGTCCCATCTGTTGCTTTTTTAAAGCGTTCTTTGAATCTATGATTTAGCCTATGGTTAGGTGCTGTAACTGGCATGAAAAGTGTAAGACTATTTTGCATTGTTGGTTAAAAGGTCAGTAATGCCTGTATTTAAAGGGATAGTAAACTAAAAAAAAATATGGTTAGCGAAATGATAGGAATAATAAAAAATTATGTAATACCCTTATTCCCATCTCTCAAACCGTCATGAGATCCTGCTTCTGGGGCCAGACAGCGGCTCTTCAGGAGCGCTGACATCGGCATATCTAACACTAATTACTTCATCGGAATGGTCTACAACATGTGCTTGCAAGCCAGGCACACATTGAAGACCATACTGATGAAGTAATTATAGTTAGATATCCAGATAACAGTGCTCCTGAAGAGCCGCCATCTGGTGCTGGAAGCAGATTCTCATGACGTCCGCTGTACAGCAGATGCATGAGAAGTGGGAGGGAGCGGAGGTCTTTATTTTCTTACATCTCTCAAACCATAACGGTTTGAGAGATGGGAATGAGGGCAGTAAGTATATTTTTATCATTCCTATCATTTCACTAACAGTTTTTTTTTTGGAGTTTACTATCCCTTTAACGTTATTTAATATTGTAGAGGTTACAGTTTGAGATATTCGCTGCTAAAGCTCCCCTTCCCTCCCCTTCTCCTAATGGCAGCGCTCTGCTGACAGCAGGAGATCCCGGTCCTGGGACCAGCCAGTGGCTCTGCAGCAGAGCCGAAATCGCGTTCTTTAAAGGGATAGTAATACTTTGTTTTAACTTTATTTTATATTGTAGACATTAAAAAAACATGAATAATGATATAAGTCTTATCTCTCAAACCTTTATGGTTTAAGAGATATTCACAAGCAAAGCGTCCCCCTCCCGCCCCTTTTACTGATGTAACACTGCTCAGCCAGATCAGAAGGGAGGTGCCCGGGTAGACTGCAGAGAGGGACAATCTTCAATTAAGATAAGGGAAAAACCTGAAGAGCTTGTCAAGGGGGGCAGGGCCTTCATTGTTCTTATAGGAAGAAGATTGTCCCCTGCTGTTATCTGTCTGGTCTATGGACTGCATTCCACATCTGAGAAGAGACAGCTTACACTAGGTAAAAGGGGCGGGAGGGGAAACTTTGTTTGAGAGATAAGACTTATATCATTCTTCATGTTTTTTTAATGTCTACAAAATAAAATAAAGTTAAAACGAAGTATTACTATCCCTTTAAAAAGAATTACTTCATTGGAACTGTCTACAAAGTGTGCCTGGTTTGCAAGCACACTAGACCGTTCCATTGAAGTAATTATTTTTAATTCTTTTTAAATAACGAGATTTCAACTCTGCTGCAGAGCCGCTGGCTGGTCCCAGGACCAGGATCTCCTGCTGTCAGCAGAGCACTGACGTTAGGAGAAGGGGAGGGAAGGGGAGCTTTAGCAGTAAATATCTCTCAAACTGTAAGGGTTTGAGAGATGCCACTTTCTCCAAATACTTTCGTTTTGTAACCTCTACTGCAAACATGCACTGTTAAGGGGGAGGCCTTAGAAAAGGTGTGCACTCTCATGGACAAGTAGATTGAAAACATGTGGCTCCCCAGCTGTTAATGACTACCAACTGCCATCATTCTTCCTGAAAGCAGAACCCAATAATTAGTTTTAAAAAAGAGAAGTGTGTCTTTAACTGATAATTCAAATGATAAATTAGTTCCAAGAGTGGGCAACATGAGGACCCCAGCATATAGAGAGGCTCCCCTTACCCCTGATCTTGTAACCCCCATTATTCTCAGTCCTAAATACAGAAAATGATAATTCGTTCCATTCATTTTCCTTCTAAACAAACCTCTGAAGGGTCTCACTGTTACCTCTTGTTACAGCTGATAAATTAACAGACAATCAGTGGCTCTCTAGCTCTTGCTAAATGAGCAATGACCCTATTTAAATAAAAAAAACTGAAAAAAGGGAACTATTATTAAAGGATCAGTACATTATTTGAGTGAGTAAAAGGACACTCACTCTGCTGGGAGATATTTCATTCAAAAATTATTACAGCTCAAAGCTATGTTAAATCCCTTGTCTCCCAGAGGGCTGTGTAGTGCAATGTTCACTCAAAGGGTTAAATCAAGAGCTCCAAAAGGATTTTTAATCTTTTTTTTTTGTGAGTTTGAGTCAGGTACTAGGCTCTCCAGAATAATGGATGGGAACATTAGGGGGCACGCAACGCATTGCTTTGCAATGCGATACGCACTCCTCTGGCACTCAAAGGGTTAACACCTTGTAACCAAAATAGAAAACTGCAGTTTAGTTAAAAACAAAATAAAAAAAAAACACTTTAATCGCTTATAACGCTTGAATGAAAAGTATCACAACTGGGTGAGAACCTTTGTTTTACTAAGCTGGAAAAACATTAACACGTTCTTCATGAGAAAAAAAAATGTTTACTGTTTCTTTAAATATATTGCCGTCTGGAAAAGAAATGCGAATTTACTGGAGTGGACATCCTGTGGCTCTCCAGCTGTGGTTCATCCAGCGGCAGCTACAATCATCCTTAAAATGAAAGCAGAAAACCGTAATTCGCTTAATGTATTTACGTTAAAATAATAAATAAATGGGAAACGTCAAATGGGGTTAACCCTTACTGCAGGCGACTGGTGATAGAGACGGTAAACCGATGGTTCTCCAGCCGTTGTTGGATTAGCAACTCCCATCATCTTCAGAGCTCAAAACAACGAATGTTTCGTTTATTTGCGTTCTAGAATAATAATCGAAATTGTCATCATTAACCCTTACTACAGATTACAGACAAGTGGCAGGGGTTGGCAACCTATGGCTCGCCAGCTGTGATTGAACTAGCTATTCTCACCAACCTCAAAGAAGAAAACAATTGGTTTAACCCTTTGAGTGCCAAATAGGTATCCAAAGCATTGCGTTGGATACCTCTCTGGTACTCAAAGGGTTACCTTATTTGTATGCTAAGAAAAAATTAAAAGACTTGTACCACTGTTACCCAAAGTAGCAACCTGTGGCTCCTCACCTGTTGTTGGACTGGCCTCTCCCATTATACTCAAAGCAGAAAATATTTTTTTTTGTTTTCTGAGAAAAAACAAAACAAAAAAAAAGTTTATGTTCTATTGGTAGAGACTGGCAACACGTGGCTCCCCAGCTGTTGTAATACTAGCATCTCCTATCTTCCTCAAGGCAAGGAAACATCAACATCGTTTAACCCGTTGAGTGTCTGAGTGCTTTGCATTCGTTGCGTACCTCCACTGAAATTCAAAGGGTTAATTTATTTGCATTGTAAAAATAAAAGGAAATGTATCATAGTTAACCCTTTCTATGCCGAATAGACTAATGACAGGGACCGTCACCCTGTGGTTTCCAGCTATTGATCGACTGGCTGCTCCCAGCGTCCCCATGCCTCAAACCAGAACACTATAATCAGTTCAAATGCTATGTCTTCCAAACTAATAAGTGTCTCGTGATTAACTCTTACCGCAGCTGAAAGGCTAATGGCAAGGATGGGCAACCTGTTGTTCACCAGCTGATTCTGGACTAAACACTCCCATCCACCTCCAAACAGAAATCAACAATCCATTTAATTCGTCTGCATTCCAGCAAAAAAAACAAACAAAACCTTGCGTTGCACACCCCTCTGGCACACAAAAGGTTAAATCTTTCAATAGCTGATAGACTAGTGACAGGGAGTGTCAAGCTGTGGCTGTCCAGCGATTGCTGGACTAACAATTCCCATCAATTTAAGCCTGCTGAGGCTGATGGGAGATGCTAGTCAGACAACAACAACGCAGCCACAGGTTGCTCGCCTGTCATAGGGGTTTAGTTAATAAACTGCAGTCTGACACAGGCGCTAGGACCGTGTGGAGCGCAGATGCATCCTCCCCTGGCAGGCAGCGTGTCATTGCTTCTGGGCTGAGATCAGTGCTACTGAAGGGAGAGCTGCGTTTGGAAGCAGCAGATCAGAGCAGGAATCAGGTATGTAGCCAGCAACAATGTATCAGTCTGCACACACTGGGAGCTTTGTATCTGAACCATTGTATTCATGCCTCATTTTGCTTTAGCTTTTATGCCCACCTCTTCTCTTCTATTTCAGCTGAAAGCAACAGTGCTGGAAGAATATGGGCTGAAACCATCCATCTAACAGGCATCTGTATACTGCACGTCTGGGGCGGATCTGTGGATCGTTTTATCATCGTTTACACTGTTCCAGACATTGCTGATTGGGATACATTGTGCATGTAAGTAAGAATAAAAATCTGCATGGTGCTTATTGGGTGGATTGAAATGGTTGGATAGGTTAATTTCAGGCCTAAAACTTATAGGACTTAGCAACTTATTACTGTATTATATGAATGGGTAGACCCCCCCCCCCAAGTAGATATGTGTTATATAATGTATGATATCATATATACATGTGATTTAGGGACTGGGTTGTCTCTATGTAGAAACTGTTTATTTCCACCTGGAGTTAAATTAATCTCCCATGCAGAGATATCAGGCCATCATTAGAAATGACAATTCCATGATGTGTAACCCCTTGCATGCCAGAGGCAGTGCAAATCCTTGCACTGCACGATGGCAGTAAGAGGATTAAAGATAGGATAGCTTCTGCAGAACTTCTTGGACAGTAGAACATCAATCACTGTTGTCTGTCTAACCCTTTGGCTGCTAAATAGGCTTCTAACTTATTGTGAATGAATCTTCAAAGCAGAGATGTGAGGCCATCAGTAGAAATTACAGTTCCATAATGTAACCCTCTGAGTCCCAGTATATTGAACACCTAGGGTTTCCTAATCTTCCCTTAAACCCTCTGTGCACCAGAGGGTTAGTCAATGCTTTTGATAAACCTCTGGTAATCAAATGGTTAAAACCGGAGACATGGAAAAAACGCCCGCTGCAGTGATTCCTATGTATAAATACGGCTGATGTTTTTCCTGTGTCCAGTTTCAAAGGGATGGCCTGGCAACAGTAGTCAGAGACCCCAGCCTCTGCAGAACTTCTTGTAAAGCAGAAGGCCAAGCATTCCTCTATTTAACCACTTGGGTGAAAGTGAGGTTTACAGTACACTGAAAAGCAACGTCTTGCAGATCTCTGTAGGATCCAAGTCATTAAAGGGATAGTAATACTTAAAATGTAAAAAAAAATATGTTGTACTGGTTATCTCCCTGAGTAAAACAAGAGTACTCCCACTGCTGAAAGGTGTTTCATTCAAAAGTTATTCATTTTCAAAGTTGAATTTTTAGGTGCAATATCACAGTGGCCTGAAATTGTACAGTGGCGCTGTTGCTACACCATCCTATGGACAGCTCTGGTCCCGGGACCATAAATCTCCATAGGATGGTGTAGCAACAGTGCCACTGTACAATTTCAGGCAACTGTGATATTGCACCTAAAAAATTCAACTTTGAAAATTAATAACATTTGAATGAAACACCTTTCAGCAGTAGGAGTACTCTTGTTTTACTCAGGGGGATAAACCCTACAGCATATATTTTTTACATTTTAAGTATTACTATCCCTTTAAATAAAAGACAGTGACTTAATTTAAGTCAATAGTGATTGACTGACTGTCCTGTTTACAAAGAGGTTCTGCAAAAGCTTCTGGTTCTATTGTATTGGTTTCTGGTTACAGTGTAAGCAACCTTTGGCACCCCAGCAGTTGGGAACTACAAATACCATCAAGGGCTGGTTGGAGATGACTTTTTAGTTGTTAGCAATTGATTTATCCCTGGGGTAAGCTGACTAGACCTCCCATTAAACTGGGGACACGTATGAAATAAAAACCACTTTCAGTTACACTTTTTGTCCCCAGGTGTGGTCAGACTATTCTAGTGGCCCCAATAACCTAAAAATGATATCAGACCAGTGAACCAGGGCCAGATTTCCCAATAGACAGAGTAGGCAACTGCCTAGCGCTTCAGTTGTGCTTGCCACACCCACATTCTGAATTGTGGGTGTGTCCAGAGCAACATCAATATCTCTGAACCAGTTTTATACTAGGGTGACCAGACCTCCCCTTTAACTGGGGGTGCATATGAAAAATGCATACTGCCGTGCTGCTTTGATTTCAGTGAAGTACTGAAATATGCCTATATCCTATGTGTCTCCACCGTAAGCTGACCAGACCTTCCCTTTAACCGGAGACACATAGGGAACAGGCATATTTCATGACTGCACTGAAATCTAACTACCCCTGCAGTATGTATTTTTCATGTGTCCCCAGTTAAAGGAGAGGTCTGGTCACCCTAACCCACAGGCTATTTTGTAATCACTTGGGTGCTAGAGAGATCTTCAGCACATTTCAGAGAAACGTGTTGCAGCTCTCTAGCAACCAAAAGGTTAAAGCTTTTTCACTTGTTGCAAATTATAAGCCAAAAGTATTTTGTGTACCAGAAATTAGTGGATGGGACTGGGGGTGGGGTCAAGGAAGAGAAGGGGTGGGGAGAAGTGGTGGGTGTGGTCATGGGTGAAGCTAATGGTTCCTCACATGCCTTGCCTAGGGGCATCTGTCATGTAAATCTTGCCCTGCCAGTGGGTAGTTGCCACCTGCTGTTGGCAACTGCCCACTGGCAGAATGAATAGAATGAATGGTATTACTACCTTTTATATTACTACCTATTATATTTTTATTTTATTTTTAATGTTTATTATATAATGTATGATACATAAATGCATGCACGATGCAAGGCAGTGGTCTCATTCTTAGAGGGATGACACTGGGCAGGTTTTGGGAATTGCACTGATTATTAGACAGGTGTCATTAATTAGTTGTCATTTTAATTGCATCTGTGCAATATCAGGGACAATCCATGTCTTGGCCCCTAGGAATGGATTGGGGCTGAAACAGCTCTAGTCAGTCTTGCTGCTGCTGTCGTTGTCACCTTTAGGTATATTAACCCTCTGAATACCAGAGGGTGTGTGAATCATTGTTTTTCAATGCTTTGCATACCCCCTGACACTCGATGGGTTAATCTTTCTCGCACACATCATGCTAACTGTATAAATGACATTCCCACTCTGTGCAGCTCTTTGAGTGCCACAACGGAATGCAACAACAACCCCTTCTGGCACTTAATGGGTTAACTTAACAAAACCAATGAGAAAACAAGGCAGCTTGCAGAGCTCCAGTATCTCTGTGTCTGTGTAGTTATATTAGTATGTTTTTTCATGGGAAATGCAGGGGAAATAACATCTTTTGATAATGCCCCCCCACACACACACCTACCTTACTATGGCCAGAAAATCCTTATGGCCCCAGTGATATTTTCCCCCCTTGATTCTAGAGATATCTTTATTTTGTCCTATATGTCATGTCAGTAGAGATGAACATGCAAATTAGGAGTCAGAGAGGACTAGGAATGAATAGAAATTTTCAAGCTCTCTAGGAGTGGTGTCCTACCCTGCGTGCAGTCTCTTTTAGCTCACTAGTTCCTTTCACAGAGAAGAAATATCCTAAAGCACATCCTACTGGTCCTACCAAAACAGCAGTACAGCCACGAAATGTCAGGCAATTCCTCTCTGGACAAGAAAAGCAGCCAACCCCAGACGTATGTTTCAGCCTTGTTGGGCCTCGTCAGTGAGTACAGACCAACATAACAGTTGCTAGCAGGACCACAGGAGACATACTTTTCCCACTGCACATGGTAATCTTAACCCTTTAACCCCTGCATGCAGGCGGCCGGCCGGCCCTTAAGGACCATAGACTATTTTTTTTTTTTTTTGCTTTTGCCCAATCCTGTTCAGGACTCGCCGCATGGCATGCAGCCGAGTGTGAAGCCGTTAAATCCATGACGGTCCTAGCACGTCATGGGTCCTTTGTGCATGTTAGACCCATGACATACCAGGACCATCATGGGTCCTTACAGGGTTAAGGACTAGAGGAATGTGCAGTGCTTCACAATACAGTGTACACTCCACTGGCCATTTAAAAGGTTATGCAGACTCATACACTGTATCTGCTTCAGCCTGTAATTTGTCATCCATCTCCATGGACATGGCATCCAGAACTGAACCAAGAAGGGCAACATTTATAGGGGCTATTAGGATTTTCTGGTCCTAATAAGTGGGTAATCAATATTAGTTGTTACTTCCCTCTTTAACAGTATTGCTTATAAAGAGATTCTGCAGCAGCTTATTGCTTTATATTTTGAGTGTCAGAGAGGTGTCCAGAGCATTGCAACACACTGGCACTCAAAAGGTTAATGCACTGTCACGTGATATATATATCTTTATATGTGTTTGTGTATGTTGTCTAAAATCACACCAGGCCTGTGGGCAACTGACTCGTCCCCCCTGAGCACTTTGCAATGCCCCACTGATTTATAGTATTGCGTGGTTTGCAATGCAAGTCTCTCCAGCATTAACCCAGAGCAATGCTTTGCGTACCCCTCTGGCACTCAAAGGGTTAAACGGAATGAATTCCGCTGTTACTGCATTATATTACTGCTAGTATAACATGCACCGATCTGTGATTATATAATGTAAGATATAGGCCTGCATTGTTTAACCCCAGCGAGCTATCAGAGCATTGCCAATGTGTTGGATACCGCTCGGGCAATCAAAAGGGGGAAATCGGTCAAAGTCAACCAAATTCACACCACAACATGCTTATGTGTCCTTAACCCTTTGAGTACCAGAGGGGTATGCAACACATTGCAGAGCAATGTGTTGCGTACCCCTCTGGCACTCAAAGGGTTAAAACTTTTTTCTTTAAACAAATGGTATGATTCAGTTGGTTTGCTTCTTAAATGCTCCAGTTTTTTTAGTCCATCAGTCTCCTTATCTGTCATTATGCCTAAGGGGTTAAACTGGAGATGTGTAAATGTAAAGGGAGGCATGCTTTTCAGGCATGAGCGAGGGGATATGTGGTTTGAGTAATTTATGGAACGAGAGGTGGAAGACTCAGAAGCAATGTGTGTAAATACAGAGGTGTAAGAAGTTCTATCCATTTTATATTATTCCTATGTTATTCTTTGGGGCATACGCACTAAGATTTCTCAAAATTTAGGGATATTGCATATTCTCCATAGAATAGTATAGGAACAGGTGACGTTATCACCACTTTATCACACCTTTAGTGCATCTCCTCCAAGGAGGAGATAATTCTCCATTGTGATAAACTCACCATTTTCTGTTTTTCTATGAAGACTCTGTGCTAATATCTCTCCATCTCTAAGGTACACAGCCTCTGTAGAGTAACCTAGAAATTGGAGACTTTACCACAATGAAAAAATAATTTCTGCTTCATCACTTTTATGTCGTACCCTATGCATACATACCTCCCAACGTTTCAAATGGCCAAAGAGATACACTTGTGTTTTAGTTGCTATTGCTGGTGGGCAGGTATTACCATTGATTTTTCGGTTATTTCATGACCTGTTGATGCCTCTTTGTTTAAACAAATAAATTATTTAGAACAAATCCAAAGTATTTTATTTACACAGACTACTTTTAGAACACATATACTGAAGTTTAAAGGGATAGTAATAGTTTCCAAAGCAGAGCAGTTTGTTCATCATAAGGAATAGTACTGCTGGCTGCTGCTCTTATTGTCCACAACTGTGCAATTACGATGTTATTTTATGCAGACGTTTACCCCTCCCACACCTTTCCCCGACATCAGCATTTCAGGCTGAGATCCAACAACTGATCACAGTGAGGGACAATCTTCAGTTAGTATTAGGAAAAACCTACTCTCCTTGTTGAAGGAGGGAAATTTTTTCCTTATACTGACTGAGGGAAGATTGTCACTTGTGATTTGTCTGGTCAAGCTTGACCGGACTTCAGATGAAAGGGGTGGTGGCATTAGAACGAGGAAAGGGGTGGGAGGGATAAACTACTGCTGCATAAATTAATAGCGTAATTGTACAGTTGTTGAAAACGAGAACAGCAGCTGTCAGTACAGTTCCTTATTATGAACAAACTGCTCTGCTTTGGTAGCAATCTAATACTATCCCTTTAAACAAATATTAATGTGAGTTTTATTTCTGTGGACCATTGTGATCTAAAAGACACCAGGGAGGGACAGAGTGATTTGGGACTCAGTGGGACTGCCCCCCTAAAGGGGGACACTTGGGAGGTGTGTGCATAGCCTCCCTACAGAGATGGTACTACAAGGTAAATGTCCAATACAGATATGTCTATTCTGGGAACAATGTAAGATTGGGTATATTATGTAAGAAAATGGGCAGACTGGATAAGCCTATTGGTTCTTGACTGCTGTCAAAACATGTCTATGTGGCAGGGGTGTCCAGATATTTTCAGTCGTGGGTTACGTGATCAGATATCCATGTGACTGAAGGCCACATTCATTTTTCTTTTCATTGATTGCAATGTGGAATAGTCTATGAGCTATTCAAAAAATGTTTTGCGTTTTTTGTTTTTGACGTAATAGTAAAGAAGACAAAAAAAGAAAAAAAAAAAATTACAGGCTTACAGCTAGCCAATCAGCATACTGTCTAACTATTTTCAAACTGTCCAGGAAGCTGATTGTGCCTAACTTTCCTACTGGTTTGTGTGTACTGCTGATTAGATAATAAATAAATATTTTTGTTACAAATTATCAGGTAGACTGTACCCTCGGGCTAAACAGGGCGTATTTGTCCCGAGGCTACACGCTGGATGCCCATGTATGGCCAAAAGGAAAAATAGGGGATTTCTGGGCCAAACCATCTGCACTAATAGGAGTGAACTAGGCATTCCCATTATAACTTTTTGAGTGCCAGATAGGTATCTACTGAATTGCAATGCATTCAATACCTTTCTGGCACTCAAAGGGTTAAACCCCTTTGAATGCTAGAGCTGTCCCCAATGCATTGGAGAAATCTCAAGCACTCAACGGGGTTAAAGCCCCATTTAAATCAATGTGAATGTTTTATAATTTCTACTTTCCATATGGTGCAGTTGGTTTGCCCCAGATTCCCCACCACCACCAGTTTAAGGTCTTTGGGGTGTGGGAACCTATATGTTTATTTTTAACTGGGGGTAAATGACAGCTAATTGAAGGAGTGGGGGTGTCGCTAGTGTTAGTTGTCTATTGTCCACTAAGGTGTGTATCTGATCTTGCAATTCAAGTTCCATAATATTGAACATGAAGCACAATTTTGCAATGGCGATATCATTGACCAAAGCTCCCGTAATACAATGTTTGTTTTTCACCAGATCAGAGACATTTTGAGAACTTCAGTGTTCACTGATATAGGATATTTGTGTTATGATCTCAGATCTCTCCTATAAACATTTATAGCAGCAATGCTTAGACTCACTAATGTGTAAGAAGTCACACTGATGTGCTCAGTACAGACTCGCCACTCTCCTATCTCTCCATACAGCAATGCAATTACATAGATCTCAGGACATCAGCTCAAATTACAATTATGCTACCAATGCCAGATGCGTGTGGTTTGCTCTACTATAGACACAAAATTCTAATGCCCCTATGAATTTATCCATTGTGCCTTTTGTTTGAGTGAAATTCTTCAATCGTTCCTGTATGTCAGGTCCATGGAGGCTGACATGAAATTGTTGGCATTTTTTGTTTGCGTGAGCCTATTTATGTCTTTAAGGATCAATGGGGTGTGCAATGCATTATGAAGAAATGCATTGTGTACCCATCGGGTTCATAAAGGGTTAAGATTACAGCCAACAGACATACCTCAATGGACATGACATCCAGGGCTGATTGAAGATGCTGTTTTGAGAAAAGGCACACGGGCAAAATTCATAGGGGCCATTAAGATCTTCTGGCCGTAGTAACGTACGTTGAGGGGCTGTTATTAGTTGGTGTTCTTCTTTAAAAGCAAGACTTGGAAAACAAGACAAGGAGAGCACACAGAACCCCGGACAACAGCTTCTGTAGAACCCTGTACATTTAGAACATCACTGATCTGTTTCTTAACTCTTTCAGGGACAGAGGGGTATGCAACGCATTGCAAAGCAATGTGTTGCATACCCCTCTGGCACTGAAAGAGTTAAACTCTTTTAATTCTAGATAATTCTCCGATGTACTTCTTTTGGAGATGTTGCTTGCACCCAAGATGTTAAATAATGGGTTTTGAGTTCAAGAAAAAGTGGGGGGTGGGGGAGATGTAGTAAGGTGTGGTAAACTGGACACAACATCTCTAGTAATATAACTTCTCCAGTTGCTATCTTA
This sequence comes from Rhinophrynus dorsalis, assembly GCA_037306005.1. NCBI lineage: Eukaryota > Metazoa > Chordata > Amphibia > Anura > Rhinophrynidae > Rhinophrynus > Rhinophrynus dorsalis. The sequence goes on along the minus strand of CM074718.1, from coordinate 663,183,286 downwards.
TTCCTTAGAGCCCTTAACCCCTTAACGTACGCACATGGCCGTCGCTTAATGCCCATGGAACTTTTTTTTTTTTTCTGCTCCTTTAATTCTGGACTCCTCGAACAGCGTGCACCCGAAATTCCACGATGTACATGTATGTCCTTTGTCCTTTAGGGAAGGCCATGTGTGCACACGGACGTCACTTAACGCCTGGCTAACATTTTTAAACCAAATAATTCCGGAGTCCCCTAACGGTGTGCAGCTGCACGGGGACCCGGATTTCCGGGACGTACCTGGTACGTTCATTGTCGCTAAGTGACAGTTTTTGCGGGACGTACCAGGTAAGTCCACTGTCCTTAAGAGGTTAACCAGTATGAACCTGGCATCAACCCTTTACTGCCAGGGAGATGTACTGCTCTGCGATGTGTTGTGTAGCCCACCCCTGGTACTCAAAGGGTTAACTTGGAGAAAATGCCATTACCCTCAGCTACCTGCTTTTCCTTGCCCAGCCGGAGGTGTAACTAGAAGCTTCTGGGCCCTGGTGCAAGAAGTGCCTCTACCACACTGGCCCCCCTACCACATTGACCCTCCCTCCACAATTCCCCTCAATCTCCACAATGTCCCCATCTCCTACTTCCTGCCTGGAGCTCCCGCGCGGTCCTCTTAGTAATGCAGCGCGCTGGGAGATGATGTCATCTTCCTGCAGCATGTTATCTTCAGTAGATGATAATCCTTCTCTTTTCTGGCCAGAGGGAAGTTAGCGCTGACATCTGACACTCAAGGGAAAAGGGTATGTTTATTCTATACCAAACTCTTAATTTAGGGAGCAGTAAAACATTCCAAATTGACATTTTTAAGTACAGCTAGCTAGCAATACGTTATTACCCATTTGAAAAACACAAGAAAGAAAAAATAAACTACTTCTTAAACACTAACAACACCTGATAATATGACCTCAATTTTCCTTAATCTGGGCAGAAATCCTAAAACTGGTTCCCCTAAATTAATGTTTAATTTATACTGGAAATTATGTCCATGCAGGTAGACATGATTCTTGCTGCAGGACTCTGGGACTCTAGACCCTACAAAAGGTCGAATTTACATCCCAGGTTCCCATAGGCAAGGTGCTCTTTGCTCTGCCTTTTACCTAATGTGAGCCTCCTCCCCTCTGGTGTGGAATCTGGTTTCTTGACAGGACAGGTCAAAGCAAGGGACAATCTTCTTACTGTGATCATAAGGAATCCCTGTTCTCCTTGACAGGTTTTTCCTTATGCTTAATGAAGATTGTCCCTCTCTGCACTCCATCCGGACAGTCTTGCTGCTCTGAGGTGAGCAGTGTTACATCAATAGAAGGGGTGGGAGGGGGATACTTTATCATCAAATACTCTTGAACTACAACTGTGACAATATTGAAACACTCTCCATGGCCCACATGCTATGAAGATTAATTGGAGCTGCTTTTATTGTGAAACTTTACTATCCCTTTAACCCCATTCCCCACTGAGAAGTGTCAGAATGATAGCAGTCTGTAAACTGAGTTGTACATTTTCTATCCTTGTATGAACATTTCCATTAATGAAGTAATAAGCAAAAAGCGGGGCAGATCTTGAGAACCTGTATGGATAAGTCTGATATGACTCAGACTTTGGAGACCTCTCTTGCAGCAAAGGGGTTAAATATTTACATTGATTCAAATATTTGCTAACTGGTGAAGGACTATGATGTTAGAACCCAGACAGACTGATGTACTAGAAAGAAAAACAAAACGTAGTAATGCTGATCCCATAAGGGGAAACTGAGAATTTTATAGCTTTCCTGCTATCAATTAAATTAGTCTTTATCAGACCTTCCTGATCAGCCTACTAATACACAGTATAACTCTGTATGTTCCCTTTTGGAAGATATGTATCTAAGCTTCTCTTAAATGTATCCATTGTATCTGCCATAACTACCTCCCTGGGCAATGAATTCCACAATTTAACAGACCTTACTGTAAAAAAACCCTTCCTCTGCTGAAGTTTAAACCTCCTTTCCTCTAATCTCAAGGGGTGTCCCCTGGTCACCTGATCAGGCCTTGGAATAAATAGCTCACCACAGAGATCCTTGTATTGACCTCTCATTTACTTGTACAATGTGATAAGGTCTCCTCTTAATCGTCTTTTCTCTAGAGTAAATAAACCAAGTTTGTTTAGTCGTTCCTCATATGTCAAATCCTCCATTCCCTTAATTAATTTTGTTGCTCTCTGCTGTACCCTCTCTAGTTCTAGTATATCCTTTTTCAGAACCGGTACCCAAAATTGCACTGCATACTCAAGGTGAGGTCTTACCAATGATTTGTATAATGGCAAAATAATGTTATCCACTCTTGCTTCGATACCTCTTTTCATGCAAGACAGGACTTTGTTTGCCTTTGCTACTGCTGTTTGACACTGGTCACTGTTTCCAAGTTTGCAGTTGACAAGGATACCCAGGTCTTTTTCTAGCAATGAGTCACCTAAAATTATTCCATTAAGTTCATAAGTAGCCTTGGGATTGTTTCCTCCCAAATGTATGACTATGCACTTCCCCACATTAAACTTCATATTCCACGTTTGCCCAATCTGACATTGTATGTAAGTCCCTCTGTAGAGAGAAAATATCCTGTTCTGAATTAATGACTTTGCATAATTTAATATCATCTGCAAATTTTGATATTTTGCTTTCTATATCTATTTCCAGGTCATTTATAAACATGTTAAAAAGCAGCGGACCCAATATTGAACCCTGAGGTACTCCACTCTCCACTTTAACTGTACTGGAGAATTTTTCATTTACAACCACACACTGTTCCCTATCCTTCAGCCAGTTTTGTATCCAATTGCAAAGGTTATCTCCTAGCCCCAATTTCCTTATTTTATACACCAGCCTTCTGTGTGGCACTGTATCAAATGCCTTTGCAAAGTCTAGATATACTACATCTACTGCCTTGCCATTGTCAAGGTTGCTGCTTACCTCCTCATAGAAGCTGAAAAGATTAGTTTGGCATGATCTATTCTTCATAAAACCATGTTGATTCATGCTAATGATTTTATTTTTTGTGTTGTAATCCTGAATATAGTCCCTTATTATCCCTTCTAACAGTTTTCCCACTACAGAGGTCAAACTCACTGGTCTATAATTCCCAGGTTCTGTTTTAGTTCCCTTCTTAAATAGAGGCACTATGTTAGCTCTTCGCCAATCCTGTGGCACTGAGCCTGTGGTAATAGAATCTTTAAAGAGTAAATATAGGGGTTTTGCTAACACTGCACTAAGTTCCTGAAGAACCCTTGGATATATACCATCAGGACCCGTTGCTTTGTCGGTCTTAATTCTGTTCAGTCTTCCCATGACATCTCCTTTGAGTTAACCCAATATCTATTAATTGTATTGTTTTATTTGTTACTTGAGGAGACTCTTCTACCATTCCTTGCTCCCTTGTATATATTGATGCAAAGAAAGTGTTTAAAACATCGGCCTTTTCCTTATCCTCCCTAACCAACTCACCCATCTCATTTTTGAATGGTCCAATGCACTCTCTCTTAAGTTTTTTGCTATTTCTATATTTGAAAAACTTAAACGCTCCATGAAAATGAATAAGAATTTGTATTTGTACCCTGTTGTACAGTTGGATTGCTTGTGCGTGTGCGTGAGGGGCCGGCTGGTGGAAATTAATATATACATGTCGTTTGGAACCTGCAGCCTCCATTCCATGTGCACTGTATCCTATTGGTCTTGGGTAAGGTCATAGGTGACTTTTATGGAAGTGTCTTGAACATCAGAAAAACACGAGTTTGGTAACAATGGGTCAGCCCTAGTCCCACTGATTTAAATGGGGATTTTAACCCTCGGGTGCCAGAAAGGTGTAATGCATTGCTTTACGTTGCCCTCTAGCATTCAATGGGGTTTTATTATCCAACGCATTGTAATACAATCTGCACAAAACCTCTTGAGCATTCAAAGGGTTAATTAGGTCCCATGTAAGTCAGTTTGTTAAAGTGCACATATTTTGCCCCCAAATCACACTACTTTGCCTTTAAAACTAAGGCCCATTAGGGCATATGCAGTGGTGTAACAATAGGGGTCGCACCTGCGACCGGCGCTCACAACACACTGAGGTCTGTGCCTTCTTCGGCACAGACCTCCAGCAGCTGAGCTCCCTCTCCGGCACTCTAGTAATGCAGAGCGTTGGGACATGACGTCATCTCTCATCGCTCTGCATTACTGAAGAGGACCGCGCAGGAGCTTCAGCTGTACAGAGGTCTGTGCAGAAAGAAGCACAGACCTTTCCTGCCATGCTGCTGGACCACCAGACACGTAGGAGATGGACACTGGGGGGGGGTCAATAGGGGCAGTGTGGAGGTGGAGATTGGGGGCAATGTGGAGATGGCCAATGGGGGAGCCAATTTGGTTGAGGTGTGTGTGTGTGTGGGGGTGCCGTAGGGGGGGGCATGGCAATTTTTTTTTCACCAGAGCCCGGTGGCTTCTAGTTACACCTCTGGGCATATGTGTCATTAAAGGTTCACAAATGTATTAGAATAAAACGTTCTTTAACTCTTTGAGGGCCAGAGGGGGTAGCTATGCATGCCCTCCTGGCACTCAAAGGGTTAAGTACTTTGCAGTGCATTGCGTATCCTGCTGGCACTTCACAGTGTGAAAAGAACAGGAGAAAAAAAAAATCAGCCAAAATGTATTTAATTTTTTCCCCCATATAATTTCTATGCTACAGTCGCTTCTGTGAGCACAGCCTTTGTCAGATTCACAATTACGCAGCCTTCACTTGCACCTGTTCAAACAAGTATTTTTCTCCTACTGCAACACAACGAAACTGATTAGTTTGTGTTCATTCACAGCTTGTTTGTTCTTTATGGGATTAAGCGGAGTATCTCATAGCATCTGATGCTTTCACAAAATATGTTTTTCTAAGGCTGAGTGGAGACGGAAACATTCTGGGTAAAACAAATTGCACTTTAGGGTGACCAGACCTCACCTTTAACTGGGGACTCTTATGAAAAATGCATACTGCTGGGCTGATTTCATTTCCGTACAGTCAGGGGTGGTTATAGGTTTTTGGAGACCGTAAGCAAAATATTCACATTGGGATCCCCTTTATTCCTGTATTGGTATTTCTAATAAGACTCTGCCATCTGGTTTGGCTTTCATGTGGCGGAGACACTGTATTCATTCTGTGGGGGTACTCTAACCAAGTGTGGGCCCTTAGCAGACAAGTACTCTGTTTATATTCTAGTGCCACCGCAGAGTACAGCTTATTTCCTATGTTTCCAGTGAACCCTTTGAGTGCCAGAGGGGTACGCAATGCATTGCAAATGTGTTGCGTATCCCTCTGGCACTGAAGGGGTTTGAAGGGGAGGTCTGGTCAGCTTGCTTTAGGGTGAAATGAAAAATGTCCATTGGTCTACATGGGACTTTAACCCTTTGTAGGCCAGAGAAAAACGTTCCGTACCCATCTGGCACTTAGAGGGTTAACAGCTTGAATTCTCAGTCTTCATCGTATTGGACACACACCTCGCATTCAAAGGGTCAATTCAGTGAGGACTTTTTTCATATGCCGACCATAGTGCAGACTCTTGTATGCAAACAGTCTAAAGTTTGGTGTTTGTGCTGTCCACCTATGTTACCCCAAAGTTTAACCCCTTAAGAACCAGATGACATGCTATGACCGCCACGGTCCTTATACTCTTAAGGACCGATGACGATCATAGCACATCACATACTTTTTACTTACAGCAATCTACCAGGAGCACTGTAAGTAAAGACTGGGCCTAAAATTGAGCTCTCCAAGACTGGAGTGGACTCTCTTAGGCCCCAAAGTTCACGTGTACCGACGCGTCGGCAAAGATCAAAGAGGTCTTTAAGGGACGCTAACTTCCCTGGCCCACTGGTCCTTAAAGGGATAGTAATACTTAAGTATTACTAATCCCTATATTAAAGTCCTATTAAAAATAAATGTATTGCCCCAAGTGTCATCTCTCAAACCTTTATGGTATGACAGATAATCGCACCTAAAGTTGCCCTCTCCCTCCCCCTTCCCTGTAGTCAGCGTTCTAGCTGAGTGCAGGGAACCTAGTCGTAAGACTTTCAGGCAGCTCTTCCGCACAGCCAGGATCGCGTTAATAAAAAAGAGGAGCAATTCTGAGGCACACCAACTGCATCATGGAAAACCAAATTCCTGTTGATTTTAAAAGGTTATTTTTTTTTATTTATTTATTTTAACCACATCAAGCAGAAAATATAATGGCACCACCAACATAAATAAGGGTACTTTCAACACTCAGTAGTGTAGGTCCCTAGTAGTATAGGACAAACCGTAACAAGCAAAAAGAGAAAAAACAGAAACTACTATTTATAGTCACTCTAAACTTTCCCCACCATATAAATAATTTGATAGATTTATGGCCAAATCACATATGCTGTAATCTGGGTTATGACCTAAATATCATATGTGCTAAATGCATGATAAAATGTGGTAAACCAAGATATTTATTAAATAAACCGAAAAATAAAATATATAAACAAAAATTGTGACTGTGTTTAGTTATAAAAACATTAAAGTCTCAAAATCAAACCAGCGACATACAAATATATAGGGGCTATGGGAATATATCTTTATAAGTCCTGCATCATATAAAAAGAAAACACTCTCACTAATTTACATGTATAGGAATGCCTAAGAAAGACTGCGATTAGGAAGTGCATGTCAGGGAAGTATATTAGAAATCATTGCCCGATATTAAACAGAATCAAGTAAATATGACTAATTCAAAGTAGTTCTATCTTAGGGCTAGCCTAAAATAAGGAAATGTAGTTCATTCTGTTAATTTGGATGGTATAATAATCTAATTAATCATGCAGACATCCATTATATCAATACCATCTCTGTGCATTAATCAACAACCTTCCATGCATATCCCATAATCTAAAAGACCAGATGTATGTTTGTCCGATGCATTCATGTGCAGTAGAGACTGCCCGAACGCACAGAATGCTGGTCCACAGTGGTGTGACAATAGGGGTTGCACCTGCGACAGGGGCAATGTGGAGAATAGGAGCAATGTGGAGGTGGCCAGTGGAGATGGCCAATGGGGTGCCATATGTGGTTGAGGGGGGCAATGTCGTCGGGGGCCATGGTAATTCTTGCAGCAGGGACCGGTGGATTCTAGTTACGCCTCTGCTTGCCCATGTACACAGGCTTTTACATTAGTTAGATTATAAAATCCAACTGGTAAACAGCAGCAGTACAAGGAATTGTGTAATATCGCACAACCCTAAAAGCTGACTGCAGTTCTGGCTGACTATCTAAGATCTAAATAAACTGTGTTCTTTTTTAATCCTTTGAGTGCCAAAGGGTACGCAATGCATTTGTTCTCCTTTGGCACTTACAAGGTTAACATCTTGAATGCCAGAAAAGTCTCCAATGCATTTGGAAACTACTCTAGCATTCAAGGGGTTAAAATCCCCATTTAAATCTATATAATCTGTTATCTGTCCCCTATGGTGCACTTGGGTTTTCTCCAGAATTGCACCACCATTTTTTTTCTGTGCATATGGCCCTGTATATCCATTGGTCATTTAAACAGTGTCTGTGGCCAGTGATCCATCGCTGAATGCAAAAAAAATGTTACACTTTAACTTTAAATATTGAAATAATGATTTTAAACAGCCGTTACCCCTTGTGCCTTAGAGCAGAAATAAATGAATGCTCCACATGAAATGATGTGACATAAATAGCGCCCTGACGTGGGCTTTGTGTTTCCATTAACTCTGCGGTTTGGAGAATATAACCTGTTGCCCCGTCTGTCAGTGTCTGGAAGCTGAAGTCTTGATGCCAGTTTGCATTTGATTAAATCGTCCTGTGGGAAGAGGCTCTTCTGGAGAAATGAGTCGGTCAGATTTAGCACCGTGACGTGGTAACAGGAATGGGGTGAACAAGTTCAGTCTGTGAGTGAGACAAACAGGCCACGTTTTAACCCTTTGAGTGCCAGGGGGATAGCCATTGCAATGCATTGGATACTCTGCTGGTACTCAAATGGTTAAGGATAGCTGCAGGCCTGTGTAATAGATAACTAGGACTGGTTTAATTGATTTTAAAGGAACGGTGTCATGTAAGTGGTTCTTATCCATATAAGGCTGTGTTCAGAAGGCAGCACAGATGCAATCCTGGAGCAGACCAATAGCATCAGATGGGGCAAATAAAAATTCCCCAAAATACCCATTGTTTTTAATAGGGCTCTTAACACCTTAAACCCTAAAAGGATAAATGCTGGTGAAGCCTCCAATGCATTTCAATGTGTTGGAAACCTCTCTAGCATTAAAGGGGTTAAAAGCCCATTATAACTCATTGAACATTTAATGGTCACCTGTGGTGCTGTTGGTTTGCTCCAGAAATGCTCTTTTGCTTTCTAACCCCTTAAGGACCAAGGACATATACGTACATGATAGGGAAACTTTCATAAAGGACCCGTGATGTACATGTATGTCCTGGAATTCGGGCGTCCCTGTGTGGCTACACGCAGTTTGGGGACCTCTTATTCCAGTAGAAAACAAAAAACAAAAAAAAATGTTCTGTGGTCCTGAAGTGCCGGCCTTGGTTACCACAGTCCTTCAGGGGTTACCACATGGAACCATATGTATTTGAGAGAGAGGTTGAATCAGGGACGGACTGACCATACGGGCATTCAGTCACAGACCGAAGGGGGCCCGCCGCCACTTCCAGCAATGCCACTGCCGCCTGCCACTTATGGGGCCCGTTTGTAGCGCTGCTCAGCAGCTCTCCAACTACGTCCGCCGGCGCGCCGTTCTAGTAATACAGAGCGCTGGGAGATGACATCATCTGCATTACTAGAGGCGCGCGGGACTTCGCACAGTGTTAAGCCACACTGCTAGACCATCAGGGACTGCAGGTAGGGGCATTGTGGGGATGGGGCATTGTGGGGATGGGGCATTGTGGAGATGAAGGGGGCATTGTGGAAGGGGCATTGTGGAGATGAAGGGGGCATTGTGGAGATTTCTGCAGGGGGCCCAGACCTCTTTTTGGACCAGGGGCCCTGGGTCCTGTCAGTCCTCCCCTGGGTTGAATGCCAGTTTACCTGGGAATTCCTTTTCCTTGTCAGTCCCAGAACCGTACACATCTAGAGACAATCCCTGGAAGGGTAATGGCAAAAGGTAACTTTTTTTTAAACTGGAAAAGCACTCAAATGGCAGGAGAAACCTTTTGTGAAGTTGGTCCATCCTCCACATCTGATCCTGATGACTCGGTCTGGGCTCCAAGTCTGGTTGACTTTGCTGTAAAAGGGATCCTTTGACCTGTCCAAACGTGAGATGCAATTTTGAGTGAAACCAGGACATAAAATCTTGCATTGTATTAGAATTATCCTTAGCCACTGCTTATTGGATACAGGATCTAGACCACTTTCCCTGGTGTGCATTAGAGGAGGAACACATAGCATGCATGTATTTTGCAGTAGCTTTATTTAGGATGGCGCCTGCTTCTACAGTTTCAGGGTCAGTAATGCTGTTAAATACAAAACAGCATACATAAACGTTTACACACCAGTATCTAGATATCAAGACAAATACATTTAAGCTAATCTAGGCTCAAAGCGAGAAGGCACTTGCATAAGGACAAGGACCAGCAGAGCACTTGAGGTAACAGCTGGCTCCAGATAGTCGCCAGTCAAAGAAAAAACTAAACAAAAATGTCTGCAACAATAAATCTAAAAATAAATAAATATATACACATAATATGAGGAAGCATCATGTGACTGACAAGCTTTGTCAAAAGCCAAACATCCCCAGGGGCGGTTGTAAGGAGGAGTTATGCATAACTCCTGTATACTGCCTGTCCCATTGGTGTAAGCATGAGATGCGATTTTCACAGGACTAGACTCCTGTGAAAATCTCTGCAAGGGCATCACCCTCCACTACACCTGCTTACTCTATTTAAAATGTTTAAAATACGATGGGCTTGAACGCTTATGAGTTTTATGGTTTACCACCGCTTTCTCAAAGCGTCACAAGCCTAAATAAAAAGCTACAGACAAAAGATCACGCCGCTAAAAAGTTACCTCCTATATAACCTTCTCTCAATCCCTAATTGCTGGATGTTCAAAATAATTAGCTAGCCTTAAAGGGAATGATGATGATAACTGACATGCATTAGTATACACAGTATCATTTTAACAAGATCAAAAAATTAGTAGATAATATTTAGGCTTGTGAATCTTTGAAAAAGTGGTTGTAAACCGTGAAACGCATAAGTGTTCAGACCCATTGTATTTTAAACATTTTTAAATACATTTGTATGTGATTTCTACTTCAAAGAGCCTCCTCCTGTGAATGCCGAACTTTTGGAAACATGTCAGGTACTGAGGGTAGACCTGAACGGAGACTGGTATATGCTCTGTTTGCTCATGTGTGTTAGGTACCAGGAACCAGACAGACACAAAAATGTAAAATGCAAAACAAAATCGAATCATTATCCAGGAGCATAAAAGTCAGGGTCAGGAACCAAGACCGGTACCCAGCCAAGTTCGCAATGTCATTAATAAGTCAGGAGCCAGGAGCCAGAAGGATAGTGAGAGGAAGTCAGGTCATACATGGATAAACAGGAGCACAGGAGAATCCACAGCAGTCAGCAGCAATAAACACAAGGGCAATCAGGAAGTGAGCCAAGCTGCTTTAAATACCCTGGGAGGGTTGGCTGATAAGTCAGGTGAGCAATCGCAGGGAAGTCAGCTGATTCAGCCTGATCCAGGGAAGACTGCAGCAATGGATAGCAGAGCTCTAGATTAGCTCAGACAGCAGACTCAAGCAGCAGAGTTAGAGCAGCTCAGCCAACCCTTGACAGTGTGTTAGTCTGACTGATATCAGCAGCCTAATCACTCTGTGTGAGTATTCATTTACATTGATCTATTTTTCTGTGACTGTGTTATACTATTGGGCGCCTCTTCTTCTTTTTTTTTTTTTTTTTTTTTTTTTTTGTTTCTTTTGGAGATATCTGTGCCGCTTTGGGGAGCATGGTATGAGAGAGAGAGAGCAGCAGATAATCATATCCAGTAATCCTGTGACTGGGGGCAGGAATTAACCCCAGATGCCTGTTCGCTGATTTTGATTATATGTCATTAACCGGCCACTACAATTATGAATGCGCACCCATAGGGTGTATGGTGATGGCAGGGCTCAAAATTTCCACTCGCCATTGACGAGTGAAAATTTAGCCCTGGTGGGTATGTTTTGGCTTGCAGTGGGGAGTAACTTTTCAGGTCCGGCTAGTAGCAAAGGACTTCAAATTGTAAGCCCTGGTGAAGGTACAAGATTTATAAAATTGAACAACTGACTTCCTACTGGCTGGTCTGTTCACTTGGGAGACTATTGTCTTGTCCACTTTCTGCCTGCTGCAGCTTCCTTGTGTTCTACAGTTCCGCTGGCATGACATGCATGCTAGTCCATGGGCCAAAATGTACATTGTTAAGACTTTTGGAGTTTAGATTTTAATCCTCAATTAATGAATGGCACATGGGTCAACCAGTCATGTACGCTTGAACTCACCATAGTCCAGGCATCCCACTAACTGTCACCCGTGAATGCAGGACCACACAGGTAAGTAACAATGGTGGCGTGAAAGAACATTGCGGCTTCTTCAAGTCACTAGTGTAGACATAACCTTACCATTTGAATTCTAGAGAAGTCTCCAGTGCATTGTGTGGGAGACTTCTCTAGCACCCACAGTGGTTAGGAAACGTAAGAAGACAGATCCTTGTTACCATGGTTAAATTACCTTGAACATTTCCTGGCTGTCCTCTCTTCACTGTGTGCTAACTGCGGTGCCTATGGCAATGCACTTATTTTACTGGGAACATCTGCTCTAACGGTTTATACACGTCTTTATGCTGATAAGTAGAAGGAAAATAATAAGCACAAATATATTAGTTTCAGAAAGGGATTTACTGATAATAAAAACTATGCAATAAACATACCTAGAATGGTGTTTGTGTAATATGTTCACCCAGAGCTTAGTGCAATTGCATTTTGCATAAGCAAGGAGAGAGTAACCTGCATCCCTCCAACTGTTGCTGGACTACAATTTCCATCATCCCCAGCCAGCCATTAGCCAGCGAAGGGTGATGTGAATTCTAGTCCAACAGCTTTAGAGAAGCAGGTTGCTCCCCCCACCCCCCAATGGTTAGTTGCCTAACAGGGACAACAATTTCTCATTATTTGGGTGCTAAAATGCTGATCTCATAAGGGCAAAAAACACATGGGGGAGGGGGTTCTGGGCAACTGGAAACCAACTCTTAGATTGCCATGAGTATGCCATCTTCCATAGTCTTCGTAGTGAGACCAACTTGTTTATGTTCCATAGAACAGTAAGGTATAACCATTTAGCCAAGCCTGTCCTTGGGTACCATATACAGTCCAGAACATTAGCTCAAGTAGTCAGGGCCAGAGCTGTGCCACAGTAGCTAATGAAATAGAGAAGGAGGTCCTATAGTTTTCAGAGATTTTAGTACATTTTGAAGGGGTGGAAATATTTGGAAGAAATAAAAGAAAATGCCATTTTTTTTTTTTGCTCCATTCTGGGAACATTTTTGCACACCAAGGAGTAGAAAGGCAAGTGACCCCTCATTTGATGCAATGGGTTGTCTTCATCCCATAATGGGATGCCTTGTCTACCATTTTAATGCAGGTATAACCTATTTAAAAAAAAAAAAAAAAAAAAAAAAAAAAAAAAGCAAGAAAGGGTTGGTTTTGTGCCTCTGCTCACCTACTGTATGTTAACCCATACCGATGAGATGTCGTTTTACTCAGGAGGCCACTAGCTACCTAATCGAAAGATACCATGCTCTTTGAAAAAACAGAATTTCATCAGCGTAGGTAAATGTGAAAAAAAAAATTGCTGCAACAGTGCCTTCTTCTGTAGATTTCATAGCAATCCAGACTTGGGGCAGAAACACAATTGACCCTTCTCTGTACTATTCAGAAATAATAATAATTTATTCTTTGAAATGCAGTAGTGAGAATTTGACTCTTTTATATTTCTGATGAAAAAATTTATAGGACAACCTGTGCATAAAACCATCATTTTTTGTGTTTTCAGTAAGGGTTACATATTTACTCAAATAGAGAATCGTGATGTATACATACACACATAAAAATACATACATGGAGGAAGAAACAACTATATACAGGTTTCTTGGTCATGTTGGGGCATAGCCATAAATTAATATATATATATATAATATATATATATATATATATATATATATATATATATATATATATATAATATTTATTTATTTATTTATTTTTTTGTAGTGCAGCATCTGCGGGGGAAAAAATAAAGACCGTATGTGAGGTGTGGGTTCCCCCCCCACACACACACACTGGAAAGCACCTCGAAATTTTATTTAACTATAAACTGCAACAAACGTATGAACAAGCCATGCCTGGCACAAGGGGTGGAGTGGTTAACCCCTTGACGGTCCTGGCACGTCATGGGTAGATTTGCCTTAAGGACCCATGATGTGCCAGGACTGTCATGGAATTCAGGCCTCCCCACGCAGTTGCATGCCGTTCGGGTGGCCCTGGAACCGAATCGCCAAAAATATAAGGTCCGTGGTCTTTAAGTGAGGCCGCATGCGTGATCGGCCATCCTTAAGGGTTTAAGGTGTTCATATTAACATGCAGTGAGCAGTTTGTTTCCTGTTGCCAACTGTCATGTCTGCTTCAATGGACATGACCTAGAGAACTGATTTGAATGTGTTCTCTCTAAAAAAAGCAAAAGGGCATATTTCTGTGATTTGTAAACCATTCATCCTTTCCTTGTTACTCATGCTTTCAGCAGGGAAAGGGACTGTGTAGTAGGGTAGAGAGAGAGAAGTGATTGATGTACAGGATAGCCAATACAACCTGCATTAAGTGAAGTGACAGTCTCTTTGGTTGTGATTGATTGTTGCAACAGCATGGGACTCGTTAGTTTCTGTGGTGCATTTTATACTCTGGTCAATACTGATTTCAGAGGGGTTGGCCTTTCAAACTTACATAATCTTGATGCAACACTTTTTTTTTTTTTTTTTTTTTCATGCTTTCGATTTAGCAGACAGAAGCAGTGTCAATCAGTGTGAAGATCTCCTCTACCTGAATTTTTTCAAAATCCATATTTATCTATAGTTCTGCTGACTGCCTTCCTTCTATTGGAGGCTGTACAAAAATGACAATTAGGCATCTGGATGTACTTCATTGTTCCTCTCAATGGGACTGCAGTAGGAGGCTAAACATTTATTCTACAAGCCCTATTAGTTAGTACTACACTTTTTTTTTTTTTTAATCTTTAATTTTTGTTTAGCAGCAGCTAGAATTAGGTTTGACAAATAATAGCTAGAGACTGGAAGTAGAGGACTAGTGTTAGAGCTGTCGGTGACGGAAAAAAAGTGCCTTTTTGCCACTGTAATCATTTTGCACTACTAGTACTAGTGCAGCCAACCGTTAAAGGGATAGTAATACTTTATTATTACTATCCCCCATATTGTACATATTTGCAAAATAATTTAATAGCCCCTAGGTTATCTCTCAAACATTTTATGCTTGACTATATGATTGGTTTGTGTTTGGTTTTCAAGCACACATAGAAGACCGTTTCAGGGAAATCATTCTTTTTCACTAACGCGATCACGGCTCTGCTGCAGAGCCGCCTGATGAAAGTCAGACTGGTTATCCCTGCAGTCAGTACAACGCTGACTTCAGGGAAGGGGGAGGGAGGGGGAAGTTTGCCTGGTGGCTATTAACTTATTTTTGCTAATATCCACAATATGAGGTATAGTAATAATAAGTTATTACTATCCCTTTAAGGACTACAGATCCTTTTTTTTTTTTTTTTTTTTTTAAATTTATTCCCGCAATGGCTTTCAAGGATCCCAGAGCAGCGTGCAGCCACGCAGAGACCCCTGAATTCCACGATGTGCCAGGACCATCATGGGTTCTTACCGCAAGTTTATCCATGGCAGTCCTGGCAAGACACGGGTCCTTATGGCATTAAAATTTATATAATATAAAAATCACACGTCGCAAAAAAAAAAAGTACAAAAACATTAATGCATTGTATATCGGTGCCTCTAGAAAGACTATCTTATTAGAAGGACTTGGACTTTGTGAGGGGGAATGTCTGTCCGAGGTCTACGAGTGAGGCAAGATTTTATTTGAAGTTATTTTGTTTAGATGTCACTCCAGGGCCTAGTGTGGGACTTTTCTCTGTAAAATGTATTGTTCACACTGTTTAAAGGGATAGTATTACTTCAAAATTACTATTCTTCATATTGTAGCCCTTAATAAACTGAGTTAAATGACACCAGCGGCATCTCTCAAACCTTTATGGTATAAGAGATAGCCGCTTTCAAAGTTTCCTCTCCTCTGCTGCCAGCAGGAGAATCAGGTCCCGGGACAGGCGGAGGCTCTTAAACAGAGCCGATATCTCATTATGGAAGGAAAAATGATTCATTGAAACAGTCTACTACATGTGCTTGGTTACCAAGCACACGTAGAAGACTGTTTCAATGAATAATTTTTCCTTCCTTAACGAGATATCGGCTCTGCTGAAGAGCCTCCGCTTGATTCAGAGACCGGATTCTCCTGCTGGCAGCAGAAAGCTGACAGCAAGGGAGAGGAAACTTTGAAAGCGGCTATCTCTTAAACCATAAGGGTTTGAGAGATACCGCTGGTGTCATTTAACTCAGTTTATTAAGGGCTACAATATGAGGGACAGTATTACTTCAAAATTACTCTCTCTTTAATCCTATTGTCTATTTTGAGTAGGAGAGAACAAAATGCAGGCTTAAAGGGGAACATTCACCTTCTTGTGACAATTGTATTGTGTTAATGTGTTTTGAATCTTGACTATATATAATTATATATTCCTAGTATATTGTAAAACTTTAGATATAAAACTAGAAAGAAATGACGTGCTGCACAGAGCACTATTCATCTCTTCCTCACTCTCTCAAACCTTCCCAGGCACGTGCACACATAGACACCAAGGGGGCTTAAGCACCTGCCCTCTTTGTCCAAAGTGCCCTCGTGCCCTTTTTTAAATATATATTTTGAATAAATAATTATGAGAAGTGCCCTTTTTTTTCATTTGAGCCCCTGTCCTCCAAAATGTCTGTGCACGCCCCTGAACCTTCCTAAGTAATTATCATAATTGGCACACTCAAGATCTGTGGTTGGGAGTGTGCATTGCATGACAGACTCAAGAATGCAGAAAACACAACAGGGGCGACTTTCATGATCGAGAACTGAGGTGAAGTGCTGCCCCTCACGCAGCACGTTGCCAAGATGGCAGCGCTCTAGTGCCTGTAACACTGGACATATAAAGATAATATTTATTACACTAGGTAAAAGGGACGGGAGGGGAAACTTTGCTTGTGAATATCTCATAAACCATAAAGGTTTGAGAGATAAGACTTATATCATTCTTCATGTTTTTTTAATGCCTACAAAATAAAATAAAGTTAAAAGGAAGTATTACTATCCCTTTAAGTTTATTTAATATTGTAGGCATTAAAAAAATAAGTACATCAATGTAAGTCTTATCTCTCAAACCTTTATGGTTTGAAAGATATAATTGGCTAAAGTTCCCCCCTCCAGGCTGTTTCAGACAAGTCAGCGCACTATGGTAAAGCAGCAGATTCCGGTCATTTGACCGGATGGCGGCTCTTCAGCAGAGGCAAAATCACTCTATGTAGAAATAAATACTTCATTGAAATAGTCTACAAAGTTGCCTGGTTTGCAAGCACACTTTGTAGGCTGTTCAAATTAAGTATTTATTTCTAAATAGCGAAATTTTGGCTCCGCTGAAGAGCCACTGGCTGGTCCCGGGAACGGAATCTCCTGCTGTCAGCTAGATGGCAGACTTGACTGAAACAGTTTTTTTTGGGGGGGGGACTTAAACCAGTTATATCTCTCAAACCATAAACATTTGAGACATAGGACTTACATTGATGTACTTATTTTTTTAATGCATTTAAATAAACTTAAATTTAAACATTACTATCCCTTTAAAAGCTGGTGCCCAGGTCATACCAAAGTCCCACTGCACCTGCTTGAGAAACATTGATATAGAATGACACAGACCAATCAATTTGAATCTACTGCTTTTTTTTTTTTTTAATTTTCAAAAAATCTTTATTGTGAAAAAGAAACATACAAAATGTATCACAAAATTACAATACATTTCAAGGTTAGCATAGTAGAGACAAAACAACAAAAAAAAGTCTGTCTTCAACAATCGTCATATTGCAGAATTACAATGTAAAAAGCGGTATATAGAAAAAGCTTCTTACTTACTTTGAGAGAAAGGTGTGTAGAAAAGGAAATATGAGATGTAAGAAACAGGTCTGATAATGGGATGGTAGTAATTATCACCTTGAATGATAAGTAGAAGGGGGGGAGAGAAAAAAAGAGGGGATATCATGGCAGGAAATAGGCAGCAGGGCCTTATTTGAGGCTCAAGAATAAAGCTAGAATACATAGCCCCCCACCTAAGATGTTGAGCTGGTGAGGTGGGCCAAAGGGCAAGCCAACTGTAGAGGCCAGTTGTAAAGCATAGAGAGAAGTGATGGATCACGCCAGGGGTCCACCTGAGAGAAAAAAAAGCTCGCTAGCAAGTATATTTAAGTGGATAATGGACTTTGAGACCAGAAGGACACCCATGGTTGTCACTTTGAATGAAATATATTGGTAATCTGGGTAGTAATAGCATGTAATCTTTCTAGGGACATTAGTGAGGTAACTGCATCACGTCATATTTTAGGAGAAGGAGGATCCGAAGAGCCATCATTTGGGTATCTGCCTCCTGGCTGAAACCACAAGTGAATGTAGTAACGAACACTCTAATTTGGGAAGGCATGGTTGCTCAGGGGAAATATAAGAGACTAGAAAAAGAAGAGGATCCCTAGAGACTTTGACGTGTAGGACCTCAGATGCTTGAAGTGATACTTACCCAATAAGGAACAATAAGTGAGCAAGACCACCAAAGATGTGACAGAGTCCCATCTTCTAATTTGCATCTCCAGCATGTTTTTGAACAGTCAGGAAAAATATGTGCTAATACTACTGGGGTTCTATACCAATGAGACAATAATTTGCAATTCATTTCCTCAGTGTTCGCATCAGTCGGTCTTGAAATTGTTTTTAAAATTAGAAGACCAAACCTCAGAAGGCACAGAGATATACGGAGTTCCGCTTCCCATTGTTGAACAAAGTAGAGTTTGGAGACCTGGGTTGGGGGATTAAGTAGAGCATAACTGAAGACAGAGGGCGGAGAGTAGGAGTGGGCGAGTTAAGGCAGTTCTCGAAAGGGGTCAAATTTCTATAAGAATATCCCTTATTGAGCATGTCATCCAATGTCGGACTTTTAGGTATTGCACCCAAGGAAGTCTATAAGGGGACGAAGTTTGCTGCAAGATTTGCATGGGAGGAAAGTCCGAGTCATTAAGAAGACTGCGCAAAGTATCAATCTTCCTGGATTTCCAATGTGAGAAGGATGAAGAACCTAAACCGGCAGGGAAAGAGGGGTTGTCTACAAATGAGGATAGTGGAGACTGGGTAGGAGAGAGCTTGTAACCTGTATTCATGTGTCTCCAAATTTTAAGTATATGGCCTACTATCATGTGAGAAGAGCAAGTCGCAGGAATAAGGTGAGGAGTTGTCCATAATGGTAGAAGAAAACCATATGGATCCGTGGCGCTCACTAATGATTTGGTCCAATGTTTCTTACTTGTAGGGCAGAAGTCCAGAATTTTAGATATAAAAGAAGCTTTATAATACTTGAAGAAGTCCGGGAGACAAAGGGTGACAACACAATGTCTCGCCGTATACGTGGAGTGTGTTTTTCCCAGATAAAGGAAGAAATCATGGATTGTACACGATTAAAAAAGGTAGCTGGGAAGGGTATAGGAAGAGTATTAAAAAGATACAGTACTCTAGGAAGAACCACCATCTTCACAAGATTTATACAACCTAGCCAGGGGATGAATGGTGACTTCCAACATTCCAAATCCGACATCAAGGTGTCTAATAGGGCACCCAGGTTTAGTTCTGGAATGGATGAAATCTCTGGAGATAAAGTAACCCCGACGTATCTACCTGTTTTTAAATGAATAAAAATATGAAGTTATCACCGTTATTTCATGTAAGAGTCTAGAAGATGAGAAACACAAATTTAACAGATCAATAGTTTTATTATGAAAAAATCATATATTGTTGGACTTTTTCTGATGACAAAATAAGCTTGCCGAGGCTTTATTCATAAGGTATAACCATTAGAGCTGTTTTTATAACATTCTATTGAGAACCTGTCCCATAGACTGCAATAGAATAACTGTCTGCACCCCAGATGGGAGATGCTCTAAAAGTCGATGCAATGGTGAAGTTTTGGCAAATCTCTTCACCATGGGACACACTTCGCCAAATGCACTGAAAATATCCATGCATCATTAGCATATAGGGTTGGTTTAATGCTGGTGATAGGTTGGGGGGGCCTGTAGTGGAGGGGTTGTTCTCAGACTTTCCCACCAAGAACACCACCAGTGCTCCCTTAACCCTTTTGTGTGGCATAGGGATGCACATTTCACAACCCTCTGGCACTGAAAGGATTATAACATTAAGAACTCCATGCCCGGCTTCACAATGTATTCAGAAACTGAGCCAACCGGCAAAACAGTTGTTTGAGGTCCTTTGGTCCTGCACATCTGCCTCCATGGACATGACTTTGAGGTCTGATTTGAAGATGACATCTCTCTAACTAAGAAGCAAGGAAAAAACATAGGGGCAATTAAGATTCTCTGACCATAGGTTGATAAACGAGGGGTTTTTATTGGATGTTAGATCTCATTTAACAGAAATACTTAGGCAGTTGTCATTCATACAGCTGTGAAAGAAAACAATTAACTGTGCCCCCCCACACCACCTTTTAATCCTTTAAGCACCAGAGGTCCAGGGAAGTTACCTTCCCTTAAGGACCGCTTTGATCCTTGCCTATGTGCCGTTAATTGTGATCTGTAAAGTACAGGAGTGCTGTAAGTAAAAAGTATGTGATGTGCCAGGGCAGTCACCGGTCTTTAAGTGGTTAAACTCTGCTGTAGTCTATAACAGAGTAGGGACATTTTAACATCTTGAGAATGATTGCATGGCTTCTCAGAGTCCTATGCTGAGCTACAGCCAGCCACCTCCATAAGTCTAAAGGACTATGTAAACAATGGGTACTAAAATGGCAAAGTTCAGTTGTAGAGTACAGTGGAGTTAAAATGGGGAAAAAAAACAAAAACAGTAAATCGATTGGATATACTATGTGCTTGCATTAATGAAGGTCTCCTCATTATGTAATAAATAATGGTAAAAAATTGCTTTTATGATTGCAAGTAATTAAATATCCTGTTAGTGTAACCTCCATTTTGTACGAGCTGTCAAATGCATTTAAATGTGACAAGCGTTGCAATTAATATTAATAAGAGGCATAACCTTGGCAAACAAAAGTCAGATTATTGTTTGACTTTTCATGATTTTAATAACATTTCAATGTGTTGGATACCTCTCTGGCACTCAGAGGGCTTTCACCAATCTCTGGCACTCAAAAATGGGCCCTCTACCTTCAATTTGTGTTTCATTCTTACCTTTATTTATGTGTATAAAAAAAAACAAAACTTATTATTACAGTTCAAACAGCCATGAAGTGGTGGAGCAACGTTATTCTGTTGAGATCTGTAGCCGGTGGCTCAATCGAATACAACAAAATAACTGTCTGGATACCAGACACACTGTCTGGCCATCATGTGGCATTGTTGCAAACCTTTTTTAATATTAAATAATGTTTAAATTGTAATATTTTGGAACAAATCATTTTTCAGCAATGGGAGTACCTTTGTGTCATGACCTACCAGTTCCTGCTGGCCGTGTTCCTACGGTGCTCGATTGCTTGTGTAGGAATATTCATGCTTTTGTACATGGGTACATTAATGCACGCACTTCCTGCCTTCTGTAGCAAATGTAGGGGTTTTTGTGCCTATATCTATGCATTCCATTGTCCTTTTTAGTGTTCTGTTGTAAGCCTTTTGCTGAAGACTTGGTTTTTGTGTTTCTGGTTTTTGACTTCACTTTTTCCTAGATCCTGAATGATCTCCACTTGTCTCGACTCCTGGCCCTCCATTTTGACTTCTTGTACTCCACCTGCCCTTACCTTTCTGCCTTCTTTGACTTCACTTCTGGATTTCATCCAGTCCAGTTTTCCTCTGTATCTACCCTCCTCCTCCAGTGGGAAGTCAGTAACCCCATTCAGGTTCACTGGTGTTTTCATCCTGTACTCTGGCTTTATAGCCAGCACATTTAGCCATGGCTTAGGCCACAGCAAGGTCATACCAGTGGCTGCGTACACACCTGAACATTGCACTCTACTCCTCTCTCTCATGCTACTGGTAGACTGACTTCCCCAAGGGGATTCACCATCTTTACACATTTGGCTTGTGGCAGACTACGTATTTCCCGCCACAGAAATCGGAGACCGTTTCCATCTTTTGCCCTTTGTTCTGCCATTGGGATCCAGTTACCCTTTTATGTATTTGTGACGCATTGTTTTACTCAGCATGACAACTGCTCAAACATGTTTTCCATAATAAAGGTTTACTCCTACTTTAACCCCCTTGGATGCTTTACACAATGGAGACATTTCTAGCATCCGTGGGCCTAAAGGGAAATGATCAGAAATAAATGTTGCTATGTAATATAGGACTGCAGAAAATGAACCCATGAGTCTTCTTTGAAGTAAATTGCTGCAGATGTGTTTTGCATGGCAACATGACATAGACCTTTATCAGAGTTGACAAGATAAAATACCCACATTGATTTACTTCAAAGAAGACCCAAGAGTGCTATCCTCTCTTTTACGTTCTACTGTTCTTGGAATGAAGATGCTGATATTGTGAGGGCCTCTACCTATGCGCTTATATTTATCATAAGCTAGTTAGAACATTATAATTGCACACACATTGCTTTATTATCACATTATATAATATAAATTATAGTTTTATTTTCAGTGTGTTTATTCATGTTTGATAGAAATCTATAGAAAGATCTATACATTCCAAAGGCCAATAAAACTTTTAAAAGCTTATATTATAATCTCAGGAAAATGCTTGATTTAGTTTTGACAGAACTTCAACTGAATGTCCCCCACCTCCAGTGCTTTGTTGGTTATTTAATGAGATCAGATAACAGGGGTTTGAGTGTAAGGTCTCCTCTCCAAACTGTAACGGGCATTAGCATGATTCTAACTTTTGGTTGTAACCTAAGTTGTTTTTTTTTTTTTTCCCCTTCGATTTTCTACTATGGTCTGATTTCCTTTTTACTGTGTATGAGTGAACCAGCAGTGGCAGAGACTGTGTTCTCGGGAGTGAGACCACCAATCAGTAAGTGATAAGTTAAAGGGATAGTAATACTTCGTTTTAACTTTAATTTATTTTGTAGGCATTAAAAAAACATGAAAATTTATATGTTTTGAGAGATATTCACAAGCAAAGTGTCCCCCTCCCGCCCCTTTTACTGATGTAACACTTCTCAGCCTGAGCAGAAGGGAGGTGCCCAGGTAGACTGCAGAGAGGGACAATCTTCAGTTAAGATAAGGGAAAAACCTGAAAAACTTGTCAAGGGGGGCAGGGCTTTCATTGTTCTCATAGGAAGAAGATTGTCCCCTTCTGTTATCTGTCTGGTCTATGGACTGGATTCCACATCTGAGAAGAGATGGCTTACACTAGGTAAAAGGGGCGGGAGGGGAAACTTTGCTTGTGAATATCTCTCAAAACATTAAGGTTTGAGAGATAAGACTTATATCGTTCTTCATGTTTTTTTTAATGCCTACAAAATAAAGTTAAAATGAAGTATTACTATCCCTTTAAGAAAACTGTCCCCATAGCAAATATCTCAATACCAAATTTGGTAGATGGAAAACGCAAGAAAGGAAAGGAAATTAAAAGGAGGGCACCCCTTCTGTGAAATCTTCATACACTGATACTACCTCCAAACACCCAGTGGTGGTATACACTCCAAATCAGTGGCTGGGGAATTATATATAAAACCCCCACAGCAAATGCACCATGAATGATGTAACTATACAACCATGCAATGATGATGTAGGGCTACTCCTTGAATACTCGTCTCCCACCACGGCCAAATATATACATAAATAAACAAAAAGAGGGTGCCCAATAGTGTAATCTGTATAGTATTTAATAACAAAAGCATTTTGCAGCTAAAAAGCCACTTTCTCAAAGCTACTGGCCACAATTATACATTAAAATAAGCAATTTTTGGTTGTTGGTTATTTTTAATGTATAATTGTGACCAAAAGCTTGGAGAAAGTGACATTTTTAGCCGCAAAACATGTTTGTAATAAAATACTATTTATTGTAAGAATGAAGTGTGAGCAGCCTCTTTGTTCTGGATTGCCTGGAGCATAGACAGGGATTACCCTCCACCTGCTTGTTATATCTGGGTTATCTCTCTGACAAATGACAATTGCGAGTGCAAACATTTATGGTATGTGCTGGAGCTTTTAGTTACATATTACACTATCAGGTACCTTCTTTTTGTTTTTGTTGTGTAAATTAGGTAGTTATCCATTTAGTAGATTTTGCTGTAGCCCTGATGGAAACAAAATGATGGTACAAAATGAGTATAAAAATGTGCAGGATTTGTGGTGATTGGGGCTGACTCCTTTTAAAGGATAAGTAACAGATTCGGAGCCTATTAAATTTTTCCATTGCGCCTATTGTATATCATACATGACATTTACTGATATGTCCACAGCAGGGCTTATAATTTTAAGTCCTTTGCTACTAGCCAGACCCGAAAAGTTACTCGCCACTGCAAGCCATAATATACCACCAGGGCTGAATTTCTACTCGCCAGAGCTAAATTTTCACTCGCCATTGGCTAGTGACGAGTGGAAAATTTTGAGCCCTGCTCCACAGGACCTCAAACTCTGCTCTTGGAGTATGGTAATAGCTATATGTTTTCAGAAATTATTATATTTTCAAAGACACTCATTATTGTGTGAAGTGGTTATACCTTTCTTCCCAGATAATGTCTTGAGGAATAATTGTTCTCTACTCTAATTACAAGTGCACCAAACCTCAATGTTCTCTCTTGTAGAATGCACTCACACACTCTAAGGGCCGTATGTTCAAAGGGATAATGACAAAGTGTCAGGAAAGACAAAAATAAGTCATTGTATGCATGAACGACATATTTTCTATAGAGAATATGACAAAAAAATAGTAATGTCCGTTGTGTACGACACCACTCCATAATTGACGGGCAAAGGGGCGTTGCAAGGGCGTGACTAAACTATTCTCCAGTGTTGTATAGAGGAAAAGAGAATTTGTCATAACCAACGACAAAAAAAATCTTGCAAAAGACAAAATTTGTATGTTAAGAAAAAAGCGGTGGGAATGTGAAGTTCTGAATGTGAGAATTTTTGTCTTTAGTTGAGACATTTTTGTCGTTAATAAAGACATTTTTGAAGAAATTTCTGTCATTAGGTAAGACTTTTTTTTTTTTTTGTCGTACGTACAACAATTTCAAGTCAGGACAAACGACACATTTCTGATCACAACCAACACTCTCTGAAAATATTAGTGGTCCCAACGACACTGTTCTGTAAAAATTCGTTACAAACGACAAAAGCCATTTCTTTGAACATGAGCCTCTAAGAGAACCAGGGAGCACAACAGGAAGGGCTGAGAGTCGGATATAAGGAAAAGCATAACAATGTTTATTATAGAATAACTAAAATTGTCAGTTACATTATAGTAAGACTAAGATAACATACGTTACAGAGTATATGAATAGTAAGCAATGCTTGCAATGAAAAAGCATTACTTGCCAACTTGATTCCTAGTGCCTCTTGTTCAATACTCTCTTCATTAGATCAGTCTATTCTTATATACTTTTTCATCAGGATGATTCAACCAGTAACTATCTTTTGCTGACTTTAGCGCACACCTAGTATTGTGCCAATTTTAGCACTACTCATAGCCTCCATTAGTGCACATGTCATCATGGTTTCCACTTCCTTTATCCTATGGATGAGGTTTCTATTTTATCAGTTGCAAGATATTTGCAGGTGTAATATTTTCCTGGAAACTAAGCTCTGTGGTTATGTGGCTAACCCGAGTGCAGAGCAATGTGTTTCGTACCCCTCTGTCACGCAAAGGGTTAAAGGGATAGTAATACTTTGTTTTATCTTTATTTTATTTTGTAGGCATTAAAAGAACATGAAGAATGATATAAGTCTTATCTCTCAAACCTTTATGGTTTGAGAGATATTCACAAGCAAAGTTTCCCCTCCTGCCCCTTTTACCTAGTGTAAGCCATCTCTTCTCAGATGTGGAATCCAGTCCATAGACCATACAGCTAACAGAAGGGGACAATCTTCTTCCTATGAGAACAATGAAAGCCCTGCCCCCCTTGACAAGTTTTTCCCTTATCTTTATTGAAGATTGTCCCTCTCTACAGTCTTCCTGGGCACCTCCCTTCTGATCTGTCTGAGCAGTGTTACATCAGTAAAAGGGGAGGGAGGGGGATACTTTATCATTGAATTACTCTTGAACTGCAACTCTGACAGTACTGAAATAACACTCTCCAAAGTCCAAATACTATGATGATTAATTAGAGCTGCTTTTATTATGAAACATTACTATCCCTTTAAGCTTATGGTCCTGCTTGCAACAGTTGAAAGGGTCAGAAAGTCATCTAAAGTTCATTTGACCTTATTATAGCTGGAGAAAATTGCATAAGTACAATTATAGAATGCTTATATCAAATCAAGTGTAAAATTCTATTATGCTTCTAGCCATTCAAATGGGGCCTGTGACAACTGTATTAGGCATTGTGCTAATATCAGCACAGATCCTATTTCACATATTGTCTCACTTATATGGGTTGACCTCCACTTGGACCTTATTGCCTAGCAGTTATTTGTCTTTATCCATTTACCGATTTAGCTGTCCTTTCTTCTCCATAACTCTGTTTGAGTAGACAAAGCTACTCATTCAAGTCAGTGGAAGTTACTTATTAGGTTAAGATGGTAGTTAAGGACCTCTACATCTGTATATTTTATAACCACGATACTCATAAGAACTCTAAAGGCTTTAATCATGAAAGAAACTAAGAGCAATTCTCCATTCGGCAAAGCTTGGCACCAGAATTGCTTTTCTCTTCTTTTGTGAAGAAGGCCCTCAAATTGTGGTTTGTATACAAGATCCAGATGCACGACAGCACCCTTGGGAACCTGTTGGTGATCTGTAGTGCAATATTTATTGAACTGACCTTTAATTCAGGCCACAATTGCTAATGAAATGTTTCAATAATATTTGCACTATTGAGCCCTAATACATTAATCTGTTTGCTGTTGTACATCCGGATCTTGTGTACAAAAAATGATACATTTGCAGCCCCAGTACAAAGTGATGGGACATGCTTGGTTGATTCACCATTCTATATATATATAATATATATATAATTTATATTTTAAACCCAAAACTCTCAAAATGTGTTCCGCTGGGGCCATCTGCCCACATCCTCCCTTTTAAAGGGATAGTATTACTTTAACATTACTATCCCTCATATTGTAGCCCTTAATAAACGGAGTTAAATGACACCAGCGGCATCTCTCAAACCTTTATGGTTTAAGAGATAGCCGCTTTCAAAGTTTCCTCTCCCCTGCTGTCAGTGTTCTGCTGCCAGCAGGGGAATCCGGTCTCTGAATCAAGCGTAGGCTCTTCAGCAGAGCCAATATCTCGTTATGGAAGGAAAAATGATTAATTGAAACAGTCTTCTACGTGTCCTTGGTAACCAAGCACATGTAGTAGACTGTTTCAATGAATCATTTTTCCTTCCATAACGAGATATTGGCTCTGCTGAAGAGCCTCTGACTGTCCCGGGACCGGATTCCCCTGCTGGTAGCAGAACGCTGACAGCAGGGGAGAGGAAACTTTGAAAGCGGCTATCTCTTAAACCATAAAGGTTAGAGAGATGCCGCTGGTGTCATTTAACTCAGTTTATTAAGGGCTACAATATGAAAGATAGTAATTTTGAAGTAATACTATCCCTTTAACTGATCCATTGTTAAACTGGAAACCCCAGTCGATTTCATATGTGATACTTGTGTTGCCCTTATAGCAGATTTATTCCTGTTTAAAGTATAAAACCTCTTACATAGAATGGAGTTATCACTCTTGTGAGGCAGATTGTTCACATTATCCTTTCAAATTCACGGTACATGAAATGGTACATGAAAGCTTTGTACTGAAATAGAATCAAAGACAAATATTTTTCAAAACAAAAGGAATATATTATTCATCCTAAATGAAAATAGTGATTTATTATTTGTTAATGAAACCAGTAAATTTTAGCTCCTCACTTAGAGCTCCGTTTTTAAAAAAAATGTATTTTATTTATTTATTTATTTATTTATTTTGAGGAGCGGTGCCTCAGCCATGCTGGCCACTCCCACATTCTGAACTGTGGGTGTGAGCAGAACAGTCTGTGTCCCTGCCTCAGTTTTATATCCTGTTACAGTCATTTAACCCCTTGGATGCTAGAGAGATCGCCAATGCATTAAATATCTCTTTAGCAACTAAGAGATTTAAATGGTTAGTAATGCCCTTATATAAGTTTATGCAGATTTGTAGATGTTAAAAAAAAAAATAAAGTATCCTCAGAAAGTCCCATCTGTTAAACCTTTATGGTTTCAGAGATATTTGCTGCTAAAGTTCGCCCTCTCCTGGTGTCTGTTATAAAGATGACAGACAGAGATCCGGCTGACTCGAGGAGGCTCTTCAGCAGAGCATTGTCCATCCCTGAGGAAGTGTCTAATGACCCAAAACACATTGGATATCCTGAATCTGCAAATAAAAGGAGAATATTGAAAACTATTGTTTTTGCTGTGAATATCATAAGAATTTAAATGCTAGAAATCTCTGAAATTTGGTTTGAAGCTGGGAGAATAGGGGTCAAAAATATTAAATTGTCTGAAAGGTTTAGTCTTAGGGCCATATGTTCAAAGAGGTAACGAAATGGCTTAAATATAAGAAATTCTGCGCATAAGTCCTAATTTCAATTGGCTCAGTATTCTAACAGGGAAACAATGTATATAGATACGCAGACAATTCCTTCATATCGTTATCACCTAACATATCTTACAGTCAAAGTATTTCCTAAAGAGAATAATGAAAATGATATATACTGTCTTAACCTCTTCACCGATCAAATCACAGCACATGCAAAAAAAAAAAAAAAACTTCTGGTGATAGTATTTAGCTTATACACCCACATGCAGTGTGACCGTGAATCTTATTTTTGAATATCAATTTTCATGCATATACTTAAATCAATGTCCGTATATATAGTCCTTCTATGATCCCGTTATTCTTCTCGTTCTCAATGGGACCTCCAAAGCAAGATATATAGAGAAAAACAGATCATAGGGTAGTGTATCCTTTCTTATAACACCCCTTCATCCCCGAATCCTACTTACAAGCTGCTATTAGACAGATCGCATGTAGGATTCCTTCTTTGACTTCTCTCCACACACTTCTTATAACCGCATCCTCTCTGTATCACTCATCGGCCATAAGTCTCTGGTGGACCCTCCGGGACGCCCAACCGTCTCCGGGATCAACTCACTGGCAGCATCAGATGAAAGAGGCAGTGCTATTGCTCGAGCAGCTCCTTGCTGTGAGAGGCTGGGGAGATGTCTGTTTTCCCTGATGAAAGAAACAGCTGCTGGTGGTGAGTGGTTGGCCTGTGTGCACAGATAGTGACATGTATGCAGTGCAGAGAGCGGTGTGCATTGGCTGCTTTCATTTGTAATGACTGTTCAAAGTACAGTAGTGTTGGGCTCATTAATATTTTCAGAGAGTGTCTGTTGTGATCAGAAATGTCGTTTGTCCTGACTGAAATTGTGGTATGTAAAGACAAAAATTCTCACATTCAGAACGTCACATTCCCTCCACTTTTTTCTTAACGTACAAATTTTGTCTTTTACGGCAATTTTTTTTTCCTCTATACGACACTGGAGAATAGTTTAGCCCCGCCCCTTTGCTCGGCAATTCCGGAGTTGTGTCGTACACAATGGACATTACTAGTTTTGTTGTATACTCTATAGAAAATGTTGTTCATGCATCCAATTACTTATTTTGTCTTTAATACAACATTTTTTTTTGTCATTATCCCTTTGAACATATAGCCCTTATAGGGTCTGCACGTTTTCATGTTTTACATTCTAACCACTGGTGTGTCAAGAGGCAGTGACCATAGAGGACCCTGCAAAAGGAAAGGAGAATTAATCTCCATGACTGGTCTCACAAAAGATTCAACTTAAAAAGTGTGACTATTTGTGGATTAGATCCACTGAGAACTCTTCTGAGGAACCGGACTTTAACTCTCTTATCATAGTGTTTTATCTGTTTATACTTGTCTATTATTTTTTGGTTTATATTAATATATAAAGCCTATTACTAGAGAGAATTTACAGAGGAATTTCTTCGGACCCCATAGGTCTCGGATCGGAAACATTTTTTTACACTTTGTAGACCGTTCCAATGAAGTAATTCTTTTTAAATATTGCTATTTCGGCTCTGCTGAAGAGCCTCTGGATGGTCACAGGACCGGGATCTCCTGCTTTCAGGGGAAGGGGAGGGAGGGGGGAACTTTAGCAGCGAATATCTCTCAAACCGTAAAGGTTTGAGAGGTGGAACTTTCTGTAGATACTTTATTTTTTTTAACATCTACAATACAATACTGAATAAACTTATATAAGGGAATTACTAACCCTTTAAATATTTTGTCAGTCTTGCTTTTTGTAGGCCAGTGGGATGTTCCGAGTCAGGAAACCGTGGATGGGACTGGAGTGAGAGTGTTGGCCATGGGCAGAGCCAGGGGCGCCTAGAAGCATCTGGGCCAGGGGAGAACTGACAGGACCCAGGACCCCTGGTCTAAAAAGAGGTCTGGGCCCCCTGGATGGCCTGGTGTGCTTGAGACTGAGCTGAGCATAATGCGCCTGTGGCGGATCATGTCTCCAGGACATATCATGGCAGTGGATTCTGGCTATAATGTGCGGCCTCACTGAGCGAAGCAGCACATTATAAAATCAGAACGGGCAGGCCCCTACACAGCACGCAGGAGGACATTTATACAGTATAGTATATGCATATGTAAAAGCGGCGGCAGCGGGCCCCCCCATTGGTTGCAAGCCCCTGGTCCATGACCGAATGCCCTAATGGTCAGTCCACCCCTGATCTGGGCTATAAATCTAGTCCCCTCTCCAGCCTTGATGAGTTTCTGGTTTACCAACACCACCACCATCATTCATCTGTAAGAGCCCATGCAACTAAGTGTGGCGTGTGTGTCACTAGATGTG
The DNA here is from genome assembly GCA_037306005.1 of Rhinophrynus dorsalis. Lineage (NCBI taxonomy): Eukaryota > Metazoa > Chordata > Amphibia > Anura > Rhinophrynidae > Rhinophrynus > Rhinophrynus dorsalis. Next base: position 663,152,808 of record CM074718.1, on the reverse strand, counting down.
TTCGTGTCTGTCTTTGAAAATATGTCTCTGTGAGAATGATATGCCCCCCCCCAAAAAAAAAATAAATAAATAAAAATATATAAATAAATATATATATATATTCAGAGTGAGCAAGCTGATTATTTTGTAGCATACACAATGCTTGTGATTCTATTTCGCTATTTTTTGTGTGTGAATCAATTCAAACATTTATTGAAACTTTTCCATTCATATGGAACAGTATTTGAATGCTCATCTGATTCAGATTTTTGATGTCTTAACAATATCCTGTTCCCCTTTCTTTTCTTTCACCGCTATTTATCGTATGAAGTGGATGCTTTGATGCTTTTTTCCCCACGCGGGGTTTTGTAACAGCATGATGTCACTTAGCTTGATTCAGTCTATGAGGCCTAAGAAGGCATTCAGTTGAGCTTGTTAGGAGACTTTTTATTCACCGTCCTCTCTTCGGTTTTACTTGTACAGATCTAGCAGGATTTTAAATAAGTAGAGTCCCTGCTGGTTATTTTTATTCCAGTTTTCCCATTCTTTGGTATTTTTTTCTTTTTTTTTTTCATAAATGAAAGAGAAAAAAAATCTCAGAAGTATAACTACATTTTGGATTTATGGAGAATTTACTCTGCAACTAAAAGGGAAAGCAATGAGGATATGGAATAAGATTTATTACAGGGTTTATCCTGCTGAGTAAAACAAGAGTCACATTTTATTCAAAGATTATTGCAGCTCAAACTTATATTTTTGGGTACAGTACTTTTATGGCCTATAGCAGTGGACAGCTGTGTTTTGGTTGACCATAGGTGACTGTAGCAACAGCATCACAGTAAAATTTTAGGCCGTGGTGGTACTGCACCCCAAAAAATTCTAATTTGAGTTGCAATGTAAACTGTCAATAGTTTGAGTACCCTTGAAACATTCAGTATCTTGCAAAAATATTCAGACCCCCTATCAATTCTTTGATATTAGTGAACTAGTGTAAAAGCCCGTGTACACGGGCCAAAGTGCGATCGGGCAGTCTCTACTGCGCACTACTGCATGGGACAAACCTACATCTAGCCTTTTATGTTAAAAAAAAGAAGCTATATAATGTATTTGTGCACACGTGTAGACAGTATATATACAAACAGTACAAAGACACAGTCCAATAAGATTTGCATCCTTATCTAAACCAGGGCTGGGCAACCTGATGCCACCACAGCTGTTTAGGACTACACTTTCCTTCAACCCCAGCCAGCCAATGGTTGGCTGGTGATGATGGGAATTGTAGTTCTAAACAGCTAAAGGGCCCCTGATCACCCACTGCTGAATAAACCGTATGTACTCAGACACATTTATATATTGCCTCAAGCAGACAATACTTAGGAGTGGACAGAAAGTATTCTCAACTATTGTTGAACTACAACTCCAATAAATGTGAGCCGGCCGGCTGTGTGTGCTGAATGTTGTAGTCCGCCAATGGCTATAGAGATCCTGGCGAATAAACAGACTGTCAGCAAATGTTAGGCCCTGGTGCCTACGCTTCCCTGTGTTTTCTCCCTGGGTCGGATCTGACTTGAGCAGGGCTGGGAGGAAATGTACCTCCTGCCCACGCCTTTCAGAAGCAAGCTCTGCCGGGTTTTTACTCCATCCCTGCTGGTCTCCCTGCTCCTGTTAGTTTCCACAGGCTGTCCCACATGCCAGCTGAAACGTGACCAAGAGGGAACGGGCTGCGGTCATTTTTGTTTGGGGAAACTAAGCCTCTTGATGGCGTTTGGGCAGTCTCTACTGCTCATGACTGCATAGGGCGTTTGGGCAGTCTCTGCTGCACATGACTGCATCTGACAAACCTATGTCTGGCCTTTTACAGTATAGGATTACAAATGGTACATTACCAGTTTCCAGGTGTTTAAACGTCCACTAGATCAGCAGTTACCTCCGTGATTCTCCTCCACCACAAATCTATTCTCTCCTGGTAGTTTAAGAAATCTACCAACACTTTGGCGTTGTATGGATAGGTGTGGGGACTTGCTAGAGGGGAACTTATTGGCATCTATATGTATCTTGCTATTGCAAAATAAATAGGCTTTGGATGCCTTAGAAAAAGGGTCTTTTAATAGAATTAATATTATTAGTTAAAACCGTACTAAAATCATTGCCATGGCATAGCAAAGAACATAACAATATCAAATCATGCACTAAAACCATAGCTTAACAAGTTTGACTATATATTCCCATCCCATTTCCTACCATCATACGACTTCATCAGGGTACGTTACAAAGTTAAGTTTGAGCTGTGAAAAATTAAAAATCTCCCAACTCTGTGGTCCTTAATGCCTACGCTCCGAATTGGTCTGTAGTTTCCTCAACATCTTGTGTAATATCATGTAAGACAGAGAGAAATAGTGCAATCTTATGCCGTTTTCCTGCACATGCTATGGGGCAGACATAAGCGGCTCATTTTCATTAAAGTGACAGCCTCCTTTTTCTGATGCCAGTGGGTGTACTTCAAGATATGCATGATTGATTGGTTTATTGCATAACGGTGGATGCACTCAAGTCATTAAGACTTTAAAGTGACAGTCTTTTGTCTTTTTAAATATTCTGTCCGTGCATATTGTATAGAGTCAAAATACCTATACTTTTTAATTTACATTATTTTTACATTTTTGTCCTCAACAGTGATCTCACTTAATTTGTTTTCAAAGAACTTTCTGCCAGGAACTGTGAAGTAGGGATCGTGATATAATGTAACAGAGCACTCCATGCCCAAAAGTGGTGGTGTTGGGTGTTTTCTCTTGTTGTGTTTTTTTTTAACTACTTTATGTCCTTAATAGAAAGCTCACTATTTCTGTTTCCAGAGAGTTTTCTGTCAAGGATTGTGAAAATAAGGATAATGATATAATGTAACAATACCTCGCAGCAATGAGTGCTCTGTTTTCTGAAGTGGAGGCAGTCTTTTGCAGGGATAGTGTTACATTGTATCACAGTATACCTGCTTCACAGTCCCTGACAGCTCTTTGGAAACCAATCCAATGAGATCACTGTTTGGGACATAAGTGTAAAAAGAAAGGAAATGAAAAAGTACAGGTGATGTGACTTTAAATATTATGCTCTTACAGAATATTTAATATCAAAAAGATTGTCACTTTAAAATTTTAATGGCTCTGGTGTGTTACCACCATTTTGCAATAAAGCAGCCATGCATTATAGTGCACGTCTGGAATTGTACCCTCTAGCGTTGGGTATCCTATTGCATTGTCGCCCACTAATGGGCGACTAACAAAACGGCGCAGTAACTATGTTGCCTGCTTGAAAAGGGTGACATTCTGATGTTGAGACATCAGAATGTCGAGTAACCAGTCGACATAGCTGTATGCAATGAGGCAGAGAGGTGAAGGGGTTTTATTTAAAAAAAAAAATGAAATTTATATATATCTGAAAGAATAAACCTCACTCACGGGTCTTGCGGATGACTGGACAAACAGAATTTATCAAAGATCAACGTTTCGGCCCGAACAGGGGCCTTTCTCAAGATCTTGAGAAAGGCCCCTGTTCGGGCCGAAACGTCAATCTTTAATAAACTTTGTCCAGTCATCCGCAAGACTCGTGAGTGCGGTTTATTCTTTTGGATATCTACATACTTCAGTGAGACTGGCACCCAGGCAAATCTTTCCTTATGTATTTTGAGCGAGTGCTCCACCAACGGAACCATTTTGTGTGTGTATATAGATGAGAGGCCCCTGTTCGGGCCAAAACGTCGATCTTTAATAAATTCTGTTCAGTAATCTGCAAGACCCGTGAGCAGGGACGTGCACAGACATTTTGGGGGGCAGGGGCTCAAATGATAAAAAAAAAAAGGGCACTTCTCATTAGACTTTTTTTTTTTTTTTTTTTTTTTCAGGCAAGTTTTTCCTTATGTATTTTGAGCGAGTGCTCCACCAACGGAACCATTGTGTGTGTGTGTGTGTGTGTGTGTGTGTATGTGTATGTGTGTAATATATATATAATATAATATAGTGTGTGTATATGTATGTGTATATAATATAATGCCTTTTTGTTACCTCTGACATCCACCTCTGTATAGCACACCCCAGACTGACATCGTTACCATTCACCTATGTAAGCAAGATATTTTTAATGCGCCATTCGTGACATATGAGAGAAGTGCTTGTAGACAATAATCACTTCTCTCATATGTCGTCTACTAGCGTTTGAGGCCAATGTCAGGAGAGCTGCGCTTTCGTATTTGTATGTTTGCCGTCTTGAATCTAGAGTAATGTACCATTCTGCAAGATTTAGGAAACACTTTACTATGTTTAAAAAGCGCAAGTGTGTGCGCACCACAATCTCATTACTGAACATGAACCTTAACTTGGATCTCCTATGCTTGCAATATTCATACACTTAAAACTCTTCTGCATCTGAAAGAAAATCAATGGCATATTATTTACAGAATTCATTATGCTATAACAGCATACAGTAGAGTTCAGTAACTGCTGTCCTACTACAATTTTTTTTATTAACTCTTGTATGGTAGAGAGGGCTCCAGTACATTGCAATTCATTTGAGATCTCGTTCTTCTTCTTTTTTTTTTTTTTTTTTTTTTTTTTTTTTTAACTTTGCTGTAGTCTATAACTGAATGCAAACATTTTGCCACCTTAACCCTTTGAGTACCAGAGAGGTATCCAAACCATTACGTTGCAATTTGTTGGATACCTCTCTGGCCCTCAAAGATTTAAAGGAACAGCAAACTTTTTATAAGAAAAGACAGTGCATTATATAGCTTTTCCTGCTCTGTTAAACAAGGGTTCTCTCATTGCTAGGGGATATGTCTTTCTAGAGTTATGACAGTTTAAACTGTTCTTGTCAGTGGTGAGATTTCAGATGATTATGCTTGTTTGTATTTTGTGGGATAAGTGACTGTTCTTTATAGAATGTCATGGTAACAGCTTTGTCACTTCCTGTCAGTTTGAAGTTTCAGGAAGTAATGAAGATGTTACTTCCTAAGTCTGAATAATTATTACCCTTGTTTTATTCAGCAGGAAAGACCTTAATGCTGGTTTTCATATTACAAAAAAAAATAAAAAAAATAAAAATACTGCTCCATTAAGGATTAAATCCTAAATGATTGAATACAAGACCCAGCCTGCCAATGATTCAGAGGACTGAGTTATCTCTCCCTCACCCATGTTGCTAAAGATTCTTGTATTCATTCTCAAAGTAGTAAAATGTCCCCAGTTATAAATGACAGCAAAGTTTAAATATGAAAAAAATATATCTGGTAGTTGTATTAATTACATCTGCCTTGGGAATTTCTTTTGTTAATGCTTTGAGTACCAGACAGGTGCATTATAACATTCAGAGGGCTAAACAAATGAACCTTTTGAGTTATATCCATCCAATGCAATGCATTGGACACCTCTCTGGCAATCAAAGGGTTAAAGTGGAATGATCACACCAAATATGACTAATTATTGGGGGGGATTTTATTTTGTGGGGATCCTCTTTAAGAGACACTACTATAAAACATCCGATTCCCCTTTAATTTTACATTTTTAATAGTAGAATGACAATACTTCACAGTGCGTTACAGACCTCTCTGTCATGCAAGGGATTAAGCATGGGTGTCCAATTTTGGCCTTTAAAAAGGGCAAAAGAGGGGGTAAGGAAACAATCTGTACATAGGAGTACACACCTTTGCTTTAAGAAATGCAATATGTTTATTGTCAACATAGAAAAAGTAAAAAAAATACATAATACACAAAGGACAAGAAAAAAACACTACCCCACAGACCTCCCAGAAGAACTAATGCTCCTAACTAAGGTGTCTAAAAAGACCACCTCAAGGAGAAGACCTGAGTCTAAGTAAAGTGTGCAGCAAAACCTGAGTACATACAATACAATAAATGTTATCATACAAAGCACACAAAGAGGTTAAAGGGATACAAAAGCAAACCGCAGTAGTCGCAAAGTCCTTATAGATAGGCCAGTGTAGTAGTCTTCACCTGATGCGCATTTCTCCCTAGAGTCTTCGACTGGGGTAATAGTTCACTTCTGCATTAGTCCTCTTATATAGTACTAGTTTAAGAGCCCGTTACATGGGCCACAGTGCCACTTCCAGCTGGTCGCGGGGCACTCATGCACAGTAGAGACTGCCCGCGGCATGGCTGATACAGAGCTGCTGATCATCTCTTAAACAAATTAAGGTATAGTTCCCCTTTAAAGAAATGGCTGATAAAAGGCCAGTAGAACTACAGTCCCTCTAGTGTAAACATCAATCATGGGAGATGAGAGAGAGTTATAGAGCAAATATCTCTACTCCCAAGAGAGAGGGAATAAAGACAGATGCATTCTTCAAAGGGATTATAATATTGGATATTTACCATGGATGCCCTGCAGCCTAACAGACTGAATACTTATCTGTCACCAAGAAATCATATGTATCGGAAAGAAGTCAGAGGTTAGTAGCTTACCTGGCTTATAATTTCATCCGATATTTAGGATGATTGGCTTCTACTTGTAAATGTATAGGAAGGTCCATAAATGCGTAACAGTTTTCATATATATATATATATATATATATATATATATATATATATATATATATATATATATATATAAAATATATAATATACGCGCAAGTAGTTTTTAATAATTAAGACTGTAAAGGCCAATGAGATAATAAATATATATATATATATATAATTTGAAGTCCTTTGCTACTAGCCAGACCTGAAAAGTTACTCGCCACTGCAAGACATAACATACCCACCAGGGCTGAATTTCTACTTGCCAGGGCTAAATTTTCACTCGCCATTGGCTAATGGAAATTTTGAACCCTGATTTTAAAAAACATGTATTAATATTTCAAAAAAAGAAAGTACTCACAGGCCTTTGAAGTGAAACTTTGTGCTGGTTTATTCTATCAATGTTTTGGCCCCAGTGTGGGCCTTTGTCAAGATGCCTTCAGGCTTTCTTTTTTTGAAATAAATATATATAATATATATAATAATATGGCACACAAAAGTGTGAGTGAGGTCCCCACCGCTTTGCTTGGCGGTTCATAAAATGTTATATGACTTGTAATTTTAGGTGTGAAGACTTGCCCACAAAATGTTGATTAGGTTTGGATGTTTGCAATGCACCATCAACACTTTCAGTCTGGACCATTTAAAGTCTGTCTGCTGTCCGATATCTTGTTTTCACAAAAGCCAAATCTGTGGTAATGAGATGATTTTGCTTGCTATTATAAGCCACACGTTCTCAACGCTCCTATACGAGATACTAAGTTACAAAAAGAGACTTTGAGCTTGGAGCAACTTAACCCTTTGAGTGCCAGAGGTGCACGCAATGCATTCCAATGCAATGTGTTGCGCATCCCTCTGGCACACAAAGGATTAATGCAGTATAATCAAGCTGTGCTTCGTAACTGTGCCATTAATGTTAAGGTAATACTCTACTAACTTCACTAGCGAAGGAGAGCACTAGATTCTCCTAATTATAACACTCACGTACTTTACTATGATAGGAAATCATAACGGCCCCAGTATATCTTCCCTTGCTCCTGAATGTCGTGTCCATGGAGGCAGACAAACAGAAGATGAGAGAAGGGAAAATCATATGGTGTAATAAAACTCAGTGTTGAAAATTCAAAGGATCAAATAGTGGGTTCTCAAAATGGAAGATGGTTAACAAGCAAAACCAGATTGTCTAGGATATTGTACTGCTTCTACAGGTCTCTCCAAATGCCAGTCAACGTCTTTACTTGGTGGCTTCTTCCTTGATCAGAACCATACCTCCCAGAGGCGTAACTAGAAGCCTCCGGGCCCTGGTACAAGAAGTGCCACGGCCCCCCCTCCCCACCACATTGGCCCTCCTGACCACACTGACCCCCTACACAATGCCCCCATCACCTACCTGGAGCTCCCACGCGGTCCTCTTAGTAATGCAAAGCGCTGGGAGATGATGTAATCTCCCAGCACTCTGCATTACTAGAGCGCTGGCAGGAGATTGCGGGCGCCAGGCGGAGGGGTCGCAGGGGGAGGCCGGGCCCCTGGAGTGCTTGGGCCCGGTTGCAGGTGTTACCCCTATAGCTACGCCACTGCATACCTCTGTACAGATGTGGAAGTGCTTAAATATATAAATAGATGAAGTGGGGTCATATAGTACAACGTCTCTTGTTGCGAGGTATCAGAACAAACAAAGACAATATTCAAGTAAACCTGAATTACTGGGCTGAGCTCTTTCGAGAATAGCTTGCATGAGTCCTGCCCACTTGGGACTCCAACAGCAGGCACAGCAGAATACCAAATATGCTAAAGATTCAAAGTGGATGAATTAAAATTAAAGTGTTGCATTATTTAAAAAAAACAGCAGTGTTTTTGCCAGTGATGAAATGGCAATAGTGCTAGGAAACACACAGGGTGTGTGTTTATTGTACCTCTTCTTTTTTTTTTTTTTTTTTTTTTTTTTTTAATTATATTGGATGTTGTCCTTTATTTCTTAAAATTAACTTTTTTTTTTTTTTTTTTTTTTTTTTTTTTTACTTAATTTTAGTCTCACTAAGGTTCCTATTCCAAGTTCCACTGGTTATCCTTCCTTAAAGGGACAGTAATGTCCCAAAAAAAATTTCCAATTTTGTAGAGTTTAAAATAATAATCAATATACTCCAAACCATATCGGTTTGAGAGATATAGGGATTCAAAGTTCCCCCTCCCTCCCCTTCTCCTGATATCAGCTGTAAAGCTGACAGCAGGAGATTTGAGTCGTACAACTCGAGGAGGCTCTGCAGCAGAGCTGAAATCACGTTATTGCAAAAGAATTCATTCATTGGAAAGGTCTACAAAGTGTGCCTGGTTTGCAAGCACACTTTGTAGACCTTTCCAATGAATTCATTCTTCTGCAATAACACGATTTCAGCTGTGCTGCAGAACCACCTGCTGGTCCCCGGACCGGGATCTCCTGCTGTCAGCTAGACGTTGACATCAGGAGATGCGGAGGGAGGGGGGAATTTGAAACCCTATATCTCTCAAACCATAGCTGTTTGGAGCATATTGATTATTATTTTAAACTCTACAAAACTGCAAATATATTTTTCGGGACATTAATGTGCCTTTAATAATATATCCGTATACCAGTTTGGTAGTACAATGACTAATCTATACTGGCTGTGTGGAAGAGGGAAAAAACCCTCTTTTGGAAGGTAAGGTCATCTGAAAGTGGAGAGATCCTCCAAGAGACCAAGATTGGAGGTCAGATCCAGTCAAGGAATTCACACTAGAGGCAGGTCTAGCCTCTTGATAATGCGAGTACCCTCTTCCGTGGGAATTTTGGGCTGAAGCAAGTGATATGAATATATGAATAACAGATGATAGTTGGTACCGTGTTAGCCGTAGATATACAGGAGGCAAATATATTTGTTGATACCTTTTATTGGCCAAATAAGCAGATTTAGAATGCAAGCTTTCAAGACCTTAGGTCTGTTCCTCATGCATGTTGTACAGATAAATATGAAAACATCTCTTAAATACAAGAACACAGTGCATTGTTTAGAATGGAAATCAGATAAGAGAACTCAGCCCAGATCCAGATACTCAGATCAGTCATTGGTAAATTGCACTCTTCCTCTGAGGTTTTAGAGGTATTTACAATGCCAGTGGGTCTGTTGGAAAGGTTAATACTCTAAGTGATAATGTGACAAGAATTCTGTCTTTATTCAAACCATTATGAAGAGTATTAAACTTTAGCATTAACTTAACCTCCCATACTTTTCTGTCCCTCTGAGTGCGGAACAGCCCCATCAGTACAGTTAACTTAGTAATGTTTCATAATAAAAGCAGCTCCAATTAATGTTCATAGTATTTGGGCCAAGGAGAGTGTTATTTCAATTCTGTCACTGTTGTATTTGAAGAGTAATTGAATGATAAAGTATCCCCCTCCCGCCTCTTTTACTGATGTAACACTGCTCAGCTCAGAGCAGCAGGGAGTGTCCAGATAGATTGCAGAGAGGGACAATCTTCAAATAAGATAAGGGAAAAAGCTGAAAAACCTGTCAAGGGGGGGCAGGGTCTTCACTGTTCTCACAGTAAGAAGATTGTCCCTTGCCGTGAGCTGTCTGGTCAAGCATCCAGATTCCACATCTGAGGTGAGCAGTGTTACACTAGGTTAAAGGGGCGGGAAGGGGAAACTTGATCGTTCAATTACTCTTGAACTACAACTCTGACAGTATTGAAATAACACTCTCTGTGGCTCAAATACTATGAAGATTAATTGGAGCTGCTGTTTTTGTGAAACATTACTATCCCTTTAATGTCCCTGACACTGTGCCCATTTTGGCAAAACTATTCTCCCACTGGTGTCTGTCTTTTTGTTGTTAACATTGGATCAGTGGGAATTAAACCTTTTATGTAGTGGCTGTCCAGTTTCACCCACTTAAAGAGCTGCTGGGCATTTTGCACACATGATAAGGTATATTACATTGGATGATTTGCAGGTGAAGGTACCATCGATCTTACAGTGTAACTGGGTGTTTGGAAATGGTATCTTGTCCATGGTGTAAATGTCTGCACAGGTTTCACACCTGTTTTGTTGGCAGGGAGATATGCCATTTTTTATTCAGGGCACTCCTTACCATCAGTTGTTTCAAATTGTGAGGCTGTCTGAAGGAGAGTAAGGGAGGCTGTGGGAATATGTTCTTAAGTCTTTCATTCATAAGTTATTTCGTTTGAAGTTCTCTTGATATTTTGCGTAGAACTTCAGCCTGGGGGTGGTAAATGACCACCAGTGGCACCCAGTTTCCCTTATGATATTGTTTGTAGCTCAGATTTTTTTTCTTGGTATTTGGGTAGCCTTCTGTATCTAACTGTCAATAATCCTTGCACTGGTACCGCGACGTGTTTTTATAAAGTCTCCTCTGAGTTTCTGGAGGTGCCTGTCACGGTCCATCATGTCAGAACAGATGCGGTGGTATCTGATGGCCTGGCTGTATATGATGGAGTTCTTTGTGTTTTGGGTGGAAGCTATTGTTTTTCAGGTAGGTTTGTAGGATGGAGTTGTTCTGAATACTGATAGATGTGTAAAGGAAGTTAATGTTTGTGTGTGAGTGACTGAGTGTTAGGTTGATATTGGGGTGGAATGTATTGTAGTTCTCATGGAATTTGAGAAATTCCTTTTCACTGGCAGTCCAAATGATAAGAATATCACCTATGTAATGGAGATAGACTGGGGGTTTTATCTGGCAGGTGGACAGGAAGTCCTCTTCCAATTTTGCCATAAACAGGTTGTCATATTGTGATTCTAATTGGGTACAAATTGCAATCCCCATTTTCTGAAAGTAGAGGTCATGTCCAAACTTGAAGTAATTGTGGGTGAGTATACCGTACAGAAAAGTAAAATTTCAATAAACATGCTTTATTCTTATTCAAGTCCTGTGAGTGCTTGCCATTTACCATCCATTTTATAATTTTTATATATAATATGATATATCTATGTCCATCGCATGCACACGCACACATTCACTCATATATACAGACCCTAGCAGCCAATGTTGAGGCCTTGCTTGGATGGAAAGGTACGTATGTGGCCCTTGACTCTATTTGACTTTGACATCCCTACTGTCACCACTCGGAGGGTAAGGACCAGTGTGGTGCCAACACTGGTTCAGAAGCTTGGGAGCGTAGCTAGAGAGCGAAGCTGGGGATCGATGGGGAGTGCCAGGTATGCCCTTGCTGCAGCCTAGGCTGTGTAGAGGTGCTGGTGGAGAAACCAGATTGTTCCACTCCAGGTGAGCCGGGGTGCAACCAGGATAAGTGTACACTAAGAACCGTTGAAAACCAGGCCGATGGGAAAAGCTGGAGGCAAGAGGAAAACGGGACCAGAGGAAGAGGTATGGATTCTAACAAGACGTGGTCAGACTAGCCGAGGTTCAGAGCCAATGACAAAAGAGATTCCAAGGGCAGATGGGTAGCCAAGGTCTGGAGTCAGGTACAGGAGACAAAGCTGTGGTCTGAGGGTAGCCAGTGGTCAGGAGCCAGGTACAGGAGACAAAGCTGTGGTCAGGAGGATAGCCAGTGGTCAGCAACAGAAATCCGATCAGGACAATGAGGCAGGCAAGGAGAGTGGTCAGAACAGGACAAGGTCAGCAACGGTTATCAATCGGGACAATGCAGCAGGCGAAGGAATGTTCAACAGGCCAAGGTCAGAATAGAGAGAAATCAGCAGGAAACAACAATAAAGGCTAAAAGCTAAGAAGCTCTTGGAACAGGCACCCAGAGCCTGGGGTTGCCCATTTAAATACAAGAGAGCACCAATGGGAAGAAGCCAGGAGAGGGGCTCGCCTGGGAGCTGTGCCTGATAGGTGAGAATCCGGCGAATAGGAAGCAGAGCAGGAAGTAGGTGTAGATGCCGATGAGGAAGCAGTGGCATCCTGCACATGGACGACCAGACACAAATGGGTCAGCACCCGGAATGGCAACCCACCATGAGTGAGGGAAGAGGCGGCTGGGACGAATCGAGCCACCGAGACAGACGGTGACACCTACTTTAGATAAAATGCACTTTCTTCAGTAAGCATTGTTACCATTTCTTTGACCATGTCTCATCTGCTATCAGTGCTTATTCATGATAAAATGCAGAGAATTATTCCCTACTATCTGTGCAGTAAGTGTGTGTTTATGTCAAAAGAAAAGAAGTAGGTGTTTCTTCCAGGCTATACCAACTGTCCCCTAGGAGACATTACTAGTTCCATTAATTTATATGGAGAGTTCAGCTTTTGAAATATGTTTAAGAAACAGAAGGCATTCACTTTGACACGCATTACCTGTTTTCTTCTTTAACAGTGCTAGTAACCCCTTGCATATTATGGATTACTTTGCAGGCCTCTTATATTTAAGAGGTTAACTTTATTTCTGCAAATAGGTCCTGGTGTTACATAGATTGGTTAATCCTTTGAGTGCCAGAGGGGTACGCATCTCATTGCCTTGCAATGCATTGAGTACCCCTCTGCCGCTCAAAGGGTTAAGGGAAAATATGTGATTCATTGTAAAGTAGAGGAACGCAGTGTATGCTGTGGTCTGTCAGGATGTATCTAAGTTTAATGGAAGGACTTACCTAGGTCGGAGTCCATCATACAGCAGTCAGGTGTATCTATATAATTACTGTGTGTAACAGAAGCACTTACCTAGGTAGGAGTCCATCATACAGCAGTCAGGTATATCTATATAATTACTGTGTGTAACAGAAGCACTTACCTAGGTAGGAGTCCATCATACAGCAGTCAGGTGTATCTATATAATTACTGTGTGTAACAGAAGCACTTACCTAGGTAGGAGTCCATCATACAGCAGTCAGGTATATCTAATGGACTAGAGAGAGAAAAGGTAAAGAAAGATATTAATATATCAGACACTGTTCAAAGAATAGCCACTAAAATGTTGTATGGGCTAAATAACAAAACATATCCAGAAAGACTCCAGAACGTAATGTATACATAGATTGGAGGATAGACGGGAGAGTGTAGCTAGGTTTGAAACCTTCAAATATGTTAAGGGATTTTATAAAGTTATAAGAAGGAATCCGTTTATCACGCTAAAAAGAACAGATCAATTTATCAAACTAAAAGAACTACTGGAACAAGAGGGTATACCCGGTAACTGGAGAGGAGAAAAGTGAGAGGAAATGTAAGAAAACTATTTTATGAAAGGGTGTCTGATGCATGGAATATCCTCCCAGAAGAAGTGGTTTGAGGCTAACACAGTAAATTAATTTAAGAACTCTTGCGATAGAGAGATAGCAATTCTAAGAATAAAATAAATCTGAGCTAAATAAATTTGAGTTAACTAGATAAGGAACTAGATATATGCCATCAATTTCTGTTTGTTTCCAACCCTCTACCAGAGAAAAGGTATCCTTTCAAAACGTTGCATTTAAAACAGTGTGCGGCGACACGCTGCATTAAGCATGTCGCCTTGATGAAAAGGGAGACATGAGAATCTTGCCCTATATCAAAGCAATAGATTCTCATGTCACGCCATGAAATGTCGCCTCTGAGGAATGAAGACTGCTTACTGACACAGAGAATGTCCACCAGTGCCACAGGCTGGATGGACTGCTACCTGAAAGTACCAGCAGTGTTTGGAGGCAATAGGTAGCCTCAGGAGTGGGCAATTAAGTGGCAATCAGAGTCAAGTTAGCTCTGTGTGTGTGGGCGGGGCAGTAGCAGGTGCGTAGGAGATTCAGAGACAGCAGTATAGACAGAGGAAGAGTAGTGAGCAAGTAAGTGGGGGCATAGGAGTGTTTCAGAAGTCTGTAATTGGTGGGATGCAAGAGATTTATCCAGCGCATTGTGGAGGGGAACTGGGATTTTCACACTGGCACAAACAACTGTAGCATATAATATGCATCACCACCAGATGGCTGAGGACGATGGGAGTTCTAGGGTAACTTTGGATGTATTAAGTGCTACCAGCCCAGTCTCTGGACAGTCTCTCTGTCCCTTTGCTAACACATTGCGGTCTCTCTGGACATCAAACTTTTTGCTCTGAGTCTGAATATTAATGCCACAAGTAAGACTAAGTATGAGTCATTGCCTTCGCGTGTTTTGCATTCGAACTGTGTTTACCATGTTAGTGGCTTGATGAGAGACTGCACAGTAACAGCATTTTAATAAATTATGGCAAGCAGCAGACAAACTAAAGAGGGTTCAAATTCCAAATTCTTGGCAAAATTGAACTCTAAGGTGACTTTTCATGCAGTGACACGAGATGCTTGCACTTTGATGCAGGGCAAGATTCTCATGTCACCCTTTTCATCAAAGGGACTTGCTTAATGCACACACAGTTTTACATGCAACATTTTAAAAGTGCTCTCAGAAAAAGTAAGGCTGTCCTAGCTACTGATCTTCATACAGCCTCTCCTCTGTCTGTTAACTGATCAGCTGCAATACTTTTGTTCTTTATATTATTGACTATAAATGTAATTTCTTAATTCTCATGTAGCAGTACCAATTTCTACTTTGCTCTGTGCACAGAATTCTTCTGGCAAAGAGAGCCCCTGCCTCGTGGCCCTTACAGTCTAACCCAGGGCTGTTCAAGTTCATTCCTCAAGGGCCGCCAACAGGCCAGGATGTAAGGATTTCCGTGATTAAGAACACGTGAGTTAATCAGTGGATCGTTCATTTTGACTAACTCACCTGTGCGTAATCAGGGAAATCCTTACATCCTGGCCTGTTGGTGGCCCTTCTGGACTGAACTTGGACACCCCTGCTCTATTTTCTGGTGCCTAAGGGGCACAGTGAAGAAGTTGCTTTCCTAAGGTCTCAAGTAGATCACACACCCTATTTTTTTTGTCCACTGTACTTTAATAATTATAAATGAGTAAAACTTCAGCAATTCATTCTACTTAAAACAATTTGGCTACTGTCCTAATTGATTGTGGAAGAGCGTGAGATGGAAAGACTTCCAGAAATCCTTCCTTGTGGGTAGTAGCGGTGACTCACTGAAGCAGCTCTCTTACCTTGTTCAGATGACCACTGACTCCAACAGGAACTTGTTGTTGTTTGAATGACGCAGAGGGTATTTCATCCTGCTTTTTTCTTGGACATCAGGGTATTGCTTTTCCTGTCTTCTGATTGGTTCACACAATAAACACAAAAAACATTTTGCTTTTAACAACTTCCTGTTTTTTGTTTTTTTTTTTTGTTTTTTTTTATAGCTATCAAGGTTTCAAATTTGTTTTGCTCATATATCTAGTTGTAATTGTTTAAAGTGTAATAAAAACTCAAAATAAACTTGCATTTAAACCTTTGCATGCCAGAGGGGTGTGCAATGCGTTGCATACCCCTCTGGCATTCAAAGGGTTAAACTCTTAGATGCTAGGTATGTTGCCAATGCAAATCTTTCAACATTTTAAATAGCCAAAGAGGGACACTTTTGTGTTTTTAGGGGTGTTGATGGGGTTGTGGCTGGTGGGAGGAACATTACAAAGAAATGTTAGGTTACTTCATGGCCTGTTGACACCTATATATGTAAATGATTTATCATAAGACCAAAGTATGATTTATAAATACATATACTGACTTTAAATAAGCACTAATGTTAGTTGTATTACTGTGGAACAATGTGATACAAACTCCACTGTCTGATCTCTTAAAAAGAGGGACACCAGAGTGGGAAAGAGGGACAGAGGGATTTCAGTCTCAGAGGGGCACTTGGAAGGTATGGAAAAGTATGGCAAAATAATTCTGTGGAAACCTCAACGCTTTTCCCTAGCATCCAGTGGATTTAATATAATTGTAAGTTTTGCTTTTTTCAATACCCATTGTTCATATTCTTTTTTTCCTGTACGAAGCGGTATGACAGCGTATTCTGTGCCTCCCTGCATACAAATATATTGCATGTCATATAGACTTTGTCAGATTTGGAAGAGTTAGCACAATTTTACATTAGAAAGAAATACGAAAAGCTATTATATTGAAGGAAATGTATGTATTCGCATTTTACTGCAGTTATTGTGGCCTATTCTATGTATTATAAAAAAAATTGCTTATCTCATTCCAGTAATGATTGGATGGCATAGGAAAGCAGTATTTATTTATTTATTTATTTATTTATTTATTTTTTTATTTAATTTAATTTGGGAAAAAAAACCCAACTACATGGAGTTGTTGGCAACTGTAATAAGTATGTATCGTTTTGGCTTTTTAAACTGTGAGGCTTTTCATAATGGTCTTTTGTCACTTTTCTTTGTTACTGTGGCTGACAGGATATATTTGTGTAATTATGGGCTGGATTCCATTGCAGGAGTTAAAGGGATAATAATAATTATTACTAATCCCTATATTAAAGTCATATTAAAAATAAATGTATTGCCCCCAGTGTCATCTGTCAATCCTTTATGGTTTGAGAGATGATCGCTCCTAAAGTTGCCCTCTCCCTTCCCCTTCCCCGAAGTAAGCGTTGTAGCTGACTGAAGGGAAATCCGGTCTTACGATCATCAGACGGCTCTGCAGCAGAGCCGCGATCGCTTTAATTTAAAAAAAAAAAAAAATCACTAAAACTGTCTTCTACGTGTGCTTGCAAACCAAGCACACATAGAAGACCATTTCAGTGAAAAATTTCTTTTTTATTAATGCGATCTTGGCTGTGCTGCAGAGCCGCCTGAAAGTCGTACGACTTACTTCCCTGCAGTCAGCTAGAACGCTGACTTTGGGGAAGGGGAAGGGAGAGGGCAACTTTAGAAGCGATCATCTCTCAAACCATAAAGGTTTGAGAGATGACACTGGGGGCAATACATTTATTTTTAATATGACTTTAATATAGGGATTAGTAATAATTAAGTAGTACTATCCCTTTAACGTTATCACTGGTTTTATATACATTTTCCCCCATAGATTATAATAGGAATATAGGAGCTAAAGCCAATGGTAATATTGTCTCCTGCAATTGAATCCATTTCTCACCCTCAGGGAATCCAGTCCTGTGTTGTCTACATAGAATTATGGACCCTCGCTATAATACAGTCATATCTGGGACTCCAAAGAAGAGCAATTGTGGAGCCCCAACAGCATTGTAGAGAAATTAATTTAATTAATTTAAAATAAATAAATAAATAAAATACTTTTTTAACCCCTTGAGTGCCAGAGTTGGAGATGTCACTAACATTCAAGGGCTTAACCCTTTGAGTTACAGAGAGGTATGCAATGCATTGCAAAGCAATCCATTGCGTACCCCTCTGTAACTCAGAGGGTTAAGCCCTTGAATGTTAGTGACATCTCCAACGCATTGTAAAGCATTTATACTATTCAAAATCCTTATTAAAACAATAGGAATTTCCCTTTCTTCTTTATAACATAGATTATGTTTTCTCAATTTTAGCCTGTGGAATAATTACCAGTTATTCCAGAAAATAGGTACTGAATCCTATCCTCACATGATCAAAGGTGGCTAAATCAGTGGCTCTGTTACTATGGCAGCTCGGTCAGTGCTAATGATAGAGCCTTTGATCATATAAAGAGATCTTGCATAGGGACATAAAATAATTTACCAAATTAGTACTAATTTTAATGGTTATTTTACACATTCCATCACAGTGTTGAATACACTTGAAGCCTTCAAGGGGTTTAAAGACTCATTTGTATATGGAAATTTGTGGATTTCTATAGTGCAACTGGTTTTCTTATAAATTGCTCAATATCTTCTAGGCACATCAGCCTTATAGTTGGTGGGCTTGATGAAAGGTTGAGCACCACTGGTCTAAAACAAGTCTCCAAGTTTTGTTCCAATGGGCAATTAACAGTCTATGGACCAGGATTTATGACCACCTTCTGCTCAACTGGGAGTATTTACAATGGCTTGGATGCTAGGCATTTTATGTTAGGTGCCACTGACAATTGAAATGGATCACCCCGATCTAAAGATAAAACCCCTAACATAATCTGTTATATTTATAAACTCTATTTGATAAATGCTTCAATATCCAGTATTCATAGGTTGTAGGTATTGGCAGTAGGCAAATATGTTTTGTACAACACTTGGTGAATGTCCGGTATTTCTAATAAATGTGGAATATTCAATTTCTCATGGATGTTCTGTGATTCATATGTGCTAGTTATCCGGATTTGTGAATATTCAGTGGCAATCATTCACTGATGATGGAATACTCCTTTGTTTTTTGTTTGTTTTTTTAAATTGTTAGAGCAAGACAACAAAGCAAATGCTCTGCAATAAAACTGTAAAACATGTACATTGTTCTAGAGAACTAACATGAGTGTTACCTTTTGATGGGTCTGCTGCAATAGAAGATTCCATTGTTCAGTGTGACAACCAATTACTGTGTCAGAAAATAGAAGCCTACAGCTCTCTTCCTGTTCTTCAGAGCAACTGATGTCCCAGTAGTGTTGCCACCCAGCCAGTATTTTACAGGCAGGCCGGTAAAAAATTGGCTTCTGTCCAATGTTACGTCTATGGAGGGAATGCTATGGCCGGTATTTTTTTTTTTTTAAAGAAAAGGTGGCAACCGTATATATCCCAGAGTTGGAAATCTTGACTGCTATGGCCAATAGCAGCTACATCACCATAGGTGAAGGCTGTAAGTTCATAACAAACTTAACTTTTAAAGCCCAGCAGCCAAACTAGTCTTATGTCTGCCATAATAACTGATAGAAACATAGATTTTGACAGCAGATGAGAACCATTTGGCCCATCTAGTCTGCCCATTTTCCTACTGTAAAAAACCTCAAACCTTATTTGGTTCTTGGTCTTGTCAGGACAGCCTTATCGCATGCATGCTTAAAGGGATAGTAATACTTCGTTTTAACTTTATTTTATTTTGTAGGCATTAAAAAAAACATGAAGAACGATAGAAGTCTTATCTCTCAAACCTTTATGGTTTAAGAGATATTCACAAGTAAAATTTCCCCTCCCGCCCCTTTTACCTAGTGTAAGACATCTCTTCTCAGATGTCTCATCTTAATTGAAGATTGTCCCTCTGTGCAATCTACCTAGGCACCTCCCTTCTGATCTGGCTGAACAGTGTTACATCAGTAAAAGGGGCGGGAGGTGGACACTTTATCATTGAATTACTCCTGAACTACAACTCTGACAGAACTGAAATAACACTCTCCAAAGTCCAAATACTATGATGATTAGTTAGAGCTGTTTTTATTATGAAACATTACTATCCCTTTAAGTTCCGTCACTGTATTAACCTATACCACTTCTGCTGCTAGACTTTTCCGCTTATCTACTACCCTCTCAGTGAAGTAAATCTTTCTTACATTACGTATAAACCTGTGTCCCTCTAGTTTTAGACTATGGCCTCTTGTCCTAACATTTTTACTCCTTTGAAATGTACTTCTCTCCTGCAGTTTGTTTAATCCCTTCATGTATTTGAATGTGTCTATCATATCCCCTCTCTCTCTTCTCTCCTCCAAGCTATACATATTCAGATCCTTTAGACTATCCTGATATTTCTTTTCCTGATAGCAGGTGTTTGGGGCTGCACAGCATAATCTGGAATATTTACGCAATCTGAACGCATAGGAGCAGATTTTTGAGATATGGTAGTTGATCTGGCAGTAATTTCACAGCTACATTTTTTTAGTGTGGGTGTAACCCTTTGAATGCCAGACAGATGTACGGTGCAAAGAGTTAAAAAGGTATTCCACAAATATTCCAGTTGTGTTTTCTGTGCAATGTTACTGCTACTCTTTGTATTAAATAGTAGTACATTGTTTTTCAAAAATATGTTCTAGGACTATTTCTGCAGAGTATAACAAGTAGTACATCCACTGCAGGGTGATTTTTCTTTAAAACATTTACCGCTCAAACATTATTTATTTTATTTATCTACTTATTTTAATTTGGACCAAGCTGCTGTTTTCTATTGTGGTCTCCAGATGGTGCTATTCCTATCACTTACTCACTATAGAGAACCCTAGTCTGGGACTCAAGCCCTCCACACAGAGTTAAAGGGATAGTAATGTTTCATAATAAAAGCAGCTCTAATTAATCATCATAGTATTTGGACTTTGGAGAGTGTTATTTCTAAACTGTCTGAGTTGTAGTTCAAGAGTAATTAAATGACAAAGTATCCCCCTCCCGCCCCTTTTACTGATGTAACACTGTTCAGCCAGATCAGAAGGAAGGTGCCCAGGTAGACTGCAGAGAGGGACAATCTTCAATTAAGATAAGGGAAAAACCTGAAAAGCTTGTCAAGGGGGGAAGGACTTTCATTGTTTTCATATAACGAAGATTGTCCCCTGCTGTTAGGGTTGCCACCTTTTCTTCAAAAAAATACCGGCCATGGCATTCCCTCCATAGACTTAACATTGGACAGAAGCCAATTTTGTACCGGCCTGCCGGTAAAATACCGGCTGGGTGGCAACCCTACCTGCTGTTATCTGTCTGGTCTATGGACTGCATTCCACATCTCACAAGAGATGGCTTACACTAGGTAAAAGGGGCGGGAGGGGAAACTTTGCTTGTGAATATTTCTCAAACCATAAATGTTTGAGAGATAAGACTTATCGTTCGTTTTTTTAATGCCTACAAAATAAAATAAAGATAAAACGAAGTATTACTATCCCTTTAAACAGCCATTAATGTGAATGTTCTTGCTGAGTAGCAATGTGATCTACACTTGTATACACACACCACACAGTCTGATCTCCTAAAAATAGAGGGACACCAGAGTGGGAAAGAGGGTCACTTGGGAGGTATGCTATGGTCATTTTAGGGTGTATTATACTTAAACACCTGTTTCTCTTTATGTTCTTTTATACAAAAGACTTTACGAAAGATGTTCAGGGCTTAAGTACATAAGGCCGTATGTTTAAAAGGAAAAGTGGGAGAAGTTCTGGGAAAACCATTCTCCCTTATAGTGCTAATAGTTTTCCCCAGAACTCCTACACTTTTGTTTTGAACATACAGCCCATAAATTTGTCCTATAGGGATTTTCCTGCTATGTAAAACAAGGGTAGTCCCTCTGTTGACCGTTTTATTCAAAAGTTATAACTGTTCAGATTGTTAAGGAGTAAAAACCTCAATGCTCAGCAGTTTCTATTGTATTTTACAGAGAACGGTTTGTCAGTGACTCACCTCTCCCAATGAACGCAACAGAATAACGAATTTAAATCTGGCCAAGCGAGGGCACTGATAGTCTAAAAATAGAAATACAGCATTTAAGCTGTAAAGGGATAGTAATACTTGCAAATTACTAATCCCCATATTGTAGATTTGTTAAAAAGAAACGTATTGCCCCTAGTGTGATCTCTCATACCCTTATGGTTTGAGAGATGATAGCGCTCAAAGTTTCCCCCTTCCCTGAGTGAACGCTGACTGCAGGGGAAGCTGTCGTAAGACAGTCTTATGCGCATCAGGCGGCTCTGCAGCTGAGCCGAGATCACGTTTGTAAAAAAATAATTCTTTCACTGAAACTGTCTTGTACGTGTGCTTGGTTTGTGCTTTGTTTGCAAGCACACGTAGAAGACAGTTTTAGTGAAATAATTCTTTTTTATAAACGCAATCTCTGCAATGCTGCAGAGCCGCCTGATGCAAGTAATACCGGATATCCCTGCAGTCAGCGTTCAGTCAGGTAATGGGGGAGGGAGGGGGGAACTTTGAGCGCTATCATCTCTCAAACCATAAGGTTTTGAGAGATGACACTGGGGGCAATAAGCTTTTTTAACAAAGCTACAATATGGGGAGTAGTAATTTGCAAGTATTACTATCCCTTTAATATCTCTCAACAGTGGGAGTGTCTTTTACACAGTAGATTCCCTACTGTACATGAATCCTACTATAGATATATAATATTGATAAATATGTTTACTACTCCTTTAATGCACTAAATAAGATATTGGCACAGAAGCGTGGATTCCGATGGCTAATGTTTGGGCTAACATGTAAGTTAAGAAAATGGTCTTCCCTGGAGGACTCCTACATTCCACCCACAGACTTGTCATTTGACCTAACTCCTAGGACTTTATCTTCAAGAGAAACTGGGTACAAACCATCTGCATCACAAGGAATGATCATCCCTTTGGATGCCAGAGGGATACACAACGCATTGCAAATGCGTTGTGTACCCCTCTGGCACTCAGAGTTAAACATTGATTAACTACTGATTAAATAGGGATTTAAATGTTAGTGAGGTTTCCAACGCATTTTGAAGCAACACATAGTCAACCTTTCTGTCATTTGTGAATGTTTTATTTCTCCCCTTTGAGGCTGTTAGATTGCTCTAGAAGGCTGTCACTTTTCCTCTGAGCACAAGGCCACTAGTAGAGCATGTCCTGGTTGCACCCTAGCAGTCTGGAGACGGCATGTACTCTGGCATGCAAACCTGGGAACTTTGTCTTCCCGGGGAGAGGGCTTGTGTTCCGACTGGAGGATATAAGTTATGCAATTCGCTCCACAAAGGTGTGGGGTTTAATCACTGATGGAGTGTGGCTTTAACGACCTGTGTCATGAAGTGGGAAGAACAGGGTGGGAAGGAGGAGAAGTGGACGGGAAATGGGAGGAACAGGTTGGGAAAGAGAAGAAGTGGGCAGAGTTTCATAAGAAACTCGCCACCGCCGGAGAATCTGCCTCTGTCCCTGTAGACCCTATAATTTCCTGCAAAAAACGTCTTCATGGCAGACCAACTGAGTTCCCAGGTATGATGATACACTATGGGTTCATAATATAAAGAGGCTGATATTCTAGGAAGAACTACAGTAATACCGGACAGACCAGAAAACAGAACAAATTAAAATTTGAATGCTCAAAAGGTCTCCAACTTGTGGGCCTAGAATTTCCTCCACTTCTACTTTTTTACGCATATGGCAAAAAGTCTCCTCCCTTACTGCAGGTGGAGTCAGTTGATGGACATACAGGTGTTGTAGTCTGCAACATCGCCAAACAGCCAATGCACACCCATCTGTTCCTCAAGACATTAATGTATATTTGCCATTTCAATCAATATTTTAAGCCTTCATCTGTCAAGCTGTAAAATGTATTTAGCCAGTTAATCACTTTTACATTTTAGTGCCGCTGTCTATTGGTGCATGGAAGTTTAGAAAATAAGAATTTTGATATGCTTGTAATATTTGCTAGAGGCCTTTTAATTAAACTATTCTTCATTTCCAATTTTCGATTATTTCTTATTTTCCATCCACCGTGACCTTTGTAGACCTGGATCAATTTGCTTTTATTAATTCCTCTCTTTAGATTGCCAGTTGTTTACAGCAGCAAATGGGTTTTTATAAAAGCTACATAAGTCTATTGGAATCAATAATGCAAGGATCTTTGGTCACTTACGTTCAGCCACATTTTAATAGTAACAAACGGCAACCCCAAATTAATACGCCTAAAATGTCTTCCTGTGTTACAGAGATCAGGTGTAATGATGGGTGATTTTCTAAAAAGAGAGGTTTCAGGTCCTCATTAAATAGCTGTCAAAGTAGATTGTTCCCTAATGTGATAACTTAAAGTAAAATAAGGGTACTCCCACTGCCGATAGATTTATTACAGTTTAAATTTCATGAAAGCAGAATTACCACCTCCACTAGTCGCCCTGCAATACTTAGGCAGGTGGTGACTAGCTTACTAATCATTTTTTACTTCTCAAAAGTGCCCACAAATAAAGTTATCCTTAAGCTTCCGAGACTGGAAGCCAGGCTTCACCGCGGACATCTTGAATGTGCGTCTGTGCTGTCAGTCCCCGTCGCCCTTCACAGGCATTGTACTGGCCCAGGCGGCTCTGAAAGAGACTGAAGGCGCAGACGCACAGGCTGCAGTAACTTGGCCGTCAGTCTCGGAAGCTTAAGGATAACTTTATTTGTGGGCACTTTTGAGAGGTAAAATAATGAATACAAAGCTAGTCGCCACCTGCCTAAGTATTGCAGGGGGACTTAAGTGGAGGTGTTAGTTCCGCTTTAACCCTTTGAGTGCTGGGCAGAGGTATCCAGTGCATTGCAATGCAATGCGTTGGATACCTATCTGGCACTCAAAGGCTTAAAGGAGAATGAACACCTCCTAATAATCCCTCACTTACCTTACCATGGCCAGAAAATCCATATGGCCCCTATGAATTTTGCCCTTGTGTTACTGTTTAAAAGATATCCTCTTCAATCGGCTCTTGCTGTAATGTCTGTGGAGGAAGGCATGACAGTTTCTAGTTCTGTATCATAACTAAATAAAAGGTTAGGAGCCATTGCTATATGAGAACAAAATGGAGGTACACCATTACATCCGCTTAGCAGTGCAATGCACGTAACCATACCTGGAACACTTTCTGGATCGTCCCTGAAGACTCTGGTTTTTAGAGCTAATTACTGGGTCTCTGGCAACAGAGGCTGATTGTCTGGCTGTGATGAGTTTCCTGGGTAACTTTGCCCATGTCTTCTCCTTTCTTCCTATTGCCCACCATGTTCTGCCCACTTCCCAGCTAATCCTGATTAAATCACACCCACCTTATGATGCAATTCTCGTCATTGAACAATCTTAGTCTGAGCCCATGAGCCCTCTCCAGGGTCTCCACAGAAGAAAGCTCCCAGATATGCACATTATATGAGAACACCAGAGGTTGTAAAAACTCCTAATAACTCCCAACTAATCTTCCTATGGCCAGAAAATCGTAATTTGAGCCTAGTTCAAGAGACTTATTCATCATGTCCTTTGGGGCATTTCACACATGCAACATGCTCTGTGATTGCCGTGGAGAGAAGCAGAATGCTGCAACTTTCCTTCAAAACAATAATATGGCTAGAAATATGTAATATGGATTTCAATGAAATTAGAACTTAGCTGCTTTTCCCCTGCAATTTTCTCACTACTGTTTATATTGAGAGTATGGATTGTTAGAAAAACCTTGCTGTACTTTAGTACTAAAACATATCAATATTTTCAGTTGCTACAAAAAAGTATTGCTGCAAAGTTGCTCTTGTGAAATATCCTTAGGGGCCTTCTTTTGAGCATATGACTCTAAAGCAGGGGTATCCAAGTTCAGCCCTCAAGGCCTACCAGCCATGCAGCATTTAAAGGTTTCCCTGTTTGAACACAGATGGACAAATCAGAATGAATGAACCACTGATTAAGTCCTCTATGCTTCATCCGGGAAATCCTGGGATGTTGATGTCCCTTCATCATACCTGGGAACTTTTTGTTGAGGACTCCACAGAGAGGGGAGTCCTGTGGTGCCCGTGGGGGAGAAAAATTAAGCAATTTGCATAAAAAAGGGGTAGGGCTTAATCATAATTGGGGGTGGAGCTTGAAAAATGAAAAAAGTTTACAGAATAAGATGTGGAAGGAGGAGAAGAAGCTGGGGATTGGGAGGAACACAATGGAAGGAGTTGATATGGGCAGAGTTTCATTAGAAGCTCTCCACATCCAGAGAATCAGCCTCTGCCCTGGAGACCCGGTAATTAGAAGCTAAAACCAGATTCTCCTGGCAAATCCGGAGTGTTCCAAGCTATGCCCTTGAGGACCACTTGGACACCCTACCCTAAAGCTATGATGTCTCAACGCTCTGTACTTAATCCATTACAGGCCAGGTTGGACTACAGTGCAGTACAGCATGAAATCTTCCTTCTTTCCTTCCTAAGAAGACCTCCGTTTAGGTTCCTGGAATCCTGCAACAAAGAGTTATGTCTTCCTCCGTGAACACACTATCTAGGATGAATGAAAGGCTGTTTAAAGGGATAGAAATGTTTCACAAAAACAGCAGCTCCAATTAATCTTCATAGTATTTGGGCCATGAATAGTGTTATTTCAATGCTATCTGAGTTGTAGTTCAAGAGTAATTGAATGATAAATTATCCCCCTCCCGCCCCTTTTAACTAGTGTAAGCCGACCACTCTCAGATGTGGAATCTGGTCCTGGGACCAGACAGTTCACAGCAAGGGACAATCTTCTTACTGTGATCATAAGGAATCCCTGCCCTCTTGACAGGTTTTCAGGTTTTTCCTTATGCTCAATGAAGATTGTCCCTCTCTGGAATCCATCCGGACAGTCTGTTGCTATTCTAAGGTGAGCAGTGTTACATCAATAAAAGGGGTGGGAGGGTGATACTTTATCATTCAATTACTTTTGAATTACAACTCTGACAGTATTGAAATAACACTCTCCATGGCCCAAATACGATGAAGATTAATTGGAGCTGCTTTTATTGTGAAACATTACTATCCCTTTAAGGCCCCAGTACACACACAATTAATTCACAGTGGCCATTAAGATTTTATGCCCATTTTGCTGTGTATTCATTTTACGTTAACATTTTTTTTTTTTTAATTTAATGCACTCTTCTGGCATTCAGAGGGTTAAAAATCATGATTTTTAGCTGACCATTCCTTTAAAGCAGAGGTCGGCAATCCTTTGGCTCTCCAGGTGTTGGGGGAGGGGGCTACAATTCCCACCAACCACAGCCATTGCCCTGTTGGGTGATGATGGGAGCTATAGTCCTAACAGCTGGAGAGCCAGCGACTGACTTGCCCTGTTACAGAGTCTGTTATTTACACACTGATAATATTGATTCACCTTCTAAACGGACAACTTTAAATGCACATTTCTGAATATTTTATAAGGAACCAGCAAAAGTGCTCATTTATCATCCCTAAACACAAATATAAATTATTCAGGTGTTACCAAGACAATCTGAATTGTATAATACTCTTTGTTCTCACATAATATAGTTTTAACACAGAGCTAATTAGAAAGGTAATCAAACATTAAATAAATAATGTAAATTGTATCAGAGGGATAGGAAGCCACTTAAATCTACAAAACGACTCCGATCTAGATTTTCTGAGACTTGGAAATCAACTTAAAAAAAAATCACGGTTTTAGTTTCATTACATCAACAAACCTAGAAGGGATTTTATCACAGATTTGTGCATCATGTAATTGCAAGAAAAAAACGTTTTACAAAGAGTTTCTTAAATGTATTGCTGCAAAATCAATGATTGTGAATATATGAGATTGTTTAATTAACCCCTTGGAACACAGAGACTTCTTCAAAATGTATTGGAGACCTCTTTGGCATTAACAGTATCAACAAATATTGCTATGTTGTTATGGAGAATGCCTGCATCATATTTAGTTTGGTTGAGTAAGTACACATTAGACATAAAATGCGTAGGACCAAGCCATCTTGGAGCCACACATCCCCATCTGTGACTGATCCATTGTTTGGTATCCAAAGCCGCTTTTTCAAATAAAAGTTTATTTTATTAATCTGGGGACTTGCGGTACTTGTTTATTTCAAAATTTACGTCTGGCGTGCTGGATCATCTTTTTGTTTAACAAGTAGAAACAGGAATTAAAGGAACATTTTGGCATTCTGCATACAAGCATTGTGATTTAGTACCACTTACCTGAAGAGAGATCTATTAACCCTTTTCAGTGCCAGAGGGGTACCGTTGCGTACTGCTCATACGCCGAAAGAGTTAAACACTTAGTCTAAATAAAAAAGTATCACCAACAGCAATAAGTGGTTGTCACAGTTTGTTAAGACTCTCAGACGTAATGTTTAGGTAAAAACATAACTTTATTGAAAAGTTAAAGGCAATCCCATAGGGTTTTCATACACATACCAACAATACATAGAAGATAATGACAATAGCAAATAGGTTCTACCGGCCTTGCCAATATAACGGGCAAAGCAACCCAGGCGAGTCTGGAACAAGAGGCTCTACCGGCCCTGCCAATATACCGGGCTGGGCAGCCTAACGGGATACCAGAGTAGTAGGCTCTACCGGCCTTGCCAGTACCGGGTAAGGCAACCTTAAGATGGAATAGTGAGCGGTTCTACCGGCCTTACCAATATACCGGGCAAGGAAGCCTGACGGAATACCAATGAGTAGGCTCTACCGGCCTTGCCAATACCGGGTAAGGCAACCTTAAGGTGGCAAAGTAAAAGGTTCTACCAGCCTTACCAATATACCGGGCAAGGCAGCCTGACGGAATGTGACAACCACAATGACCTAATGACTGTCAGATGGTAATGACAGTAGGATGGAAGATAGAGGCTACCAGGTCAAGTGGTTTCACTGTAATCAGAAACT
This sequence comes from Rhinophrynus dorsalis, assembly GCA_037306005.1. NCBI lineage: Eukaryota > Metazoa > Chordata > Amphibia > Anura > Rhinophrynidae > Rhinophrynus > Rhinophrynus dorsalis. The sequence goes on along the minus strand of CM074718.1, from coordinate 663,124,298 downwards.
CTTGTGCCCATATACTGTAGGAATCAATGCTGTTTAGGACTGGACAGCGCACTCGGAACCATCAAGTACCTGACTGCAAGTCAGGGAGTAAACCAGTGCCCTACGTTAGGAATATACAGGCAGAATGAGAGCCACAAGGCTTAGTGGAGCAAACCAGCGTCCGCACGCTGGGACCAACAGACTGAATGTGAGCCGCAATGCTTTAGTGAAGCAAACCAGCGTCCGCATGCTGGGAACCAACAGGAGGAAATGTCACCAAAGCGAATGAAGAACAATGTCGCCACAGATGCAGGAACTGGAAGCAGGAAACAACAGGAACCAGCAGAGAAGATCAACCGGATCAAGCGCGGCAAAGCAGACTGGCAGCAGGAACATCAGCTACTGATGAAAACAACCGGAACCGGACTGGAACTGACATAGCAGGCAGGAACTCAGGAACAGGTCGACTCAGGAACTCGGCAACAGGCCCAATCAGCTACTGTAGTAAGGAGGAAGTGGATGCTGTGAAAGACACCACGAAAGGGCAACCAGAGGGTGGCCAGACTGAGTTTAAAAAGGCAATGTGAGGCGGGCTGAAGGCAGACAGCCAATGGGAGCCCCCTACAGGTGATAGACACTGAATTGCAGCAATCACAGGCACCGTGATAGTGGTTCTGTTGTAGTCTGTAGCCGGCCAATGTTACTTGTCTTTGGAAAAGCTTATAGTTCTAAAGAACCATTGGGGCAGCTTCTCTGTATTAATGGCAATTGTCTACACTTCACAATAGTTCTAAACTGAAAACTGACTACAATGGAGTTCCGTAAATGCAGGCAACTGCAAATAGCAAGCACAAAAATATAAACAGATATAGCAGACTGCTGCATAAAAGGCACCTACATTGATTAAAAACAGGAAAAACAAGAGGGTGCATGAGCCTCTAAGTATAGACACCTTTGACTTTGTACTAAAACCTTCATGCACAGACAACACTGTAAGAATACCACTTGCATTCTTCTGAGGCAAATACTTGCCTCTAGTTGTCAATGCATTCACTGATTTACCCTAAGTGCGGGTCTCCCCAGAACTTTCAGGAACCTCACCCTTTTTCTTGTTCCGCTGAAAAAATGTCCAGTTACCACTGTCCCTAACTCCTAAGGGTAGTAGGTCTGAAAGTCTAGGCATTAGAATTGGGGATTTGGGACTCTATCTGGGAGAGTTATTAACTAGCTGGTGTCTCTAAATACTGCACTAATAGAAGTGGGTTACTAAGAAAATAACATTTAAAGGGATAGTAAAGTTTCACAAAAACAGCAGCTCCAATTAATCTTCATAATATTTGAGCCATAGAGAGTGTTATTTCAATACTGTTAGAGTTGTAGTTAAATAGTAATTGAATGATAAAGTACCTCCCTCCCGCCCCTTTTACCTAGTGTAACACTTCTCACTTCAGATGTGGAATCTGGTTGCAGTCTTCTTACTGTGAGAACAGTGAAAACCATGCCCTCCTTGACAGGTTTTTCAGCTTTTTCCCTTATCTTAAAGGGATAGTAAATTCCCCAAAAAAGTATAGCCCAAATGATAGGAATTAGGGCATTAAGTATTTTTTTATTGTACCGATCTCTCAAACCTTTATGTCCTCCGCTCCCTCCCCTTTCTGCCTTACGAGCTGTAAAGTTGTCAGAGGCAGAATCTAGTTGCATGATCAGATGGCGGCTCTTCAGGAGCGCTGACATAGAGATGTCGAACTATAAATACTTCATCAGAACGGTCTACATTGTGTGCCTGGTTTGCAAGCACAGGTTGCAGACCGTTCTGATGAAGTATTTATAGTTCGATATCCCAATATCGGCACTCCTGAAGAGCCGCCGTCTGATCCCGGAAACAGGATCTCATGCTGTCAGCTATACAGCTGACGCATGAGAAGGGGGAGGGAGCGGAGGACTTTATTTTCATCTCTCAAACCATAAAGGTTTTTACTGTACCTATCATTTGGGCTATACTTTTTTTGGGACTTTACAATCCTTTTAAATGAAAATTGTCGCTCTCTGCAGTCTACCTGGGCACCTCCCTTCTGATCTGGCTGAGCAGTGTTACATCAGTAAAAGGGGCGGGAGGGGGATACTTTGTCATTGAATTACTCTTGAACTACAACTCTGACAGAATTGAAACAACACTCTCCATTGCCCAGACATTATGATGATTAATTAGAGCTGCTTTTATTATGAAACATTACTATCCCTTTAAAGTAGCTGATGATGAGGCTCTTCTGTCAATGAATTATGCCAGCTTTTGTCTTAACATTTTCTGTGCCACAGGTGTATCCAACGCATTGCAATGCAATGCGTTGGATATCTCCCTTGCAGGCAAAGCTGTCCCACAACTGCTAGTCAGATTATAAAATGAAACTATCTAGTAACATACCTCCCAAGTGTCCCTCTTTAGGACCCAAATCCCTCTGTCCCTTTTTTCTACCCATTTGTCCCTCTTTTTAGGAGATCAGAATGAGTGGTGTGTATTACATTGCTCCACGACAATAAAACATACATAAATGTGTTTGTGTTTATACATTAATATGAGCAATTAAAATACTTTGGTCTTGTTCTAAATCATTTATCAGTTACACAAAGAGTTGCAGATGGGTCAAAAAATAACCTAAAAATTCTTGGAAATGTCCCGCCTCCCAGCCACGCCCCCAGAAACGCCACCTAAAACAGAAGTGTCCCTCTTTCGCCATTTGAAATGTTGGGAGGTATGTAGTAATACAACAGAGCTCACATGCTAAAAACCTCAATAGTTAAATCTGACCTCTGTATGGATAGCACCTAAGTAAACAATTTGAATCCCTTATACATACTGTATTTTATTTGGAAAACAAAAGCAATTCTAGGACTAATAAAGGGTTAATTATTCAAAGTAGCTGATGATGAGGCTCTTCTGTTGATACATTCTGCTAACTTTTGTCTTGAAACAGGGAGACTGATGGTCATGTAGCGCTGGAGAGAACCTGGTGCATTCCAACAGCTCCATGGGACACCTTTAAAATGTCCAGCAATTATAATGATTTAAATAAAGCTTTAAATCACGTGAATGCTAAAGGGGCTTGAATCCCCCATTTAATGGGAATGTTTATTTTTCCCTTGTAATGACGTTGGTTTGATCCAGAGTTGCTTCAATGTTGCCTTAGGGCATCAACCTAAGTATCTGCTAATCTAAGGGTAAGATATCACCAATAACATTTGTTTCTCTACTATATTATTTGCTATCATCCTTGCTTATAGATTGCCAGTCTCTGGTGTACAACTCTAAAGTTATTGTGCTATAAATTCCTTCACTAACAAGGTCTGGCATGGAGTGACATTCAAATCTTGGATGTGTTTCCAGCAGTGGTTTTCCTCCCGATGGCCAAGCTAGAGGCTTAAAGTGCCAAATGGACTGACTGAATGGGTCGGTTGGTTTTTATCTGCCATCAAAATGTACGTTTCTGTATTTGTGACCTTGACTTAAGTTTGCACAAATATTATTGTTAGCCGAAAGACAAACAGATGCATAATTTATGAAATATTACATTTGTTTCTGAAAAAGTCTCTCTCTCCTGTTTCATATGCTAGTGAAGCTGTGTGATTTACTGAGAGGTTGATTAGCATACCTTAGCATATGATAAATAGATAGGCTGTCATGCCTCTCATTCCACTTTCGCACCTTCTACTGTCTATTGGTGCATCATCCTATTTCTAGCCTTCCTGTCTACCTGGAATTTGCTTGTTCCTAGTGACTCCAGCATCCTTTGAGTCCATTAACTTCAGTTTTGCCCCAGCTTGTCCTCAATATTACCTTTGATTCATATTCCAGTACCACACTCTTCACTTCTGGTTTGGCCCGGCATTGTTCCTTGGCTTGTCTTCAGTTTATCCCTGTACTTCACTGAATGGACTTCATAGTTTGCATTGCCTTATCTTCACTGTCCTTTTCTAGGAAGGATCATCTCCTGAGCATCTGCCCATCTGGTGATCACCACCATGCTCAGCATGGAGATCTCCACTCCAGTGAGTTGCTTGGGGATTCCTGCCACAGAGCTCAGCTTGGTGATCTCCACTCATCCCTCCACACCAGCGAGTTCCATGGTGATCCCCATTTCTCTCGGGAGCATAGCAGGATGTTCATCCTGAATTTGTTTTCTAGTTCCTGTCTATCTTCAGCAGGCAGGGATCTTGTTCCTGATGAACTCGCATGTCACCTGATGAGTTTTCCTTCTCTTCTGCAATATTCAACATTATGCAAGCATACCAGGGGGCAATCAGCAGTTAAGTATGTCCATCCTGATCTAATAACCAGCTCAACCAGGGTTGGGTATCTGGCTTCTTGCCCAGCACCTTTACTTCATCTTCTGCCTCAGCAAGGACACACCTCGGGCTGCCAATGCACTATAACCACTCTAGCAATGCTTCGTACCATAGCATCAGTCCCTGAGAGTTCATCCTGCGGAATTGTGACATATGCTTTTCTGTGACTCAAACATGAAAGGGTTTTAATCCAACGGCAAAAGCAGAGAGGTAACTAGACTAAAAAAAAAATCAGTTGTTCAAGTTCTTACAGTTCAAAACATTTTTTATTAAAAGTAGGTCATCTGATTTTAAAAATAAATAAATAAAAACAAAAACAAACGAGAGATGAATGTACTTTACAAGCCACTCTGGTTACACTTAATCATATAGTATGTACAAGTGGGAAATGCATACGAGTACATCCATTTGTCTTACTTTTCTTTTCTCCCTGATAATTTGCTTAGAATATAATAATGATGTTGCGGATTTTAACCCTTTGAAACTTAAGGAACAGTGGTTTGGACAAATGACGTTGACTCTCATTAATTGCTGCTTTTCAGTTTGGAACTTGCACTTTTGATTGGCATAGAGGACATCAGTGGGTGAGTCATCTTGTCGCTATCACACTAGTGTATTCAGGCATGGCCAGGAAGTAAGTACCGGGATAGTTACCAGTGTGCTTTGTGTACAGCTTTCTGCGTTACAAACTTGTGTATTTTAGTCCAAGAATTTGTGTTTTACAATTCTCATTTTCTAAGAAACAAGGTAATGAAATCTCACCCTTGCCTACCTTACACTTTTATAGATTTTAGAATGCTTGTTCCAAAGGAAGAATTTTCACAAAACCATCCTAGAAAAAAAATTATTTTTAAATGGATAGGAACAATTTTCATTTCAGTAGATATTTCCATTATAAAAAGACTGTCATGCTTTTGAAAAAAAAAATATATATATATTTACAGGACTTTTTATTCTTGGTAAAATAACAGTACTTCCACAGCTGGCAGATGCTTAATTCAAACATTATTGTAGAGCAACACTGTGTCGATTAGAGAGATGTTCAGTGTTTTCATTTACTAGTGTGTTGCTGTGGAGACCGTTGCCGGCAACAGATGCTCTCCCTAGAAAAGAAAACCTTTATTTCATAATAATTGATACTTTCCCTTTTAATAAACTCTCAATGCGTTGTGCACCTGTCTGGCACTCAAAGGGTTAAGAATCTTGAATGGCCATTGCGGATATTATTCACTATGTGCTTTGTAGTCAAAGGAAAAGTTGAGATTTCAAAGAAAACCAAGCCCACTATAGCGGACAAATAAGCTTTCCTGTTTAGTTTAATACAGCTTTTTTTTTTTTTTTTTTTTTTGAAGGCTAGAGAGTTCTCCAGTGTAATGCTTCATTAAAAAAGCTGCGTTACAAATCTGTGGGAGCTTTATTTGTGATCCGTAACGCATTTGGTTCCAGTTTTTAACCCTTTGATTGTCAGAGTGGTACATTGCATATCCTTCTAGCACTCAGAGGGTTAACATTGAACCCTAAGACTTGAACTTAGTCATGATGATATTTTCATGGATCAACATGTAAATAAATGCGTAAAGTCATTTAATAGATGTGGGAAAAAAATCCTCTTATATAATAATTTGCTAGGATGTTTGTCAGAAGCCATCATGTGCAGTAGAGACTGCCCGCGCTGCAGTCATGCGCAGTACAGACTGCCCGAAAGCGCCTCGGCTGATAGAGAGCAGGGTGCTCCGAATTCGGACAGGAGTCCTCTCTCTGCGTACCTTCCTGGGATCTCTTGGCCCCGAATTCGGATCACCCCCCCCCCCCCCGCTATCTCAGCTGTGGCGCATTTGGGCATGACTGCAGCCCAGGCAGTGAGCAGAGAGACTCCGGGCACTAGCTGAGGCTGCTGGGTGGAACTGTGGCCTGTGTACACGGGCTTTAACTAGTATAATTATAATGAATCAAAGTACGAGATAAATCGGAAATTCATTTGAGAAACACAACTTTAATGGTGTAAAATACGCGTTCATTTAACAATAACAAAAACCATAAAATTACCGTAGACTATTATGGCTTCACAAACTTAGAGAAGTAGGAAAACAACTTCTTCCTGTTAGTAATCCATGTAAGTAAAAAATTAGATTAAAAATTAAATGAGCTAACAGCTCCACTTACCTTTATTAGGGCCAAGAAATCGTAATGGCCCCAATGAATTTATATTTTACTCTATAGTCCAAGAGATAACATTTTCAGTCAGTCCTGGATGTCATTCCATGCAGGAAGACATGACAGTTCCTAGCAGGTCCACAGGCCCCAAACTATGTTCACTGCACATGGTAATCTTAGAATTCTAAGGACCAGAGAGAGGGGCTTCCAATGCATTCCTCTCTGATCCTTAAAGGATAACGTAGGCTCAAGCCATCTGCCTGTTTCATTTTGAAAAAACTGCCAGCAACTATCATGTCTGCCTCCAAGACTGACTGAAGATGTTATCCCTTGAACAAAGGTATAAGAGCAAAATGTATGAAGCGTTTCTGATCATAGTAAGTAGGGGTTATTATCGGAGGTGTTGGTTCTGCTTGAACCCATCACCACATCCTTCTCACTAGTGTCATGTATCATATTAGCGCTAGGTCAATGATCTGTTCAGAGATTGGTAAATTAACCGTGCAGTTGTCTGCCAGAGTATTTTCATTACAGCATGCATCAAAGTTTATTCTTGCCAATGCGGCAGTTTTTTTCGCTTTCTTCAAAAGCTTGTTGTCAGCAGTAAAATTGTGGTACTTTTCATATCACTGTTAGTTGTTTCTAGAGCTGCAATTACAGTAAAGAAACTGCATTAAAAAAAAAAGTAACCGTGATCTAGTATAGAAACGTAAACCCTATTAAGTTCTACATAGTGTCCAATGCATTGGCACTCAACGGTTTTAAAGAATATGCTTGCCAAAAACACCCCCACAATACACACCCACATACCCATCAGCTTGAGGCCCTGTTACGTTTTACAGGGAATTAACCCTTTGCGTGCCAGAGGTATACACAACGTATTGCTTTACAATGCGTTGTGTATCCCTCTGTCATGCAATTTACTCAAAGGGTTAAAAATCTGCTTGTATATTGTACTATTTTTCCAAAAAATAAATAATTTTTGAAAAATTGCATTTGTGTTTTTTGTGGCACTAGGGGGCAGTATAATTAGCACACTACTTGGGGAAATTACCATAGTTTTGTGTAATATTGGTCCAGCATGGAAACTGATTAGCATAAAGAGCCGCAATGTGCCACAACGAATATAGTGTTGTTGAGAAATAAACCTTTATTATAAAAAGACGTCTAATATGATATCTAAGCTGTTGTAATTCATTGGATTGGGATGGACGAAAGTTTTCACCTCAACACTGAAATAGGTGAAAAGTGGCACTTCCCACATAGCAGGAAATTTCCTGCAAAAAGTGCTGTTTTTCCACTTTTTTTTTGTCACCAAGCTCATTGAAATAAATGGGGAGACTGAATTTACACACAACACATAGCAAATTTTAGCTTATTTCCCACAGGAATACTATAAAAGGGGTCTGAGATGCCTGTTTTAAAGGGGACATTCACTTAAGATAAACTTTCATGTAGTGGTTTTAACCACTACAACAAGATTAGTGGTGTTTTTTTTTATTTTATCTATCTACTACGGCAGATCTCAAGCTTTAAAATGTGGCACTTCCGGGTTCCGCGGCACACTGTAAGTGTGGCACAATGCTACAGGACTTCCCACCTCCCTCCCAGCTGCACCAGTGAGCGTGTTCACACTTCCCTTTGTGGGGGGATTTATGTGGGCTATCGTTACAGCTCCGTTTTACCATGCTACTGAGGTTGCAACTGGGAGGGAGGTGGGAAGTCCTGCAGCACTGTGCAGCACATACACTGTGCCGCGGAACCCGGAAGTGCCACATTTTAAAGCTTGAGATCTGCCATAGTAGATAAGTAAAATAAAACAAAAAAAAAACAAAAAAAAAAACACTGCTAATCTTGTTGTAGTGGTTAAAACGACTAAACAAAAGTTTATCTTAAGTGAATGTTCCCCTTTAAGGGGGGGGGGATTGTTGACTGTGATCCCTTTTGTACAGTGCTGCAGAATTAGTTGGCGCTATATAAATAAAGAATAATAAAATTAGGATAATAACTGGCTGGACAGAAAAAAAAAAAAAAAGGTACCTTACAGAGACAGGGACACCCCCCCCCCCCCCCGATGTTAGCTGTGACTGGGACAGACTGATACTTGACGGGATAGAGTTTTTTGTAGAAGATGATTTGTAGGACTTACACTAGTTTAGCACCAGCCCCTAGGAATCGGTGATGGTTTTTTTTGGACTCAGGATTGTACGAATCAAACCCCCTAAAATTGGTTTTCATAGGCCTCTGTGGTGTGTGTGTGTATATATATATATATATATAATATATAAAATGTATATATATATATATATATATATATATATATAAAATGTATATTAAAGAACAAGCCCTGAGGGGGGAATAACCTGCTGGCACCAGGCCAGATATTTTGTGTTATGGTGGCTACTGGCCATTGGCAAATGCCACTGTGTCATTGCGACATTTGCAGCTACTGTTCTTGCTGAATTTTTGAATCCGCAGTATCATTAAGGCAGCTCCAAAGGAATGGGATCAACAACAGCAGTGATATAGGTGGTGGTGATGATCTTGGTTCCACTCACCAGTTGCCACTACTAGCTTCAGTGATGCACCTCTGAAGCAGTAGCAGCACCTCAACTAGCCCCCACCACTTCAGGTATATGTTGAAAAAGAAGTTGGCCAATGATGCTTCTTCTGCAATTCCTCTAAAACCATGGGTGTGTTGGAATGTAAATTTTTCCCATGACAGCAGAAATAGGGAAAAGAGTGGGAACAATGGACACATCAGCAGTGACATCAAACAAGTTCCACAACTGAAAGCAAATACCTTCATGATTAGGTCCACAATGTCAAATCACCCCCCCAGAAACAAAGTACTGCCGCTGTCACTATGCCCCTTGTCGGCTCCACTAAGGACCACTTGCAGTCTTAATAATAATGATGAATCCTCCCTGCCACCAGTTTAGAGTATTCTGGGGATGGAATCTCCTCAGATGTTACTTGATTCCCTGTATGTGATTATACTCCACCACATTGCCATGTGCAATGGGTGGACATGAAGTGCTACATCCTCGCATCAACAGAATCACTATCGGTTGTGTGGGAGGTAATGATGTCAGAGGTGGATCACCAGAAGACTCTGCTATGTCATTCCATGCCCGTATCCTAGAGCAAGAAGCTGATGCCAAGTCGGGTATCTCACTTGCCATCAAACATTCAGACTCAGACTGGGTTTCTCTATTCTCTTCCTCTTCAATTTGCGCCTTGATTCTTGGTGCCCTTGGGGAGAGACAGGGGGTGCAGCAACAGCGGCTCCCGATTTTTGGTGGGTTTGGCTTTAACATGCTTCACATAAATGTTAAGGTGTCTGTATTTCTTCTGTGCACTTATCACATATAGTGCATTGTGTCTACCACAAGAAGTTGTAGTACGAAACGCGTGTCGCGCTCTGTTTCCTTTTTTTCTTTTTATTGTTTTCCGATTCACTATGGCAGGGACTAGAGTCTCCAATATGTTGTGAAGGAGAGTCTTTAGGAGTTAGTGAGCTATTGATGGCAAGCCGGATATGCCCCGGTGTGATGTACTGATTCTTACTACTGGCTAAGTTTCTATGGCAAGCCGGATATGTCCCGGTGTGAGGGATCCAATATAGGTTAGGATCAATGCATACTTAAGCGTCCGTGTTATTCAGACACTTAGGCATTGGAATATTTATTTATGGCAAGCCGGATATGCCCCGGTGTGAACTTTGAGGGATCCAATATATGTTAAGATCGATATATGCTTAGGCGTCTGTGCTGATCAAGTGAAGACGCTTAGGTATTGCCTGACATGCTCCGGCATCTGGATAGATTAGAATTTAGATAGTGGATAATAAGATTAGTATCTATACTTGGAGGCAGGGATACTTGGGTCTACTTTGACTTTATATTAGGTAGGTAAATGGCAAGCCGGATATGCCCCGGTATCTTTTTAGATTAATCTATTGATTTTGAGATAGTGTCAATTCAGATGAGCCGGGGTATTTCACATACTTATCTCTATGGTTGTTTATTTCAGCTTGCTCTCAACAAGATATGCTGGACTTCACTGGAATTGTATTTGTGATTGTTCTGAATATAGAAACATCAATAATACTGTACTATTGAAATAAATGAAACATCATAAACAAGTTTGGCAAGCCGGAGAATGCCCCGGCAGTACATAAACGCATATGTGATACATATCTCATGAGACTGATTAATGATCTGGTGAGTGAATGTATTCCGCAGATACATACAGTGTTTTGAACGACTACTTTGGTAAAACACAGCGATTTGAGCAATTTATTTAGTAAGGCATTAGCCAGTTCCCTGTCCATTACAATGTGGGTGATCGGAACAATAGAAGATTAATATTTGAATCCTTGGAATTTTATTGGTAGCGAATAAAAGGTTTTATTTTTCATTTTTTTATTCTTAGGATAATGGGGTATTTCCAATAATTTGATAATTTGATACTTCAGAATAACTGTTCTATTTGTATGACCTGTATAGCGCAGTGATTAGCATTTGTAGGTGTGCTTGTATATCAGGGTTTCTTTCTATTTTTTCCTTTCTTTTGTATACTTAGTTATTTCCCTGAAGCACCCTGCGTAGCAGACTGTGTTTATGAGGAGGTCTGGGATTTTCTCTTGAAGAGTGCGTGGGTATATTTGTTTTTGTACTGTCTTAAAGTGTGACTCAGAAGATGTTTGCACCATTAAGGTAAATTAAGAACACACTAACGTAATAAAAGCACAAAAGGGGAGCTCCTAGTGTGATATATGTATGAATATTTCAGCCTCCACCAGTCACTGCTATACTAGCAGATGAGTGATTCACTCAGTCGGCTCCTTTTATGGACTCTGCTCTCCAGGATCATTAACAAACTAAGAACACAGAAGGAGCTGCAGACCACTCAACACAAGGACTGTAGTGCTGAAGGCATTCTGATGCCAGCGTGTAGTGAAGTGCCTGGCATCGGCAGTTACTCTTGGTAGCACACTTGAAAGGTATGCAATATTCACTACGCGACATGATAATCTTGCGCTGTCATGCAGTGCGAGATTCTCATGTCACAATTTTTATCATGACAACATTGTTAATATGTCATGTGGTCGCAGGCTCTTTTGCGTGCGACCTTTTAAAAGTGAACCAGACCATACAATACAGGTTCCATCCGATTAAACACAGTCGGGGTATTGCAGCCCTCCATGCTTAGAACCAGTACCAAATAGGTGCTATAAAACAGGGCCTGTTGTCTTGACTAATAAAGTATATATTGTTGTTGGCCCTTTCCTCAGGAGCTATTTTGGTAAATAGATTGTGGAGTGATCCACCACCTCTTTAAATACCCAGCATACTCCACCCCCTAGAATCAATATAGCAAACCGTGTTAATCAAAATGGAGAAATAAAGAATAGCTAAAACAGGTAATTCTCAAACAGGAAGGGTCTTTGTTATGCATAACTAAATAACATATCTTGATATATCTTTATTGTAAAGCAATTAGTTTAAGCAATTTATTCAATTTTCATTTAAGTCTATGAAAGTATTCTTTTTCTGTATAAAATTTGAATGTGATATGATATTAAGATGTCAGTGTTCTATTACCACCTTTACGATTACTGTGTTGTACTAGATTTGATATATTCACTGATAATTCATTTTCTTTAGTGCTTATTTTATTACGTTTCACATTAACAGACAATTAAATGATTGGTGATGAAAGATGGAGTGATAATAATGTCAAGTCCATTTATATGATGAGGTAACGCAATGATTAGTAGCCAAAAGTACCTTTCATTTAGTCAGACTGGCATATAAGGTGGTTAGATGATGAATAGAGACATATGAATGATTAGTAACCAGTCAATCTATATAGCATCATAACATCCGATAGCACACATTAGGGCATCCTGCAACTGAGCCTGGTTGGTGTCTTAAGTCATCACATGGCCATGGCTTTGTAGACACCTCATCATATAAATGAACTTGACATTATTATCACTCCATCGTTCATCACAGTCAATAATTTTCTCATTGTGCTAATTTCATCCACATTATTGTGATTTGTATCTATGGACACTAACATTCATAATCATGAATGGTGCCAGTGTTAGCATATTTTTATCTTTTTCGGAATTGTGTTTTCAGTTGTTTTGATGTCCACACTAGGGGTTTGTTTTGTGATTGTGGGTGGGGGGCTGATGGTCCCTAAATCTCATTGTAACTTTTTTTTTTTTTCTTTTGAATTATTATTATTCTGATTAATTTTGGATACTTCAATATTTTATAATTTTGTAGTTACTATTATATTATTGTAGCTGAGTGCCAGTATATGTTCTTTCTTTCTTTTTCTTTGTTTGTGTATAAAATGTTTATTAAAAAAAAGTATACATAATTGTTAACAATCAATGATAAAAGGCCAATTTAACATTTTTAGCAGTTTAAAACTGATTTAATAGTTTATAAATAAGTTAGTAAATATTTATTTTTCTCACCTAACTGGAAGTAGTTCTCCCCGTCTAGGGTGGGTTGCAATACCCTGCAGGAGATTAACTAGATTATTAGAAGGTTGTGTGAACACAAATGTGAGAATTATTACTTCTCCTTTTCATGTTTTGAACCCACATTGTGTAGTCTGTGCCTCCGTTTCGTGCATTTTATTTTTGCTATGGATCACTTTGAACACTAGTTAGATATTTATTTACATACATTCCTTTAATCCATCTCCGTGAGTATGGTCACTCGCAGACAATCTTGGTTAAGTATGAACCAGAACTTTGAACAGGTTCTTTCATGCCAATTATTTTAACAATGAAAAAAAAAATTAGACTCTCCTTCAGTAAATTTGTGACTAGATTACATTACACTTGTTAAATGTTATCAGCTGGATTTATGTAACATACTGCATTGTAACCAGCCATCCTAATCCTCTGTTGTTCTGATCTAAAAGGTATCCAATACATTTTTGTGTCTACAGCCTCTCCTGAGGCAAAGAATTCCACATCCTTTCTGCCTTTACTATATAAAACCCTCCCTGCTTTTATTTTAGTCAAAATCTCCATTCCTCCAGTCTGGTGGTTGACCCCATGTTTTTTGCTCAGCTGTTTGGGTAAATAGTTCATCAGGGAGTCATTTTGCTGGCCTTGAAGATAATTGGTAAATAATAACAAATGGTAATATCCTCTTTTACATAGTAAATACATAATAACATAGTAAATTAGGTTGAATAAAGACACAAGACAATCAAGTTCAACCTTCTCCTCATACCCCAGTAATTGTATAGCTTTCCTGCTACCAAATAAGTTAGTCTTTATCAGACCTTCCTTATCTGCCTATTAATAAACTGTATAACTCTGTATGTTCCCTTTTGGAAAGAAATGTATCTAATCTTCTCTTAAATGTATCCATTGTATCTGCCATAACTACCTCCTTGGGCAATGAATTCCACAACGTTCCTTCTCTAATATAAACAACCCCAGTTTGAATAATCTCTCTAAAACCTTCTACTCCCATGATCGGTTTTGTTGCACATCTGTTAGCTTTCCAGCTCGATATTGTATTTAAAGTGATAGTAATACTTTGTTTTATCTTTATTTTGTAGGCATTAAAAAAACATGAAGAACGATATAAGTCTTATCTCTCAAATCTTTATGGTTTGAGAAATGTTCACAAGCAAACTTTCCCCTCCCGCCCCTTTTACCTAGTGTAAGCCATCTCTTCTCAGATGTCGAATCTGGTTCTAAGACTAGACAGATAACAGAAGGGGACAATCTTCTTCCTATGAGAACAATGAAAGCCCTGCCCCCCTTGACAAGTTTTTCAGGTTTTTCCCTTATCTTAATTGAAGATTGTCCCTCTCTGCAGTCTACCTGGGCACCTCCCTTCTGATCTGGCTGAGCAGTGTTACATCAGTAAAAGGGGAGGGAGGGGGATACTTTTTCGTTGAATTACTCTTGAACTACAACTCTGACAGTTTAGAAATAACACTCTCCAAAGTCCAAATACTGTGATGATTAATTAGAGCTGCTTTTATTATGAAACATTACTATCCCTTTAAGAACTGTTTCCAAAAACCATACTCTGGTAAAACCTCATCTAGATTATGTACTAAAGTAAAATTACCTTCCAATATCTGCTCTTTTATAAATGTGATATAGTAAAACATACTGACCAAGTATACCAATTACAGCAGAGTGAATTAAAGAAGTGCCACTAAATTAATAATTGTATTTGGTGTGGAGCCTTTTTAAAGATTCTAAATTTCTTGGTTAATATTATTAAAATGAATTAATCACAGAACCTCCACTATTACCATCCAGCTGTGAGGCCATTTTGGTTGAATCTGGTCAGGTCCAGTCAGTGCAGACTTTCGTTACTCTCATTTATCTTGTCGTACGTTGTTTTAATGAATGCCATAATTGCTCTGCGTTTCTTTGACATGCCTTCCAACACATTTGTTGAGTTCAAAAGGCCGTTATAGAATCTTTACTTCAAATATACCATCAATTTGCTGCATAATTGACTCACAGGACAAATGAGATCAACTAAACAGCAGGTCTTAAATAATTCAATTGAGGCTAATCCACAAGAAATGTCAAAGAATCCCCAAGATATTTCACGTGACATCCTGTTCATAATAACACAAGTTATTGAAATAACTTGACAATGAGGCATCATATGGCGTTGGAGTAGAATTCCTTTAATTTAAATATGTTATGCTTATGGATGTAATTATAGCATTCCAATTGTTCTTCAATTTGTGATTTCTTTTTTCTATATATAATTTATTGAACAAACCTAAAAATTAACAGTTAACCCTTTACAGGGACAGTAATGTCCCAGAAAAAAATATTTAGCATTTTGTAGGGATTAAAAAGTTGACTTGAATGCAAAGAAACGTTATCTCTCAAATTGCTATGGTTTGTGAGAGACCTGCATTCAAAGTTTGACATTTCCTGGTGTCCGCTATAAAGCCAACACGGAGGCTCTTCAGCAAAACCGCAATCGCGTTTTTTTAAAAAAGAATGACTTCTTTGGAATGGTCTACAAAGTGTGCCTGGTTTGCAAGCACACTTTGTAGACCATTCCAATTAAGTCATTCTTTAAAAAAAAACAAAAAAAACACGATTGCAGCTCTGCTGAAGCGCCTCTGTCGGCCGACATGGATCTCCTCCTGTCAGGTTTACAGCTGACAGCAGGAAATGTCAATCTTTATATAGAGGTGATACATCCCCCTTTAAAGGAGTAAATACCCCATACTGCAGCATCTGTAAAAATCTATATTTATTAAGGCCAAAGATCTTGTCTTAAACATACCCTGTTGAGATTTTCCTTCATTATTTTGGCACGACTCCAGGACCCTCTCGGCATAGTTGTGATATTGTCTGTAAACTGTCAGAGATATCGGCCTTTCTAAACAATACACTGGTTATATTTGATTAGGTCCCCCATTACAATATGCATAAACAAAAACATTTTGATAGGTATGGTGATTGGCTACATTTCATGGTAGATAGGACAAGGAAAGGTGGTACAGATGCATTTCCATCTGATTAGAGGTGAGACAGTGGACCTTCATGTACTTAGGCCATAGGGACTGTGTAGGGGGGGGGATGGACTCAGGCCTGCTGGGACCCCATTGCCATATGCAATATTTGAATTTTATGTGCTGCAATATGGCTCAACAAAACCATTGTGACCAAGGTAAAATTATGCAAAATTCTGGGGCAAAAACTGCACCAAAAAAAAAAATAAAAAAAATCCCCAAATCCCCTTTTGATGTAGAAAAGAGCATTTAAGTTGCTGAAAGTTGGATAGTATTCACAAAACACTGTGGAGGTTAAAAGCTTCATTTAAATGAATCCTTTGAGTGCCAGAGGGGTATGCAACTCATTGTTTTGTATACCTCACTGGCACTCAAAGGGTTCTTGGGCATTATTATTTGTCCCCTATGATGAAACCGATGTGCTTCAGAATTGTTCAGGAAGCCTATGTATATGTTCACAAACAAACACTGTGATGAGCACCCACTGAGAATGAACAAAATTTAAGGGGATGTTTACCCCCTTCACAACTTTGGCTAAATCATTTCAGTACCAATAATAACTAATGGAAAGTGTGTTCTTTTTTTTAAAAAAATCTGCCCGTTTGAAGAAATTCTAAGTTTAAATGTACCTCTGTTCCTACTTCCGGCAGACAGTGCTGACCGGATCTGTACCATAGTCTCAGCTTCTATCCAGCCTCCTCCAATGACTGAGGCTGTCTGTCTCTAAGCTGGAGGACTTTCTTTGGCAGAGATCGATTTCTGGCCAATGATAGTGCTCCAGCTTAGAGACAGAGAGCCTCCATCATCGGAGGAGGCTGGATAGAAGCTCACACTACAGTACAGATCTGGTCACCACTGTCTACAGGAAGTAGGAACAGCGGTACATTTAAACTTAGAATTTCTTCAAACGGGCAGATTTTTTTAAAAAAAAGAACACACCTTCCATTAGTTATTATTGGTACTGAAACAATTTAGCCAAAGTTGTGAAGGGGTTAAACATCCCCTTTAAGTGTACTATGGCAAAGTGGTGCTCGTCACATGTTCCCATGTGCCACTGCAGAGATGAAGTTTCCATAACCATATGACCAGTCCCACTTACAGTCCAGTTCCGAAATGTCAGACAAGTCCTTTCTGCACCAGAGAAACAGCACAACCTCAGATGGATGTTCCAGCCCTTGTTTTCCCATGTGCTTAGAGAGAATCGGCTGCTCACATGGGCCAAAATGAACATCTATGGTTGTGCTGTTTCTTTTGTGCAGAGAGGCTTTGCCTGACATTGCGGACTCTCTATGGGTGGGACCAGTCTGATGTGAATATGGAAATTTCCTCTGTGCAATGGCACATGGGAGCAAACAACTTGATGTGAGCAGCACGTGAGAGGCTGATATGCTTTAGAACAAGACACTTTCTTTTGTTGATTTTAGTGTACGTTCATCACAATTTGTCTTCGTAAATTTGTATATATATTAACCCTTTGAGTGCCAAAGGGGTACACAATGCATTGATTTGCAATGCGTTGCATACCCCTGGCAGGGCCAGAGCAAGGATTTTTGTATACACAGGCGAAGGTGCATTTTGATGCCCCCCCTGGACACCCCCCCCCGACCTTGCCACAATCCCCTGCCCCCACCCACATATTCACCTCCACACACTCCCCACCTCCACATTGACCCTTCCACAATGCTCCCTTCACCTCCACATTGTTCCTTCCACAATGCTCCCTTCATCTCCACAATGCTCCCTTCACCTCCACATTGTTCCTTCCACAATGCTCCCTTCATCTCCACAATGCTTCCTTCATCTCCACAATGTCCCCTTATCTCCACAATGCCCCTTCATCTCCACATTGACCCTTCCATAATGCCCATTCATCTCCACATTGACCCTTCCATAATGCCCCTTCATCTCCACTTTGACCCTTCCACATTGCTCCTTCCACAATGCCCCCTTCATCTCCACATTGCCCCTTTCATAATGCCGCCTCATCTCCACATTGCCCCTTCATCCCTCTTCCACAATGCCACCTTATCTCCACAATGCCCCTTATCTCCACAATGCCACTTCAGCTCTACATTGACCCTTCCATAATGCCCCTTCATCTCCATCTCCACATTGCCCCTTCCAAAATGCTCCCTTCATCTCCACAATGCCCCCTTATCTCCACAATGCTCCTTCATCCTCTACCCTGAGTCCCTGGTGGTCTAGCGGCGTGCCATAACTTAGAGCTCTGTGCATCCTTCGGCACAGAGCTGGAGCTCCCGCGCGCTGCGCTCAGTAATAGAGCACTGGGAGATGATGTCATCGCCCAGCGATCTGTATTACTACAGAGCCACATAGACGCCACGAGGGAGCGCTTGGTAATGTAAATCAGCGATCCCTCGCGGCAGATCTATATATTTAAAAAGAAATAAATAAAAATCCCAGGTTCCCCCTTTTTGGCGTCCCTCCGTTGCGGTGCCCTAAGGCAGCTGCCTGTCCTGCCTTAACGGTAGCGCCGGCCCTGACCCCTGGCACTCAAAGGGTTAAGTATACACTGGGAGAGCATTTAGATGAGATTCAAATCAGCCACATCAATCACTGCTGCTTTATTTTATTATTTATATATTTTTTTTTGCGGAGGTGGGGTACCTATGTCGTGTTTCAAAATGATGGGAGATCTACGCTTGACTATCGGTTGAGTTTAGGTTACTGGGATCTTATCAATCATATTAAAGGGGTGCAGTTATGGAGCAAAACAACTGCATAAAGTAGGAGGAAATTAAATTTCTACAAATTTACATTATTTTAAATGGGGCTTTTAACCATGTGAATGCATTGGAGACCTCTCTAAATTTACAGGGTTAAAAACCCCATTTAAAGTAAAATACATTTTCGTTCACCCTGTGGTGCAGTTAGTTTGGTCCGCAATTGTATCTCATTTCCTTGACTAAAAAGGCCCCCTGGTTCCAAACTGTGACATGCATTAATTCTAATATAGAACAAATATCAAAAAACTTGACTTCAATAAGAATGCAATGATGAATCACTTGTTTTTATGTAGGACGTAGCTAATGCGTTCTAATGTTACAGTCAACAAGCTAGGAAATGAACATTTAATGTGAAGTTAATTACCCAGTGAATTATTTCTGGTATTTATCTGGATTATCTGGGATGTTGATTGTGAAGTGGAAGGATGTGACTCTATAGTGTAGGGAGTGCTGTGCACATACATTAAGTATTTAGTTTTATGAATTGTGGGAGTCCTGCTTCATTTTCTCTTCTTTCTTTTTATTTTTATTTTTAATCTAAAATGTAACTATATACAACTGTATCCATTCTTTGTAGAGACTGGCTGATGAACTAAGGGGAACTGAAGCAATTCTGGGCTAAAACAAATTCCCCAAATTACACTGATTTAAGCCCTTACGGCTGGCTCTTAACCCCTTTGCGTCCTGTGACGTACCCGGACCAGTGACGGTCCTGGTATGTCACGTACTTTTACTGCAGGAGCGCGGTGAGTAATACTGTGGACTGAAATTGATCGCTCCAAGACCGGAACAATCTCTTTCAGTCCTCCTTTCGATGTGCCGCCCCACGTGATCAGTCACGTGGGACGGCACGTCGAACTCGTCTATCTGGTCCTTAAAGGACCAGACACCGCGGGATCGTCGGACCTTAAGGGGTTAAGGAACACTGAGCATTTTATTTTTTCGCGGTATGCAGCCGCGAGAAGTCCCCTGAATTCCATGACATGCCACAGTGGTCCTTAATGCAAGTTTACCCATGATTGTGCTGGCATTTCATGGGCCCTTAAAGGGATAGTAATGTTTCATAAAAACAGCAGCTCCAATTAATCGTCATAGTATTTTGGCCATGGAGAGTGTTATTTCATTACTGTCAGAGTTGTAGTTCAAGAGTAATTGAATGATAAAGTATCCCCCTCCCGCCCCTTTTACCTAGTGTAAGCCACCTCCCCTCAGATGTGGAATCTGGTCTCTAGACCAGACAGATCACAGCAAAGGACAATATTCTTACTGTGAGAACAATGAAAACCCTGCCCCACTTGACAGGTGTTTCAGGTTTTTCCCTTATGATCACTGAAAATTGTCCCTCTCTATGATCCATCCGGACAGTTTTGCTGATCTGAGGTGAGCAGTGTTACACTGGGTAAAAGGGGCGGGAGGGGGGATACTTTATCATTCAATTACTCTTGAACTACAACTCTGACAGTATTGATATTACGTTCTCCACGGCCCTAATACTATGAAGATTAATGGGAGCTGCTTTTATTATAAAACATTACTATCCTTTTAAGGGGTTAAGTGTGTTTTTTAACCTGTTGAATGCTCCATCTCATTGCAAAGTAATGCATTAGAGACTTATCTAGCACTCTACTAAGACAAGATGTCTGCGCTGATGCCTACCTGTTCGACTCGGATTAAGTAGGAATACTTAACAACGCTGGACTTCTTCTGGATAATACGAGTATTTCTGTGCTTATTGCTTTATATATATAATTTGTGGGGCACTTTATTTGGAGGAAATGTTCTTTGTCCCCAGTAGTGCAGTTGGTTTGCTCCAGTTAGTGCCTCTGTGTCTTTCTTTTCGCCTCCCATCTTTTTTTTTTTTTTTTTTTTTCTCTGTCATTCGCTGCCTTTCCATCATCCTCACAGAAGCAGAGGACATATCCTTGTGTATAATGAAAATGCATTACAGCACTGTAGGTCTATAATGACTGCTCTAATTGCATGTTATAGAAACACCTGACGTCGCTTCTGAGGATTCTTTCCCTGACGTCAGTCCAATTAGCTGTGTAGGGGTTTTCCTTGGCTGTTTCACTAGAAGGTCTAGCTTACACTGCAGTTCATAAGTGGTTAGCACTGGCGTCATCTAACAGATTGTCATTGACAGGAAAATGTGTACGTTAGGAAGGTGAGAGTAGTGCCATCCAAATCTGTAACATAACATATACAGGTGACTTTAACCCCTTAAGGACCAGCGGTCCCGGGGTGTGTGGTCCTTTATGGACCAGATAGGGAAGTTTGACGTTCCACCCCACGTGACTGATCACGTGTGCTGGCATGCCGAACGAGGGGCTGAAAGAGATCGCTCCGGTCTTGGAGCGATCAACTTCAGTCCCAGATATTGCCGCGCTCCTACAGGAGCACGGTGAGTAAAAGTACGTGACGTACCAGGTCTGTCAAGTGTCCTTAAGTGCCCGGACCAGTGTGACGGTCCGGGTATGTCAATGGTCCTTAAGGGGTTAACATTCCTTTTAAAATGGAGCTTTCAATCAAATTAAATTGCCCCCCAAATCATTATTCACATAGCGATACACATATCAATACTAGTATTACACTGAATAAGTCAGGCATTATTGAGAAATCCAACTTGTTCTGAGACCCGCCAACAGGCATTTTGCTATAGCAGCATCTGTGCTCTTGCACCATCCGTGCAACTCACACTAGAAGAGACCAGGATGGACAGTGCACAGATATCTCTTCAGCAAGATGCCTGCGCTGATGCCTGCCTGGGAGTCTCGCATCAAGTTGGATTTCTCAATAACATCGGACTTGTTCAGGATAATACAAGTATTGCTATGCGAATAATGATTTGGGGGGCACTTTAATTTGAGTGAAAGTTTTGTTTTAACGGAACCTCCATTGTCATAAGTGGTTAGTTCCACTTTAAGGCAGGATTAATTTATTTTACCCAAAGAATGGAAAAATGTTTTGTTTGAACTGAAAATGTTGCATTATTTTCATAATAAATACGCTCCAATAGATATCCTTGATACTGTGTCAACCTCCATCCTTGTATATTAATTGCATCTGAGATGTATAGTCAGACTTCAGGTGCATCATATTAATCACAGAAACGACAGTGATTGATGAAGTGAACGTAGAGTGCAATTAGAAGTAATGTAGAACGAGCAATGCCTGTTATGTTTAATTAAATAATGCAACCAGAAGTGCTACATAAAATATAGTACTTTTACTAATATAGATGATCCTTGAAAATACTGTCATTCACATTTTAAATTAAAGCTGAATTTTTTACAACACTTGCGTAGTGTGGGGATGTTAAAGGTATAGTAATGGTTCATAGTTCACATAGCTCAGAACGTTCAGCATGTGTAATAGTTGTGCTCCACGATGTACATTTGCCACATAGCTTGCTACTTACTGTGTAATATAATGTTAAAGAGATAGTAATACTTAAAATGTAAAAAAAAACTTTTGAATAAAACCCCTCTCAGCAGTGGGAGTAGTCTTGTTTTACTCAGGGGGATAAACCCTACAACATATTTTTTTTTACATTTTAAAGGGGAACTTTCACCCCTTAATAACTAAATCTCCCCTTACTGCTGACCTGGCGACTAGCTGCTTAGTAGCGCTAGTCGCCAGAAATCTTACCCCGTTCTGAAGATTTCGCCGTTTGAAAGGATCAGGAAGCACGGACGTCTCTTCACAGTGACGTCCGTGCGCCTGCGCTGTCAGTCCCTTGTCAGTCCCTTGTGCACCGTACGGTGCACAAGGGACTGACAAGGGACTGACAGCGCAGGCGCACGGACGTCACTGTGAAGAGACGTCCGTGCTTCCTGATCCTTTCAAACGGCGAAATCTTCAGAACGGGGTAAGATTTCTGGCGACTAGCGCTACTAAGCAGCTAGTCGCCAGGTCAGCAGTAAGGGGAGATTTAGTTATTAAGGGGTGAAAGTTCCCCTTTAAGTATTACTATCCCTTTAACGATGATCCCTCCATCCCCTTTCCCTGATGTGAATATGCCTCCCCCCATTTCTGAAGTCTGGTATTTTGACCGGACAACAGGGACGTGCACAGACATTTTGGGGGGCAGGGGCTCAAATGGAGGAAAAAAGGGCACCTCATAATTATTATTATTTTTTTGTTGTTGTTAAAAGGGGATGAGGGCACTTTGGACAAAAAGGGCAGGTGCTCAAGCCCCCCTTGGTGTCTATGTGTGCACGTGCCTGCCAGACAGATCACGAGGGACAATCTTCCCTCATTCAGTATAAGGAAAAACCTGCCCTCCTTGACGATGAAGATTGTCCTACGTTATGATCCGCCATCCGATCGGAGCAGAAACCATGACATCAGGGAAAGGGGCAGGAGGGATCATCTTTAAAATTATATTACACTGTAAGTAGCAAGTTATGCTGCACATGTACATCGCGGAGCACAACTGTTATACATACTCCGTGTATAACTGTGTTATAGGAACCATTACTATCCCTTTAAAAGAACAGTACCATTTTTTCCTGCAAAGTATGACATTGGTACACCCACTGTAGGACATTTTTAATTGAAACATAATTACAGCTCAGACTTGAATATTTTATTTTAAACTGTTAGCAACAGCACCAACTAGGGTCCAAAAAGCAACTTTTTATAAAGCACACTCACTCTGTGAAATAGCGTAAGTCACAGACTACTGCTTTTCATAGTGAGTGAGAGCAACAGCTTAGTGTAAATATATATATAACACAAGAAACGGTGCACCACCAATAAGAAGGGGTGTTATAAGGTATTTGGTGATATCCAAAGGAATTGTGCTAAGGATAAATATAAAGATTAATTACAAAGAGAGAAAGATATGCTAAGGGTGGGATTGGTGCTGTCATGGATACTTTCTCTCTTTGTAATCAACAGCTTAGTGTAACAAAAATATGTTTGAACTGTAATAACTTTGAACGAAAACTCCCAGAAGTGAGAGTATGCTTGCTTTATTCAACAGGAAAATCTCTCTCATTCTCCTCCCTCCTTGTTCCTCCCTCCTTCCTCTTGCTCCTCCTCCTTCCTCTTCCTGTTCATCACAGTATTAAGGGGATCTCAGTGATGTATTGACTCTGAATGTGAGTGGAACATATGAGAGCTGATGGAAACACTTAGCCACCTGAAGACCACATTTTTTTTTTTTTTAATTGGTTGTTTTCTTAAAGGGATAGTAATACTTCGTTTTAACTTTATTTTATTTTGTAGGCATTAAAAAAACATGAAGAATGATATAAGTCTTACCTCTCAAACCTTTATGGTTTAAGAGATATTCACAAGCAAAGTTTCCCCTCCCGCCCCTTTTTCCTGGTGTAAGCCATCTCTTCTCAGATGTGAATGTGGTTGTAAAACCAGACAGATAACAGCAGGGGACAATCTTCTTCCTATGAGAACAATGGAAGCCCTTCCCCCCCTTGACAAGTTTTTCAGCTTTTTCCCTTATCTTAATTGAAGATTGTCCCTCTCTGTAGTCTACCTGGGCACCTCCCTTCTGATCTGGCTGAACAGGGGGGGGGTACTTTGCTTGTGAATATATCTTAAACCATAAAGGTTTGAGAAATAAGACTTGTATCGTTCTTCATGTTTTTTTAATGCCTACAAAATAAAATAAAGATAAAACGAAGTATTACTATCCCTTTAAATATGAGTCTTTGCATATAATAAAATTCCACAATAACTGATATTTTATGAGATTTTATTTCAGTACGTTAGAAACTTACTATGCTCCTTAAATTAATTTAATTCTAGAATTAAAGGGTTTGCTTCTACTGCGTAACAAGTCAAGGAAATTGCTGTAGAAAAACCTGCTGTCACCATACTTGAATTTCTTACCTGCACGAAGAAGCTTAGGTTTAATGAATAATTATGTCTGAAAGCTAAACCTTTTTGTCAACCTGTAATTAACCGTCTAGTTCAGTGGTTGTAAACCATATTTTGCTAAGTGCACCTCACGTAGAGTGGATTTTTCAGAGCACACCTAACACACTATAGGGCAATTGTCACGTGAGTAGTGAATGAGATCTGTGTGTGTGTGTGTGTGTGTATGTGTGTGTGTGTATATATATATATATATATATATATATATATATATATATATATATATATAATAATAATTTTATTAAAGAAAGTGTGTCAACGTTTCAATGTGATTAACACATTTTATGGTCCTGATGAAAATGTGTTATTCACATTGAAATGTTGACACTTTAATAAAATTTCAACTTCAAAAATCCTGAGTGCTTGCCCATCCTTCTTCATTTGTACTAGATCTCCCAAGTACTATAGCACCCAGATCATCAGACAATTCTGTAGGAGTGCTTCCCAACTGGATTATATATATAGATATATAGATAGATATATAAAAATACAGGCCCGACTGGGACAAAAAATAGGCCCAGGCATTTAAGGCTGAGCAGCCCATTTTTTTTTTTTGAGCAGCCCATGGGGGGCGGAGCTTATAATCACAGGTTTCGTGAGATTTGAATTAAAATGACATAATAATTAACAGGTATACAGTCACAGAATAACAAACACATTACATTTTTATTGTGCAGACTGATTCATTCATTCGTTTGCACTCTTTCAGTGGGGAAACTGGGAAGGGGCTGTATGTGGGAGGGTAGAGAGAAGTGATTGATACATAGCATACCCAATACAATCCTGCTTGAACTGGAGGGAGAATCTCATTGGTTGTGGCTGTGATTTATTGTTGCAACAGTCTATGTATTTCGATTTCCATGGGGATGGACCTTCAAATTTAGATTATCTGGATGCAGCACATTTATCTTACTTGCAGTTTAGCATCCAGAAGAGAAACCGTGTCGCAGCCAGTGTCGTCATCTCATATCCCTGCATTTTTTATTTCATATAGGTTTAGTACTGTGGTCATTCACAGTTAGAATTAGGACTAAAAAAAACGGGACAATTACAAATATTAATTTATTGCGTATCAGTGCTTCTACAATTAAGTTTCTGCCCTTAGAACAAGGGCTTGATTGTGATCAAAGTGTTAACTTGACCTCTGGTATCAACAATATATAGAAAAGAACGACGGCAGATCTAAGTGCAATTAGTTTAATCAATAAAACATTACATAAAGTAATGCACTCACAAATTCCCAGAAGGTTATATAGCATCTCGGGGTCTCTATGCACCCCTGTTTATTTGGACAATGGGACAAAGTTATTTAAGCATTTCTAATGATCCATTGAGATTATATTATTAGTTTAGATTTTTTTCTATTTTATATATTTTATATATTTTCATCTTGTGTTTTTTCCAGTAAGGTACACATTGTATTGACACACCCTGTGGGTAATAATTTCTTTTGATTGATACACAGCACTATCTGATAGTATTGTGATAGTGATATTTCTTTCTAGATTGCGCTCACTTCTTTTTATTCTTAGAATGACTGACTCACTTTGTGTGTTAATGCCCATGGAGGAGGTTTAAAGGGATAGTAATACTTAAAATGTAAAAAAAATATATATGTTGAAGGGTTTATCCCCCTGAGTAAAACAAGAGTACTCCCACTCCTGAAAGGTGTTTCATTCAAAAGTTATTAATTTTCAAAGTTGAATTTTTTAGGCGCAATATCACAGTGGCCTGAAATTGTACAGTGGTGCTGTTGCTACACCATCCTATGGAGATTTATGGTCCCGGGACCAGAGCTGTCCATAGGATCATGTAGCAACAGTGCCACTGTACAATTTCAGGCCACTGTGATATTGCGCCTAAAAAATTAAACTTTGAAAATAACTTTTGAATGAAACACCTTTCAGGAGTGGGAGTACTCTTGTTTTACTCAGGGGGATAAACCCTACAACATATATATATTTTTTTTACATTTTAAGTATTACTATCCCTTTAAGGGTGAGATTTATTCAAAAGGGTGTCATAATGAAAAAATTGTCAGATTGTGAGTTTGTGGTAAAAGGAGGACAGTATTTTCAGAAGTAAATAAGTCTCATTTGAAAAATGCATTTTAAAGAATTAAAAATGACAGTAAAATTAGCTTTATGAAATTGCCCCTCAAAATTCTAACATTGAGGATATCTGTAATTTTGTCTTAAACAAAAATTTTCAGAGAAATAAAGGATTTTTTTTTTTACCAGTTGAATTAATAACACCATACTACTGCTTCTCACTCCTATCGGCTTTAACAGTGCTTTCATTTTTCTTCTCCAGGTTTAGGAATAAGGGAACAAGGTTTATGTAATTTAATTTATTTGAATGAATCTTGTTCAAATGTCATTGCAGAGAAGGCGACAGGGACCTTCCCCACTGGAAATAAGTGCTGAATGGTGCTTTATTGTGAAAAAGACTGCATTGCATTTAGGTATTATTGCTAAATCTTTTGGTATGTTCTCTATTGTAATCTCACTCTCTTGCAGTAGATTTCATTGCCATGTCTGTAAGGTCCTCTGTTGCATTTTCTGGAAGTTCTCTTTTTATCTTTCTCAGGAGTCGATAATTTTACATTTTTGTCACAATTTTGTTTAATAACTAGGCACAAATCATTTATAACTGCATTTATAACCAGATCTGAATTTAGTGATACACTGATGCATATGCCTCATTAGGCCTTGTATATAAAGATAAGGTGAAGCAATTCTGGGTTAACCCTTTTGAGTGGCAGAGGGGTACACAACATATTGCTCTACAATGTGTTGCATACCCCTCTGGCATTCAGTGGGTTAAATCAACGTCACTACAGGGGGAGGGGACATTCCCAAATATCCCATGGATTAAAATGAGGCTTTTACAGGGATGGTAATGTTTCATAATAAAAGCAGCTCCAATTAATCTTCATAGTATTTGGGCCATGGAGAGTGTCATTTCAATACTGTCAGAGTTGTAGTACAAGGGTAATTGAATGATAAAGTATCCCCCTCTCGCCCCTTTTACCTAGTGTAAGCCGCCTCCCCTCAGATGTGGAATCTGGTCTCTTGACCAGACAGGTCACAGCAAGGGACAATATTCTTACTGTGATCATCATAAGGAAAACCCTGCCCTATTGACAGGTTTCTCATCTTTTCCCTTATGCTCACTGAAGATTGTCCCTCTCTGTAATCCATCCGGTCAGTCTTGCTGCTCTGAGGTGAGCAGTGTTACATCAGTAAAAGGGGCGGAAGGGGGAAACTTTATCATTCAATTACTCTTGAACTACAACTCTGACAGTAATGAAATAACACTCTTCATGGCCCAAATACTATGAAGATTAATTGGAGCTGCTTTTATTGTGAAACATTACTATCCCTTTAACACCTGTAATGCTAGTGATCTCTAACAATTTGCTTTGCAATGTGTTGAAGACCACTCTCACATTCAAACTGATGAAACCCAGATTTGAATAAATGGAAATTCGCATTCGTCCCCTGTGGAGCAGTGATTTTGCTCCAGAGTTGCTCTGTTTTAATTTAATACATAAGGCCTGTTGGTTTCCTGTTAATGTTTCTTTGCTTTCTTTATAATCCACATCACATTACAAACCCCAGAATGGGAGGAAAGTGTCAATTATTGTAAGCATTAGTGTGATTCCGACAGTTAAACGCCACACACTTATCTTTATGGGCTTATACCAGAATATTTAAGTGCAAAGATTGATCTTTGCAAATAGCAAGTTAGTGAAAATATAAATCAAATGTAAAAGTTACTTAGTAAGCTTATTGTAAGAAATCTAATTCTATCCACCCCTTGGATGCTGGTAATGTATCTAATACTTTGAACTGGAGAAATCTAGCATCCAGGGAAATATCTATTGCCGTAACACAATTAAGTTTTTAAAATGGGAGAGTAGGCGACCAATCAGAATGTTGCCTACTCTGTTCAGTACAGTAGGTTGTCCAATCAGAAGGCTGCCTACTTTCAAAACGGAAGACTGCTCTTCTTTTTGCCCTGCTGCCAGCTTCCTTTATGTGAAAACCAGACTTTTTTGCCTAATCAGTTCCTAGGCCTGAAAAGGCCTCCTAGGTAACGGCCTATGGACTGTCACAAAACTAATTATAAATGTGTGGATTATTTTATGTAATTCAAAAACTTTGCTAATTTACAGAACAGTATGACTCTCAGGGTTATCTCTCTCTCTCTCTCTCTCTCTCTCTCTCTCTCTATATATATATATATATATATATATATATATATATATATATATACACTGAAATCTTGAAATCTAGACGTGCCCTTCATCTTTCTTGCTTAGTACACAACCACTTTTCTGGAATACTACCCCACTACCTGAGCAGTATGCTCACTCCTGCTCTCCATACTAACTGTAACCTCCATTCCACCACTAACAACTCACTGCGTAGACCACAATACAAGACAGAATCAGGAAGATCTGCCTTCTCCTTCAGAGCTCCAAAGGCCTGGAACAATCTGCTTGAAATAATCAGATCTGCTCCCAGTCTAAAATCCTTAAAAGTAAATGCTTCTCTATATCTAAAAACAGAGTGTAACTGTTTATAATTTTAAAATTTCCATATGAATATTTGTATGTATAGTTAATAACATGTAATATATAATGTTTCTCAATTTGTATAAATATGCAACCCTCTACTGTAAACTATCCAGGACATACTTGAAAATGAGAGAAATAGCAATGTATTCTTCCTGGTAAAACATTTTCTAAATAATAATAAATATATATATATATATATATATATATATATATATATATAACCACAAAATATATATAAGGAGAGAGCTTCTATAATAAATATACATTTTAACAGTATAAAATGGACATACACTATGCAATGATTACACAATCAAATACAAATAAATATAGTATCCTATACTGCAGATAAACCGAGTGCTGGTTACGTTTGAGTCCACAGGCAGGGTGAACTTATGTTCACCTCTTTAACCCCTTAAGGACCAGTGGTCCCGGTGTGTGGTCCTTTAAGGACCAGATAGGAAAGTTTGATGTGCCGCCCCGCGTGACTGATCACGTGGGGCGGCACCCCGAACGGGGGACTGAAAGAGATCTTTCCGGTCTTGGAGTGATCAACTTCAGTCCCCGGTATTACCCACCCTGCGCCTGCAGGAGCTCGGTGAGTAAAAGTATTTGACGTACCAGAACCATCACTGGTCCTTAAGTGCCAGACCAGTGTGACAGTCCTGCCCCGTAAGTGGTCCTTAAGGGGTTAAAGGGTGCTGTGCTTAAAACCTCTCCTGTCCAACTGCTATACTTGGTTCGTCAGCAGACCTGGAACAGTAAAGCTCTAGCAGAGAGTATACTGCTTCCCAATGTCAGTAATGTATACAGTCACCTGTATCTTGGGATAAAGCAGCTCTGGTATCTCTCCCGTCCTGTTCCAACAGTGTTGATTTCTTTCCAGTGTGCCAATGGATTGCAAGCGGGCAGAGTAAGGTGTATTGTCTCCTCCACCTGTTATTGCTAGCTCTTTCATCTTCTCCGCTGGTGATCCAGTCTTATAACAATGGATCAAGTGCTGGATTCTATTACAGGTGCTAATTTTATCACTGCTTTTATCTCCGGTTTTCCCCATAGACTTCAACAGGAAAATGTTTGATAAAACTGGTGTTAACATTTAGCACCTGCATTAGAATCTAGCCCCAAGGTGGCAGATGTAATATAAACATAGATCTTGAAGTCCCATCCAGTTTAAATTGCACTCTACAAATACGAAACGATGAGTTTCATACTTGCCAGGTACTTCCTCAGGGAAATCACAGAACCCTGCATACACCCTTTCACTCATCCCAAACTTTGGTAGTCATGGAACTGCATAAATACTGCTTGCTTCCCCTGTAGACCTGTTCCTGGAACCCACTGCAGTATGTTAACCCATACCAATGTGGTATGATTTTCCTCCGGCTGACATTTAGCTACTGAATACACAAGGAAATTCCATGGTGTTGAAGTGGGGAAAAAAAAAGTATGTGGTTTTTCCAAGAACACCATATTCTTGAAAGGGTTGTGCATATTCTCTTAAGGGTAAAAAGAAAAGTGACTTTCCAAAACAATATACCCTACTGTCTCCAGACTAATGCTAGTTCACTTTTCTAAATATGGGTCCATGTTCTTTATGATTACGTCTTATGGTTTGCTTTGTAGGGTTAGGTCATGGTGTCAAGATTAGTCCTTTAGGGTTAGCGCAAAATTGTCTCAGCTTCAACTTTTTTTTCACAAATTTGTCACTTTTTTTTTTTTTTTTGGCACTGTCATCAGTTCTGCAAAAACTAAACTGCAGATTATGACTTCTAAAACAGATGCTGGCAAGTTTATAAATGCTGAATAAAGTTTTAGCACAGATTACAGCCATTATTCTCATATATATTCTATAAATCTCCCCCATAGTATCCCTTTAAATTTTCTCATGAACAAACCGATTACATGGCTCATCATGAGATGACACCCCAGTTCTTATAAATTCAGAAATGAACAACTGTGAGTTGTACTTTAAAGGGATAGTAATACTTAAAATGTAAAAAATATGTTGTAGGGTTTATCCCCCTGAGTAAAACAAGAGTACTCCCACTGCTGAAAGGTGTTTCATTCAAAAGTTATTAATTTTGAAAGTTGAATTTTTTTAGGTGCAATATCACAGTGGCCTGAAATTGTACAGTGGAGCTGTTGCTACACCATCCTATGGTTGTGATCAAGAACACAACACTCCATAGAAAGGGACAGGAACAGCACCACCTGGTGATGTAAATGGAAAGCTACAAAGCTACTGATCTCCCAGCCAACTCAGCTGGGAGATCAATAGTGGTGGCACAGGGGAGCAAGAGCTCTCCTCTGCTTCCAATCTACCCGGAGCCGGGTAGGAATAGGTGAAATTGGCAAACCCTCTCACAACAATGAGGGAGGCTTTCTGGAACATGCCCACTCCTACTCAGCTCAGTGTAGAATGGAATCGGGTTCTGATGCCCCACCATGAGGTCAGACTTTTAATTAAAAGAACAATCCCGTTTCAATGCACGGGCAAAGCCATGGACACACACCTGCTCGTGTGTGTGTGTGTGTGTGTGTGTGTGTGTGTGTGTGTATGTATGTATGTATGTATGTATGTATGTATATATAATATATATATATATATATATATATATATATATATATATATACATACACACACACACACACACACGAGCAGACATGGCAGACAATGCATTGGACACCCCTCTGGCACTCCCAAATGTTAAAGCTGCAGGGTGGGGGCATGCAAACCCTTGTTTGGTTAAGTTGCAGCCAAGCAGAAGAAAAATGTCCGTTTGACTATTTAGGTTTGCTAATGGTAAAGTTAATCTCTCTTTATGGTATAATAAATCTTTTGCAATTTCCTAATCTAGTAACCTTGCTCTGCCTTCACTGCCTCAATGACATTTACTTCAGAAACATGTTGTGGGCATGAGGTACTGATGAAATAGACACGCACACACCAAATAACTAGATAAAACCAGGCCACAACTTTATTAAACAATTTAAACATTACAACCACCTCACTTTACTACGTGTACCCCACACTTATTGAGCAACACTCAACCCACATATTACCATCCCACCACTCCCCATTAGCTGGTCTATGCAGCTCAATGGGGTGCGGTTCCATAACCCGCGACCAAGGTCCGGGTGCAATATATGCCAATGCCGTTGGCTTGACCTCCACCTGTTGACCATAAAACCCACACAATTACTTTTCCATTTTAACCCGTTGACAAGGGCCCAAAGCGCCAATAGCTGTGACAACAAACCAACCCCCCAGGTGCGTTTGTGACCTGAACACGCCCAAAAGAACCAACCCTAGGGAGGGAGGGAGAGTTGTTACAGGAACCAAAGAGGAAGTAGTCACCACTAGGTACTTCCTTTATCCACTTTAAAAGCCCACCTTCCTCTTACAAATCCCCCATTCCCACCAATGACCGTCAAATTATGATCTCCCCGCAGCCCAGACATGATTCCCTTTCTTATTTTTTTACAGGGAATTCTAAGTAACAGATCCAGCATGCGAGCAGCTTCAATCCAAGTAACCAGCATCTGGAAGCCTATCATTGTCTTTTTTTATCTTTTGGTCATATATTTCAGTGCTCTCTGTATTGTAGACTGTATGTGACATATGCACAAAGACACATCTGGAACAATTCTAGGGCAAACTGACTGTACCATAGGGTAAAATAACATTTCCCAGCACTATAAATATTTAAATGGAGTGTTTAAAGGGATAGTAATACCTAAAATGTAAAAAAAAATATGTTGTAGGGTTTATCCCCCTGAGTAAAACAAGAGTACTCCCACTGCTGAAAGATGTTTCATTCAAAAGTTATTCATTTTCAAAGTTGAATTTTTTAGGTGCAATATCACAGTGGCCTGAAATTGTACAGTGGCGCTGTTGCTACACGATCCTATGGACAGCTCTGGTCTCAGGACCATAAATCTCCATAGGATGGTGTAGCAACAGCGCCACTGTAAAATTTCAGGCCACTGTGATATTGCACCTAAAAAATTCAA
Organism: Rhinophrynus dorsalis; assembly: GCA_037306005.1. Taxonomy (NCBI): domain Eukaryota; kingdom Metazoa; phylum Chordata; class Amphibia; order Anura; family Rhinophrynidae; genus Rhinophrynus; species Rhinophrynus dorsalis. The sequence goes on along the minus strand of CM074718.1, from coordinate 663,091,028 downwards.
CTTTGAAAATTAATAACTTTTGAATGAAACACCTTTCAGCAGTGGGAGTACTCTTGTTTTACTCAGGGGGATAAACACGACAACATATTTTTTTTTACATTTTAGGTATTACTATACCTTTAACAACTTGAATACTATAGAGAGATCTCCAACACTTTTATTTTTCATAACAATGAAAAGAGAATTGTGACCCCTAACCCCCTCTTTCCCTGTATGGGAAGCATTAGACAGAGAGGGTCATGAACCCCACTTGACTATCAACTTCTAACCTTGGAAAATACACAGATGAGATTTGAAATGATTACAAAATGAATAATTCAAAGTGCACTGCACTTTTTTTTTATTCATTTAACCCCTTAAGGACCAGATGACATGCTTTGACCGTCACGGTCCTTATACCCTTATACCCGTCGGCAAGGATCAAAGGGGTCCTTAAGGGAAGGTAACTTCCCTGGACTGCTGGTCCTTAAGGGGTTAAACATGTTGGCTGAATCTGTGAATGCAGAGAAATGTTTTACTAACACTTCATAATGGTGACCCTCCCACGCTTACCTTACTATGCCCAGAAAATCCTAATGGATCGTTATGAAGTTTCCCTTGGTTTAAGAGGGGACCACTTCAGCTCAGGGAAGGCAGGCATGGCCTAGGAAATACTCATACCACTCACCCAAATAACAACGGTCACTTTTATAGGATGAATTAAAGCTGCAGTTGTTTATTCATTTTGACAATTTAAATGTTAATCATTAGTTCAGAAGCAAGATGATATGGCCATAAGTGTGGAAAAACCGAACACAAATGCCATGCCCAAAAAAATATCATAATCTGTTTCTAAGACAGAAGGCCCAAGTCCTCCCAAAGTAACCATTTCCATTGATCATATGACCGGGTGGAGTGTCTCCCATAGGCTGTTACAATCCAGCTTGCCAATCCACTCAGAGTGCTAGAGTCTAGATCATTTCAATCCTGAAAATGGCCTAGAAACCTCTGATCTAAAGCCTTTTCCACATCATTCTGGAGGCCAAAATCCAAAAGATTATGTCCTATGTTTGAAACCTTGACTGTATCACAAACATAGAGTCCGAACTGTATTGTCCAATTCTAGGTGCTACAAGGTACTTTCACCCACATTTTTAAGAACATCTGACAGCCATTTGTTTACATTACCACAGCTTCACATAATGACTGATAACTTAATTGTATAATGACATTTAAGGTGAGGAACCAACTGTAACCAAATAATTGTCTTTTAGCCTTATTTGCGACTTGGTATCTTTTCCTATCACACACACAACAATTTATTACACAAAAGTCATTAACATCCACATGCAACAGCAGTATATCTGGATCCTTGGAGGTCCTGCACCACAGAAAGATGTGCTGCATAACATGTAGCCACCTCATACCGTTTCACCTAGCCAAGAAATCTTGGCTACATATGCAGGAATACCTAGACTAACGCCATGAGATTCTATCTTACTTGCATGAGTCTTCACTTATCCAGATCACTGCTGCATAAGCACCTGTGTAAACAAAACCACTAATACTGCTGTAGCCATAAGAATGATACCTGTTTGAATCCCACATACTCAGCCTGTAAATATTCCCATTCCCCAAGGTCTGCCCTAGATGCCTAATACTGAAGCGGTGTGTTGTGCCATATAAACTAGCACCAAGTTCATCCTTCTATAAACCTATTTTAAAATCCCTGTTGAACAGGAGTAAGAGGATGTCCATTGTTATTATTATTTTTCTTTATTTATCTAGCACTAACTTATTCTGCAGAGCTGTACAATAGGGAGTAGATATACATACAGAGATATTACATAGTACAAATGGAACATGGAAGACAAAAGGGTCAGAGGGCCCTGCTCATGAAAGCTTACAATCTAGAGGAAGGTATGTGGGACACGGAAGGAGTAAGTGCTATGGGGTGTAAGTGCCTCCTGCCACATGATCTGCTGATCAGTGGGTGGGAGGAAGAGGTGCTATTAAGTGCATTGGTCCAGGGAAGAGGTGTTTCTTTTTGGGAGAAAAGACTGTGAACAATGAGGTCATGATGGGGATGTTGGTGGGAGATTGATTTTAGAAGGGAATGAGAGTGAACAGAAGTTGGACAGGCTGTTGGTCTGACCATGCTCATAATGGTTATGTAAGTAGTCGATAGGTTTCCCTGAAGAGGTGAGTTTTCAGGGAGCATCTGAAAGCTGGGGGAGAGTCTGACTGGGGGTGGAATTCTAGAGCTCAGGTGCAGAATGGGAGAAGTCCTGTAGAGATTGTATTAATTCCATGGCTTATTCAACCTATAGTGATGAACTAAATTATTGGATATGCTGGTGCTATTGTGGACGCATGACTATAGATGGATAATAATCCTCCTCTAATTGTACATAACGGATCTATGGCTGGTAACAGACGTGCACCTATGGAATTAATACAATCTTGAGGAGTTAAGATCTCCTAGTATGACTATAAAAAAGTTTCCAAATAGCAATGTTTGTATGTATTTATAGTATTCCCCTTGGATTAGTGATCATTTTTTGATCATCATCTAGTTTGATTTTTGGTTGTTTTGAAAGAAAATCAAGTTTATTTTTTAGTTGGATTATAATATTGTGGAAGCCGGATGGTGGGTACTTACGTGCTGCATAACTGTGCTTTATATCGGTTTCTGTTGTATTCATTCATATCATTGCTACATGTACATTTTTTTCTTATTTTTTTCTTATTTATAATTTTTTTTTCCTTTTTTTGTTTGTTTTGTTTCAAATTTGTTTCCTTTTTGTTTCCCTTTTGGTTTTCTGTATCGGTATATCCTGTGTTTGTTGTAGCGATTTGTTGCTACAATGTGAGTCTCTGGTAAGTGCTGGATGCCTGTCTTCAGACGACAGCTCCAAACGCTGTTTATACGTATAGCTTTGGGCACCCGTTACTTGGTAACTGCCCCAAATGATATCACCACATCTTGGTGCGCCGACAGACGCTGAGATTTTGGTGCTCGTATTGCGGTTCTGCCCCACGATGTGATGGGTAGGTGAATAATTTTTTAATCTACTTAAAGGCTGTCAGTTACATTCCCCCACTGTTTGCCATGAAGAAGGTCCATTGTATTGGACCGAAAACGTTCGGCTAGATTGTCCTAGCAGTAACTTTGATGTCTGAATAAAATGACTTGAATTTGATCTATGGCGTGTGCTGTTCCTCTCTGCCACTGGGGAGACCTCAGGCTGAGTACATCTTCATATATAATGGCTTGACTGGTGTGTCAAATTTTTGTTTAACATTGTATCCATCTATCCCCACCATAACGTTTTCAGTGTGTGTGTGTGTGTATGTGTGTATATAATATAATATATAATATATATATATATATATATATATATATATATATATATATATAATAAATATAATAAAAACTTACTTACATACATACATGGGTGATAAGTGGGTTTGCCCTGTATCTATCTACTTGGTTCACACACATATATTGAGGTACTAAAAATGTAGTGTAATTCGGATGCAAACTACAGAGAACAAATAAACATCTCCACTGATTTAAATGGGGCTTTTAATGCCTCAAATGCTAAAGAGATGTTTAATGTGTTGCTCCAGAGTGCACTGGACACCTTGATAGCTTTCAAGGCATAAAAAGCCCCATTAAAATCTATAGGGATTTTTGTTACTTTTATGTATTCTCTCTGGTGCACTTAATTTGCACCAGAATTGCGCTAGTTTTTAGTACACGAGCCTCCTTTTATCATTATGGACAAAGACTGCAGTTTAGAGCTGAAATGTCAAACCATTGACCTGCATGGAAAAGCAAGGAGACAAGAATAGGGCAAATTGCATTATGGGTATAGGCTATGCACCAATCAGGTGTCTGTTTTAGTTTGTATCTCTACTATTGCACCAGAATCTACACAACAGAATATCAGGTGACATGTTTCCCTTTTGGAGCTAAGAAAAAATTTAGCCAGACTTCTAGCCCAAACTAGGGTGTGGATTGTCACCAAATTTGTCAGAGAGAACGACCCTGTTGAGTACTATGTGCTTAAGAAAAAAGCTAGCAAATCTGGTAAGTAGAACTGTAGATATGATAATTTAAAGTTATATAAAAATGATGGTCATAGAATAACTGGTCTACATACTCAGTAGACAGCATTTGCTAAAGGAAGGGTTATGGTAGGCTGCCATCTATTGACAATTGATGGAAGTCACCTGAGGTGTTTAAGATCTCACCCCATTAAGTTGCTATGCTGTGACATACCCCAACACTGCTTCCTTCCAAGTCTAGTTTCACTACTCACTGGTAGTCACTGACCCCAATATACACTGTCCCATTATTATAACAGATTAGCATATCCCCTTTAATCTAGGGACACCGTATGCACATTTTTGAGTGGTGCATCTCCATTTCTTTGAATTTGCTCCAGTACTTCAACACTTTAAAAAAAAATTGTACAATTCTGGAGCAAACCAGCTACACCAGTTTGACCATTTTTTTAAATTATAGATATTCATTAGATAATTAAGCCATAGTTAAGTTCACACTGTAAAATGCACAATGACCATTTAAGAACTAGGGGGTATTCAATTAATTGATCTGCAAGGTGTTCTGATCCTTAAAGGGTTAAGCTCTTCTTAAAAGCACAGATGTTAGCGCATACTGGTGTGATTTTTTTTTTCTTTAATGACATTTGATTTTAGCAAACAGTGTAATACCAATTTTAATGTTTAGTCTACGTATTTATAATTTGTGTAGTTTTAGTTTAGAATTATCCTTACTACACAACAATTTGGAATGCAGAGAAATGCCTACTCCATTGTTGTAAATGTGAATTCCCAGTTGAAAACTGTAATTGTCACATCTCGTTGTTACAGACTATTTGCTAACACGTAATTATAACTGACAGTCCTTTTAAAAGAATTTCACAGAAAGTTCAAGTGTATTTTAAATGCCTTTCAAACATTCTAATTTTCCTACAGACACATGTAATCCTCTCTGCTCTCAATTATGTCTCGTAATTTACACCTCATTTTACATCTGCCTAGCAAATACTCTGTGATGACTAATTGGCTGGCGAGCCGAGCATTTGTACTAATGGACTTTATAAACTTGGATTCCACTTTGCATTGCCTTATGTCTACGTTGGACTAATTAAAATCCTTTGAGCGCCACAGAATGATCCAACACATTGCAATGCGTTGGATCCCTCTCTGGCATGCAGAAGGTTAAATGTATTTACTGGGAAATCAATATCCAATAAACTGTAAATCAACAATATGTGGTAACATAGTAAATTAGGTTGAAAAATAGCCACATATCCATCAAGTTAAACCTTTGTCTCATAACCCAGAGAAATGAGAATTATATATATTTCCTGCTGCCACATTAGTCTTTATCAGAACTTCCTGTTTTGCCTAATATATATATATATATATATATATATATATATATATATATATATATATATATATAATATGAGAGCCTAATTGCATAATATATGTTTCCTCAGGACACAGAATATAACTTGTCTTCTCAGAAGACACACACACACATAGAACAGAATAGCTCATTACATAATTTGTCTCTCCTTAGGGGAGACACTCATCCAGGGGCGGCAGTAAGGAGGAGTTACTGCTCCCATTGAGTCATTCATCATGCTGGGAGTTGGCCTGACACCACTATCCAGCCCGCCCACAACTATACAACTTACCAAAAAAACCAAAATGTCTGAACCTTAATCCTACACCACAGACAAACACACATATACTATCCAACTAAAGAAAGAAAAAGCACACACACCACACCACACATACACACCACACATATATACTTTGAGACACACACACAGTCATTCATTCTGACTCCCAGTGGCCTCAGCAGGGCCTGTAGTACAGCCACTGAAGGGAAGCTGCAGCACCAGGGGAATAAAATGGCACTCAAAGGGTTAAGGTAGGTCCTCATTGCTCAATTATTTCTTCACTGTCATCATTTGCCATACAACACAGAGGACAGGCAGCCATCGGGAACACACTTAACCCACTGACTGCCACAGGGTTGTCTATTAACTTTTATCACTCAGGGAGTGTGTTCAAACCCCTCACACTGTAAACTTGCATTTCCCTCCCACTTCTCCTCCTTCCCCAGCCTATTACTAACACTTTTTTACATGTCTGTTAAGTCCCGCCCCTACTCACAATTAAGTCCTACCCACTTTTACCCCAGATTGCCACATTGGTCTCTCCACATCAGCACCACATGAGTCCCATCTAGGGACTCCACAAGTCAAAGTTCCCAGGTATGAATAAACTTCCCTCTGACCACCATTATCCAACCGAGGAAAAAAATAAAATGGCTGCCACTTGCTCCTACACCACCCTAATACACACATGCCCCACTCACACAGTGTCACTCACTCTGACTCCCAGTGGCCTCAGCAGGGCCTGTCGTACAGCCACTGAAGGGAAGCTGCAGCACCAGGGAAACAAAATGGCACTCAAAGGGTTAAGGTAGGCCCTCACTGCTGAATTATTTCTTCACTGTTGTCATTTGCAATACAACACAGAGGACAGGCAGCCATCAGGGACACACTTAACCCTGTGACTGCCACAGGGTTGTGTATCACTGTAAACTTGCATTTCCTTCCCACTTCTCCTTCCCCAGCCTATTGCCAACACTTTCCCGCATTTATGTTAAGCCATGCCCCTACTTGCAATTAAGCCCTGCCCATTTTTACCCCAAATTGCACCATTGGTCTCTCCACATCAGCACCACATGAGTCCCCTTCGGGGACTCCACAAATCAAACTTCCCACTGCTATTTAACTCACATGCCTCTCTATACCTTAACTTTCTGAGTGCCAGAGGGGTGCACAACGTATTGCAATGCACACTGGCATTCAAAGGGTTAACATGCTGCTATAATGCTCCTTTTATTTTCTGATTTCCATTTGCACAAACCAAACACACACACACACACAGGAAAAATACTGAAATTCTGGCCCAAAGTAAAGGAGAAATAAAACAACATTGATGTAATGGTGTACCTCCTAAGTCTCCCTCTGTAGGAGATATTACTGCTTCATACCTCCCAAGTGTCTCTCTTTAGGAGATATTAGTGCCACATATCTGTGTTTATCAGTGTGTCTACATTTCACAAACGTACGCCCAACGGTCATAACATGACGGGCAACGCCGTCCCACATTGCTAGTATACAGTAAAACCTTGAATGTATCCATTGTATCTGCCATAACCACATCCTTGGGCAAGGAATTCCACCTCACTGTAAAAAAAACCCTTTCCTCTGCTGAAGTTGAAACCCCCTTTCCTCTAATCTCAAGGAGTGGCCCCTGGTTATTTGATCAGGCCTTGGAATAAATAGCTCACCAGAGAGATCCTTGTATTGACCTCTCATATACTTGTACATTGTGATAAGGTCTCCTCTTAGTCGTCTTTTTTTCTAGAGTAAGTAAATCTGTCTACTCGTTCCTCATAGATCAAGTCCTCCATTCCCTTAATTACTTTTGTTGCTCTTCACTGTACTCGCTCCAGTTCTAGAATATCCCTTTTTCAGAACTGGTGCCCAAAACTGCACTGCATATTCGAAGTGAGGTCTTACCAACCATCTGTACAATACAATATTACACATCTAGAGTTTTTTTTACATTCCCTTCTGCTAGAAATGTAGATAACCTTTTCTTAAATGTATCCATTTTATCTGCTGTTACCACATGCTTGGGCAAGCAATTCCACAATTTAACAGACCTCAGTATAGAGAAAAAAAACTTCCTCTGTTGAAATTTAAAACCTCCTTTCCTCTGATCTAAAGGGGTGGGTCCTAGTTATTGGAATAAAATCTTGGTGTTCATCTCACCTATGTTTTGTATGACTCTGAATTCAGGCTGGTAATAATAATAGTGGCATATCGCAAACTTCTCCATAGTTAAATGTCCCCCTTTCAATATTAAGTGAGGTTTTACAGTAGACAGCCATGAAGAACTTTAGATTACATTTGTATATGGAGAAACCTGCAATATGGCAAATTTTGAAATACATATTTGTGAAGGTGTCTTTGCTCAACTGTAAAAAATAACCAAAAGAGTTCCAGCCATATAATATGAACTCCTTGCATTCCACAGATGTCTCCACTGCATTGCAAGCATCAAAGTGGTTAATAAGGGTATTTCATAGAAAAGAAGGTTATGTTAAAACATTCCCAAACAATGTCATATAATAGCATCTATCGAACACCTCCCGAATACCCCTCGACTTAACCATAAAACCCTCCACTATGAATGTTAGATAACCTCTACAGTCAGTCCTGACTCCAGGTCAAGTCCATAGAGGTGCATATGGCATTTTCTGGCTGGATTCCTAGATACCAGACTGCAATACTGACATTTTTTGCAGGCTAATGTTTACTGTCTACTTCTGATCTAACAATCTTGAAAACTAGAATAAAATTCACTTTGGACATGACAGAAAGTGAAGATGTTTTCTTATAAATGAAAGCACATAATCTACATTCATAGTCAGGCACGTGCACACATAGACACTAAGGGGGGCTTGAGCACCTGCCGTTTTTGTCCAAAGTGCCCCCGTGCCCTTTTAACAAAAAAAAAAAAGTTGCCTTGCTGCCTGCACTAACCCCCCCACCGCCCAGTCAGGTCTGTGCCTCCTTCAGGACAGACCTGTAGATGCTGCGCTCCCTCGTCAGCTCTTTAGTATTACAGAGTGCTGGGAGATGACATCATCTCCCAGCATTCTGCATGAAGAGAAGACTGTGCGGGAGCTCCAGCAGCTACAGGTCTGTGCCAAAGGAGGCACATACAGACCTCTCCTGCTGCTGGACCACCAGGGAAGAGGTAGGAAACGGACACTGGGGGGCAATGTGGAAATGATGGGGCAATATGGATCTGATGGGGGCAAGATGGAGATGATGGCAATGTAGAGATGATGGGGCAATGTATGTGAGGGTAAGTTGGAGCTGATGGCAATATGGAGCTGATGGGGGCAATGTGAGGGTAAGTTGGAGCTGATGGGGGCAATATGGAGCTGATGGGGGCAATGTGGAGCTGACAGGGGAAAATGTAAGTGCATTGTGGAGGTGTCCAGTGGAGATGGCCAATGGAGGGGTGAGCTTCAGATTTCTGTGCCTACAGGCTCCTGAGATGTAAATTATTTTCTTTTTTTTAATTTATATTTTGAATAAATAATTATGAGAAGTGGCCTTTTTTCCATTTGAGCCCCTGCCCCCCAAAATATCTGTGCATGTCCCTGTTCATAGTGGCCATTATGATCACTTGGCCATAGTAACATAAGTGGCTGTTATTATTAAAAGGTATTAATGTTCCTTTAAAGTCTTTTCAGTGCCAGATAGGTATCCAATGTATTTCACTGCAAAAGTGTTAAGTGTTAGTGACTGTTAACATTTTCAATAAAAGTGTTATCACTCACTGGGGTAGAAAGATCCATGTCCTTCTACTCCGGAGTCAGGTCATTTAATTCCACAGTCCACTGTTTTATTTTAGCACCTTACTATATTATCATGTCTGGAGGTCATCACTGCTAGTCTTTGTCCTTTTGTGCAGGCATCTGCAGTGGCTTTTGGATTAATAGAGTAGTAAAACATATATTTTATGGAAATAATGTTAGGCTATTTTTTTTTTAAATATATACCAAAAGTGTTAGGAACAGCTTGAGTCACTAGCCCTAGTTTTAGTGATAGAAACAGTATCATCTAGTGACCACAATATCAAGTTTTAGTTTAGTATAAGAAAAACAAGTGTGAGCCATAATTACTTTTCAATGAAAAATCTCCCATTAGAGAGAGCTTCCTTGTTCCATACCTCCCAAGTGTCCCTCTTTAGGAGGGACAGTCCCTCTTTTAGACTCAAATCCCTCTGTCCCTCTTTCCCACCCTGATGTCCCTCTTTGTAGGATATCAGATTGTGTGGTGTGTGTATAAGTGTATCACATTGCTCTACAGCAATAAATCTTACATTATTGTTTGTTTAAAAGTCAGTATATGTGTTTCTACATTAGTGTGTGTAAATAAAATACTTTGGTCTTGTTATAAATCATTTATTATGTTACACAAGGAGGTGTCACTAGTCATGAAATAGCCTAAAACTTCTCGGTAATGCCCAGCTCACCAGCAACACCCCCTAAAACACAAGTGTCCCTGTTTGGCCATTTGAAATTTTGGGAGGTATGTTGTTCTACTCAACAGGTGAGCCACAAAAACATATTTGTTTTCAGGAACAGCTACTATAAGAAAGGGGAAAAAAAAAAAAGAGTTTTGTTACTGTATATATATAATTTTTTTAAAGAAATTCCTCTTTGGAAATCCTGAGTATTTCCCTTGTAGTATTTTACAAACCCCCAAGTCTTAACCCTTTGAGTGCCAGAGGCATATGCAACCCATTGCAAGGCAATGCATTCCCCTCCGGCACTCAAAGGGTTAACAGTCAGAACAGTCTTTACAATGCCTTGTACAACCCTCTTGTCCCTTTTAAAGGGATAGTAATACATAATTTTAACAAATGTTCATCTTGTAGGTATTTAAAAAAATAAATTAAATGCCCCCAGTCCCACCTCTCAGACCTTTTATGGTTTGAGAGATAATTGTACTGAAAGTTCCCCCTCCCTCCCCTTTCCCTGATGTCAGCGCTCTAGCTGACTGCAGGGGAATAAGGTCCTGGGACCGGCGGATGCTCTTGAGCAGAGCAGACATCACGTTATTGAAGAAGAAATCCTTCACTGGAACGGTCTACAAAGTGTGCTTGGTTTGCAAACACACTTAGAAGACTGTTCCAGTGAAGGATTTCTTTTTCAATATCTCGATCTCGGCTCTGCTGCAGAGCCGCCGGCTGGTCCCAGGACCGGATTCCCCTGCAGTCAGCTAGACCGCTGACATCAGGGAAAGGGGAGGGGGAACTTTCAGTACGATTATCTCTCAAACCATAAAGGTTTGAGAGATGGAACTGGGGGCATTTGCTGTCTTTTTTTTTAATATCTACAAGATGAACATTTGTTTAAATTATGTATTACTATCACTTTAAAGGGTTAAATATCTCCTGGGTGGGTGGGGGGGATCCCTAATGTTAATCAATGGAGAGGCCTGTCTAGATTATAACAATACACAGTAAAGCTGACTTCTTTGCCTGATGAAGTTAAAGCTATATATTATACTTATGACTACGCAGATGCCTGAAGGATGGTTGAGCCATTTAAACTTGACCTGCTCGTGAATTAGGAGCACATGACACCTCATTGTTACACTGTGGCAATGTTATCCAGAAAAATGCACAGGGCAGACAGGCTGTTCACATGACTTCATGTACAAAGATGTGTTGTATTATTCAGATTTAAATGGTTCACATCAAATGCCTGCCTGTCCAAATGAATCTGTCAACAAAGAAGGTAGAAAGCAATTTACAAGCATGCACCAATTTTAAAGGAATTATTTATTTTCAGTGAAAGCATTTAAAGGGGAATTATGCTCTAGGATTAAAGTGGAACTACCACCCCACCATGACCTTATCTGTGTGTGTAGCATTAATGTAGTTATAAAACGTTGTGTAATTTTAAAAATCAGAAAACTGATTAATAAGGTACAAAAGAAGATTAAAGTTTAACCTTGTTATGTGAAGAGCATTGTGAGCGCTACTGCGCATGTCAATCTGGTTACCGAGTGGTTAGTTAGTCACTCCCATCGTTCTGTTATCCCGCCCGCATCCTCCTTGTCCTGTGACATGTCACCTGGCGCACAGGAGCCTGTACTATACTGTAATTAACTTTCAGCCACCTTTTGCCCATAACTGAGCCAGTGGTGCAAACTTGCCTCTCTACCCCTAGTCTGATGTGCATACATTTTTCCAGTAGGTGGCGCTAAGGGAAAATGAGGCTCTGGGTTTGTTTTTTTTGTGTTTTTTTTTTTTAAAACCTTTCCACCACTTCAGATGTATTGAAATGTTTGAACACTATGGCATTTCCCAATGTATTCATTGTCAACTGCTCTTACCAGAAAATCTGAACCACTAAGGCTTCTGAGAGTAGCACCTAATGCCTAATAAAGCAGATACTTACAAGATCAGGGAGATATCCTTCCACCTCCAATATGATATGCACTGATCAAAAGCTCCAGGTGAAGATGCACTAAAGGGCAATAAGGGGCCAGGGTGGCAATATGGTAGCAAATGTGTATCAATGGCATATCAACAGTATGCGCTGAGATATCTCTGCCATCATATCCCAGTGAATCCATCGCCAATCTGCCATAATCTACCGCCTTCTCCATGAATCCACCATGCCTTCATCACTTGACTGATCACGTGTTCTGGCACATCGAATGAGGGACTGAGAGAGATCTCTCCGGTCTTGGAGCGATCAAGTTCAGACCCCAGTATTGCTCACCACGCTCCTGCAGGAGCACGGTGAGTAAAAGTACGTGACGTACCAGGACCGTCACAGGTCCTTAAGAGCCGGATCAGCGTGACGGTACGGGTACGTCACAGTACGCGAAGGTGTTATGGAGGCATTGTATTCATGTGGGTGTATTTATATGTTGATGTGGCTGTTCTCAACATGCACTAAGCCTCTGTTGCCTGAGCTCATAGTCCCAGCCTGAGGTTGGCGAGGTTGTGATCTCCCTGTAGCTCCCTATGGAGCCAAAGGACATTATGCTGCCCCCTGTTAAAGGGATAGTAGTACTTCGTTTATCTTTATTTTATTTTGTAGGCATTAAAAAAACATGAAGAATGATATGTCTTATCTCTCAAACCTTTATGGTTTAAGAGATATTCACAAGCAAAGTTTCCCCCTCCCGCCCCTTTTACCTAGTGTAAGCCATCTCTTCTCAGATGTGGAATCCAGTCCATAGACCAGACAGATAACAGAAGGGGACAATCTTCTTCCTATGAGAACAATGAAAGCCCTGCCCCCCTTGACAAGTTTTTCAGGTTTTTCCCTTATCTTAATTAAAGATTGTCCCTCTCTGCAATCTACCTGGGCACCTCCCTTCTGATCTGGCTGAGCAGTGCTACATCAGTAAAAGGGACGGGAGGGGGACACTTTGTCATTGAATTACTCTTGAACTACAACTCTGACAGAATTGAAATAACACTCTCCAAAGTCCAAATACTATGATGATTAATTAGAGCTGCTTTTATTATGAAACTTTACTATCCCTTTAAAGAGCAGAGACAGCATTTCACAACCCTGTGGCAGTGAAAGAAGCGGGACCAGGCCACGCTTTATTAAATCAGATTAAAACGGTCAGCAGTCATCATCTTCAGCATAATCAAAAAAATATAAATTTGAAGCAGTAAAATATAGTAGAGAAATCACATAGATTGATAGAATGCATCAACATATTCTATGTAAATAAAGAATAATGATATGTAACCCAGCATTCAAGCTGTCAAAAAAAGATAAAAACACACACACACACCTAAGACAGCTACAGAAAGGGAGGGGGATCCTCCTTGGCAAAAGCACCTAAATGATATGTGTAATGTCCCACTTGGAATTATGGACAAGAGGTCTCCTCCACCTTTGAGTTGCTGAGACTGGATGTCACTTCACCAAACTGCACCACTGGCATTCTCTCAAATCCAATCACTTCTCCAGACACTGCAGGGTCTAGCAAGTTGAGTAGTTGTTAGCGAGAGGTGCAGGGAGGGACTCTGTGATGGTCACCACACATCACCAGACACTTATCACCACAGCATCACCAGGTAAAGTATGCACCAATATCCACAATTTCCAGGGCAATTTAATTATATTGCCACTGGAGGTAATGAAGTCGCATTCCTTAAAAAGATATATATATAATATGAATATTCCCTACTTGCAGGATGGGCAGTATGTTAGCCTGAATATACAGAAATGGCCCTCAATTTTTCCAAAGGTATTCTATATCAGACTGTTGATTAACTCAAAATGTATATTGGTGGAACATATTGTTTATTAAAAAAAAGTAATAAAACAAAGACTCTACAGATCTTGTGAGGCTTCACTCACTTCTTCAGGGGTATGAACGAGACTCTTACCCAGTAGTTCAGGTAGGAGTGGAAGGGGGGGGACCCTTTCTACTTCTCTGCATCACTTCTATTGCTTTTGCAGCACTTTTGGCTGGGAGAGCAATAGCTGGGGGGGACATCTGGAGTGGTCCACAATTCAGTGGTACGGTGCACAGGCTTGGCACAAGGGGAACAGATAGCTAAGCCCAAACGCAGTACTGAGGGTCAACGGAGTAGGGATTTGGATAATTTTTGTGTGTTAATTACAGTTCCATTGTTCAGTTTTCTCCATACATACGACCCTATATCAGTGATTCTCTGCTACAGTCTTTGGGGCACATGAACAGGCCATGTTTTAAAGATATCCCTGATTTAAACACAGATGAGTCAATCACATTGGCCGAGCCACTGATTATTCACTTACCCATGATTAAGCAGTGTTATCCTGAAAATCTGAGTGGTTTGTGCCCCCAGGACTGAGAGTGAGAAACACTGACCTGTATCATCAGATTCCTGGCTTTGTAGATCCATGTAAACATAAAACAGTTCAGCTTCCTTCAACTCTCATGCACAGCAGCCTAAGCTCCTGGAACTGTGACTCTTCAGTACCAAAGTATAATTACTTTCTAATAGGAATCACAGGGAACCAAAGGGAGATGAAATGACTTCTGTATGTACTGCACAGAATCTATTCAGCGTGTGCTTCTTCCACTGCTAGGACGCGAGTACTAGGACATTCAGGGAGAAAGCTGCATGGTGAGTAATGCCGGTAGTAGAGAGCTTTATTAACTGCACACCTATGAGAGGATAGTCAGTTGTCATATTCCAGCTACTGGGGATTGGAATTCCCATCATCCCTAACCAGACCTCTCTAGCATCCAAGGTATTAAGTGCCCCTCTTAAATCAGTGATTATGTGTGGATTTTTTATTGGTCTCCTATGATGCTGTTGGTTTGCTCCAGAATAATTCCAATTCGCATTAATTCAGGCACATTCAGGAAGATGAAGAGGACCAGTTCTGGGGCAAACCATCCGCACCATAGGGGACAAATAAAATCAATGAAAATGTTTGTTTGTGCCTTACGGTTGGTTTGCTCAAAAATTACGGCAAAATCTTTGGTATATTACGCACAATTTTGCCTCTTTTCACCTTATGTGAAGTGGAGGGGGTGTATTATACACGAGAATTATATATATATATATATATATATATATATAATTTTTTTTTTTTTTTTTTTTTTGTAATTATTTTTCCACCAAAAATAAAAAAAAAAAAATAAAAAAAAAAGAGGCCTGCCAGATATCTTCCCTCCCTCTCCCCAGCACAATCCTTACTTCCACTGAAGTCTGATTCCACATCTTCCCTGCAGGGGGCATGCTTGCATTTGTCACCTGCTTCCTTAAGTGCCCTGTCAGGACCTTCCACTGCCAGCCAATGGTAGTGACCTGTGAATATCTCAAGGTCCTCGCAGGGCAATACCGTAGATCCAATGCGCATCTCTGCACATTGTATCTACGGTACTACCCTGCAGGAAGCATGTGGAATCAGACTTCAGTGGAAGTAAGGATTATTTTATGAAAGCGGATTGCATTGGGGGGGGGGGGGGTAAGGGAAGGTATCTGGCATTTTTTTTGAGCAAGGGGGGAAATCAAGGTTCGTATTATACATAGGCACTCTCGTTTTCCCCTACAATCTTGGGTATAATGCACATCTGCATATTTTACACAGGTGTGTATTATACCTGAGATTTTAGTGTACTCCTTTTTAGCTTTTGAATACTGCCCTTAGAAACCGTTCACCAGATCCTCTTCTAGACCAGAAGTATGCAACATGTGGCTCTCAGGGACGTCTCCTATAGCCCCCAGTCCAGTTCAGGGCACCCCTAACATGCAATCTAGGTTTTTCACGGCACCCCTAACATTTTTTGTAACTTGTATAGGGCATTCTAAAATGTACAAATAAGTGATAAGTAGCTAGTCTTCGGTCTTATAATTACAATGACAAAACATATTTTGAATAAAAATGTCCATAAATCTAGATATGAAACTCAGTAACATTCTTTTGTCAAAGTCACCCAAACCGGCTGTCTTCAGTGCCCCAAAGTGCCTCCGCACCCTGGTGGAGAACCACTGCCCCGGTCTGTCTGGGTGCAATGCGCTGTATACCCCTCTGGCACGCAAACTGTTAAAAATTTTAATCGGTGGGAATTTTGGAAATGTTCATTCACATCCAAGGTGGTTCGCTCAAGAATTACTCTGATTTTCTTTTGAAAATATGATCCAAAATGCAACCAAATGAGTCATACACTGGGAAGGGAATACCTGCCCCAAAGAGCTTGCAGTCTAATGCTGCTCTAGGTCTGTGCTTATGATCTTCCCAATATGTAACTTTTTTGTTATACTGTTGTTATGATAATGAAAATGGTGGGGAATAAGAAAATGTGAATAATTTATATGCAAAACGCATTAGATGAAATGTTAACCTTTAACTGGAAAGATGAATTAGTCACTGATCGGACAGTCTGACGGTCTCGGCACGCCATTTGCTTTGTGGGAAGTACTCTAAACTGTCTTTTACTTGGATATCACAATAAGAATAATTTACTTCATTTCCTAGTTCTTCCCTGAGGTTCCAACAGCCTGGGGAAATCAGATTTCACTGGAAAGTGTTTGAGAGGCACTTAACAGCTTCCTTGCAATATCATTAATACGTTGTTGCTCAGCATAATAATAAACTACTTGCTTGTATATGTCTTTCACTTTAGTAATGGGTGTGTATATCATGGTCAGCGCTAGAAACTATAGAAGTAATCCAAGTAAGAAAGACTGGTCATTGACAGTACTATCAGACTTCACTAGGGAAAGCTTTTATTAAAGTACAGAATTGTATGTTTAAAGGAAGACTACCTCCCATACCATTAATCTTTCCAGATCTGCCATGTAGACTTTGGTTTTTAGCATTAATACAGAGTTTCTGGGGGCAGTGGTTGATTCTTTGGCAGTGGTGAGTTTCCTGTGAAAATCCGTCCACTTCTCCTCCTTCTCACCCTGTTTCACCTGTTTCCCGCCCACTTCTCCTCCTTCTCACCCTGTTACTGCCACTTCCCACCCACTTCTCCTCATTCTCACCCTGTTCCACCCATTTCCACCCACTTTTCCTCATTCTCACCCTGTTCCACCCATTTCCACCCACTTCTCCTCATTCTCTCCCATTTCTTACCCACTTCTCCTCCTTCTCTCCCTGTTCAACCCATTTCCCACCCACTTCTCCTCATTCTTACCCACTTCCCACCAACTTCTCCTCCTTCTCTCCCTGTTCAACCCACGTTCCACCCACTTCTCCTCATTCTCACCCACTTCCCACCCACTTAACCTCCTTCTCACCCTGTTACTGCCACTTCCCGCCCACTTCTCCTCCTTCTCTCCCTGTTCCACCCATTTCCCACCCACTTCTCCTCATTCTCGCCCACTCCTCCTCCTTCTCATCCTGTTACTGCTACTTCCCGCCCACTTCTCCTCCTTCTGTCCCTGTTCCACCCACTTCCCATCCACTTCTCCTCATTCTCATCCACTTCCCACCCATTTCTCCTCCTTCTCACCCTGTCCCTCCCACTTCTTGCCTACTTCTCCATCCCTCTCTGTTCCACCCACTTCCTGCCCACTTCTCCATCCCTCTCTGTTCCACCCACTTCCTGCCCACTTCTCCATCCCTCTCTGTTCCACCCACTTCCTGCCCACTTCTCCATCCCTCTCTGTTCCACCCACTTCTTGCCCACTTCTCCATCCCTCTCTGTTCCACCCACTTCTTGCCCATTTCTCTTCACCCTGTTCTGCCCACTTCTCCTCCTCACCCTGTTTATCCCACTTCTACACTCCCTGACCACTTCTCACCCTGTTCTGCCCACTTTGACACAAGGAAAATTAGCCCCACCCACCGTACTACGTCCCACCCCTTTACGAGGGGAATCACATAATTTACATCCCCCCTGGCCACAACACATGCCCTCTCGAAGGGCTCAAGAGGATGAAGTTCCCAGTTATGCCAACACCTCCTAATAATGTTCCCCATATAGTTTACCTTATTATATTCAGAAAATCCTAATGACCCCTGTGAAATTTGCCCTTGTGCCTTTTATTCACGAGATCCCACCTTTAATCAATGAGTCTTGGATGTCAGGTCCATGGAGGCAGACTTGATAGCAGCACCACAGGACCTCAGACTCTGCTCACTGTACCTTTCAATCTTAACTATTTAAGTACCAGAGAGGTGGGAAACGCATTGCTCTGTTGCACACTATCCAGTCCTTAGGCGCACTCACTTGCTCCAGTTTGAAAAAACTGCCAGCAACTGTCATGTCTGCCTCCATGGACCGGACATCCAGGACTGACATGATGATATCTCCTGAACAAAGGCACAAGAGCAACATTCATTAGGATTTACTGAGTGGGGATTATTATTACAAGGTATTACTTCTCCTTTAGTTCATCAGTGTCAGAGGAGCCAGACATGTATGTATATTCTACATTGGTGATGGCGAACCTATGGCGCACTTGCCACCCTGCCACGCAGAGGCCTGAATGGTGACACGCATACCTCCCAAGTGTCCCTCTTTCTCACCCTGATGTCCCTCTTTTTAGGAGATCAGATTGTGTGTTGTGTATCACATTGCTCCACAGCAATAAAACTCACATTAATGTTTGTTTAAATGTCAGTATATGTGTTTATAAATGAGTCTGTGTAAATAAAATAAGTCAATTATTAGGTTACACAACGAGTTCTCAACAGGTCATGAAATAGCCTAAAAATTCTTGATAATGCCCCACCCACCAGCCACACCGCCAGCAATACCACCTAAAACACAAGTGTCCCTCTTTGGCAGTTTGAAATGTTGGGAGGTATGGACACGTGTCCATGTCCCCAAACCTAGACCGCACAAACTCCCGCAGAAAGAGAGGGGGCAGTAAGATGCAAGGGGGGAGAAAGAGGGGGCAGTAAGATGCAAGGGGAAGAGAGGAAAGAGGGGGGCAGTAAGATGTAAGGGGGGAGAAAGAGGGGGGCAGTAAGATGTAAGAGGGGAGAAAGAGGAAAGGGGGGCAGTAAGATGCCTCTTTCTCATTATCCTCCCTCTCGCTCCTTTCTTGCCTCTTTAACCCCCCTCTTTCCTCTCTCTCTCTCTCTCTCTCTCTCTCTCTCTCTCTCTCTCTCTCTCTCTCTCTCTCTCTCTCTCTCTCTCATTACCCTTTCTCGCCCCAGTTGTAAGGTCTATGTCTGTGATTTCTGTGTAGCGCCATTTAAAATATAAGATCTGTGGTAACACTGTACCATTGCTCCATTTCAGTTGTAAGGTCTATCTATGGTACCACTAGTGTAGCCTAAGGTGCATCATCCCTCCCTCCTTCCCTAAGTTGGTGTGTGTGTTTGAGGTGTTTGTCTGTTTGTCACAGTGGGGGGGTAGTCCTTGTCTGGTTTGCAGAGATAGATAACTTATGTGATAAAGTTATGTGGATTTATCTTCAGGCGGAAGCCCTTGGGAGTTGGCACCAGACTTAGGTCACGGGTGGTTACATTACCCATTGAAGCTAAAGTGGATGGCCAATGGGGTAACTGGTAATTCCATGGGAGTCAGCTGTAAGTGCTGAGAAATGTTTAGATTCTAGCATGAGCCCAGGCAATTTGGCCATGCTTGGTTTCAAGGAATGTGGATTGGCAAGGAATATCAGTTAATGTTTGATTAATTCTAATCGCTATTTAATGAGAATGATATGTGAATGAAAAATAGTTAAAGCTGTGGCCTGTTATCCCCAAGATATGTGTCTGTATTTTATTTAGAGATCATGCCCTCCGTGTTGAGTTTGCAGCCATTGACTGTATTTGAATTTGATATGCCTTGCAGATGGGAATGGGTTACAATAATGCATTCTGGGCTTTGTAGTCCTGCTTTAACCCCTTAACAACTTTTGACATCCCAAGACCATCACACGGGTCCAGACATCACGCTGGTCTTCCATCCCAGAATTATTTCAACAACAAAAAAGTGCTATGGTCCTTAACCCTTAGAGCGCCAGAGTGGTACGGAATGCATTGCAAAGCAATTCATTCTGTACCACTCTGGCACTCAAAGGGTTAAGTCGTCTACCCCCAGATTGGGCAGCCATTAAGGGTTTAATGGACACTGCTCTATTTCTTGACGGCTACTACACTAAAAAGCTACAAGTCCCAGCACAACTAACAGATAATTTCTGCCACTCGTATTACTTAATGTATCAGTACCATGTAGCAAAATAATTTACGGATAGTCTGGGAAATCTGACAAGTTGAATACACTTACTTGTAATTAACACAGACTGACACTGAATACTGACACCTCTTAACCCTCTCAGTGCCACAGAGGGTATCAAACTCATTGCAATGAGTTTGATACCTCTCTGGCACTCAAAGGGTTAATAATAAACCCCCCCCCCAACAAAGAAAAACACACACTCTCTCTCTCTCTCCCTTATATCTGCATATAAAATCCTTATATGCACTGTGAATCAATGCTGTGTGGTTTGGTTCCCCAAAATGACACATTGGACACCTCTCTGATATTCAAAGGGTTAAATAGTACTAGATCTCCGGTCCATGGAGGTGTACTTAATTCTTTGTTACATATTACAGAAACCCAAGCCCTCCTTCTGAAGTGTTCTTGGGGAAAAAAGGATGGCTTCAGTGTATGTTGTTTGGGATCTTGGAGCCTGGAAAAAATTGATAACTAGTTCTGATTCAAGACCAATTCTGGGGAATTGGTTCATAGTGGTCATTAGGATTTTCTGCCCAGATTAAGGAAAGTGGAGGTTTATAATTATGAATATCCGTATTCTTTTAAATGAAGTGTAACATTCCTTGTAGCATAGCAATATTTAGTGATTTTGGGCCAGTCTGTCCTCAGTTGAATTGCAGATAGCTTCACAAAGCCTAGATTGAAGTCGTTCGAGTGCATACACCAGCTATTCCCTTTTTATTCTTTGTAGCAAAAGTAATGCATGGAATTAAAGACAAATGTAATGAAAATATATTATGCTGCAACTTGAAAAAAATTGTGTTCTTGTATTTTAGTAAAATGTTATGATGGTAACCTATTAGCTGTAGTATAATTCCAGGACAAGTAAAAAGCATTAACCCACTAAGTGCCAAAGGAATGTACATTGCATACTTCCCAAGTGTTCCTCTTTAGGAGGGACAGTCCCTCTTTTAGACCCAAATCCCTCTTTCCCACCCTGATGTCCCTCTTTTTAGGAGGTCAGACTGTGTGGTGTGTTTATATAAGTGTACCATATTGCTCTACAGCAATAAAACTCACATTAATGTTTGTTTAAACGCCAGTATATGTGTTTATTAATTAGTCTGAGCAGATAAAATACTTTGGTTTTGTTATAAGTAATTTATTAGGTTACACAAGGAGGTGTTAATAGGTCATGAAATAGACTAAAAATTCTTGGTAATGCCCCTCCCACCAACCACACCCCATAAAACACAAGTGTCCCTCTTTGGCAATTTGAAATGTTGGGAGATATGACAATGCCTTATGTAGTTCACCACTCTGGATCAAGGGTTGAATAAGATCTATTTTGACATTTCAAAACTCGAGGTCACAGGTTCTAGTCCCAGTAGGATCGACTCAGCCTTTCCTCCTTCCAAGGTAGATAAAATGAGTACCTTTAAATTGGGTAATAATATCTATACCCCCAGGACATACTTGAAATCAAGAGACAATCTCAATGTATCCTTCCTGGTAATTTGATAGTTTGATATTGCTATTATTATTATTTTAAAATGTAAATGATCCAAAAATAAATCTTTAGTTGTCTGTTGATTTTATGATTCAGTTCGTAAATGCACATTAATGAGTCATTGGGACTTGAGTGTAAGGCAGTTTTTTTGCTGCATATGCATCAATGAAAAACTCCCACTGTAATGAATACTGCTTTTTCTTTGTTACATAACATGCAGTTGTTTTGTTACTTGTTTATTAAAGCGGAACTTTCATCCGGTATAAAGTCATCCTTCTATAATTAAGCCGGTAGCGACTAGCTTTAGACTATATCTATTACCTCTGAAATGTAGGCCATTCTAAAGAAATCCATCATTGGAGGAGACCGGAACCCAGGCTACAGTGCAGACATCTTGTCTACGCACCTGCGCTGTCAGTCCTGGTCTCCTCTAAAAAGCATTGCAGTGTACCATATGGTAACCGGAAGGACTGACGGCACAGGCGTGCAGACTGAGCTAACCCAGCCGCCAGTCTCCTACAATGATGGATTTCTTTAGAATGGCCAACATTTCAGAGGTAATAGATATATTCTAAAGCTAGTCTGTATCTGCTTAATTATAGCAGGGTGACTTTATAGCGGATGAAAGTTCCGCTTTAATCTTTTGCCCCATTGTCTATTCTAGAGGTGGTCAAGTGTTGGACCTTCAGCTATTGGGGACTACATTTCCCATCATCCCCAACCTGCTGTAGGAATGATGGGAGCTCTATTCCCCAACAGCTGGAGGGCCAACAACTGTTTACTCCTGGTCTAGCGCCACCTTGAGTAAACCTCTTTCAGAAGTCCAAAACTCCAGTCAATTAATATCCTATACTAGTTATGTGATGGTCAGGCCTTTTCTTTACAGTTGCTGTTTTAGCAATACTGAAATCAAACCTTAAACATTACATTTTGTTTTGTCTTTTAGGCAGTGGATGTTGAAGAGAACATGGTATTTCAGACATAGCCAGAGGCCAAATTAGATAATCTTTTAACTCTGCTGACAAAACTGGTACATCTGAAGGTACAATATTCCCTATTGCATTTAATGTATCTAAGTTCCTTTTGATGCGTTCTGTTTACTCGTTTTAACAAACGTTGATGACAAACATCCAACCAGTTATAAAGATGAATGAACACCTCTTAATAATAACTCCCAGTTACCTTACTATAAAAAGCTTAATGACCATTGTGAATTTTGCCCTGGGTTTTGGTTCAATCTGTCTTTGATGTCAAGTCCATGGAGACAGAGGCATTTGATGCACAAACTAACGCGAAAGGAAACCTGTGATCCTACATGCGATATGTTTCTGACTTGAAAAAGGGAGCATTGTGCCTGAAAGCCTGTCCCTAAAATGTAATGTTAGTCCAATAAAAAAGGTATTTTACATACTGCGATACTAATTTGGCAACTACACCACTGGACAGGGGTGGATTGTAGGGGAATACCAGCCCGGGCATTTTTTTTTTTTAAAGCAGCCCACTAGCTGCACCAACATCTCTTTCGACGCCCCCTTGTGGTCCCTGTGCGGCATGGGAGAGCAGGCTCCAGGAGACTATGTCATATCCTGGTGTTCTGCATTAACCCTTTGAGTGCTAGAGGGGTACGCAATGCATTGCAAAGTGCTGGTGGCAACACAGACCTCTCCTTCAAAACATCGTGGGGTGGTGAGGTGAGATCCTCTGATCTCCCCCACCGGCCCATGATCTAGCGGCCCACCGGGGGATGCCTGATCCCCCGATAGGACAATCCTCCCATGCCACTGGATGTATGTGTGTGTGTGTGTGTGTGTGTGTTTTTGTGTATATATAATAGCTGGCAACTTTTAAAATGAGTGAACAATAAGATATTTGCAATATTAACCTTAAATTTCCCAAGAACATGCATACATTCTAGTTGATATCTCCCTGCTTGCTGTAACTGAGAGATATACCAATCAGTCTTCAGGGACCCTCCAACAGGCTGTAACTTAGAGACCTCATTGCTTGAACACACACAAGACTTCTCCTTTTGCCTTTCTGGTAAACATTTCACCAATTGACAGACTAACATAGCAGTTCATTGGTGCAGCTCATGTAGTGAGTAATATTGAGCTCTCACCCTGAGAATTTGGCTCTTCACCCTGAGACAAAGAGTTTTGGGTCAAAACTCTGAGTTTGAGGGTCAAACTCTAAGAGTTCCCAGGTATGTGTGTGTGTATATGTGTATAAATAATATTTAATTTTAGAGACTGGTCATATGCATTTCTAACACAAGGCTGGTTTGCTTCAAAATCACCAGAAGATGAAGCTGTAGCCAAAAGTGTTTTTTCAAATTTACTCTGTTAGATATACTGAAATTGATGAAAACCATGGAATACCATATTAAGCTAGGTATCTAAAAGCCTCCTGAGTGAAATGGTATCCCATTGGTAAGAGTTGACAGACTGTACTGGATTCCAGGATCACAAAACTGTCTGTGTCCATTTACTTTGTTTTTATGACATATCTACATTTAAATGCTTGTAACAAGTAAATCCAAGAAGAAAAGGTAAACAAGGCGTACCATTTTGGAAAGATGGTTCACTGCAGCAAATGAGGGGTAACTTGCTTTTCCACAACTAACCCGGTGCACACAGATCTTTCTGAAAGTTTGCACTAAAGAAAAAATGTATGCTTTTTTCCAGCTTCAGAGGTACCCAAATCTTTGAAAATGATGGAATTTCCTACTGAATTCATTAGCAGCTCCTCTCCCAAGAGAAATAACATCCCATTGGTAGGAGCTGACATATTGTATGGGGCGCCAGGAGCACAAAAATTACCTGTACCAAAATCTTTTGATTTTACTGAATTCTTCAGATATGACTTTCCTGTACCAAAATGGTTGTAACAGATATGAAGAAATTTAGACAAACTATGCCATTTTGGAAAGAGACAACCTATTTCTGATGTTCACCAGAGACATTGGGAGTAGTCTTCTTTTACTCAGCAGAGTATAAGTATATATATATATATATATATATATATATATATATATATATATATATATATATATATATATATATATATATATATATATAATGGGTTCTCTTCCTGAGTAAAACCAGGAAACTCTCACTGCTGAGAGGTGTTTTATTCAAAAGTTATTGCAGCTCAAACCTGAATTTTTTTCAATGGCCTGAAATGTTACAGTGGCGCTGTTGCTGCACCATCCTATGGAGGTTTATGGTCAACTGACCAGAGCTGTCCATAGGATGGTGTAGCGACACTGTACAATTTCAGGTCACTGCGACACTGCATCTAAAGCCAAAAATCAAGCATGAGCTGTAATAATCCTATATAATAATTCACTAAAACATGTGTAACGACGTAGTCCTGCGCAGTAGAGACTGCTGTGCGTGCTGCAGTCATGAGGAGCGTCCAGCTCTGTATCAGCCACGGTGCGGGTGGTCTCCACTGCGCATGACTGCCCCGCGACCTGCTGGCAGTGGCACTGTGACCCATGTAACGGGCTCTTCAACTTTAATAAAACAACTCTCAGCATTGGGAGTACCCTTGTTTTACTCAGGAAGAAAATCCAAATAATATATATATATTTTTTTTTTACATATTAAGTGTTACTGTCCCTTTTAAAAGATACCTAACAGTACCTTTTTTTTTTTTTCAGGAGGAGGACCCCTACAATATGTAATTAGCTATGTATTGTGTTACTAGCAGGGCCCTCTGATCCTCCTGTTCTACACATGTGATTGTACTATTTAATACCTCTGTATGTCTATTCCCCAATTGTACAGCACTGCGGAATTAGTTGGCGCTATATAAATAAAGAATAATAATAATAATACTATCCCTTTAAATTGTCTGTATTCCAAAAAGGAGCAGGTTTAGGGATGCTGTTTGAATTCCCTAGCAGTTGAGGTAATGAGTCATTTGTAGAGAGACAGGGAGAGAAAATACTGGGCTTTTTCAGCCATTTATCAAAATGTCAGATTGTAAAACTGGGACACAAACCTGTTCTAAGGTTATACGAACACTCTTCAGGCTATTCCTTTTTCACGGTTTGCTTTTAGCTCTTTAAAGGGTTACGTGACAGAAGAGTGTGGTATCCAATGCATTGCAACACAAAGCGTTGGATACCTCTCTTCTGGCACTCAAAGGGTGTATGTGACGTACGCATCCACTTCTTCTGTTTGCCTGATGTACAATTCCTGTCGAATATATTCATTTTGGCCCATATGTAGAACACCAAAACTGGAACAATTCTCAGCAAAACCACATCACAGAGAACCAATAAAAATACCAAAATCCCCATTCAATTAAATGGAGCTTTTAACCCTTATAATGTTAGATGTCTTCAAAAAGCATTGCCTTACTGGATACGCCCATGCATTAACTCTTTGAGCACCAGAAGAGTACGCAATACATTGCTTTGCAGTGCATTGCATACCCCTCTGGCACTCAAAGGGTTGAAATGCACTTGAGCTTTGTGCATGCTGTCACTTTCTAAACCACCTATATATTTTTTTTTCTTTTTTTCAACAATAGTTTGACATAATTAGCTTTATTTATTTGTCCATTAATGCAAACGAGAGAGTACTTCCTGGTAGGAAATGGCAGTTGGGATGGGAACAAAGACAAGTAAATAAAGCTAAATATGTAAATGATTGTTATAAATAAAATAAAAAAAAATCAACCTAAATATACGTGCTTTTGAAAGCTCTTTCCAAAGCAACTCTTGGTTACAAAATAATATTTCCAGTTTAATCCCTTAAGGACCAGTGAAGTACCGGTACCATCATGGCAATTCTGCTCTTAAGGACCAGTGACGTTCCTGGCACATCATGGAATTTAGCTGCACGCCGTTTTGGGACCCCTGAATCCAATTTGCAAAAAATAAAAATGGTCCTTGACTGCCAGCTGTGGTCCTTAAAGGTTTAAAGCCATTTTATTATTCAGCAAAATCAGTCTAGACGGTCATTACAGGGATCGTTATATCAAAAATAAATGTCCATCTGATTGTCCAGTGTAATTTTCTATACTGAATACTCTGTTTGGAAACATTTGGCTTGAAAATCCAATTACAAGTTTCCCCTCCCACCCCTTTTGTGCACGTCCTGCTGATATCCCTTGAACAGAAAGATGGTTAAGACGGATTGCGACAAGGGGCAGTCTTGTATTGGCATAAGGAAAAACCTGACCACCATCATCAAAGGGGCAGTATTTTCTTTAAACTGACAGGCACAATATTGTCCCTCATTGCGATCTGTCTGGTGAAGCAACAGGCTTTTAGATCTGAGGGAATTCCAGAGTGACGTGCTCAACGGCAGGGGTGGGAGGGGGAAAGTTGTAATTGCATTTTCAACCCAAATATGAATGTTCGGAATATAGTATTCAGTATAGAAAATGACAGCGATCAATCAGATGGACATTGTATATCTATCTATCTATCTATCTATCTATCTATCTATCTATCTTCTATATATATAAAAGAATAAGCCTCATTGCATAATTTATGGTACCTCACACACAGAACATAATTTATGTCTCCTCAGAAAACACACATTGAACAGAATGCCTCATTACATAATTTATGTCTCATTAGGAGACACAACTCCCATTGGGTGATTCAATGGGGACATTACTGCTCCCATTGGGTGATTCAGTGGGGGCGTGTTTATCATACATGGAGTTGGCCTGCCCCCTCCAGCCCTCCCACCACTATCCAACTGACAAAAAAAAACATAGCTGCCACTTGCTCCTAAAGCAGGGGATATCAATAACTTCTCCTGGTCCACACACACTCTCACTCAGGATCATGACCCCACAAATACACTGTTTCACCTCCCACAGATAATTGTAACCCTCCATACACACTGTGTCACCTCCCACAGATAATTGTAACCCTCCATACACTCTGTATTTTATGGAAACATTACACCCTTGTACTGAAACAAACTCAGGGATAAACTTAATAGCAACTCTTATTTAACCCTTTGAGTGCCAGAGGGGTACGCAACACATTGCAAAGCAATGTGTTGCGTACCCCTCTGGCACTCAAAGGGTTAACTCTTTTCATCTCTTCAGTCACCTCACTGTCTGTTTTCAACTGTCACTCCTCCACTTCCTGCTTCCCACCCTTTCTCCTTAAAGGGAGAGAGATGCTTTGCTGTATGTTACAGAGGGCAAGCCTCAAACACCACTTTCTATTTGATCCCTCAGCATATTGCTATGTTGCCTCAACTGAAGAATCACTGTGTGTTATATTGCTATGTTACCTCAGCTTAAGTAAGGCGTTACTGTTCCCATTGGGTGATTCAATGGAGGAGTGATTTAAATCATTCAGGTAGTTAGCCTGCCCCCACTATACAGCCCGCCCACCACTATCCAAGTGACTGAAAAAACAAAATGGCTGCCACTCGCTCCTCCACCACAGACTCGCACACAAGCCACACACACACACACACACACAAAAGCCCCACACACAAACACACACACACACATACAAAAGCCACACACACACATACAAAAGCCACACACACATACAAAAGCCACACACACACACACACACATACAAAAGCCACACACACACATACAAAAGCCACACACACACATACAAAAGCCACACACACACATACACAAGCCCCACACACACACACACATACAAAATCCCCCCCCACACACACACACACACAAAAGACCCCTACACACACACACACACACACACAGAGTCCCCAGGGGTCCCTCCACCAACCTGAGGCACACAATGAGCTGATCCAACAAAGAGGGCGGGATCGGCTCCAATGTACCTTCATGTAGCTCGGAGGCAGGCAGGACCAGTGCCAAATCCTTCATGGTCCCCCTTTATGAAGCACAACACTCCACCCCGCAACAGCCCTGTCATGCGGCCCTTCAAGGAGCTCTCTACAAGAAGCAGCTGGATGCGGCTATTACCCGTGGCTGAGGGGCTGGAGACAGACCATGCTGGGGCCACTCTGTAGTACACACTCTTACACACAAGCTTCTTCACTGCTGCTCTCTGCCCGCTGTTACACACCTGCATTGTGTAAGTACCCTGGCACAAAAAATATACATGCCGCACTATAGCTGCTCCAACAACACACACCATCCCTGCTCCAATCACACACACCATCCCTCCTCAGTTCCTGCTGTCGGTGCCCGGGCTGCGTCCCTAGTAACGCTCTTAGCCGAGGCATCTTCCTGGCCAGGGAGCTGGGACGGCAGTTGTCTGTCAGCCTCTGAGTGTGCGTGTGCCGAGTCCACTTCAGGGACTGTGGACTCCATGATTCTCGCTACATACTGGGACAGCTGGTTAACCCTTTCAGTGCCAGAGGATTAAGCAACACAATGAGCAATGCCTTGCCTACCCCTCTGGCACTTACAGGACCGTAATAATATCTGTATATATGTGTGTGTGTGTGTGTGTGTGTGTGTGTGTTTGTGTGTGTGTACGCATGTATGTACGTGTGTATGTATGATCATTGCCTGTATATGTCACTGTATCTGTGTGTGTCTATGTATGTGTACAATATGATTCTTTCTGCTTCACACAGTACACAAAAAAAATCAGTCAATACAGCTAAATGAAATGTACAATACAAACACAAAAAATCTTATAATATACCTTCAACATGCCACCTACAACGTTTCAAACAAAAAATGCTACATAACACATACCCTACTACAATGACGGGCAACGCCATCACATATTACTAGCTTATTATATAAAAATTGCTATTCCTTTAAATGTGTACTAGTTTTATTATTCAACAATGATATTTTTCCATTTAACACAAGATAACAATCTAACTGCTGTTGGGTGTTTGTCATAGTGCAACTATAGATAGAAAATATTTGCAACAGAAAATTAACAGTCACCTTCTGGCAGCAAAATTGTTTTTATGTAGCAGATGGGAGAATTAGATCTGTCAAGTAGGGAGAGGTAAAAATTACAAAGGTTGAGCATTTTAAGCTCTCATACATACTTAGGAACAATTTATTAGAGAAATTGGCACCTTAATTGGAATAACTGGGAATGCATGTATAAAGACAACATTGCCGTAATCGTCAAACCTCCATTTCCAGAAAAAAATGAATTCTGAAAATATAAAAATGGCAGGTGCACAAAAGTATGAACCATTACAGAATGCTCTGGAACAGAGACTGCAAATGAAGCAGGTGTTATCTGCAGGGTCAGATTTTCCATGAGGCAGTAGGGTGTTTAATTTGTGGAGCATTTCATCTTTGGCCACTCCCACATTCTGAGTTGTGGGTGTAGCCATAGAATGCTCAGTGCCCCCCGTTTTACTGGCCAGTATTTAAGCACTTTGGTTCTATAAAGGCTTTCAAAGCCTTGTGAAGCAACGCACTGACCACTTTTTTAAAGCTGAACTACCACCTATTTTAAACTTTATGGCAAATAATTCCCCATTTGGTGACTAGCTGCTCAGTAGTGCTATTCACCAGAATATTTACCTGGTTAATGAGAATGATATCCTGCTCTGGGGCTGACAGGCAGTAGAGAGTGCAGACCTCTTTCCATAGTGACGTCTGCGCGTCTGCGCTGTCAGTCCCAGTCGGCTCTAGGAGGAGTTGCTGGGAGCTGTTCGGCGACAAAAGGGAATGACAGCGCAGGCGCGTGGACGTCACTATGGAAAGATGTCTGCGCTCTCTACTGCTCCAGAGCAGGGTGTCATTCTCATTAACCAGGTAATTGTTCTGCCGACTAGCATTACTGAGCATTCATGGGATTAAAAATCCTGATTAAATCAATGGGAATTTTTATTTGTTCCCCTACAGCGCAGTTTCTGTGCCCCAGAACTGCTCCACTTCTTTTTTCATTCAGGCACATATTTATAAAAATACAATTCTGCCCTTCTGGGGAATACCAACTGCACTGTGGGGGGCAGGGGACATAAAACTGCCCTTTGATTTGAATGTGTGTTGTCGACCCTTATAGTTGTAAAAATATCAATGTGCAAGGAAATCAGAGGATTTACTTGCACAATAGGCATTCTCCAATTGGCCATCGCTTATTCATCAATGAGAAATTGGCAGATTGATCTCCAACTTCTATCAGCCAGTTTCAAGATGACAGTTGGCATTCTAGGCTCTGGGGACAAATACATGAATATACATTTGATGCGTATGTGTATATTGCTGGAATGTTGGCATTTATGTTGGGAGATATAATGGATCATTGATGAATATCTGAAAGATAAAGAGCAGCATATCTGATATGCTGCTCTTCCTGCACCTGATGATTGCTGTGTTTGTAAGTCATAGTCTAAGGGTATTTTCTATCTTTGGTAACAATGGGTGGGGCTGGGGTTGGGTTATATGAAGAAGGGGCATGTGGCTCTTTATCTAAGAGCTCATTAGATGAATCAAAATTACAGGAGTTTATCAACTGTGACACATCAGGGTATATGTTAAAATCTTTTATGCCGTGTGATCCTCATTGACTTCCTTTTTGTCCGATGCTGTGGCACCTACACATAGCTAGTTTCATTGTACATGGCTGAAAATTATAGTGCAATTTTCAAATGCATTCGCTAAAAAATGTACATTAACTGTGGACACATGTATAGTATGTGTGTATAATGTGATTAAGAGCAACTTACATGTTTAACCAGTAGAAGACAATCACCACCACTCTGGGAGTAGCCACATTATATATGAACAGCCTAAGTTGTACAGGTGCATCTAAAGCTTTTTGTCTCACCTCCTGTAAGAGCTGAAGCTACCAGTGGTAGGCTTATTCCTATTGGTTGTGAAGGTTGGTATGACAATACAGCAGCCAATAGGAATCATTAGCTGCACCTCTTACCCTCACAACACCAGCCTTGGGGAGGAGATGCCCTTAGGGGACCTGTACATGGAGATGCTGTAAGTTTATATTTCTGAATCTACCAGAGGTGGAACTAGCAAGGATAAAACATTGTTTCTCACCATTGGTCCTTGGGAACACCAATAGGCCAGCTTTTCATGAGATCCCAGCTTAAAGCAGAACTATCACTCAAATTAACATCCCCCCGAAATCATTATGCGCATAGCGATATGCTTATAAATACTAGTATTATCCTAAGTCTGGTGTTATTGAGAAATCCAGCTTGTTCTGAGATTCTCAGACAGGCATCAGCGCAGACATCTTCGCAAACAGACATCTGTATACTTGCACCGTCCTCCTTGGTCTCCTCTAGGATTGGTGAGTAGGAGATACATTGTACCTTAAGGTACAGGACAGGACTGACTGTGCATGCGCACAGATGCCTCTACAGGAAGATGCCTGCCTATGCGTCTCAGAACGAGTTGAATTTCTCAATAACGCCAGACTTATTCAGAATAATACTAGTATTGGTATGCATATTACTATTTTCATAAAGATTTGGGAGGCACTTTAATTTGAGTGAAAGTTCCGCTTTTATCACAGGTGAATAACCAGTGGTCCAGTCATTGTGCTTTGATGTACTTATTAGGGATATCCTAAAAACATGAACTGTTGGTTTGCTGGAGCTGCAATCATGAGTTTCAACACACACACACATGAGATATATATATATATATATATATATATATATATATATATATATAAATATACTGCTCCAAAAAACACTAAGGGAACACTAAGATTACACATCCTAGATCTGAATGAATGAACGGACAACAAAATCACACAAAAATTCTCAATGGAAATCAAATTTATCAACCCATGGAGGTCTGGATATGGAGTCACACTCAAAATGGAAAACCACACTACAGGCTGATCCAACTTTGATGTAATGTCCTTAAAACAAGTCAAAATGAGGCTCAGTAGTGTGTGTGGCCTCCACGTGCCCATATGACCTCCCTACAATGCCTGGGCATGCTCCTGATGAGGTTGCGGATGGTCTCCTGAGGGATGTCCTCCCAGACCTGGACTAAAGCATCCGCCAACTCCTGGACAGTCTGTGGTGCAAAGTGGTGTTGGTGGATGGAGCGAGACATGATGTCCCAGATGTGCTCAATCGGATTCAGGTCTGGGGAACGGGTGTGCCAGTCCATAGCATCAATGCCTTCCTCTTGCAGGAACTGCTGACACACTCCAGCCACATGAGGTCTAGCATTGTCTTGCATTGTCTTGCCACCCCACACCATTACTGACCCACCGCCAAACCGGTCATGCTGGAGGATGTTGCAGGCAGCAGAACGTTCTCCATGGCGTCTCCAGACTCTGTCACGTCTGTCCCATGTGCTCCGTGTGAACCTGCTTTCATCTGTGAAGAGCACAGGGCACCAGTGGTGTATTTGCCAATCTTGGTGTTCTCTGGCAAATGCCAAACGTCCTGCACGGTGTTGGGCTGTAAGCACAACCCCCACCTGTGGACGTCGGGCCCTCATACCACCCTCATGGAGTCTGTTTCTGACCATTTGAGTGGACACATGCACATTTGTGGCCTGCTGGAGGTCATTTTGCAGGGCTCTGGCAGTGCTCCTCCTGCTCCTCCTTGCACAAAGGCGGAGATAGCGGTCCTGCTGCTGGGTTGTTGCCCTCCTACGGCCTCCTCCACGTCTCCTGATGTACTGGCCTGTCTCCTGGTAGCGCCTCCATGCTCTGGACACTACGCTGACAGACACAGCAAACCTTCTTGCCACAGCTCGCATTGATGTGCCATCCTGGATGAGCTGCACTACCTGAGCCACTTGTGTGGGTTGTAGACTCCGTCTCATGCTACCACTAGAGTGAAAGCACCGCCAGCATTCAAAAGTGACCAAAACATCAGCCAGGAAGCATAGGAACTGGGAAGTGGTCTGTGGTCACCACCTGCAGAACCACTCCTTTATTGGGGGTGTCTTGCTAATTGCCTATAATTTCCCCCTGTTGTCTGTTCCATTTGCACAACAGCATGTGAAATTGATTGTCAATCAGTGTTCCTTCCTGAGTGGACAGTGTGATTTCACAGAAGTGTGATTGACTTCGAGTTACATTGTGTTGTTTAAGTGTTCCCTTTATTTTTTGGAGCAATATATATATATATATATATATATATATATATATATATATATATATATATATATATATGTGTGTGTGTAACCCGAGTACCCAGTAAAAACGTGCTGATTACTACAGTCCTCTCAAGAATGTTATCTTTCTCACATTTTGATAGTAATAATGTTGCTAATATTAACCCCTTGCATTCTATATACATAACCGTGAAATGGAGATGCCTGAAAGAGCCAAGCAAGGACAAAATACTTATTTATGTATTTGTTCAGACCCCCCTTTTCAGCTATCTGATTTGACGGAGACCATGCCTTTGTACCCCAATAATGAGAAATGCCTGCTATTGTGTGTAGATCTATAATAGGATTGGGCTAACACATGGGAGCTGTAGTCCAGTAACCGTTGGAGGAAGGTTTCGGGTTTCCCCCTTCTGGTTTATGCACAGGTCCCTCTTTGTGTCACAGTGTACCTCACCTTAGTCCCAGCGTCGCTTGGCTGGGCGCTGCTGTATGCCTGGGGCTGGGTATGATGCTTCAGCATCATTTACATCATCTCTCCTGGCCTGCAGTCTAACCGTGTCTGGAGCCTCCAGTGGCCGCCCGTGTCCTCTACCTATGCGTCGTTGCTGATCCAGATGACACGAGTTTGGGCGCGAGTTTCGACGAATCTATATGTCCACTGCATCACTTACAGGCGCGAGGCAGCAGTATTGATGCAGATGAGGTTTTATACCTGTTTCCCTTGAATCTCCTTCTCCCTACTTCCTGGCTGGTGTATAAGAGGGCTCTGGACACTAGTTCATCTCCCTTACGTTGGTGTCTGATGCTGTTGTTTATTTCTTTTGTGCTCTCTGTGTATGACCTGGCTTGTCTGACCATCCATTCTGGTGATGACCTGTTGCTCTGTCTGACTATTCTTCCTCCATTATCCTTTGGCATAGTAGACACCCAATCTGGTGCAGACCCATGGCTCTGGCTGACTACCCGCTCTGTGTATGACCTAGGCTTGTCTGACCATCCATTCTGGTGCTGACCTGTGGCTGTGTCTGACTAGTCTCCCTGCGTTACCCTTTGGCATAGTAGACACCCAATCTGGTGCAGACCTGTGGCTCTGGTGGACGTTCCACGCTAGTATTGACCCCTGGCTAGTCCCAAGTACCGCGGGACCCTTACTATCGGCGTTGGTCGAGCATCCACTCTGTATTTCCCCATGTGGTCTCTACAAGTTTACTGACTGCAGGAGGGAGTCGGTAAGAGTCTCCCTTGTTCCTTATCCTGTGGGAGAACTCTGTAGCTGCGATATTGTGGTTACCATACGTGCTCTTCTGCGGCTACCATTGGCAATCTGCCTAGTGTCTAGCAGAGAGGTGTTCTCCACGTGGCCACCTATTTCTGGTAGGAAGCGTTGACTTTGCCAGTTACCCTGTGCGCATTCTTGTAATTTTATCATCTATGATATATTACTATTCAATAAAGGTAGTTTTATTATTACAGTACTGACTCCTGGTGTATTTTTGATAACGTGACACTTTGGTAATCACGGTTTTGCCGCTGCAAGGGGATTAAAATGTCAGCATCATCAACACTTGCTGTAGAGCATTTTCATAGATCTACCTTTGCATAAATGCTTTTTCATTTACAAAGGATGTAAGGCCTTTGATTTACAGTTAAATAATGAATGTAATATATAAACATTAAATGTAGCTTCTGAATCCTATTTTGAGTTTTTTTGTGCGCACTGAAAAGAATTTCCCAGAATCCTCATAGGCTCCTGTGCTTCACTCGGCTAATTCAACACTAGATTTATAATGAAATGGGATGTAATAATTCACTGGGGAGAAGTCTTGCAGGATTGAGTGACATTTGTCTATGAGTTCTGTGTAATACAGTGAAATGCCTTGGGAATGCTTGATCTTTTTATACAACAATTCATTCCACCCTACTCTGAATATAACCCTTTCAGTACCTTGCTGACACTGAGCTATAGAATTTCCTTCCCCGTCCCATCAGCTTCTCCTCAAGTCTTTCAATATTCAGGTGATCCATGAAAACTCACCTCTTCTGGGGAGTTTATCAACTGCCCCATAACTGTTATTAGCAAGCCCAGATCAATTCACCCTTGTGCATTTGTTTTTCCAACAGTAAACTGTATAAGGACCTCACTGGTCTCACATAACCTTTTCCCTTCCCTAAAAGTAATGCTGCACTGAAAATAGCTTTTCTCCCATCCACTCGTCATGGGAAAGCACTAAATTCTGGGGCATTCAATGGTTAAATGCATGGATGCTGTGCTTTATAATGCTGTCCATTTGCAGAATGGGTTATAGTTAATCATATAAGAATGTTTCTTTTTGTAATAGGACATATTCATACTCTTAACTTCAAGGACCTAATGCATCTAACTTATTATCTTATCTTTAGAAGCAGCAAAACAAACATCCTTTTTTTCCCTATTTTCAGATTTGTTTATAGTGACCTATTAATTTGTTTTTATATGCTGAAAATGAATTTTTTTACCCTATTAGAGATAATGAACTCTAGAAATAAAGAATAGTAATACTAGTATAGAAAAAAAGAATTCTATGGCAGAATGGTCATGGTGAAGCATAGTGTAGCCTATATATGAATCGTATTGACGTGCTGTTTTGTGAACAGAGAGCGTGACTATACTCAAGACTTTATTATTGCAAGCATATTACTTAACTATGCTAATTATATTGGATTTACTAGTGATATATTGTTACTATTATGTTTCTATATATCTATGGTATGTGTTTAATAAATACCTATACCTGTTTAATTATATTTGAAACTCTCACACTTTTCTTTATCTATATATATAAAAGAAGACTTTGTGCCTGGCAAAACACACCCAGGGGCGGCAGTAAAAAGGATTACTGCTGCCATTGGGTGATTCTGTGGGAGTGTGATTTCTGGCCTGCCCCCACTATCCAGCCCGCCCACCACTATCTAAGGCTGAAAAAAAAAATGTCTGCCACACACTCCTACACCACAGACACATGCACATGCCCTCCCACACACACACACTAGCAGACACATACACACATATACACACACGCACGCTGAGGATGATGGGAACAATGTTCAAGCTACAGCTGGAAGGCCATGGTCCAATCTGTATTATGCAGCTTCTTCATTCCCTGTCTTTGAGCCTACACAGCTCTGCTAATTACTACAAGTGAGCTGATTTCTAAACAGTCAGCAGGAGGATACTGGCTTGCTGAGAAAGTGGAAACAACGGCAGAGAGGTGATCAGGCAGTGCAGAGCAAGGCTTCAGCTGAGCTGGTAAATGGCAGAGACATGGATGTGACTGTATTTATATATTGCACAAAGAGAGAGAAAGAGAGCAGGTTGTTTGTTAGTCTGTCTGTAAGTAGAGGTGCCAGTTCCTGCAATCATCTCCATGCTGTACATAGCTCACTGTATAGCGTGTATGACAAACTATTTATATATGGTCTGGCATTGTATAGTATACAGTCTGTGTATAAGGACTGGCACTATACAGTATAGGAGGGACAGTCCCTGTTTGACACCCAAATCCCTCTGCTCCTCTATTTAGGAGATCACACGGTGTGGTGTATATACAGTAGGCTGACCAGACCTCACCTTTAACCGGGGACACATAGGAAATAAGCATATTTCAGGAGTGCACCAAAATCAAAGCAGCCCTGCAGTATGCATTTTTCATATGTGTCACTGGTTAAAGGTAAGGTCTGGTCAGCCTAATGTACAAGTGTATCAGATTGCTCCACATCAGTAAAACCCACGGTAATGTGGGTATAAACTTCTGTATATATCTGTTAAATTAGTCTGTGTAAAAAATACTTTCATCTTCTTCTAAATCATTCACTTACAGAAAGAGTAACTTAACCATTTCAGTGCCAGAGGAGATGCAATGCATTGCTTACCCCCTGGCACTCAAAGGGTTAAAAATTCTCTACAATGGTCTGGCACTGTATAGCAGTGGTTCTCAATCTGTGCCCTCAGTGGCTATTAACAGGCCAGGATTTTAGAATTTCCTTTTAAGAGCACAGGTGAGTTAATCAATATGACTGAGCCTCTGATCAACACACTTGTGTTCTAGCAGAGAAATTCCTAAGTCCTGGCCTGTTAGTGGCCACTGAGGGCATGGGCTGAGAACCTCTGCTGTATAGTATACAGTCTGCATGTGTCTGTGTATAAGGACTGGCACTATACAGTATAGGAGGGACAGTCCCTGTTTGACACCCAAATCCCTCTGCTCCTCTATTTAGGAGATCACATTGTGTGGTGTATATACCAGTGTATCAGATTGCTCCACATCAATAAAACCCACAGTAATGTGGGAATAAACTTCTGTATATATCTGTTAAATTAGTCTGTGTAAAAAAAATACTTTCATCTTCTTCTAAATCATTCACTTACAGAAAGAGTAACTTAACCATTTCAATGCCAGAGGGGATGCAATGCATTGCTTACCCCCTGGCACTCAAAGGGTTAAAAATTCTCTAAAATACACCACCAGCCACGCCCCCAGTAACACCACCGAAAACACAAGTGTCCCTCTTTGGCCATATGAAATGTTGGGAGGTATGTTACTTACACTGCTCACACTGTATGTATTTATGTTCTGATTTGCAGCTGTGTGTCACTGTTTGTGTTGTCAGTGCATGTGTGTGTATATGTGTGTGTTGCATGTGTCTCTGTCTATCACTGTGTGTACCTTTCTGACACGTACACCCTACGCTATAATTCACTATCATAACATTTATTTAAAAAAAAAGAAACATTTCCTGCATAACATGACGGGCAACGCCGTCCCAAACTGCTAGTACATTATATAATTAATGAATGTGAGATCATTCATTACACCTAATATCAGGGCAGGTAAGGTGAACTTGTACCAAGAGTAGGGTATAACTGCCCTAAGTCTTTGAATAGGAAGAAACGCACAACTCGTTACACATTTATCTGGCAGTCCATGTGGCTGGAGGCACTTACATCCTGTAGCACATACACAGTGATGTATGAGGCTTTCTGCTACCCTAGGCTCAACCACTCTCCCCCATACCCACTTTACCACTTCCTCTATTTGTCCATCCCCTTCCATAGGCATTACCCTGCATCCCAAAAGCAGGGATGATGAACCAGAGGTTCTTGAGGCCCCATCTTGAGGTCTACAACTATCTCCATACCTCCTGTGTATAGCAGGGTTAGGCAACAAGAGTTTGATCCTGAAGGGCCCCAGCTTTCTCAACCCTTCTATACAGGCCAAGAATTAAAGGGATAGTAATACTTAAAATGTAAAAAAAATATATATATATGTTGTAGGGTTTATCCCCCTGAGTAAAACAAGAGTACTCCCGCTGCTGAAAGGTGTTTCATTCAAAAGTTATTCATTTTCAAAGTTGAATTTTGTAGGTGCAATATCACAGTGGCTTGAAATTGTACAGTGGTGCTGTTGCTACATGATCCTATGGACAACTCTGGTCCCGGGACCATAAATCTCCACAGGATGGTGTAGCAACAGCGCCACTGTACAATTTCAGGCCACTGTGATATTGCACCTACAAAATTCAACTTACTCAGGGGGATAAACCCTACAACATATTTTTTTTTACATTGTAAGTATTACTATCCCTTTAACTGAACTGAACACACTGTGAGTCATATGAGGCTAGTAAGGAATTCCCACACTCTGCAACTAGAGTAATTAGGTGAGTATAGGAAACATTAGAAAAATACCTGGGTGATATAAACGAACAAGCGGTTGTCAGAAACTCCCAGACCCAAGTAAATTGTGCAGCTATCTGAGTCAACATTAATCTTTTAAGGACCAGCAGGCTGTACAATGAGATACATACCACTCTGGTCCTCAAAGGGTTAATATACAGAGAATGAGATCGTACTACATAACTATCCTGATTCCTTAACTTATTTCAAGGAACGTTATCTCGCCGTGCTATTCTGAGGTCTCCTTTCTGTATTCTGGCCGGGGTAAGGCTGCTTTGCAGTGAAGTGTGTGCCTGATTCTTCTCCCAGTCACATGAATGTGGTGGTATGCAGAGGTTTTGAGCAGAGTATAAAGTGTGTGAAAGCAACAAAGCTGCAGATTCATTCTTCACAGCATTACAAAACCAAAAAATGCTTTGGCCAATAAATAACTCTATGCCTAATATGTTACTGCCCGTGCACCTTCCGTGTCCCAACCTGGCTTCCTCTAGACTGTAAGCTGTCAGGAGCAAGACCTTCTGAAAAAGAAGTTGACAGTTTGTTACAGTGTAGATCATTTGCTTAAAGGGGAACTACCACCCGCTTAGTAGCGCTAGTCGCCAGCAATATTACCCGGTTCCAAGTGGCTCCAAAAGGGACTGACAGCGCAGGCGCACGGACGTCACTATGACGAGATGTCCGTGCTTCCTGCTCCTGTGACCGTCGTAAAAATGCAAAAATCTTTGGAACCAGGTAATATTGCTGGCGACTAGCGCTACTAAGCAGCTAGTCGCCAGATGAAGACTGATTTCAGATTAAGTTATTGCGTGGTGGTAGTTCCCATATAAAGTGGATCTATCACCACTTTACAAGTTATGTCCAGTAGGTAGGTTTCTAAGCAAATAAGTTTAAAAGGTTACTTTTTTTTTTTTTTTTTTTTTTTTTTTTTTAATTTGTGCAAAAAATAAGTTTTACATTTTGCCCTGCATCCTACTTCCGGCTAAACTGCTCTTGCTGCAGTTTGCCGCTCTGCCTATGCTTCTGGCACTCTCTCCAGCATCCTCAGGTGAAAGATGCGTTCTGTTAGCAAGCTGGAGCGATCTCATTGGCTAGATATCGATCTCTGCCAATGAGATCGCTACAGCTTACTAACAGAATGCCTCGTCATCGGAGGATGCTGGGGAGAGTGACGGGAGCATATGCAGAGCGGCAAACTGCGGTAAGAGCAGTTTAGCCAGAAGTAGGATGCAGGGCAAAAGTTAAAAATTATTTTTTGCACAAATAACGTTTTTTTTTTTTTTTTTTTTTAAATAACCTTTTAAACTTGTTCGCTAAGAAACCTACCTACTGGACATAACTTGTAAAGTGGTGATAGATCCACTTTAAAGCTAAAAAAACGGCATTTTTTCACTCACTTGGGGCATAGTTGAAAATGGTATCCACGGGTCTTGTCTTAATCTGGATCAACAAAAGATATCAGGCTGTGCAATGCATTGTGTACCCTCCATCACTCATAGGGTTAATCCATGTGAATGGTATATACCTTTTGTAGTCTGTTGGGTACAGCTGAGTTCATAGCAGATATTTGAAGATATTTTTCATATGTATAAAATTGCTGCAGATATGACTATTACACTTATTTTCAGTCCCTATGAGGCTGTCACAATTTATTATTATTATTTTTTTTTTATGTGTGTGAATCCAGTTCAAATTGAATCTGCAAAAATGCTCTCTGAACAAATGAAGGACTGTTTTCTATTGCAAGTGATAAATATTACCTCTGGTTGTACATCACAAATGATCACTGAAGTTTATGGGGAATTTATACATAAAACCAGTAATAGTTATTAACTGACTACTGAAAGGAAAAATCATGACCAAGGTTTGTCTTCCAAAGTAACTGACCTTTGTCTCAAATCCAGTCTATCCTTCCAGTCCAACCCCCAGCAGACACAAATCACATTCCTGTCTGCTTGCAGTATGTGTTATACTCCTCCTTCCAGCTGGTGGTATCTCCCCAAACCCAGGCCCTAATAATATCCCCATATGTCACCACCCGCACCCACTTTCTTCCCCATTTCTCAGAGGCTCTAATATTTCTAACCTCCCCTCCCACTTCCTGCCTAGCCTTTCTCATGTGTTCTACTGAATGTCCATGCTCTTACTAACAAATCTACTGTCATACATGACCTTTTTTGCGCACTTGCACTCCAGCTTCTTGCTCTTATTGAGACCTGGCTCTCCCAACATGATTCAGCTATGGAGGCTGCAGTCTCACATGGATGACTGTACTTCTCACACACACAGTGGGCTGAGGTGGTAGCACAAGTGTACTTCTTGCTTCCTCGTATCCCTTTCAGCAGATACCTAGTCCCCCATCCCTCTCCACTAGGGTTGCCACCCAGCCGGTAAAAAAATTGGCTTCTGTCCAATGTTAAGTCTATGGAGGGAATGTCATGGCCGGTATTTTTTTGAAGAAAAGGTGGCAACCCTACTCTCCACTAACACACACAAAGATTCACTCCCAGTTTTCTCCATATCCCCTTTCCCACTCTCTGACCATCATCTCATAACCTTCTCCACAACCCATTCTCTCCATCCCCCACCAACTACGACCCAGCATAACAACCACAACCTTCACTCTATAGACATCTCCACCTCATCTTCTGCATTGCACTCCAACCTCTCCACCTTCAACACTCTTTCCGAACCTGACAGCTTTGTAAAATCCAACAACCTCCTCTCCTTAATCTGTATGTGTCCCTCAAACCCACGCCCTTGGTTTAACTCACAAACACGCATTCTTTGCTCCTGTACCCGCACTGCTGAATGCTTGTGGAGGAAGACTCGCTCTCATGCAGACCATCCATTACAAGAGGAGATCTTATCATAATGTACAAGTATTTGAGAGGTCAATACAAGGATCTCTCTAGTGAGCTATTCATCCCAAGGCCTGATCAAATAACCAGGGGACAGCCCTTGAGATTAGAGAAAAGGAGGTTTTGGCTTCAGCAGAAGAATTTTTTTTTTTTTTTTTACAGTAAGGTCTGTTAAATTATGGAATTGGTAATGGCAGATACAATGGATACATTTAAGAACAGATTAGATACATCCCTGTCAAAAGGGAACATACAGAGTTATACTGTTTATTAGTATGCAAATCAGGAAGTTCTGATAAAGACTAACTTATTTGGCAGCAGGAAAGCTATATAATCCTCAAATCTCTGGGTTATGAGGCGAAGGTTGAACTTGATGGACTTGTGTCTTTTTTTCAACCAAAATTACTATGTTACTATTGCAAGATACTTTCACACTGAATTCAACTGGTTTTTGCTACCCTATTTTCCATAAGGCCTCTCACTGGTATTAA
The DNA here is from genome assembly GCA_037306005.1 of Rhinophrynus dorsalis. NCBI lineage: Eukaryota > Metazoa > Chordata > Amphibia > Anura > Rhinophrynidae > Rhinophrynus > Rhinophrynus dorsalis. Next base: position 663,048,150 of record CM074718.1, on the reverse strand, counting down.
AAAGATACCCCACTGAAGGAAATCTAAACTGAGAGGTCTGGATGGGATTTTTGCAGCTGAAATAAGAAAAGAACATAGTCTCCCTATTTAAATATCTTTATGTAATTAAGAGACGTGGGGACAAAAATAGAAACTCAGATCAGATTTATTTTTGGCCCCTGAATATGCTACAGTACTCCACTTTTGTCCTGGGAAGTACTGCACCTTTAAAGGGGGTCTATCACCCCTATACAAGTTAGTCTTAATAGATAGGTTATATATTAAATAGGTGTAATATTGTAGTTTTTTTTTTTTTTTTTTTTTTTTTTAAATCGTTGTGTAGCTGAAATCTAAAGAAACATACAGAATGTGAGAGGCTTCTGGGAATGAACAGCAGCACAATGGCCTGTTCTGCGGCTAGTCACCGCCCAGAAGCATCACGTTTTAGCTCTCTAGTGCCATTACAGAGGAGAAATTTCCACATACATATTAGAATAATCCCACCCAAAGGGGTGGTCCAGTTCCAAAATGACGGGCAAGACCCCCCTGCACGGGAACACCAGCTAACCCCCCGACGTACGTTTCGGCCTAGTTGGGCCTCGTCAGGAGGGTACAGCTGGATATATAAAACATGATGCTTCTGGGCGGTGATTAGCCGTAGAACAGGCCATTGTGCTGCTGTTCATTCCCAGAAGCCTCTCACATTCTGTTTATTTTGAATACACTTAGGGGGTATCCCTAAGTGTGAAGGGTAATCCAGACATGGACCCCTTGCTCACAGTGCCTAGGGAATCCAGCTTTACCCTCCTGATGAGGCCCAACTAGGCCGAAACGTATATCGGGGGTTAGCTGGTGTTCCTGTGCGGGGGGGGGGACATGCCCGTCTTTTTGGAACTGGACCGCCCTTTTGGGTGGGATTAGTCTAATATGATTGTGGAAATTTCTTCTCTGTAATGGCAGTAGAGAGCTATAACGTGATGCTTCTGGGCGGTGACTAGCCATAGAACAGTCCATTGTGCTGTTGTTCATTCCCAGAAGCCTCTCACATTCTATTTTGAAATCTAAAGAATAAATACTGCCCTGCACAATATTTCCGGACAGACTGCGGTTACCTGCTCTATACTGCAGTCTGTCATTCTGTCTCTGCTCCCTTCCCTCTATCCAGGCTCCTCCAATGACAGAGATGTCTGCCTGTAATCTGAAGCAGTCTCATTGGCAGAGATCTATATCTAGACAATGATACCGTTCCAGCTTACAGACACAAAGCCTACGTCATTGGAGGAGGCCGGATAGAGGGAAAAGAGCAGAGGCAGAGTGACAGACTGCGGTATAGAGCAGGTAACCGCAGTCTGTCCGGAAGTAGGGCACAGGGTAGTATTTACTCATTAGATTTCAGCCAAACAGCGATTTAAAAAAAATAAAATACTACAATATTAGACCTATTCACTATATATCCTACCTATTAAGACTAACTTGTATAGGGGTGATGGATCACCTTTAACCCTTTTTATGCCACAGTTATCTGTAATGTGTTGGGATAATCTCTGGCATCCAAGGTGTGAGATACCTGCTTTCTAATTTAAACCCTTGTCTGACATGAGATCACGCAGGGATCTAAAAGGCTCAGCACAGTCAGTTTTGTAGGAACGACTGAATATAAATCAAAGAGAAGGCTATAAAAATTATGTATCGCAGCAGCTTAGAAAAAAATCAATTTTAATGATTAGAGAATTGCATTTCTATCAGACGTGCACTTCTTCTTGTTCACTCATATTTATTTCTTAAGGAACAGAATGCAAACCGTTTGCCAGATGTGTCAAGACCAAACCATTCCCGGAGGAGAAGATAAAGATAAAATGCAGCCGGCTTGTGCACTTTGATTTTCAGCTTAAAGGGACAGCGTGCCTAGCAAAATCTAGGGGGAAATGAATGCTCCATAGATTTGTTACGTAAACTTTCATTAACACCTTATGGACCAGCGGTTCCGGGGTGTGTGGACATTTAAGGACCAGATAGGGAAGTGTGCCAGCACGCCGAATGAGGGACTGAAACAGATCGCTCCGGTCTTGGAGCGATCAACGTCAGTCCCCGGTATTACTCACCGCATTCCTGCAGGAGCGAGGTGAGTAAAAGTATGTGACGTACCAGGACTGTCACTGGTCCTTAAGTGCCGGACCAGCGTGACAGTCCGGGTATGTCATCAGACGAGAAGGGGTTAAGGGGACAGTGGTACCATACACTTAGGTCTGGAAATATTTGGACACAGTTTTCATAATTTTGGCTCTATACGTCATCACAATGGATTGGAAATGAAGCAACTGAGACGCAGTTGAAGTGCAGACTTTCAGCTTTAATTCAAGGGGTTAAACAAAAATATTGTATGAAATGGCTAGGAATTGCAACCATTTTTATACACAGTCCCCTTATTTCAGGGGCTCAAATGTAATTGGACAAATTAACACAATCATAAATAAAATGTTCATGTTTAATACTTTGTCAAGAATCCTTTGCAGGCAATGATTGCTTGAAGTCTGGAATGCAAGGACTTAACAAAACACTGGGTTTCCTCCTTTGTGATGCTTTGCCAGGCCTTTACTGCAGCGGTTTTCAGTTGTTGTTTGTTCGTGGGTCTTTCCGCCTTAAAGAGGAACTTTCACCTAAGCACAAATTTGCTTTAATCCATTTATTATACCGATTGTAACTGTGCTGGGTTTTGTTTAAAAAAAAAAAAAAAAGAGACAGAAATGAAGTTTGAGGGTTTACATTTCCCCTCTTGACGTCTTCTCATTCTGATCGGCAGAATTTGTGCCGATGAGAATACAGGAGAGATCCTCCTCCCCGCTGGTTTGTCAGTAAGCTGGAGAACTCTCATTGGCAGAAATCAATATCTAGGCAATGAGAGTACTCCAGCTTATTGACAGACCAGCGTGGAGGAGGATCTCCTGTATTCTCATCGGCAAGATGGTGCCGATCAGAACGAGGAGAAGAGGGATAAAGTTAACCCTCAAACTTCATTTCTATCGTGTTTTTTTTTTTTTAAACAAAACAAAACCCAGCACAGTTAGAATCGGTATAATAAGTGAATTAAAGCAAACTTGTGCTTGGGTGAAAGTTCCGCTTTATGTTTTGTCTTCAGCAAGTGAAATGCATACTCGATTGGGTTGAGATCAGGTGGTTGACTTTGCCTTTGCAGAATATCCCACTTCTTTGCCTTAAAAAACTCCTGTGTTGCTTCTGCAGTATGTTTTGGGTCATTGGCCATCTGTGAAGTGAAGCCCCGTCTAATCAACTTCGCTGAATTTGGCTGAATGTGAGTAGACAATATATCCCTATTCACTTCAGAATTCATCTGCTTCTGTAACAGGAGTGGCTAAATCAACGGTTTGGTACATTCTGAGAAAAAAAGAACACACTAGTGAGCACTGAAACACAAAAAGGCCTGGAAGTCCACTGAAGACAACAATGTTCGATGATCATAGGATCCTTTCCATGGTAAAGAAAAACCCCTTCACAACATCCAGCCAAGTGAAGAACGCTGTTCAGGAGATAGGCATATCATTATCCAAGTCTACCACAAAGAGAAGACTTCACAAGAGCAAATACAGAGGGTTCACCACAAGGTGCAAACCATTCATAAGCCTCAAGAATAGAAAGGCCAGATTAGACTTTGCCAAAGAACATCTAAAAAAGCCAGCCCAGTTCTGGAACAGCATTCCTTGGACAGATGAAACCAAGATCAACTTGTACCAGAATGATGGGAAGAAAAAAGTATGGAGAAGGCTTGGAACAGCTCATGTTCCAAAGCATACCACATCATCTGTAAAACACTGTGAAGACAGTGTGATGGCATGGGGATTCATGGCTTCCGATGGCACTGGGTCAACTAGTGTTGACTCAAATGAAGAATCCCATCACACAAATGATGTCATCATGAATGATTGTGATGTCATTTATGTGCCGTATCAACTAGACCATCAGATACATTTTTTTCCTTTTACACAGGAGCAAGGAGGGAGCATCATTAAGACCCTAGATCTAAGCCCCTTGCTCCCATCCCCCACTTCGAATGGGCCCAGAATGCTTTGTAAAAGAGGATACTCTTGTATATTATTAGGGCCAGATTTACATCCCTTGCACCCTAGGCAAGGTACTCCTAGGCATCCTTACCTTTGCTTATGGCCACACCCACCACTCCTCATAGGAAAAGTCCTCCACTGTCTTCTGGCATAGAAAACACTTGGTCTATAACAAGCAAGGATGAAAGAGGAAAAAAAAAAAAAAAAGATTTAATGCTTTGGTTGCTAGAGAGATCTGGTGCATTTCTTTGCAATGGATTGGAGATCTTCCTAGCCTCCAAAAAATTAAATAGCCTATAAAGGACTATAATACTGGTGCAGGTACATTAAAATTGACCTGATCAAACACACAGTTCAGAATGTGGGTGTGGTCACCACAGCTGAGGCTCCACCCCTCAGAATTTGGCACTCTAGGCAGTTGCCTTCTCTGCCTATTGGGAAATCTGATCCTGTGTTTATAATATTGGGTGATGTAGCAGTCGCCCAATATTATAATACAGTATAGGATGGGGAGGACTAAGGGGCTCTTAAAGAGCCGCCCTTGCACCTACAATTTTGGGGCTACACTCGTTTGAGAGTGTCTGGTTGTCTAATCTCTTGGGGCTGGATTCTATTGCAGGTGATAAATGTTACCATCCGTTTTATCAAACATTTTCCTATTGAAGTCTATGTGGAAACCTGGAGATAAAAGCAGAGATAAAATTAACACACACAATAGAATCCAGGCTAAGATCTCTCCAGGGGCCCTAAATTCCGCTGGTTTTTGTTGCCAGTTTTTCCATCACACCTCCCACTGAAGGAAATTTGAAGTATGCTATTTGGGTGGGATTTTAACAGCTAAAAGAGCTGTCAGTCACCTATCTTTGTTAGGCTTTCTTAATTTAACACTATATTAACCCCTTAAGGAACAAGGATGTAAATGTACATCATTGGATATGCGTGTCTAAAGGAAGTACATGTACATCATGGAATTCAAGGGTCCCCGCGTGGCTGCATGCCCTTCGGGGACCTCTGATTCCGATGAGACAAAAAAATATTCCGTGGTCCTTAAGTGCCTGCAGCACAACCGCGTGGTGGGCCCTAAGGGGTTAAATAATTAGCCTTAAGTATTTGTCAGTTTATGCAAATTAACTATATTTATTTATTTAAATGTATGTTCAATATATAGCTTTATTTATTTGTTAGCTTTTGCAAATTGGCCTGAACTGGCTGACATATCCTCATGGGCCAGATACCAACATTTCACTCTCCCTCCCAACTGCCGGAACTACTGTCTTGTCTGGAGAGTTCATATCGCCTGCATTTACATCCCAGGCAAGGCATTCTAGGTCTCCTTAGCTCCTCCCATGGCTACAACTCCATTCCTCACCTGACCCCAGCCCTAGTTCCATTCACTGTTTTCCGGCACACAAAATACCCTAAGCCTATAATAAGAAAGAATGAAAACGTTTTAACCCCTTGGTTTCTGGAGATCTCTCCAATGCATTGCCAAGCAATGCACTGGAGATCTCACTAGCATCCAAGAAGTTAAATAATAGCTAAGAGGTATAAAACTGGCAGAGGAATATTGGGATTGTTCTGGCCACACCCGCAATTCAGAATGTTGGTGCTTCCAGCACAGCTGAGGCACCACCCCTCAACATTTTTAGCTCTGAGAAGTTGCCTAATCTGTCTATTGGGAAATCCGGGCCATGATAGCAAGGGAACACCAATTGCTGCAACTTACCTGCGCTCATGAGTTGTATACAGTTAACTTACCTGTGTACAAGCAGGGAATTCCTAAAGACATTGCCTGTTAGGTACCCAGAAGGAAAGGGTTAGGAACCACTGCAGTAGAAAGCAAGGGTTCTAAGGTATTTTGCAACAGGTCTTTAAGAGATCACAGGGTTTGTCTGTAACAAATTAAGGGCTGGATTGTTTTGCAGGTGGTAAATGTTACGATCAATTATATCTTCCAGAAAGGTTTGTGTTAAATTGGATCTGTCACCATAAATCTGTTTCCATATTTGAAAACTTTATTCAGAAGACCTTCACTTCATTTGAAAACTGTCTTAACTAAAAATCTGGCAGATGCACAATTTACGAGATACTGATACTTTAGCATGAGAGACTATGTGGATGCTATATTAACATAAATTAGAATGTGGTTGTTCCCTCACTTAAAGCTTTCAGTTACTAATAAGTCGCCCTTGAATTATTAAACATATGGCGACTAGCATCCTAATTCATGTATTACCTCTAAAGTGCCGCATTCTAAAGAAATCTTTCATCTTGGGAGACTGACGGGCAGGTTAGTGCAGTCTGCCCGCCTGCGCCGTCAGTCATTCCGGATACCATGCGGTACGCTGCAATATTTCTTACAGGAGACCGGGACTGACAGCGCAGGAGTGCAGACAAGATGTCTGAGCTGATGCCTGGCTTCTGGTCTCCTAAGATGAGATTTCTTTAGAGTGCGCCACTTTACAGAGGTAATACATGTATTAGGATGCTAGTCACCATATGTTTAATAATTCAGGGGCGACTTATTAGTAACTAAAAGTTCCACTTTAAAGAGACAAAACTATGAATATCTCTGAAAATATGCACTGCTGATTGTTTGGCTGAAAAGATTACATAGTCTGTTTTAATGAAGTTTTCAGATATGCAAACTTGAATTTAACGGGATACGAACACAAAAATAAGCTGTTATATAAACTTAATGTCCAAAGACGTGCTGGAGCTGTCACAGATTTCAGTTCTTTATGGAACAGTGATGCTCCCGGCATGCCACGGGTTAAACGATCACAGCACACCTCAGAGCACTGTGATCATTCCAGAGAGGCTGTAACTGACTGCTCTAGGACTGGAGCAGTCTGTTTCAGCCATTCCCCATTGAGCCGGTACATGTGATCTCTGCTACCGGTTGAGCCAATGACAAAGGCAATATATGCTATACTTGGCCTCTGTCTCTGTCAGTGGCAAAATGGCAAAAGAGGGGATCAGTTTTACTTTAAACTGCTGGTGCTAGGGGGCGGACTAGGGTTAGATCGATCTGATCTCTAAAAAGTGGGGCAACAGGGAGGGAAAGAGGGACATGGGGATTTTCGCCTCACCTTGACAGTACCCCCCTCAAAGAAACCCCCCCCCAAAAAAAACCAAACACTTGTCATACCTTTTATCCAGTCACTGTTAAAAATACACTAACTGAGCACAAAACATTGCAGAAAAACCTTTCCCTCCTCCCCCATTTTTTAATACTATAATCATGGGTTATACCCATAAACATAAATATAATATGGGTTATACCCATAAACATAAATATAATATGGGTTATACCCATAAACATGGCATAAAAAGAAAGGCCTACTTATCTTTTAACTCTTTGAGTGCCAGAGAGGTATCTAACACATTGTGTTGCAATGTTGGATACCTCCCTGGCACTTAGGATTAAAAACCAGAATATCATTTTTATGTGTGTGTACTAAAGGAACTGGGGGGGGGGATTCCAAAAATTGCTCTGGTCCTCTAGTGTAAAAGAGAAACCCTGGATTTTAACCCCTTACGGACGTGCCAGGACCATCATGGCTGTCTTACACTTAAGGACCAATGACGGTCCTGGTGCGTCATGGAATTCAGGGGTCCCCGTGTGGCAGCATGCTGCTTGGGGACCCCTGAATCCAATGGCGGAGGGGTGGGATGCACCATGGTCCTTAACTGCTGGCCGTTAAGGAATTAAATAACCTGTATTTCTTGCAACTATCATTAAAAAAAAAAAAGTCTTTGAATTCTAAGGCCTAAAATCTAATCTTGAATATGTGCTGAGGAAGCAGATATTCCTGCCTTTTCCAGAGATCCGGGCCTCCCATTGATTGTCCAGGTGTCTGTGAATGGACTGAGGTAAGATCAGTCTTTCTGACACGAACAGCAATAAATTAGTTGAAATTATTGTTTATCTCGAAGTACAAACAGTACAGACACTGTTTCTTTAACATGGTATTCTATTTATCTGAAATGTGTCCAACGAAGTGGTGACCCTTAGCCGCAATGCATTGTGGACCCCTTTGGCAGGCCAAGGGTTAATGAATTGCAAATGAGCACATAGGACAGTTTATTTTTGTGTTGAGTGCTTGCTGTCACGTATTGTGGAAATATTAGAACAGAAGACTAAGAAATCATTGTATGAAATAATTTACGTAGCCCTTCTAATATAAGGCAACCTTTCATGTGATGATCGAGTTCCCAGTGGAAATATCACAAAGGAACTATATTAATCTCTGCATGTGATATTTACATATTTTTCTATTTAAAACTTTATCAGAGTAACAGAGGACTTAGAAATGAAAATTAAGGCATTGGCCTGAATTAACTGAATTAACTCCTTAAAAAAAAAAAAAAAAAAAAGGGAGTTCATAACCATTTTGTTTGTATGTACTGATTATCAGAAATACGTGTCTTTTGGTGCAGGAGTCCTAAAATGTGCCATAAACACACTCTTCCCATTATCTTGAAGCCAGCTACGTGGCCAGATTTGATGGACTGATAAACCTTAAAAGGATAGTAATGTTTTACAATAAAAGCAGCTCCTATTTCAACACTGTCAGAGTTGTAGTTCAAGAGTAATTGAATGATAAAGTATCCTCCTCCCGTCCCTTTTACTGATGTAACACTGCTCACCTCAGAGCAGAAAGACTGTCCGGATGGATTGCAGAGAGGGACAATCTTCAGTGAGTATAAGGAAAAACTTTAAAAACCTGACAAGGTGGGGAGGGTTTTCCTTATGTTCGCAGTAAGAAGATTGTCCCTTGCTGTGATCTGTCCGGTCCCAGGACAAGATTCCACATCTGAAGTGAGCAGTTACACTAGGTAAAAGGGGCGGGAGGGGGATACTTTATCATTCAATTACTCTTGAACAACAACTCTGACAGTATTGAAATAAGAAAAAACACACAATAGGAGAGCGCTGTTGTATCTTGTGACTATCTCCATTTTATCAATATAAACACATAATCAATCCGTGTACTTACTTAGAACCCATCGAGACCGGAGTAGATGGATATACTACCAGTCTTAACGTTTGTGGGGACAAATCATGCTGGTCCTCCCCACACGGACCTCACAGCGAATGGCACTGCAGATGGTTGCTCACTCCAATGGCAAAAACCCAAATAGGAACGTATTGACTCAATTCAATGTTATTTAATTCATAAAATTTATACAAAAGAAGCAAAAAGTATAAATGTATTGTTTAAATATTTCCTATACACCCTCAACGCGTTTCATGATCCACTGACCATGTCATCAGGAGGCTATCAAGAATTATACTGAGCAACCGTTGGATATATATAATATCTAACGGTTGCTCAGTATAATTCTTGATAGTCTCCTGATGAAATGGTCAGTGGATCATGAAACGCGTTGAGGGTGCATAGGAAATATTTAAACAATACATTTATACTTTTTATTTGTTTTTGTATAAATGTTATGAATGAAATAATATTGAATTGAGTCAATATGTTCCTATTTGGGTTTTTGCCATTGGAGTGAGCAACCATCTGCAGTGCCGTTCGCTGTGAGGTCCGTGTGGGGAGGACCAGCATGATTTGTCCCCACAAACGTTAAGACTGGTAGTATATCCATCTACTCCGGTCTCGATGGGTTCTAAGTAAGTACACGGATTGATTATGTGTTTATATTGATAAAACGGAGATAGTCACAAGATACAACAGTAATCTCCTATTGTGTGTTTTTTCTTGTCTTATGCCGAGGGATATATGAACAAGATCCGTTCGACATTGAGGACAGAGCAGCAGTATTGAATAACCTGTGTGGAGGCAGTATAGTATCCTCCATATGCTTGAAGTGCTACTATATTGAATATATAAGTAGCATTGCTGAAATGTGAGCATAATTCTCACCAATGAAGAATTGAATGCAAACTCTGCTTTTCCAGAAATACTATACTATATTTGGCTCCCTTCTTTCGTTTTTGTCTTTTTTAAGTATTGAAACACTCTCCATGGCCCAAATACTATGAAGATTAATCAGAGCTGCTTTTATTTTGAAACATTATTATCCCTTTAACCCTTTGAGTGCCAGAGGGACATGCAACACATTTCTTTGCAGTGCGTTGAGTACCCCTCTGGCACTCAAAGGGTTAATGCAGATAATTGATTTTATTCTGAGATTAACAACTTCACATTTTCTGTTAATGCAGACTTACCTCATTTGTCAATTTACCTCAATTAGGAAACTCACTGCTCTATATTTCATCTGGATCAGGCATCAACCAAACAGTCAATAAGTCACGCATAGCTGCCTACAGATCCAATCAGACCGGTTATGAATTTTAGAGCCTGTGCTCCAAAAACGTTTTTTGTTTAACAAATTCTGACTTTTAGAACAAAATATTTAAAAGGTAAACTTTTTTTAATGACAAAATATTAATTGTAGGATGTTTCCTGCTGAGTAATATATGGGTACTCACACTGCTGAGAGATGCATATTTCCAAAGTTATTACAGTTTACACCTGTGCTTTTTTCACATTAGCAGTGCCTCCTTGTAGTCAAATTCCAAATAGTTATTTTGTTACATTTTAATGGAGAGGAAAGTGAGCGACATACAGTTCTCCACAGAATGTGATAGAAACTGTTGCATCACTTCCTGTCAGAACTATTGGGAAGTAAACGCACAGAAAATTCACTTCTTGATGATTTGAACGGTTATATAATTTGAATAAAACAACTGAGAGCAGTGGGAGTGACCTTGTATTACTCAGCAGGAAAAGCTCTATAACACAAGGTTTTCATAAAAAAAAGTTTACTGCTCCTTTAAAGGAATAGTAATGTTTCACAAAAACAGCAGCTCCGATTAATCTTCATAGTATTTGAGCCATGGAGAGTTTTATTTCAATACTGTCAGAGTTGTAGTACAAGAGTCATGGAATGATACAGTATCCCCCTCCCTCCCCGTTTACTGATGTAACACTGCTCACCTCAGAGCAACAAGACTGTCCGGATGGATGGCAGAGAGGGAAAATCTTCAGTGATCATAAGGAAAAACCTGACAAACCTATCAAGGGGGTCAGGGTTTTCCTTATGATCACAGTAAGAAGATTGTCCCTTACTGTGACCTGTATGGTCCCAAGACCAGATTCCACATCTGAGGGGAGGTGGCTTATACTAGGTAAAAGGGGCGGGAGGGGGATACTTCACCATTCAGTTACTCTTGAACTACAACGCTCACAGTACTGAAATAACACTCTCCATGGCCTAAATACCATGAAGATCAATTGGAGCTGCTGTTTTTGTGAAATATTACTATAACTTTAAACTTCCCACTGATGGTCAAAAAGCAATCCTCTAGGAATGGAAACTTTACTGGCAGTGGCATCTCCAGCATTTATATTTAGGGTGGGCACACGGGGGGCCAGGGACAAAAGTAGGGAGGCAATTATAAAACATTTGCTAAAGGATCTTCTGCACACATCTGCACAAATTCACACAGCCATGCCAGTACTGCTACTGTAAAAATATAAGGTTTGATGAACATTCTTAATACTCATGTCCTCATTGTTTAAAAGTGATTTGAACCATGTCATATTGCAACACAGTTACTTTTTTAATAGACAAGTTTTTTAATGGACAACTGAGATATCAGATTGTGGTGGTCTCACCCGTTACCGTGACTGCTCACTGCTTACTTGCTCAAGCTCAAAACTTGCTGCGGCTGCTGCCCCAGTGCCACGCCGCATACAGCAGTCAGGTGTATCTGTAGGATTACTGTGTGTAACAAAAGCACTTACATAGGTAGGAGTCCATCATACAGCAGTCAGGTGTATCTGTAGGATTACTGTGTGTAACAGAAGCACTTACATAGGTAGGAGTCCATCATACAGCAGTCAGGTATATCTATATAATTACTGTGTGCAACAGAAGCACTTACCTAGGTAGGAGTCCATCATACAGCAGTCAGGTGTATCTGTAGGATTACTGTGTGTAACAGAAGCACTTACATAGGTAGGAGTCCATCATACAGCAGTCAGGTGTATCTGTAGGATTACTGTGTGTAACAGAAGCACTTACATAGGTAGGAGTCCATCATACAGCAGTCAGGTGTATCTGTAGGATTACTGTGTGTAACAGAAGCACTTACATAGGTAGGAGTCCATCATACAGCAGTCAGGTATATCTATATAATTACTGTGTGCAACAGAAGCACTTACCTAGGTAGGAGTCCATCATACAGCAGTCAGGTGCATCTATATAATTACTGTGTGTAACAGAAGCACTTACCTAGGTAGGAGTCCATCATACAGTAGTCAGGTGTATCTATATAATTACTGTGTGTAACAGAAGCACTTACCTAGGTAGGAGTCCATCATACAGCAGTCAGGTGCATCTATATAATTACTGTGTGTAACAGAAGCACTTACCTAGGTAGGAGTCCATCATACAGCAGTCAGTTATATCTATATAATTACTGTGTGTAACAGAAGCACTTACCTAGGTAGGAGTCCATCATACAGCAGTCAGGTGTATCTATATAATTACTGTGTGTGTAACAGAAGCACTTACCTAGGTAGGAGTCCATGATACAGTAGTCAGGTGTATCTATATAATTACTGTGTGTAACAGAAGTACTTACCTAGGTAGGAGTCCATCATACAGCAGTCAGGTATATCTATATAATTACTGTGTGTAACAGAAGCACTTACCTAGGTAGGAGTCCATCATACAGCAGTCAGGTGTATCTATATAATTACTGTGTGTAACAGAAGCACTTACCTAGGTAGGAGTCCATTATATAGCAGTCAGGTGCATCTATATAATTACTGTGTGTAACAGAAGCACTTACCTAGGTAGGAGTCCATCGTACAGCAATCAGGTGTATCTATATACTTACTGTGTGTAACAGAAGCACTTACCTAGGTAGGAGTCCATCATACAGCAGTCAGGTGTATCTATATAATTACTGTGTGTAACAGAAGCACTTACCTAGGTAGGAGTCCATTATATGGCAGTCAGGTGCATCTATATAATTACTGTGTGTAACAGAAGCACTTACCTAGGTAGGAGTACATCATACAGCAGTCAGGTGCATCTATATAATTACTGTGTGTAACAGAAGTACTTACCTAGGTCGGAGTCCATCATACAGCAGTCAGGTGCATCTATATAATTACTGTGTGTAACAGAAGCACTTACCTAGGTAGGAGTACATCATACAGCAGTCAGGTGCATCTATATAATAACTGTGTGTAACAGGAGCACTTACCTAGGTAGGAGTACATCATACAGCAGTCAGGTGCATCTATATAATTACTGTGTGTAACAGAAGCACTTACCTAGGTAGGAGTCCATCATACAGCAGTCAGGTGCATCTATATAATTACTGTGTGTAACAGAAGCACTTACCTAGGTAGGAGTCCATCATACAGCCGTCAGGTGCATCTATATAATTTCTGTGTGTGTAACAGAAGCACTTGCCTAAGAAGGAGCCCATCACACAACAACAAGTTGCACAAAAAAAGCCTTAACCCCTTGGTTGCTAGAGAGATATCCAATGCATTGCTTGCATCCAAAGAGTTAAATTATTGCCTGTAAAGTGGTATAAAACTGGTGTGGGAGCACTGAGATTGCTCTGACCACACCTGCAATTCAGAATGTGGGTGTGGCCAGCACAGCTGAGGCACCGCCCCTCAACATTTGATGCTCGAGGCAGTTACCTGCTCTGCCTATTGCAAATCCGGTCCTGGAGGTCTCAATGCATTGCAAAACAATGCACCACAGACCCCTCTTCCACACAATGGGTTACTGACGTAGCTATTTTTTATTGCATTGTCCGCTTACAATCAGAATAATAATTAAGAAAAAAAAAATGATTTAAAGGGACACTAATGTCCCATAAAAAATCTTCTACTTTTATAGGTCTTAAAAAAATAAACTACATCCCGCAAATCCAATCTCTCAAACCTCTGTGGTTTGAGAGAGATTCACACTGAAAGTTCCCCCTCCCTCCCCTTCTCCTGACATCAGCGTCTAGCTGACAGCAGGAGATCCCGGTCTGGGGACCAGCGATTTTGGCTCTGCTGCAGAGCCGAAATCGTGTTATTTCGAAAGAATTATTTAATTGGAAAGGTCTACAAAGTGTGCCTGGTTTGCAAGCACACTTTGTAGACCGTTCCAATGCAGTAATTCTTGTTAAATAATGCGATTTCGGCTCTGCTGAAGTGCCTCCTCGAGTCCCATGACTCTAATCTCCTGCTGTCAGCTCTACAGCTGACATCAGGAGAAGGGAAGGGAGGGGGAAACTTTCAGTGCCTTTATCTCTCAAACCAGAGCGGTTTGAGAGAGAGGGTTTGTGGCACATACTTTATTTTTTTAAGATCTACAAAGGTAGAATATTTTTTATGAGACATTACTGTCCCTTGAAGGAATACCAATACTGTCCCTTTAAGGAATACCAGGCCACTGATTTGTTTTTCACTCACATCATTTTTATTGGCCTTTCAAGGACAGGTTGGCCGGTGTATTAGGAAAGTATGAATAATCCGTTATAGAACTGTGAATGGTGTTTATATATTGAAGGCCGATATCCTAAAGGTCTTATTAGCCTTGGTGCATCCAAAGATTTTATCCTTCTGCATCAGAACATGTTGCTTGGCTTGTGCAAGGTCAATCCATCCAATAAAAACATATTCCATTTGGTGGAAACATATTGAACAAATAAGTTTAATAGACACAGTGTAACTCAGAGATTTCTGATATCTTGTCCTTTTAACTGTTTGAGTGCCATAGGGATGTGTATTGCATTGCTAACCACTGTGGTTCTCAAAGGGTTAAAGGGGAACTATCGTCCTAAATAAGCCTCCCCCCTATAATTAGGCATCTAGCAATAAGCTTACTAATAGTACTATTAACCAGCCTAATTACCGTGTTAGTGAGAAATCCTAATTCTGCCGAGACTGACAGCCAGGCAACATCGCTTTAGAGGCATCTGCGCGCCTGCTCCGTCAGTCCCTTCTGGTACCTTTAGGTACAATGCAGCGCCTCCTAGAGGAGACCGGGACGGACAGAGCAGGAGCACAGATGTCTGTATGCAATGATGTCTGCGCTGTTGCCTGGCCGTCAGTCTCGGCAGAAGTAGGATTTCTGACTAACTCGAAAATTAGGCTGGATAAAAGTACTATTGGTAAGCTTATCGCCAGATGGCTAATTAATGGGAGTGATTTTTATTTGGGGTGATAGTTCTCCTTTAAGCAAAATGATACTGAACTAGATACTTCTGAAAGGAACTCTAACACAAACACATTATACTAATAAAACTGCCACTTTATCTGGGCAGAAAATTCTAATGACAACCATGAATCAATTCTACTTTAATTATTCTTCAACATTACTTTTTAATTAGTAACTAGTGTAAAATCCCATGTACAAGGGCTTCCCAGTGCCTGCGTTCGGACAACCTCTACTGCGCATAACTGCATCAGACAAACATACATCTGGCCTTTTATATTATAGGATGTATTTCATGAAGGAAGACTTGTGTGGGGAGTTTTTTGGGGTCCAGGAGACTGGGAATGAGGTCTGGGAGCCTGGTTACAAAAAGCATATCTGTTCCCATGGCTAAGACCTCCAGTTTGAAGAAGCAACTCACACAAAATTGTTTCATAATGAGAGGAAGGACTTTTTGCCCAGATTAACCCTTTAAGGACCAGAGGGGTATGCAATGCATACCAATGGGGTGCTCTTTTCTTGGAGGATCATATACCTCCCAACATTTAAAAAGGCCAAAGAGGGACACTTGTGTTTTACGGGGTGTTGCTGGGGGGCGGGATGTGGTCGATGGGCGGGGCATTACTGATTTTTAATTATTGTATGACCTATTGACACCTCTTTGTGTAATGGAGTAAATGATTTAGAGTAAAACCAAAGTATTTGATTTTTCACAGACTAATGTATAAACATATATACTGAGGTTTAAACAAACATTATTGTGAGTTTTATTGCTGTGGAGCAATGTGATACACTTATATACCCACCACACAGTCTGATGTCCTAAAAAGAGGGCCACCGGGGTGATACACTTATATACACACCACACAGTCTGATCCCCTAAACACAGGGACACCAGGGTGATACACTTATATACACACCACACAGTCTGATCTCCTAAACACAGGGACACCAGGGTGATACACTTCTATACACACCACACAGTCTGATCTCCTAAACACAAGGACACCAGGGTGATACACTTCTATACACACCACACAGTCTGATGTCCTAAAAAGAGGGCCACCGGGGTGATACACTTATATACACACCACACAGTCTGATCTCCTAAACACAGGGACACCAGGGTGATACACTTATATACACACCACACAGTCTGATCTCCTAAACACAGGGACACCAGGGTGATACACTTCTATACACACCACACAGTCTGATCTCCTAAACACAGGGACACCGGGGTGATAAATAAAGAGAAGAAATAAACGGACATTTGATCTGTCCGCAACGAGAGACCAGTTCAATACTTTTTCAATCGAGACTCTTTTAAGTCCTCATACTAGTACAAAGACGGACAGCACTAACTACAAATCTTTATTTACAAATTCTAACAAATAAAATCACCCACATCACCCATCGTCTGTTTGACTGAAACGGGCTCTAAAAAAACCCCCTTCATATAGAGGTTTGAGAGGATATCAACTATTTTGGGTCTAGATGGTTACATACTACCAATCACAGGAATTCAATTTCTTCCTTATTTCTTTACTGGATTATTATGCCACGGATAAATGTTATATTAACTCTTTATTCTTTCTGATGTTTCAAAAAATATATATATCACCGCCACTGAAAGAGTGTTTCACTCTGTTAGCATAAATTGGGAATATCCCCAATCTAAAACCGAGTGAAAGATCTACTAATTGTTATCTGTTAGCTAAAGTTGTAACCTATCTAAGTCGTGTTTCACTCTCTTATCACCGGGGTGATACACTTATATACACATCACACAGTCTGATCTCCTAAACACAGGGACACCAGGGTGATACACTTGTATACACACCACACAGTCTGATCTCCTAAACACAGGGACACCAGGGTAATACACTTCTATACACACCACACAGTCTGATGTCCTAAAAAGAGGGCCACCGGGGTGATACACTTATATACACACCACACAGTCTGATCCCCTAAACACAGGGACACCAGGGTGATACACTTATATACACACCACACAGTCTGATCTCCTAAACACAGGGACACCAGGGTGATACACTTATATACACACCACACAGTCTGATCTCCTAAACACAGGGACACCAGGGTGATACACTTATATATACACCACACAGTCTGATCTCCTAAACACAGGGACACCAGGGTGATACACTTATATATACACCACACAGTCTGATCTCCTAAACACAGGGACACCAGGGTGATACACTTATATACACACCACACAGTCTGATCTCCTAAACACAGGGACACCAGGGTGATACACTTCTATACACAGCACACAGTCTGATCTCCTAAACACAGGGACACCAGGGTGATACACTTCTATACACACCACACAGTCTGATCTCCTAAACACAGGGACACCAGGGTGATACACTTCTATACACACCACACAGTCTTTCTCTTAAACACAGGGACACCAGGGTGATACACTTCTATACACACTACACAGTCTGATCTCCTAAACACAGGGACATCAGGGTGATACACTTATATACACACCACACAGTGTGATCTCCTAAACACAGGGACACCAGGGTGATACACTTATATACACATCACACAGTCTGATCTCCTAAACACAGGGACATCAGGGTGATACACTTATATACACACCACACAGTCTGATCTCCTAAACACAGGGACACCGGGGTGATACACTTCTATACACACCACACAGTCTGATCTCCTAAACACAGGGACACCAGGGTGATACACTTATATACACATCACACAGTCTGATCTCCTAAACACAGTGACACCAGGGTGATACGCTTATATACACACCACACAGTCTGATCTCCTAAACACAGGGACATCAGGGTGATATGCTTATATAGACAGCACATAGTCTGATCTCCTAAACACAGGGACACCAGGGTGATATGCTTATATACACACCACACAGTCTGATCTCCTAAACACAGGGACACCAGGGTGATACACTTATATGCACACCGCACAGTCTGATCTCCTAAACACAGGACACCAGGATGATACACTTATATACACACCACACAGTCTGATCTCCTAAACACAGGTACACCAGGGTGATACACTTATAAGTTATATACACACCACACAGTCTGATCTCCTAAACACAGGGACACCAGGGTGATACACTTATATACACACCACACAGTCTGATCTCCTAAACACAGGGACACCAGGGTGATACACTTATATACACACCACAGAGTCTGATCTCCTAAACACAGGGACACCAGGGTGATACACTTCTATACACACCACACAGTCTGATCTCCTAAACACAGGGACACCAGGGTGATACACTTATATACACACCACACAGTCTGATCTCCTAAACACAGGGACACCAGGGTGATATGCTTATATACACACCACACAGTCTGATCTCCTAAACACAGGGACACCAGGGTGATACACTTCTATACACACCACACAGTCTGATCTCCTAAACACAGGGACACCAGGGTGATACACTTCTATACACACCACACAGTCTGATCTCCTAAACACAGGGACACCAGGGTGATACACTTCTATACACACCACACAGTCTGATCTCCTAAACACAGGGACACCAGGGTGATACACTTCTATACACACCACACAGTCTGATCTCCTAAACACAGGGACACCAGGGTGATACACTTCTATACACACCACACAGTCTGATCTCCTAAACACAGGGACACCAGGGTGATATGCTTATATACACACCACACCAGGGTGGGACAGAGGGAGAGAGGGATTTGGCCCTCAATAAAGTACTGTCCACCCCATATAGGGACACTTGGAGTTATATTTAAATGGAAAGTAATCCTTTTCACTTTTGGTCATCTCCCTGTATTACAATCCCCCTGATCCTTAAGAATTAAATATAGGCACCTTTCATGATTTTATTGTAATACTTGCAACATGTGGCTCTCCATATACTGTTGGCCTGCAAGTTCAATCAGATTGAACTTGCAGGCCAACGGAAGAATAGTGGAGCTGCACTGCTGAACGGTTGTCCACCACCCCAGGTTATCTACTAACTTGGGTGACAATGCAGGTCTTCAAAGCTAAACTTTATTTGCTCCAACTTTGACCAGATCTTGTGGGTATAATTATTCTACTCCCCCCCCCCCCCCAGTGCTATTCGAGTGAGGGTCGATGCTCTCAGCCTCATCCTAAACCGTTTTATTTGTCGCTTCTTGTTCCCAAGAGTGACTAATAGCAGATCATCATTGCAGACAAGTCATTTGTACCGGATGCCCACTGAGACTGCTCACTCCTGCGGCTCACTCCTCTCTCACAATTGCCTGCCAATATGCTGCTTACAACTCCATCTGCGAGCAAGAGTGGATTCTGTGCGTGCGTGCACATTTTATGATGGCAGACGTCACACTCTCCTGCTGTGGCCAATTAAATTGCGTGTGAGGCACCATGAAGCATGATGCCCCTTGCCATAGTATGTGGAGATTTATTACTCTACTGGTCATCCCAGGTCCTGACATGACGGGGGATGCTAGGGTGCTTGCATAACACGGCTCTAGGGGGAGAGCTGCTAATTAATGTTGCGGCTCAATATAGAAGAACTGGGATTAGAGACAAGCAGGGCAGAAACCTGAGAAACGGGACATTGATTCAAAGCAGCGGGACAGCGGGATTGGGCCTCCAAATCGTGACTGGGATCAGTAGCTATTGAAAACAGTATGACATTTTATAGTTTTCAGTGATTTTGATACCTCTGAAGGGGTAGAAACGTGCTTGTGCTCCAGCAATGAATTGGATACCTTTCTCGCACTCAAAGGGTTAAGTGTAAATTTCTGAAACCTTTCTGAAAACCCATGTTTTAAAGGGATAGTAATATTTAAGTTTAAAGTGATAGTAATGTTTCACAAAAACAGCAAATCCAATTAATCTTCATAGTATTTGAGCAATAGAGAATGTTATTTTAATACTGTGAGAGCTGTAGTTCAAGAGTAATTGAATGATAAAGTATCGACCTCCCGCCCCTTTTACCTAGTATAAACCCCCACTCCTCAGATGTGGAATCCAGTCCATAGACCAGACAGCTCATATCAAGGGTCAATATTCTACTGTGAGAAGAATGAAAACCCTGCCCCCCTTGACACGTTTTTCAGCTTTTTCCCTTATCTTAATTGAAGATTGTCCCTCTCTGCAATCTACCTGGACAACCCCTGCTGCTCTGAGGTGAGCAGTGTTTCTTCAGTAGAAGGGGTGGGAGGGGGATACTTTATCATTCAATTATTCTTGAACTACAACTCTGACAGAATTGAAATAACACTCTCCAAGGCCCAAATACTATGATGATTAATTAGAGCTGCTTTTATAATACAAAAATTACTATCCCTTTAAGTTGCTTTAATGTTGTAGGCATTAAAAAAAGATTTACATTAATATAAGTCTTATCTCTCAAACCTTTATGGTTTGAGAGATATAATTTGCTAAGATCCTATAACCTATCCAGTAAGAGGGTTGTGCTTGGTCCCCAGTGGTGAAGAGTCAGAAAAGTTTGGACAGTCAGGTGTGTAGTGGGGGACAGTCAGGTGTGTAGTGGGGGACAATCAGGTGTGTAGTGGGGGTAGAGAGGGTAAAACACAGACACCGAAAAATAGCTATAGGAAGTATGGACAATGTATGGCCTTGCAGCTACTGTTGCACTACAGCTCCCATTAACCGCAATAGGCAGCTGAGTATGATGTGAGCCGGAGTCCATCTTCAGTTTGAGTGCATCAGGTTTGCCGGTCCATGGTGTACTGATCAGTGATGAGGCTCATGTGCTCAGTAATGGTTAATTTTAGAGGATTTTCCACATTGCTTAACATGTAATGAGTCAGGCCAGGTGTTCCTCCATTACGCACTGTTGAGAAATCCGCTTGGTGTATTCTGGGTAGTAGTAATGTGTAAGAAACGTGGAGGAGGCTGTAGAACGAATTATTTCATTATGGCAACACTGCAGTTAACCTTCTGTTTCTCTTTAAGAGGCAGAGAGGCATCCAACGCATTGCAACACCCTCTGGCACTCAAAAGGTTAACATGGACATAAACTGCATTCTTAAGCATAGCGGTGGTTATTGTGATTACCGGCTTTAACCCTGTAAATGTCATAGGGGTACACAACACATTTGGAAGCAATGCGTTTTGTACCCCTCTGCCACTGAAAGGGTTAATTGTTAAAGGAGCGATCCATGGGAAATGCAGCTACCCCTTGGATATAGAAAAGACAAAATACAATGCTGTGCAATACAGCTATGATGCTGGGAATGGAACTATTTCCACGGCACAGCATGTCCATAAGAAGAGACACATAGAATTGAATGTAAGCAAATCTAGTCCTGAATGTAGAAGGCCGCAGCGCGGCAGCATGTGCAGTCCTGACAGACCCCTGCAGTGCAAAAGACAATGTGTCCTCCGAGCGCTAAAGAAGACATGAGTGGTACACAACGCGGTGAAATCCATGGTTAAAGAACTCGCAGGCTATTGTGACATTTTATTAATTTGTCGTGACACACTCACTGCCCGTATCTTTAACCGTTTGAGTGCAAGAGAGGGGGTACAGCACACATTGCTTTACAATGCGTTCCACACACCTGTGGCACTCAAAGGGTTAATGATGATTTTCCTAGGCAACAAGATGCTGAGGTTCTGCGTCTCCTGTTTCTTTTCCCTGGTCTTGGTGAGCTCGGGCCCTTCATTGTGGTGGCAGGAAAGCTTTTGCTATGGGGCATTAACCATTTGAATGGCAGAGGAGGTAGACAACACATTGCTCTGCAATGTATTGTGTACCCCCTCTGCTAGTCAAAGGGTTAAAGAGCCATGCCACATAGAGGCATCAGCCCTGTGTAAGTGTGGCCCAAACAGAGAATAGGGAAGCTGCAACTGCCCTTGTACCTAACCCCTTTTCATAAAACTGTACACCTTCCTCCCTACGTAGCGATCCTGCCATTTGGCCCTCACCTTCTACGAGTAGGTTGACAAGATATTAACCCTTTGAGTGCCAGAGACTTAATATTAACTTGTCAACCTTCTCGTAGAAGGTGAGGGCCAGTCAGGCGACAGGATCGCTATGCAGAGAGTAAAGGGCACATTTTTATGAAAAGGATTAGACTTTGTGTGCCAGTCATTGAGCCTAGCTATTGGATTGTCTTGGTCAGAGTGGTGATGAGGGGCAGAGAAGACACCCTGATGGGAAAAGAGCTGACTTAACTGCACAACAGACAGGGCACCCTGCTCAGCAGGAGGCATCGGCTACACTGACGTGAACACTGGGAGTATCTGGGGCTGCACACTCCTGTACACAAGTGTTTTGGAGGTGTGTAACTTGTTGGCTGTGGAAATAATGAGGGTGGGCAAGAGAGTGAGGAGAGGCAGTAGTTGTGAACTTGGTGGTGAGGAAATGTTGGGAGCCGGAATAGTGAGAAGGTGAGGTAGTTGTGAGCATTGCAATGGAGGCATATTGTATTTCTGTTAAAAGAAGAAACAATGAGGGGCGAAACTGACGAATCACTCCCCTGTATATGTTGGTCACAGGCAGTGTGGAGGAGATATGTCTCTCCCCTCTTAACTTCCGCCCCAGGTGTTTCAAGGACAGATGTGGACTTTGTGGACACATGACAATGTTCTTTTTTTTATAGAATAGATTGAGCTGTTTTAGGTTAGTTCTGTGTAAATGTTATCAGTGGAATGGGCATTTTAGTTCCAAAATGTTATTCCAAGCGATATCCTGGGTTGAACCACCTGCACTGTGTCAAAAACTGTGGTATCCTTTTAAAAGGTTGCATGTAAAACACCGCATTAAGCATGCTGCCATGATGAAAAGGGCAACATGAGAATCTCACCCTGCATAATGGCGATTCAAACCCTCAGCATATTCGTTGTTGTTCATTAGAAAATTGTGCTCCAATCCTGGCATGAATGGCTATTGTACGCACAAAAATACATTTTTGGAGTATAGAGCAGCAAAATCATTTACCTTCCTGGCTTAACCCCGTGGGGTGTGCAACACATTCCAAAAGCAATGAATATGCTGCAGGTTTGAATTGCCGTTTAAAGATGCAACATGCTTAATGCGTTGTATAGCCGCATGTTGTTTTATGTGGGACCTTTTAAAAGTGAACCCACAACTACTATTGATTTAAATGTGGTATTCAACCCTTTGAGGTCCAGAGGGATACACAAGGTATTGCAGAGCTGAAGGTTTAACCCTTTGAGTGTCAGAGGAGAGAATCGCGTATTGTGAAAGTCACCCTCGCTGGAACTCAAAGGGTTTAATGCCCCATTTCAAGCCATGGGAATCTTGAATTTTCATTTTTCTGCTATGGTGCAGTTTGTTTGCCTCGGAAATTATCCTGTTAATACATCTGTCTCATTGGGCAGTTCTGGAGCAAACGAACTGCACGTAAGGGTCAAAGGGAAAATTTGGTTAATTTCCATAGATTTAAATTGGACATTTAACTGTAGAAATGCTAGAAAGGTCTCTAACACAATACTTTTCAATGCACTGGAGACCTTTCTAGTATTCAAGAGATTAAAAGACCCATTTTAAATGTGAATTTTCATTGCCCTCATCTCCGCATGATGCAGTTGGTTTTGTACAGAATAGCTCCTCTTTAGTTGGATGAATAATGCCCATGGTTGTACCTTTTGCAAGCCAAATCTTTATGCATTCATGTATCAGGGATTGACTGAATGGTGGCCTATAGGTTCTCTGGCAGACCTTTTTCCACAAGCAACAGTGGGGGTTTAATGCGCATAGCAAATCACCAATGAGTGGCTGACTCATGTAGCCATGAATACAGGTCACCCATCAGCCACTTCCCCTCCTGCAGTGAGGGTCACCAGTGGGAGAAGCTGAGTTCAGAACACAGTTGAATGAGTGTTCCATGTAAGTGTGTCATGAAAGCGTTCCATGGTGTTCAGCCATATTTGCAGTGTTTCATTCTAAGGGATTCCAATGGATTAAAATATTTTAAAAAAATGAGATAAATGGAGAGAACAGAAAACATACATTATATGAGAAGTAAATGATGAAGAACATCTGAGATTAAATCAATATACCGCATTAGCTTTTGGTTGTAACAATTACTCATTGTTCACCTACCATCTCTTAACAAAAAATGTCTCTCTACTGCTGATAATGTAGATGTTGCAAAAACATAAATCATAGCAGAGCCATTTTAATCCTATTAGTCATAATGTGCTCACATTTTGCACATATATTATGTCCATGTGAAATATTTTATGATCTTTTAAAGGAACATATATTTTTATGGTATTAACAAACACATACTGGGCCTTAAGTAAAATAGCAAAGTGGAGCAATTCTAGAGCAAACCAACGGCATTGTAAGCGGAAAATTGAAATTCCTCCAAATTTCCTTGAATGCCCCTTGTTTTAACAAATTTACTTTAACAAGTGTTCTTTCTCCCGCTATCTTGTTACATTGTAGAATACAGCACAAAATGGATATTTGAAGAACAGTGACCATTCTGGAGAGAACCACACACATAACTGCACACATTTGTACACACACACATATATAATATATAAAATTTGTTACAAGTATGTACCTTTATCAGGGCAACAAGGCATTGAGAAATCCATGAAATGTATAGCAAAAACACATTACTGATCACTTTGGTCACCTGCCAAAATCCTCAGTGTCTGTCATCAAGCTGGGTAACCGGACAATGATGTCATATCGTCAAGTATCCGGGTGAGCAACTATCACCCATCCCGCTACTCACATCCCTGATACCAAGAATTAAAAAAAAAAAAAAAGAAAGAAAAGTTATAAACATGAGAGAAAATAAAAAAACTAAATATGTGATGAGTGGAAACCAAACCAATGAGAGCAAAAATAAACAAAAAATAGAGATGTATAATTATAAATTAAAGAAACGATAAAGAACATATGGGCAAAACTCATATATAATCTTCTCAATAAGAGCTAAAGAGACAATAAATAACGATGGCCAAAAATTATCATATTGCAATGTGCAGACAACCTGTGGTGAAGCCTACACTCATGTAGTGTCACAGTACCTTGTTTCCAGCGCCACAGCTTCAGCGACGATCGGCGTCTTTCCACGTGTCATCTGCAGGCAAGAGGCTTCAAGCATGCTGCAGGCCTCTGTTTTATGTGTTTGTTTCCTGTAGTCTCCTCCTACCTACTTCCTCCCTCTAGCTGCTCCTCCTACCTACTTCCTGTGGAGGGGTTTAAAGGGCAGACTGAGTCCTGACTCAGTGACCCTGACTTTGTTGTTCTGAGCAGTTCATTTTCCAGTATTCCTGATTCCTGTGTTTGATCTCGCTTGTCTGTCCATCCATTCTGGTGCTGACCTGTGGCTCTGTCTGTTCTTCTTGACATTCCGATTTGGCTCAGATATCTGTTCTGGTGCAAACCTGTGGCTCTGACTGAATACCAGCTCTGTGTATGACCTAGGCTTGTCTGACTACCCACTCTGGTGTTGACCTGGACTCTATCCACTGTGCATCCAGCATTCCATCTCTTCAGTGGATATCTTTTCTGGTGCAAACCTGTGTCTGTGGCTGACTATCCGCTCCGTGTATGACTTTGGCTCATCTGACTATCCTATCTGGTGCTTACTAGAAGGCTCTGTCTGTTGCTCAGTTTGTTAGTTCTGTTACTCAGACATCCTCCCTACTACTGACCCGGGGCTCTAGCAAACTCCTAGCTACTGACTGCAGGCTGAGTCAGTATCACTCTTGGGTGTTACCTTACCACGAGACTCCAGTGGGCTGAGGCCTAGTCTCGGACAGTGTGCTGCAGAGATTGGGAGACTGCTATTCCTGATACAGTGCCCGCCGTTTCAATCACCCACTGTGTGTATATTTATATATTGCATTACTGTCATTATTCTCATAATAAAGGTTCTATTAGCTATACCGTATGGCTCCTGGTTTTGCTTGACAACCGTAACATGTATCCACTTTGGAACATGCTCCTTTTCCTAAGGGCCCCACAGAAAAGATGTTACAAAAATGACAAAAAAAAATAATGAAATATGAGCAAACTAAATTGAACAGATCATAAGGAAAAATAAAAACCTGTAAAAAGGAAAAAAATAAATGATGGATCATCAAAGGAAGTCTAATTTCTAAACTCAAAGAAAGGTAAAAAGAGCACAGATGATATAACATAATTTCTCAATGTAGAAACTATATTGGGAAGAAAATAAATAGAAATGCCCCAAAATATATCAGGCTGCGATGTGTAGGTGATCCACAATGAAATTGATGCTATATAATCTCAGTTTTGATACAGTACCGATTCTCTAGTAATTATAGCCCCAATAAAACAAAGATGATATAACATTGTTATCTTTTTCTAGATGCTGAACTAGAAGGGCAGTAGATAAAGATGTCCCAGAAACATTGTGTTGTGATGTTGAGGCAACCAATAATGAAGCCGCACCTTTTTGTTTTTCTCTGTTTACATACAATCTCTAGTCCTTAAAGGGACTTTGGAGAGTATTATTTCAATTCTGTCAGAGTTGTAGTTCCAGAGTAATTCAATGACAAAGTATCCCCCTCCCGCCCCTTTTACTGATGTAACACTGTTCAGCCAGATCAGAAGGGAGGTGCCCAGTTAGACTGCAGAGAGGGACAATCTTCAATTAAGATAAGGGAAAAAGCTGAAAAACTTGTCAAGGGGGGCAGGGCTTTCATTGTTCTCATAGGAAGAAGACTGTCCCCTGCTGTTATCTGTCTGGTCTATGGACTGGATTCCACATCTGAGAAGAGATAGCTTACACTAGGTAAAAGGGGCGGGAGGGGGAACTTTGCTTGTGAATATCTCTCAAACCATAAAGGTTTGAGAGATCAGACTTATATCGTTCTTCATGTTTTTTTAATGCCTACAAAATAAAATAAAGATAAAACAAAGTATTACTATCCCTTTAAAGCCACACTCATGAGATATCCACAAGTAATGTGCTCTTCTGGTTTGACCCGATCGTATTTCAAGACTTTGCTTCCCTATAACTGCTCCGGTACTTCACCTGATCTGTGATTGCCTTCCCAGTTATTAGTTTGGCTTTCCTTTCTGGCCTTGATTGATTCACCGGTCCTGGCCTCTGCTTTGTATGACTCTGCCTCCTTGTCAGCAGTCACCTTGATTCATCTACAAGTGCTCATTGTCAGCTTTCAAGTTTATCTGTCTGCTGGATCAGAATTTTGTTTCTAGAAAGTTTAGTCAGCTGTTCCCAGCATCCTTCTAGTGAAGTCTGTTAGATAAGTCTTGAACTGGTGTTTCCCTGTCTCCCATTATCTCAAAACAGACTCTCCTTAAACAGTACATCTCCAAGCAGATTTCACCTTAAAGGGACGGTGTGCTTCTAAGCAGGCTTTTCCTTTAAAGGGACAGTTTTATCTCCAATCAGACTCTCATCGTCACTTTAAATCTTTAGTTCCGCTTCAACTGCAGCACAAATCCTCCCTAAGGCTACAACGTACTAAAACATTGCTCTCAATCCATCACGCGTCAGCCGGATACTGATGTACTGATATAAAGCCTTAAGAACTGACACATAATATACTACTGAATTTAAAGGGCCCATCACAGGCTAATTTTTTTTTTTGTCTATAACTCATTGGGTCAAATATTCAAAAGAAAAGCGGAGTTCTGTGGCAAACCATTTGCACTACAGGGGAGAACTACAAATTCCAAAAATTCCTATTTATTTTAAATGGGGATTTTAAGCCCTTGAATGCTAAAGGCCTTCAATGCATTCAAGGGATTAAAATTCCAGTTTAAATCAATGGTAATTTTTACCCCTGTGGTGGAAATGGATTGCCCCAGAACTTTTCCACTTTTCTTTTGAACAAACGGCCCATTGAGCTGATATGTTGCATGCTTTTCAGCCTTTTAATGATGTTTAATTGCTATATTTTGGAGTCGTCTTTTTTATGCATATGTACAATCGTAGCCCAAGCCCTACCTAAGGGATGATTGTTGCTTTATAATAGTAACTAGTTGAAGAGCCCGTTACACTGGCAGCCGATCGTGGGGCAGTCATGCGCAGTAGAGACTGTCCTCACTGCGGCTGATACAGAGCTGGACGCAGTCTCTTCTGTGCATGACTGTGTCATTACACACGTTTTAGCAAATTATTATATAATATGTTTTTATGTTTTGTTTTTAACACCTTCAGGACCATTGCTGTGCCAGGACCGGCATGGCGTTCCGGCACTTAAGGGCCAGTGACGGTCTTGGTACGTCACAGATTTCAGGGCTCCCAGTGCGGCTGCACGCCACTCCGGAAGCCCTTAATCAGAAGCAGAGGGGAAAAAAAAAAAGCCCCGTGGTCCTCAAGTGCGGAACGTGCTCCGGTCCTTAAGGGGTTAATGTGTGTGTGTTTGCTATTTGCAGTCTGAAGACAAATTACACACTAAATCTAACCAGAGTCTATTTAATGTTTGTGCTTCCTCTAGGTAGCGAGACAAAGGAATCCACTACCGGCTATACAAGGGATGTGGAAAAGCTGGCAATAGAGACAGACGGAGCTGTAAAAGAAGTAAGCGTTATAGACTTTTAAATACTAAGGGCAGAAATTCTCCTTTACCCTTTAAATGCTAGAGATGTCTCCAATGTATTGTGCAGCATCCAAGTGATTAAAGGAACTATAATACTAACATTTATATTGCTCTTAATGCTTTTATTGGAAATGCATTGGCTACATCTCTGGCACTGAGACGGCTAAGGACTACAGGTGTGTGCAGTGCGGTCAGCACTCTTCTGGTTCTTAAAGGGGTTTTGTAGATGTAATTTTTTAATGCTGCCAGATATATGTGGAAATTTCCATAAGTTGATGGTAATTAAAAATACGATGTTATGATTCCAACTCATAACGGATACCACTGCAAAAGATCGCACTTCCACAATCTTCTCCAAAAATGTATCTAAAAACAATATTATCTATGCAAATTCACACACAATATATATGGAATTCCTTTAGTAGAATGTTAATATATACTTACACCACATGGAGAGACTTAAATTCTGGAGTCACACTTCAGTAGATGACACTATGCAGCCTCATATTGATCAACGCATTTCGCGTAATAAGAGCGAAATCATGATCAAAGACGTGTCCTCTACTGAAATGTGACTCCAGGATTTAAGTCTGTTCATGTGGTGTAAGAATATATTGACATTCTACTAAAGGTATTCCATATACATTGTGTGTGAATTTGAATCAATAAAATTGAGTTTATATACATTTTTGGGGAAGATCTGCGATCTTTTGCAATGGTATCCATTGTATGTTTTAAGCTATTGGGAGTAGCTTTGATATACGCACCCACATAATCTCTTTATATAAATGGATTTGAAACACATGCTGAAACAGTGATTTTCCTTGGATTTTGACTTTAAAGAAACATGCCCAATTTGAATGTAAGTAAGAGCTGCTGATGACTGTAAGTGAAATTTTTCCAACTCATTCCAGCACGTAAGAAAGTTTATTACGCTCTTTCCATGGTTAACAAGTTGGTAATAATTAATTGGGGATAACTTGTGTAAGCATGATAGTTCCGCTTTAACATTATCAGTTCTTCTGCTGGTTGGGGGTTCATTTTTTTTTCACAGTCTTCTGTAAATAAAGAGCAGTAATAATTATTTTGATAGTCAACTATTTCCTCATCTCTCTAACCATTTCTGAGTTTAATCATATTATGCCTCTCTTAGTTTTTGCAATTCACTAATATGTCTAAATAGAGCTTTCTCGCCATCCCTACAGTCTTGACTAGTTTTTGCTTTGCTTGAGATTTGGTGTATCACAGAATGTGCGTAGCCTCCCTTTGTTTAAAGGAGCAGTAAACTTTTTTTATGAAAACACATATTTTACAGAGCATTTCCTGATGAATAAAACAAGGTCACTCTCATTGCTGTCAGATGGTTTATTCAAAAATTATAGCAGTTTAAATAACCATGAAGTGAATTTACTGCGTTTACTTTCTGATAGTTCTAACTGACAGGAAGTGAATTTACTGTGTTTACTTCCTGGAAGTTCTGACAGGAAGTGACTGGCAGTTTCTATCACATTCTATGGAGAACTGTATGTCTCTGA
The DNA here is from genome assembly GCA_037306005.1 of Rhinophrynus dorsalis. Classification (NCBI taxonomy): domain Eukaryota; kingdom Metazoa; phylum Chordata; class Amphibia; order Anura; family Rhinophrynidae; genus Rhinophrynus; species Rhinophrynus dorsalis. Next base: position 663,017,771 of record CM074718.1, on the reverse strand, counting down.
CTTTTCTGACTTTCCTCTCCATTAGAATCTAACAGGAAATCTAATTAGAATTTGACCACTAAAGGACACTGTTAATGTAAAAAAACATGAGTTTAAACTGCAATAACTCTGGAAATAGAAATCTCTCGACAGTGGGACTACCTTTTTTTACCAGTAGGAAATTCCTTACATTATATATTTTTTCATTAAAAAAAGTTTACTGCTCCTTTAACTTGCAAACCTCTCTATCTTCCTCTCACCAAGTCTGCCTATAGTTAAATTTTTTCTATCCTTTATAATACCTGCCATCTCTCTAAAGAACCAGATTGTTATTCTTTTACATGTGTTAACATGTACAGTTCTGTTGCAGATAAAACTGACTATTTTAAGAGTTTCCATTGTCCTGCAAACCATGGCACAATTTCCTCTCTGTTTATGAATTTCTTACATGTTCACCCAATAGATAAATTCAGACGTTTTAAAATCTAAGGCTTTTGTGTTTCTATGGTGACGCACAAATATTTATTACCTGTAAACTGAAGCACACTGATTGTTGATCATTGTTTCCTAAGCTCACACCCACTGATACATTTGATATATCATTTTTGAGTATCCAGTCTAGTATTGTTCCTTTGCAGGTTGGCTCCTTCACCAACAGAGTAAAATATGCAGGAATCTAAGCTGTCCCTGCTCTTTGTTCTTAAAGCAATAAGAACCTTCAAGTTCACATCTGGCATATTAAAATCTTCCATAACTATCACCACTCACTGACATTTTTGTTAGTTTTTCTACCAGTGCTGCCCCTACAAAAAATACACAGGCTACCCAATGCTTCTTAATTGTTGCCACAATCAGTGGAGTGTGCATGTGTCCTGCTGCTTCAGACCCGTCTGTACAGGCACATTGATTCACACAGTCTGTAGCATACTAGTTGTCCAACAGGGTGCAGTGGAACATTGGTGTGTCATATTCTATTGCTCCCCTTACCTGGTGTGTATTTGCTTAAATCCTTTTTGTTTTTCTTGTTTCTCCATTCCATGGGGAAAACTATTTTATTTAATGGTAGCAGGCCTCCCTTTGTCCATGTTATTGAAATGGTGCTTTATTCAAGCAGTGCCTCTCCAAGCACTGAACTCTCAGACTTTTAATTGCAAAAATGATAATACCATAGTTCAATGAGGAGAATATTTCATAACTTAAAGGGATAGTAATATCGATATATAAATGTACGTGGGATTGCTCAATGAAATTTTATAAAATGCATAATATCCTAGTTGAGTTTAATTGTTTACGACACGTCTTCAAAAGTAGCGCATTTACTTCTGAAAGTACTGTCCTTCTCTTACCACCAACTCGTGAACCGACAATTTTTATCATTATGATTGACTTCTCTGTTTTGCCATCACAGGGGGCAATAGAGAGTGAGTGTGATGTTTTGATGATCTACTACTTTATCAAAAGGGATTTGATGGGCAGCAAGCTGTTCTGAGGCATCACAGCACCGTTCCATAGGCACTGTGATGGCAAAATAAAGAACTAAATATTAAAGGTGAAATAACACTGCCTAATAACTACTCATAACTTACCTTACTATGGTGAGAAAATATTAATTGCCAATATAAATTCTGTCCTTGTGCCTTTGTTCAAGAGACAACATCTTCAGTCTGTCCTGGATAACCTGCTCATGATAGTTACTACAGGGCACAACCTCTACCTGCTTCACATGACTATCATAACCCTTTAAGTACCGGAGGGGTGTGTAAAGGTTAACTAGGGTAAAGCGAAGTACCACATTAGCCATAGAAAATACAGGAGACTGGTAGAAGGTTAACTAGGCTCACACACTGCCCGTTTCATGTTTTATGATAACGCCTCTTTAAAATGTCTTGTGTTATTTATTTTAAAATGTTACTTGCTGTGGTCAAAGCACAGACAGGGTGTGTGTGTGAGGCTATCACAGTTAAAGTGCTTTATAGAGCATTATAATGAATTTCAGTGTTGTCAGCATAATGTAGAGCAGCCTGGCTGTGCGTGATCATACAGAGGTACAGTGACTTATTTATATATATAAATCTCCTATATAATAATTCGCTAAAACGTGTGTAACGCCACAATCATGCGCATTAGAGACTGCCAGTGATGAGGCTGATACAGAGCGGAGCGCACCGAAGGAGCGTCCAGCTCTGCATCAGCCGCAGCGCGGGCAGTCTCTATTGTGCATGACTGCCCTGTGACCGGCTGTCAGTGGCACTGTGGCCCATGTAACGGGCTCTTCAACTGGTATATATATAATATGAATTAGTTGCAAAATGTAACACTTTAGAAGACAATACTATGTCAGGGCAAGATGTAGTGTAATATAACTTATCACAGATGCACCAAGGCCTTCTTAGCTTCTCTTTAATCACAACTCGGGGGTGTATCTGAGCAACAGGGATATGGGCCATTTAACTACACTGGGGCAATAGAATAAAAGCTTTGTTCAGCATGAAAATGCAATGAACACAATTAACATAGTGCCAAAATAATTAATGTCTGTAGTCAGATAAACAACTCTTATGGCTCTTCTTTCTCATTAACTAGATGTAAAATACAATTTCAAATACTGGAAATGAAGAGAGCGGCTTGGGCCCTTAGTCTTCAGTCTTGATTTTATCATTTAAGGAAGCAATAAATATTTGTATGAAATATTTTAAGCAAAACTCTCAAACTTGAGAAAGAGATCCCCTGCAATCTGGATTTTGCCTTCATCTCCGCACTGAGACTGGTTTCACTGCAATGGCCAATGACTTGCTATCTGCCAAGTCAAAAGGCCAGTACTCCCTAATCATTGTCCTGGACCCGAGAGCTGCATTTGATACAGTGGATCACCTTCACCTCTTCCAAGCTCTCCCTACACTGCTGTGACACTACCCTCTCTTGGTTCTCCTGCTACTTCTCCAACCGCTCCTTCAGTGTTTCCTACTCTGCTTCTACTTCTTCACCCCTACCACTGTCTGTTGGAGTACACACAAGGTTCAGTTCTGGGCCAACTGAACACCAATCATCAAACCCCCAAGGCCAGATCAACAGCCTTACAAACCTCTACTCACTGTCGTTCACGTCTACAGTCACTCTTCCACCTACAACTCCATTATAACCTCATTATTCACACTCAGTCTCTTTTTGTCCCCCAAACAGATCTGCTGCACTCGAAAGCACATCTTTCTCCCACCCACTTACCGTTGGTTCATGGTTCAGGAGGCACGTACATCTGATAGCACTTACTCCTTCTGTGACCTACCTACCTTCCTCTAGACTGTAAGCAGTCACAAGCAGGGATCTCTGTCTCTCTTGTTTTCGATTTTCAGTTTGTACTGTTTAATGCAGTGTTTCTGAACCAGGGTGTTGTGGCACTTTGATGTTCCCTGAGAACTAGCTTGAGGTGTATCAGAACTGTGATGGCTTTGACCACCCCTGTGAGTTCCATAGGTGACTGAGGTGTTATATCAGAACACACCGTATCTGGAGTCTTTGGAACCCGATTGCAGGGAGGCACACTCTTACAGACCCCACTGACCTGACTGATTATAGGATGAAAGCCCAACACAGGTAGGGAAGTAGGCAAGAGGGCCAGCGTCAAATCCAGAGGGCAAGGCAGAAGTGAAGCCAGGGAATCCAAAAGGTCGGGGGCTGGCAGCACAGTATCATACATGAGAAGACAAGCCACAAGTCGGTGCATATGGCAAATCTGCGAATACCAGAAACAGAGCCAAGTGTCAGGAACTGGAACCAAACACAAAGGAGAAGAATAGGACACCACATGAAGAACTGAGGTATTGGAGTAGCCACCACCTGAGTTGCACAACAACAGAGGACTGACTAAATGTCTCTAGGACTTTTATAGAAGGAATAAGATCGACTAACTACACCGCCCAACATGGGTGTCAAACCCCTCCCACCTTTATGTACCATAGGTGGAAGTGTCTTGCGCTGCAAAACACAAGTGCGCTGTGATCTCGTGTACTATTGCACAACATTATGCACCTAGCAGATACATTCACTACCTGTGAGACGGCAAACGAAGATGTGCACTTATGTGCACAAACCTGCTAGTGAGTAAGGTAGACATTGCCAAGGAGGAGCTTGGCAAGACCCAGGTACCTGACACAGTTTTCGTATGAAGAATTTAACAAAAATAAGAATCTTGTTTTTCAAATATATATTTTGGGAATTTGTTATACACAATATTTTAGTTTTTCGGTCTGATTGTGAAATATATAAATTGCTATATGTGTTTGCGTCTGTACCCTTTAACATGTCATTGACAAATGACCTATAAAAGTTAGGTGTGTCTCGAGAATTCTATACTGAGGGTTTGGGGTGCCCTGGTCCAAAACAAGATTGAGAACCCTTGGTTTGCAAGCACACTTTGTACACCGTTCCAATGAAGTATTTCTTTTTAAATGTCGCTATCTTGGCTCTGCTGAAGAGCCTCCGCCGGTCTTGGGACCAGCTAGAGCACTGACGTATGAGAAAGGGGAGTGGGGGACTTTAACTGCAGTTATTTCTCAAATCATAAAGGTTTGAGAGATGACTGGCATTGTTTGATTTCTTTTTTAATAACTACAAGATGACATTTTTTTAAATGATAAAATACTACCCCTTCAATGATAATGTGCTATGATCAAAACTGGCTATTTCTTCTCTTTAGAGTCCAGCATAAACATGTATCACTTTATACCATGCTTAAAGGGATAGTAATACTTAAGTATTGCTAATCCCTATATTAAATTCCTATTAAAAATAAATGTATTGCCCCCAGTGTCATCTATCAAACTTTTTATGGTTTGAGAGATAATTGCTCCTGAAGTTGCCCTCTCCTCCCCCTTTGTAGCTGACTGAAGGGAAGTCTGGTCTTACGATCATCAGGTGTCTCTGCAGTAGAGCCGCGATTGCATTAATAAAAACAATGAAAGATTTCTTTACTAACGTGATCGCGGCTGTGCTGAAGAGCCGCCTGAAAGTCGTACGACAGGCTTCCCTGCAGTCCGCTAGAACACTGACTACGGGGAAGGGGGAAGGAGAGGGCAACTTTAGGAGTGATTATCTCTCAAACCATAAAGGTTTGAGAGATGACACTGGGGGCAATACATTTATTTTCAATAGGAATTTAATATAGGGATTAGTAATACTTAAGTATTACTATCCCTTTAACCCTTTTGAGTGTCAGACACATGAGGAACCTGTTTCTCACACTTCTGGCACTAAGAGTTAACAGATAAACAGGTACATTACAGGCAAATAAAATAATTGAGATAACCTCTTGAATTTTACAATGATTTGCTCACCCATCTCTGATTTACAGTTACACTACAGTGAAATGGGGCAAGATAAATGTTACAGTTCAGCCTCTTGGACTCCAGTGAGGTCTACAGCACATAGACAGTGGGAGAAAGAGAGAGTTTATAATGTGACCTTGGATCTTGTTGGTGTAATTAAAGGGAACAGAGTGGGAGTAGGAATAAGAGAATAGATATACTCTATAAAGCACATACTGGAAGGTGACAAGTATAAAGTATTGTAATGTAAAGAGAAGGGAACTAGAATGCTGAGGATTATGGGACTCACACAGAATTTCTTAATGGCTGAAACTATAGTTTAAACTGTACAAATATGGAGGTAGTTGTATCAGATATGTAAAGACAGGTAAGCTGATGAATACTAGACTTGAAAGAATCAAATGAGTAATAATGCCTTAATCCTTTAATAACCAGAGAGGTTCCGTAAACCTTTTAAAGTAAAATAAATGTTATACGGCCAGTGGCGTAACTATAGGGGTCGCACCTGCGACTAGGCCTGTCACTCCAGTGGCCCGGCCTCCCCCTGCGACCGCCTCACCTGACGCCCGCAATTAAGTAATGCAGAGCGCTGGGGCTCTGCATTACGAGAGTGCTGGTCTGCCAGAGTGAGATCAGTATGCCCTCCGGCAGACCGGCACTCTCGTAATGCAGAGCGCTGGGAGATGACATCATCTCCCAGCGCTCTGCATTATTGAAGAGGACCATGCGGGAGAAGAGGTCTGTGCAGAAATAGGCACAGACCTGTCCTCTGCCACTGGACCACCAGGGAGGTAGGAGATTTAGGGGCAATGTAGAAGGGACAATGTGGAGATTGGGGCAATGTGGAGATTGGGGCAATGTGAAAGGGGCATTGTAGAAGGGGCAATGTGGAGATGGGGGCAATGCGAAAGGGGCATTGTAGAAGGGCAATGCGAAAGGGGCGATGTGGAGATGGGGGCAACATGGAGGTGGCCAATGTGGTCGGGGGGCCCATGGAAATTCTTGCACCAGGGCCACGTGGCTTCTAGTTACGCCTCTGTATACGGCTTTCCCTTCTGAGTAAAACAAGTGACTCCCATTGTTGTGAGTTTTTTTCATTTATTATATTATAGATTAGAGTGCAGTTTCCAGGGGGTGGTGATACTATCACTTACTATGTACATTTGTGTGTAGTCTGACACAAGCTCGCATACAGAGTACATTTAAAAAAAAAAAAAAATGCCACCAGATGCTCTGTTGTTTGAGCTGAAATAACTATTAAATGAAAAATCTCCAAGCAATGAAATTACTCTTATTTTTACTCAGTAGGAAAACCCCTACAGCATTCTGTCATAAACAGTCGGAGGGGTACCCAGTGCATTGTCTGTCTTAAATGAAATGGTGAGTTGTTGCATGTACACATGTATAGGTTAATATTTCCATATCTAGAATGTAAGGCTTATGAAATTCTTATGGTTTTCAAGAGTTTAAAGTTGACCTGTTATCCTAAGGCAACTTTAGTTTGGTTTACAGAGAACTAAAATATGTTGTTGTCCTAGCCATTTTCTATAAAATAAATAGTATTTGGGAAAATACTGTTTAATGGTTTGTTGGCAGTATGGCATTTATGCCCGGTCCCTTCCCAGTAAAATAATTTAGTTATTTGCAAGGCAAAACTAACAGCTGGCTGTCCTATTGGACACACACCCACGGTGTGGTCTCTGCCTAGAGTCATTCATAGCACAGTGTGTGTCAGTATTGGCTCAGTACAGAAACGAATTAGCATAATGTATAACAGTAAACATTAACCCCTTAAAGGGATAGTAATGTTTCAAAATAAAAGGAGCTCCATTTAATCTTCATAGTATTTGGGCCATGGAGAGTGTTATCTCAGTTCTGTCAGAATTGTAGTTCAAGAGTAATTGAATGATAAAGTATTCCCCTCCCGCTCCTTTTATTGATGTAACACTGCTCCCCTCAGAGCAGCAAGACTGTCCGGATGGATCACAGAGAGGGACAATCTTCAGTGAGTAGGGGTTTCCTTATGCTCACAGCACGAAGATTGTCCCTTGCTGTGATCTGTATGGTCCCAGGACCAGATTCCACATCTGAGGGGAGGCGACTTACACTAAGTAAAAGGAGTGGGAGGTGTATACTTTATCATTCAATTACTCTTGAACTACAACTCTGACAGTATTGAAATAACACTGAAATACTATGAAGATTAATTGGAACTGCTTTTATTTTGAAACATTACTATTCTTTAAACCCTCTGAGTGGCAGAGGGGTACGCAACGCATTGCAAAGCAATGCGTTGCGTACCCCTCTGGCACTTAAAGGGTTAAGAACCCACGACATACATATACGTCATGGGAAAACTTACGTTAAGGACCCATGACTTATATGTATGCCATGGAATTCAGGGGTCCCCGAATGGCTACACACTGTTCAGGGACCCCTGATTCTGTTTCAGTGGAGAAATATAAAATGCCCCTTGGTTCTTACATGCCGGCTGAGAGGCTGGTTCTTAAGGAGTTAATTTCTAAAACTAAGCAGCACAAAATGAGGCAATGTGCCTCCTTTAAAATGAATTAAAGAGGAACTACCACCTTTAAACAACTTTTGCTTCAATAACACCCCATTTGGCAACTAGCTGCTTAGTAGCAAGATGTCTGCGATCCGCCCTGCCTGTCAGCCCCATAAGAATTGATAAATCTGTTAAACAAGGTAATAATTCTGGCGACTAGCGTTACTGAGCAGCTAGTCGCCAGATGGGGAGTTAATGAAGTTTAAGTTGTTTAAAGGTGGTGGTTCCACTTTAAATTTGTTTTATAGGGTGGCAAATAGGCATGTTTTATTTTCTTAAAAATGTAACTTATTTTTGGATGACAGGAGTCCATTTTAAAAGCTGAGTTCCCAATGATGCAGTTGGTTTTCCCTGAAATTGTTACACTTTTGACTTTGTACATGCAGCTGTTACAATATTTTGTAACTTTTCACAAATACTGAAGACGTTGTTGTGACACTAAAAGAACAGGGAGGAAGGAAACCTGTTTTCCACTTGCTACAACATCATCTCTCCTGTGTGAAAGAGTGTTGTAACAATTGTAGAATCGTCTCTGTAACATTCTCTGGTCACAGCAGGCCAGGCAGGGAGAGAAGAGTGCAGGTAAAGCTGACATTCTGCTATCTATTCATACAGCACCAACTGATAATACGAATGTAATTGCTATTGCTGAGGAGTAAGGGGTTTTCTGTAATGTGTTTCAAGCCTTGCTTCTTGTGTATAAAAGCAAGCTGGACCATTGGGACGTGCACCATAGGGAACAAAAAATACACTCCAATTGGTTTAATTTGGGCTTTTAACCTCTTGAATTCTGGAGAGGTATCCAATGCTTCCCTGTGGCCCAGCTGATTTCCCCCAGAATTGTTCTAATTTGCTTTTATACATAATACCCATTATACCAGTTAATCTGTGCCAGATTCTAGGGAACATGGGCGGATTGTCCTATTGGGGTATTGGGCACCCCCCGGTGGGCCTCTAGATCATGGGCTGGTGGGGGAGATCCAGTGTCCCATGATATTTTGAAGGAGAGGTCTGTGTTGCCAGCTGCACAGGCACTCTCCGTGACAGCCTTCGCGTTCCTTGTTAACCGTTTGAGTGCCAGAGGAGTACACAACCCATTGCTTTGCTTTGCAATGCGTTGTGTACCCCTCTGGCACTCAAAGGGTTAATGCATATCCTGGGTTCTGCTCTTCCATGCCGCAGAGAGACCACAAGTGGGCATCGATAGGGAAGTCGGTGCAGCTAGTGGGCTGCTTTAGAAAAAAAAAAAGAAAAAAAAAATGCCCGGGCTGGTATTCCCCTACAATCCGCCCCTGCTAGGGACAGATTCTGGTTCTGTTTCCTTGTCCTTTTTTGTTCCTAGTTTTAGAACAGAACTCCAACCCCACATTCACACTGTTTGCTATTATCAAGTGAACCGGTTATGAGCTTCCCGCATGTTAATAATGGCTGCTTATATGATCTCATTGTACTGTGTAGATCTGGATAGTGTCTTTTTTGCTGTACAATAACATTTTTAAGTGTCTTGTATGAGGTATTCTGTTGGCATTGATCTACATGGTACTGTGACTCACTTGTGACTCTGTCTTATAACTGCCCAGGGGGAAATTGTACCTAATATATATATATATATTTTTTTATGTTTGCAAGATACATTAGAAAAAGGTGTACAAATATGACCCACCATTTAAAAGCAGCTATCGGTGTTAGGGCCTAACACGCAAAATAATATAAAAGCAGTTTTGGATCACACCATCTGTACCAGGGGGGAACATATACTCATTTCCAAAACTCTTTTTGGTATAAATTGGCCTTTTAATCCCTGGAATACTAGGTGTCAGAATACTATTGTCACTATACTGACTGCCACTATATATCTATATCTGTCTATAAAATATGTATATATATATGTCTGTATTAAGCATTTGCATTTATTTTGTAACAAAATAAAAATTAACTGAAAATTATGTGTTTTGTGAGATTAGGGAAAAAACCTACATTTTTATGGACCGCTGCACTGAGAACCAGAACAATGAATAGCACAGTCCATGTTTTTGTGCAATTAAATTCAGTGTATTCATTCTTAATTACGTGTGCTTTCGGCTGGGAAAGTGGGAAATGACTGTGTTTAGAAGGAAAGAGAGAGGAGGACTGACTGATACACAGAATAGCCAGTCCAGTCCTGCATGAAGTAGAGGGACAGTCTCCTACATTATGGTTGTGACTGATTGTTGCAACAGCCTGTCTATCTCTATATTTGATGTATTTTATACTCTGGACAATCCTGATTTCCAAGGGGATGGCCCTCAAACTAATATAATCTTGATCCAGCATATTTTTCTTACTATCTACTTAGCAGCCAGACTAGAAGCAGTGTCACAGCCACTGTGATGTCTCCTCTACCTGAAGTTTGTTTCTTTGGACATTTGAAGGTCAGCCCTATAATTCATGTTTTGTATCTATCTATCTATCTATCTATCTATCTATCTATCTATCTATCTATCTATCTATCTTTCATTCTTTCTTTCTTATTGTAGGAGTACATATTACATTGATACTTGATTAGGTTTACTCACTACTACTATTTACAGTGCAAGTCATAGTAAAAAAACATCCCTCATCAAAAAAAAGGTACAAAAACATTAATACATTGTATCTCAATGCCTCTAAGTTCCCGCCATGACTTAAGATTTGTGACTTAGAATGATTTAGAATCAAAGACTCCTATTACAGTAGCACAGGAAAAAATTATTCTTGGGCTATTGTAATAGGGGTCTTTAATTTAGTTGAGCATTTCAATGGTTAATTGTACTTAGTCTTAATAGCTTTGCAAATATGGTAGACATTTTAGCATATGGCAATTAGTTAACATGTTGCAACAATGTGATCTATTTTAATTGGTTCTCCTCTATTTAAACTCTGTTTGGTGACTTGGTTAGCTTAGTCTGAGTAAGCATGCATAGTGTAAAATGCGCAAGATTGTGCTCGGTGTATCTGTATGGTTCTCAGTAAAATATGTGTTTTTACTTCCTTGAATCCAGTGGAATATTAGTGTGGATTATTTCCCTTTGTTGTTTGAGATGTGACTTTGGCAAGTCCTCAAGAGCTGGCACCATATATACACGGCAGATCTACTTGGAGAGTTCCTGTTTTCACTTTAGTGAATGACACTTTGTGCAGCCAGCTAGTGCTGCTTTCACTGTGTTCTTTCCACAGTTGGTTAAACAGGTTTCAGTGCATTCACACTAGAATCACAAAACTCGCAGATAGGTTTCCCTCAATGTTTTCACTTCTGTTGAGATTCAGAGAATGGAATTCTGGGGGAACCTTGCTACATTGTATCACTATAAGTTGACCAACATTTTAGTTGCTACAAAAAAGTACATTTTACAGATGCTACCATGTGTGTGTGTATGTGTGTGTGTATATATAATATATACAATCAAAGAAGTGGTCAGGTGACCACAAATTCTATGTCCATGACAGACACACACCCTGGGCTGGCACATAAGAGCACATATGCAGATCCCCTATAGACTGCCATAGTCCTAGATACACACCCCGGAGCGCAGCTAGGAGGAGATCTGAGATGTGCTCACATTGCCTGACTCAAACTTACACAGGGACGTCCCTTCGCCCCTCCCCAGTATCTACTCTTGCTCAAAAACGAAAAGATTGCCGACTTACACTATCCACACTTTCCCCACTTCTGTTCACTCAGATTTGTGCTTTCTCCCATCCGCCTTCACTCTCTGACTTTCTACCATCATCACTATCTGCCTGCCAACCTAATCACACACAAAAATATATGCCCTCACCCAGACCTCTCCACTTCCTTCCTTGCCACAGCGATCCTTCATCTGGCCCGTCAGTCTTAGTGTCCATATATCGCCACACCTCTGCTTTCACTGCTGAGTAATAATCAACGTAATGCCCTGTTTCTAATCGCCCAACATGTGTCACTTAAGATGTGCTAGCGGGCCAAGCAACGCATTGCACTGCAATGAGCTGCATTTCCCTCTCGCACTCAAATGGTTAAAGTGTTTGACTGCAAACTCACGTTACTATTGCTAAATCCCCTACGCCACTGATTTTCATTCAACGTCTTAGCGCCATTACCTCTTCAACAACTTGAGCCTTCACAACGCATTGTGAACCTAAGATACCACTCTTCTACAATAATTTGCTGCATGCCAGCACATCACGAAATACACCACTGAGCAGAGGCGTAGCAGAGGCCTTTCTCGGGGGGCCCCCAGAAATGTTTGCCCAATTATAGTGTATTGGAAGTCTGCCAGACTTGAGCTTCCATTTGCTCAGAGGCCTACAATTTGGCCATTTGTAAGTGCAGAGTGGGACATGGGCAGGGTGTTAGCGTGTCAGTGCATTCCTGCCAATGATGTCCGAAGCAGGTGCTTTTTGCCCTCACTGCTGGTTCTATGATGTGTTCCTTTTTATCTCTTCTTCCGCTGGCAAGCGGTCTCCACAACTCCACTCCTCCAGTATCTGGTAGCATTTGGCCGCTTCAGCCACACTGTCTCAGCAGACGGCGGAGGAAGGGAGGAAAAGCAACACAGCGGAGAAGCAGCAGTGAGGGGAAAGAGCACCCACTTGGACATCATTGCCACCAATGCATTCACACGTTAACATCCTGCATCTTCGCAGGGACTATGTAATACCGCAATGTAGGGTCCACTGGTTCCCTGACACCTCCCCCCCCCCCCCCGCAACCTGCCAGATCTCGTCTCTTGCCTTTCTCCTTCATCTATAACCTCATCACATTAACCCATAAATTACATTACTCTTTCCCATATACATTCCCTACACGGGAAAGGATTAACTCATACACTTCCATAATGTATCTTTGTTTGTGTTGAATGCCTTGACTGTGAGATGGCTCTTTTTAACCCATGCACTGTCTCATCTATCTTCTGGATATATCATTACTGGGAGAGAATGCTTCTGATTAACCCTTGCGGATCTTCCTGGGTATTTTGCCCTTAAATAGGGCGAATTCTCATTTGCACTGCAATAATGTGACTTGTTTCATTGTAACAGTTCAATTACAAATGTTTAACCCTTTTAATGTCAGGGGCAGTGAGCACCCCTCTGATACTCAATGGGTTAATATGAAATAGTTTTCTGACATTATGTTGACCCGTTTAGACAAGTGCCAGAGGGGTCATCCATGCACAACGATTCCCCGTCCAGCTAACCATTTAGTGCTTAAATCTGAATGGGTTTTAACCCTTTGAGTGCCAGGCAGCTATCCAACTCATTGCAATGAGAAGGATAGCTGCCTGGCACCAAAGGGGGTTAACGGGCCTAACGTCTAAGGAAGAGTGGAGCCTATTCCAGGGCAAACCAACTGCAACGTAGGAGACATTTTACAGCTGATTTAATCTTCTGATGGCCAGGTTAGTGCAGTCTGTGCGCCTGCGTTATCGGTCCCTTCTGGTGCCTTTCTGGACACTGCAATGCTTCTGAAGGGAGACCGGGACTGACAGCCTAGTAAAGATGTCTGCGCTGATACCTGGCTTCCGGCCTCGGAAGATTAAGGATTTCTATAGAATCTTGTGCTGTGAGAGGTAATATAACTATTATTAAGCTAGTTGCCACCTGCCTAATTATTGCAGGGCGACTTTATTTCTGGTGGTAGTTCCGCTTTAAATTGCATTGAAGATGTTTCGAGCCCAGTAACACTAAACATATGAAATACTATCTCTCCCTTTCTCTTCTTCCATCATTTACTGTAGCCTTGTAGTTTGGAGAATGTCATAAACCGTTCCTAAATCTCTTCACTCAATTAACCAGCAAAAAATCAGATTTGCTAAATAAATATGCCAGGGCTGGAGTGTGTTTCCTCGGATCTCCTAGTTCACATCTCCATTAATTTTACTGTCTAAGCCTCTGGGAGATTATAAAATCTAGAACTGTCATTATTTTATGGTAGATGGGATTCGCACGACGAGAACTCAGCTGAACGGTGACATTGCTGGTTACACTTGACTGTTTTGCTGTTTTTAATAGACAGCTTCCAATTAATTTGATTGTATTTACATATTACTGGAATGCAAATGTAGAGACTGTAATCAGTTGTATTAACCCCTCAGATGCAAGAAAAGCCTCACACCCCCATACTATTTTTCCCTTCTACTCCTTTTCCTTTATCACAGGGGTTAACTAACAGGGTTACAGTAAGGGTTAATTTAGAATGTAATATACTGTACAAGTTTAAGTAGTGTTGCCTTTTTATCATTTGATTGTGCAGCTTTCGGTTAACCATATGAGAGCCAGAAAGACATCCAGTGCTTTATCTCTTTGGCATTCAAAGGGTTGTTAATGGTCTGTTGAGCCTGCTATCTTTGTTAAAGTGGAACTACCACCTTATTATATCTTGGGTCATTTTGAAAGAGCTTTCAAAATGCCCTATATGTTAGGAATGATTTTTTTTAACCCTTTGAGTGCCAGAGGGGTATCCAACACATACCCCTTTGGTGCTCAAAGGGTTAAGCAATAGTTTAGAATATGGCTTTATTTATCAGTTTATTCAGACAGTGCTGAGTGGCACAGCCGTGTGCCAGATTGCCTGAACATTCTAGAATGTTAGTGACTGGCACAGCCATTTGCCAAGGTGCTAACATTTTACACTGCTCACACAATCTGGAGCACGGGTGTGCCAGTTAGAACGGTCTAATTTGCATTAATCCACAAAGCTAAATATCTTATATAAAGTAGCATTTAAAAAAAAAATTGCTGTCATTGCATAAAGTTGATTTTGAAAAATATTTCAAATGAACCTCTGTTGTTATAAGGTATCTGATCCACTATAAGCTATCTGTATTGCTGTATTACCCGTTGTCTGCTTTAGGTTATTTCTGTCTTAATTTTGCTGTAAATGAAAAATCTGGTTAATGCATAATTAAAAGGCAGCTAACACAAATCTTATATATATAATATATATTCGAGTGGTTAGAACACTCTCAGCTGGAATAAAACCACAAACTCCTGCTTTACATGCTAACCCCCATAGACCTGCTTTGTTGGGCTTCTAAGACCAGTGCATAGTGCCTATGGGGGACCTTTCACACACAGGACAGGATACTGAGCTATGAGACTTCAGTCTCACTAAGATGAGACTTCAGTCTCACAATTCAGTCTCTTTGGGAACACTGATGGTCTCTTTAGATACCCTGTTGTGCACCCCCATTGGTCCTCCAAGAATCAAAATGCATCTGCCAGTCAGCATCCAGGGGAGCGGATTGGTGGTAGTTGCCCCTTAAGTAGGGATTTTATCCCCTTGAACAGTGAAACAAAATGTCTCTGTGCACAGCAAAGCACTGGAGACTTCTCTAGCATTCAAACTGTTATTAAAAGCCCCTATTAACCCTTTGAGGTGATAGGGAGCTTCCAAAGTATTGTTTTTGATGTGTTGGACACCTCTCTGGCACTCAAAGGGTTAAATCAATGGGAGAAGTTTGTATGTTCCCTTTGATGCAATTGGCTTGCTTTAGAATTGCTCCTTTTTGCTTTGTGCAGTGTCCTAAGTGTTGCTACTACTCACAGACATGGACATAGCAATGCGTTAGAGAAGTCTCTAGCATCCATGGGGTTAACTAGTAATATGTTGCAATTTAACCTTTTCCTTACTTCAAATTAGTCAGCCTTTAATTTGATGGTGTAGCACTTGTAACTCCCAGGTAAGTTCACGATACCCAGGAAAGTGTCCATAGTAACCAGATGCAGTATCCAAGGAAACCGTTCTACTGTACTTCCAATGCATTTAGAATTAAAGCCCTTCTGATAAATGGCTTAAATTACCCCCTGTTCTGCCATGTATAAAAACATATCAAATATTCACATTTGTGCATGAATAATATGCAGAAATCCAGTTACGCGTAAATGATCCTGGATTTTTTATCGCAGAATTGTATTTGCAATAAAGATTGTATTTAATGTCTTAGATTTTAGAGATGTCTCATGCATTGCAAAGCAGGGGCTGTATTTATAACTCAGTAGTCTATAGGCAAGTAACAATATTACCCCTAACGCTATACCTCCCAACATTTCAAATGGCAAAAGAAGGACACTTTTGTTTTAGGGGGCGTTACTGGGGGCGTGACTGATGGGCGGGGCATTACCAAGAATTTATAGGTGATTTCATGACCTACTGACACCTCTTTGTGTAACTGAATAAATGATCTAGAGCAACGCAAAAGTATTGTATTTACACATAATTTACACACAATTTATAAACACATATAATGACGTTTAAACAGACATTAATGTGAGTTTTATGTGGAGCAGTGTGATACACTTATATACGCACTGCTCTGATTGCTAAAAAGAGGGACAGAGGTATTTGGGTCTCAAAGAGGGACTGTCACTCCTAAAGAGGGACACATGGGAGGCATGCTAACGCTGCTCATGACCACTTCTTCACCCCTCACGTGACCCTGTCACCAGCTATCTAGCACAAAATTGCACAAAACCAACCTCTTATTGTCCCTTAAAAAATCACAATGAGTTGGAGATCACTATAGCATCCAGCGGGTTAACCCTTTGAGTGCCAGTGGGGTACGCAACGCATTGTCAACTCCAGATACAATTTATTGTAATATGTACTATAAACATAGCTGGGAGATTTGCCCCAGAGACTTCGTTTTTTACTGTTGATTACCGGGTCTCCGGGGCAGAGACTGATTTCTCTAGATGTGGGGCGTTTCCAATGACAGTCTGCCCACATCTGCTCCTTCCCATCCTGTACCTCCTACCCCCCCAGGCTCTTTTCCTACTTCCACAGCCTATTCCTCAAACTTTTTTCTAAGTCCTGCCCCTGCTCATGATTAAGCCCCACCCCTTTTTGACACCAATCACATCATTGATCTCTACCAGCAGCACCACAAGACTCCCCTCTCCTGGGAGTCCACAACAAAAAGTTCCCAGGTATGACTACAACCTAACTCCTTTTTTTGTAAAAGATTAAATACAATTTCCAAAGTTCTTAATTTTAGCCAAGCAACTTAGACTTTAAAGGAGTACCCTAATTATGAAAATATACATGATGTATGGCTTTTTCTGTTATGTAAAAGAAGAGTACTCCCAAAACGGATAGATGCTTCTTTCAAAAGTTATTACATACCTTGAGTTCTAGCTGTTTTGTTGCTGGGTGACTCTGTTGCTGCATCTGTCTATGGGAAGCTTGTGTCTGTGACACTCAGCTCTTTATAGACCGTAATAGTAACAGTGCAGTATTCTGCTAAAATAACTTGAATACAAACTGCCCAAAAAAAACTGTAAGTTTGACTTGTAATAACTTTTAGCTGAATCTTGCTTAACTGAACATAAAAGTCCCTGCAATCAAAGCATTTTCATAAGAATGCTTTACTAAACCTTTAAGATGCTGGTACCAGTATTCCAATAAATATTTTAGTGATACAATGTCAGTCCCCTGCCAGTGCCCGTCAAAGCCATTTGTTGCACTGTCAGGGTTCCACAGAGATTTTATTTGAAACGCGTTTTGCCATAGTAACATTCTTAAACCACTGTCACTGAAGTCACTATCCCACCATCAGCCATATTCCTGTAGGTAGATGTCTCCTTTCCTATTTAATTTGCTTCTATGTGTTTTTCATAATAAATGTTTACTACCGCTATAACCCCTTGAATGTTCAAGATGTCTCCAAACTATTCCTAAGCAATGCTTCAGAGACCTCTTTAGCATTCGAGAGGTTAAACATCCCATTTAAATCCATGGGAATTTTGATTTGTCCCTATGATGCATTTGTGTTTCTTCTCAATTGCTCCAGAAATTGACTGGAGCAATATGACTTCAGGCACAACAAAGGGAAATATTTTTCTAAGTATGATAAATGATAATTTTATGTCCCAACTAGTAGAGGAGCCAACTAGAAAAGAGGCCTTGCTTGACCTAGTGCTCTCAAACGATTCTGACATTGTAAACAATGTGCAGGTAAGGGAACGTTTGGCCAGCAGTGACCACAATATTGTATCCTTTGAAGTTTGTTATGAGAAACCCTATAGCAAGAGTTTAACCAAAACATTCAATTTCAAAAAGGCTAATTTTACAAAGTTAAAAGAAGCTTTAAAGGATATCCAGTGGGATGTAATTTTCAAAGATAAAAATGCACAAGAATCATGGAATGTATTTAAAATGCTCTTGGGCAAATATACATGTCAATATATACCATTGGGGAATAAGCACAAGAGAAGTAAAGCAAAACCAATGTGGATTAATAATGTGGTTAGCAGGGAAATGAGAAATAAAAAGCAGGCTTTTAAGGTGTTTAAGTCAAACGGGTCAGATGCATCATTTAAAAAATATAAAGAATGTAATAAAATCTGCAAACAAGCAATTAAGCTAGCTAAAATAGAGAATGAGCGAAACATTGCAAATGAGAGCAAGAAAAACCCTAAACAATTCTACAAGTATATTAACAACAAAAAAGTTAAGGTTGATATTGGTCCTCTTAGGACTGAAACAGGTGAATTGATTAGTGAGGATAAAGCTATGGCTGACACCCTAAATACGTTCTTTGCTTCAGTATATACAAAGGAAGCAGAAATGACAAGCTGTGGGCAAACAGACAAAACCATGGAATTTCCTCCAACATCTACATGGCTTACTGAGGACAAGGTCCAAAAGAGACTGGAAAGCGTTATAGTGAATAAAGCGCCTGGACCGGACGGTATACACCCAAGGGTACTTAAGGAACTCAGTTCAGTAATAGCAAAACCATTATACTTAATATTTATTGATTCGCTTTCATCAGGCATAGTGCCCTGTGATTGGAGGAAAGCTGATGTAGTTCCATTGTTTAAAAAGGGAGCAAGATCCAAACCAGGAAATTATAGACCTGTGAGCTTGACTTCCATAGTGGGTAAGATACTAGAAGGGTTATTAACTGACAGTATTCAGAACTATGTGAAGACCAACAATATCATAAGTAGGAATCAGCATGGTTTCATGAAGAACAGATCATGTCAGACTAATTTACCTGCATTTTATGAAAGAGTGAGTAGTAATTTGGACAGGGGAATTGCTGTTGATGTAGTATACTTGGATTTTGCAAAAGCCTTTGACACAGTGCCTCACAACAGGTTACTGCATAAATTAAAAGGCTTTGGTTTGGGTGGTGTTATCTGCACATGGATTGAGAACTGGTTAAATGATAGATGGCAGAGAGTTGTTGTAAATGGAACGTTTTCAAATTGGTCTAGGGTTATAAGTGGGGTGCCGCAGGGTTCAGTCCTGGGCCCAATGCTTTTTAATTTGTTTATTAATGATCTAGAAGTGGGAATTGAAAGTAGCATCTCAATCTTTGCTGATGACACTAAGCTATGTAAGGAAATACATACAGAGTTCGATGTTTTTTCCCTACAGAAGGATTTAGATAAACTAAGTGAATGGGCAGAAAAGTGGCAGATGTCATTTAATGTAGATAAATGTAAGGTTATGCATTTGGGTTGTAGAAACAAACTTGCAACATATACTCTAAATGGGAAACAACTTGGGAAATCCTCATTAGAGAAAGATTTAGGTGTACTGATAGACAATAGTCTTCACAGCAGTGTGCAGAGTCACTCAGCTGCTGCAAGAGCAAATAGAGTACTAGCCTACATAAAAAGAGGTGTAGAAGCAAGGGATGCTAATATTATCCTACCTTTGTATAAATCCTTGGTTAGGCCTCATCTAGAATATGGAGTACAATTTTGGGCGCCTGTTCTAAAAAAAGACATTACTGAACTGGAAAAGGTGCAGAGACGTGCAACAAAACTGATAAAGGGATTGGGGGATCTGAGTTACAAAGAGAGACTAGCCAAACTAGGTTTGTTTACATTAGAAAAGAGATGTCTAAGGGGTGATATGATTACCATTTACAAATACATTCAAGGTCAATACAAAGAACTATCCAATGAATTATTTATGCAAAGAGCTGAGCTAAGAACAAGAGGTCATCCATTAAGACTTGAGGAAAGGCGCTTTCGACTAAAACACAGGCAGGGATTCTTTACAGTAAGGGCGGTAAGGCTATGGAATTCTTTGCCTTGGGATGTTGTGCTTGCAGATAATGTAACTGCATTCAAAAAAGCAATGGATGCCTATCTAGCACAGAACAATATTGACAGTTATGACAGATGGCTTCAAAGCAAATAGGATATTGAGCCAGGGAACTATTTGACACACACACACACACACCTACACTGGAAATTGCTCCAGGGGGCTTTTTTGTTGCCTTCCTCTGGATCAACAGGGGTGTTATTGGCATGGGCTGGACTTGATGGACGCATGTCTTTTTTCGGCCTTATCTACTATGTTACTATGTTACTAAGGTCATCTTAGTACAGCAGCTTCCATACATACCTGGGAACATTCTAATCCCTAGCCTCTCCAGAGGTCCACTAAGATCTGGCAGTGGGAGCATCATAAAGTAAGTGGCGCTTACTGGATCTTTCCAGATTCTGATAATGGGAGGCAGGGCTTTCCTTCAAATGGGAGCAGAGTGGCAAGGACAGGGCAGAGTGTGACCGGAACTGGCAGGGAAGTGGGTAGAGTTACAGGAGAACTGTCTGAGCTCTGAGAACCACCTCTGTCCACGGAGACTGATAATTAACCTTCTGAGTTCCAGAGAGGTATCCAAACTCTCTGGCACTAAAAGGGTTAAGTATAAAAACTGGAATTTGAGTCAGATCCAAAAAGTTCCTAGGAATGATCTTGGGATGTATGAAGGACTGAACTATTTCATACAAAGACCTACTGCTTTCTGTTTTCCTTTGTAATAACCTATACATCTTAACCCCTTAAGGACCAGCATGCACGCTTGCGGCTGGGACTTAAGGACCATGGACCTATTCAGGCTCCCCGAACTGCATGCAGCCGCGTGGGGAGCCCGGAATTCCATGACAGTCCAGGACCGCCATGGGTCCTTATGGCAAGTTCACCCATGATGGTCCTGGCACATCATGGGTGCTTAACCCCTTAAGGACCGGCCATGCGCGCACGCAGCCGTCACTTAAGGGCCAGGAAATCTGATTCCAGACTCCCCGAACGGCGTGCAGCTGCGAGGGAGCCCGTAATTCCATGATGGTCCAGGACCGTCATGGGTCCTTAAGTGAAAACAAGCCATGACGGTCCCGGACCATCATGGGTCATTAAGGGGTTAATTATCACAAACAGGTACTTGGTAACTGCTGCTTGATGCATTTCAGCATAATAATTTAGGGATTTTTGCAACAAAGCAAAAAAGGTGCAGTTCTGTAGCAAACCAAGTATATGGCAGGGGAGAAATAAAGTTTCACATTGAGTTAAATTAACCCACTCAATACTGGAGATGTTTCCAGCGCATTGATTAGTGTGGCAGGGCACGCTCCTGTTATTTGGTTTATGTGCTACTTATCATTATTTGCTGATACCATTATTACATGTACAACTAACGACCCGCTTATCATATCCATATAGACTCACTGGAGGGGGGAGTCCTATGCTGCCGCTGGGGAAGATAAATGACACAATGCCTGTCAAAAGGGGGTGGGGTTACTTTAGGGGCGGAACTGTAAAAACCTAAAAATCTTGGAGGAATAGGCTGGGGAAAGAGACAAAGAGAGAGGGGAGTGTCAGGAACACAATAGGAAGGACGAGAAGCGGGCAGAGTTTTAGTGAAAAAATACAACCCGCAGCCGGAGAATCAGCCACTACCCCAGAGACCCGGTAATTAACAGCTAAATCCGGAGTCTCCAGGGCAAAACCAGAGAGTTTCCATCAATACCAGTTATGCTGTGAAGTGCTGATGCCTATGTCCAAAGTGTGAGATTCAAAAAGTAAGCTCCATTACAGTTGGTTGATGGTGCCCCATGTGTGACCAATCGGGCACACCTACTGTTGTCATGGGCCGCTACATCTATGAGTAGGCACAGCCCTCCTGCCTGTATACTGATTAATCTGGCCTTAGTTTGAATGCATTGGTTATCCACATAGGAGCAGCCTCCGCTCTATGGATCATCTACTCCATCACCTTTGGATTGGAGGCTGGTTCTTGCAGGTGACCTTCGGGAAAATACACCTCATTGGTCGCTCTTTGTTGGCCAAAGAGAATGGCAGATAATTTGAATATGATGCGCTGTAACACCATTGTTTCGATTACTACTTAAACTAAAAATTTAGCTCTCCCCTATAGTGCAAATGGTTTGCCTCAGAACTCCACTTTTCTTTTTAAAATATGGCCCAAAGATTTGGGGTTTCCCGTAATAAAGAGTGTTCCTGTGACGTCCCGGCTGGTGTGTGGTTTGTTCCTTTTTCTTTTGGGAACGGTCTTGGGGGAGCCAGCATCACGCTGAGACTGGAATGGCTGCTCAGTGGTAACAGCTATTCACCAAGAGGAAGCCGACAACAACATCCTGGAGACCTGGTTCCCATTACACTTGGCAATGCACAGGAGACCTCTAGAAATTGAGGTCAAAAGCCCATTTAGTGCAATGGAAACTACTGATAATGATCATCATTGAGATACATTTGATGCTGATGCTGTTTTAACCCCTTGGATGCTCGGTCTCCTCATTAGGACCTTTCTTTCAGCATCTCCTAGCAATAGAAGTAACCTTGTTATACTGCTTACACCCTTGTTATAATCCGCAGAAGAAAGGTCAACAATATAAATATTTTCATAAGTGTTTGCTGCCCTTTTATTAGAAAAATATTCTAACATGTATCTCCTTAATGATTTTACTGCTCTAAGTCAGTGGGTCTCAACCCTTAACTTCCACTAACTGGCCAGTATTTATAAATAAATACAAATAATGTATACAAACATGTGGTTTGGCTTAAAGGGATAGTAATACTTCGTTTTATCTTTATTTTATTTTGTAGGCATAAAAAAAACATGAAGAACGATATAAGTCTTATCTCTCAAACATTTATGGTTTGAGAGATATTAACAAGCAAAGTTCCCCCTCCCGCCCCTTTTACCTAGTGTAAGCCATCTCTTCTCAGATGTGGAATGCAGTCCACAGACCAGAGAGATAACAGAAGGGGGCAATCTTCTTCCTATGAGAACAATGAAAGCTCTTCCCCCCTTGACAAGTTTTTCAGGTTTTTCCCTCATCTTAATTGAAGATTGTCCCTCTCTGCAGTCTACCTGGGCACCTCCCTTCTGATCTGGCTGAGCAGTGTTACATCAGTAAAAGGGGCGGGAGGGGGACACTTTGTCATTGAATTACTCTTGAACTACAACTCTGACAGAATTGAAATAACACTCTCCAAAGTCCAAATACTATGATGAATAATTGGAGCTGCTTTTATCATGAAACATTACTATCCCTTTAAGTGTAATTTGTCTAATTTATATGGAATAACTCTTTACTGTACAGTACGTTGCATTGGCCATTAATCTACTCTTAACCATATACAGCGGATTTGGCAGTGGGGGGAGGTCATGGAAATGGTGGTTGTGCTAAGGGTGCAGAGACAGATCTTGTGTAAATGTATGTATGTAAATGTGGCCATATCACCATACATGAAGGCTGAGGCACATTATCTGTCTTTTTGAGCATAAGAAGGTGACCAGGAATCCTTTTAAAGTGGAACTTTCATCAAAATTAAATTGCCCCCCCCCCCCCCCCAAATCCTTATCAACATAGTGACACTCAAATAATACATTCATTATGCTGAATAAGTCCAGCAATATTGAGAAATACTTGTTCTACAGGCATCAGCTGCAGGGATCTTGCTGTCGATGTTCTGTGCTCCTGCGCCATTGTTCCCTTCCTGTACCTTAAAGTACCGCGGAACTCCACTCACCAATCCTGGAGTTGACCGCTGATGCCTGTCGAACGAGTTGTATTTCTCAATAATGCCGGACTTATTTAGCATAATAAAAGTATTTATATGCATGTCGCTATCTTAATAAGGATTTGGGGGGCACTTTAATTTTGATTAAAGTTCCGCCTCTGGCACTCAAAGGGTTAAAAGCATGGTGTTTGCAAATGAAACAAAAACAAAGAAAACCAAACAGCAGGACTGAATGATTCCTGTGCAGTCGTGCAAAATGACATTTTCACAAGTTTTCTGTATTTAAAGGGCTCACCTTAATGCATAATATCTGACTGCATCCATGAACAGAAATGATAGAATCATCTGTTCTGTCTCTTTAATGCCAGGTCTGTAAGAGAAGAGTACACATTGCTATGTACTTACTGGTTTAGAACATGTGTGTGCCATACCTAGATATGACATTCTGCTCATATAACTACTGCATTTGGTGTGGACCAAGGGAGGGAACAATAAATAAAGGCATAAACCAACATATTCACCCAGAGGTTATCAAGGCTGGATCTAAATGTTAGGTGTATCCAGGGCTAAAGTGAGTCACAGTCAAGGCAGTGGCTGCTTCAGTGTTATAGTCACAAGGGTCAGTGTGACATTTCTGTGATTTTGCCTTCAAAACAATAGAATCAGCCTTAATCCAATGCATTGGATATCTCTCTGGCATGCAAAAGCATCAATTAAAGGAACAGTTAACTTGTATTATGACATAGGGGTCTGTTTGTATATGGGATTTGTGTGTGTGTGTGTAGGGGTGTGTGTGTGTGTAGGGGTGTGTGTGTGTAGGGGTGTGTGTGGGTAGGGCTGTGTGTGGGTAGGGCTGTGTGTGGGTAGGGCTGTGTGTGGGTAGGGCTGTGTGTGGGTGTGTGTGTAGGGCTGGGTGTGTGTGTGTGGGTGTGTGTGTGTGTGTGTGTGTGTGTGTGTGTGTGTAGGGATGGGTGTGTGTTTGGGTTTGTGTGGGGATAACGGGTGGAGGGGGTGGGTGTGCATATACACACAAGAAAAAGGGAGCAATTCTGGAGCAAACCAACTCCATCATAGCGGGAAATTAAATATTCACCAAATTCCCTTTTAATTTAAAAGGGACTTATTACCCCATTAATGCTACAGAGCTATCATTATTCATTGCTTTGCAATGCATATAGGGTTGCCACCTTTTCTTGAAAAAAATACTGGCCATGGCATTCCCTCCATAGACTTAACATTGGACAGAAGCCAATTTTTTACCGGCCTGCCGGTAAAATACCGGCTGGGTGGCAACCCTA
This sequence comes from Rhinophrynus dorsalis, assembly GCA_037306005.1. Lineage (NCBI taxonomy): Eukaryota > Metazoa > Chordata > Amphibia > Anura > Rhinophrynidae > Rhinophrynus > Rhinophrynus dorsalis. Next base: position 662,992,823 of record CM074718.1, on the reverse strand, counting down.
AATGCAGAGAAGCCTTCTCTAGCATTCAAGGGGTTAAAAGCCCATTTTGATCAATAACAAGTATTTTTATGTATCCCCTATGATGCAGTCCTATCTTTCCCTCTGTGTATGTGGCCCTATGTGGGCTCTGTTTTATAGTGCACTCAGTAGAGTCAGTGAAGATTGGATGGACAGCTGTACCAATGCAAAATAAATGAGCATCACACCATCCTCTCTCTTGGCCTAATAGAATATGTAGCAGAAATCTACTTCATTTTCTACAGTACACCAATTCCAATGTGCTGCAGGGCCAGCCGTGACTATTTCCCATAATATTAGGAAGAAAGGTGGGAGGAATTTGGCCGCAGCTCATTTGGAGAAGCTCTTTATGTATCTGCACCCACTCTGTGCCATTGCAAAGGCAGTAACGCGGTGCCAAGACAAGAATTGCCGTAATGGAATGCCTTAACCCTTTGCGTGCCAGAGGGGTACGTAACGCATGCGTTACTTACCCCTCTGGCACTCAAATGGTTAATTAGCATAATCGATCATTCTAGGTAACTCCAAAACTAATCGAAATAAATGGCATTGCATTACTTCCCCTCCTCCCAGCGCACTGACAGTGTTCTAGCACTGAAAGGGTTAGGTGCCAGCGAGTAGGGCATGTAATGTAGGACTGAGACAGGAAGTGACATCTTCTTAGACAGGAAGTGACATCATGGTATGACTTAATTACCATCTATCATTAGAAATAAAGCCATTTATTCTTGTAAATATAAAATGGTTAATACAAAATATAGGTTTTTTTTGGGTTTTTTTCAAAATTGCTAAGATTTTAGGCGACAGGATTTTTAACCCCATGAATGTAAAAGATCTGCAGTAGCACATTACCAAACTTAAGGTTTACGTTATACAGTGTTATTTTGAAGCAGGGCCCCTAACATCTGAAAGAGCTTTCAAAATCGCTATGGGGGAGATGTACTAAAGTGTGATAAAGCGGTGATAACTTCTCCATTGATGTCACATCTAGGGTTGCCACCTTTTCTTTAGAAAAATACCGGCCAAGGCATTCCCTCCATAGACTTAACATTGGAAAGAAGCCAATTTTTTACTGGCCTGCCGGTAAAATACCGGCTGGGTGGCAACCCTAGTCACATATCCAATTACTATGTAATTCTATGGAACCTATACAATAAGATCTCTCAGACATTAGGGATGTTAGTGCATAGAATAACATTATAATTAGAGAAGTGATATCACTGGAGAAGTTCTCTACTTTACTACTGCTTTATCACATGTAACCCATTGAGTGCCCATTGTAAAACGATGCATCACATAGCCCCCCTCGCATTAAAAGGGGTTAATGCATCTTCACCTCATATGTTATATTATCCATTTTTATTTAGAAAACTAGGTTTTGCGTGATGTAGTTTTATAGATTATGCAAACTGACATGTCATGAAGTCACTTCCTGTCTTCCTGCACATCATACCTCCCAACATTTCAAATTGCCATAGAGGGACACTTGTGTTTTAGGGGGTGTTGCTGGGGGCGTGACTGGTGAGCGGGGCATTACCGAGAATTTTCAGGCTATTTCATAACCTATTGACACCTTCTTGTGTAATGTAATAAATGACTTATAACAAGACCAAAGTATTTTATTTACACACACTAATTTATAAACACATATAACGAAAAGGAAAAGTGAGTGGGGGAGGTAATGAAGGGCTACGTCAGGAATGCCTGCAAGCCATGCCCTAATTAACGTTAACTTAATTTGATAATAATGCTCAGTATGGAAAAAAATCTATTGCAGGGTTATCCTGCCAAGTAAAAATATGGGTACTCATAACGCATCAAGGTTTTATTCATAAGTTGTTGCAGCATAAACTTGTTTGTGTGTAATTCTTCCATGGCCTAAAATTTTACAGCAGTGCTGTAGTTGCAGCAGTGTATGGATGCAATAACCGCTCCGCTATATTAAATCAGAACTTTTACCCCTAAACAAGTTAGTCATATTATATAGGCTATATAGGTAATGTGTTATAGGACACAGAACTGCTTAGTACAAAATGCAAAGGCAACTGAGTCAGGACTCAGACTGCCCTTTAAACCACTACTCAGGAAGTAGGTAGGAGGAGCAGACTCAGAGGAAGGAAGTACTTAGGAGGAGACTACAGGAAGCATGGCATAAAACAGAGGCCTGCTACACTCTAAAGCCTCGCGCCTGCAGATGATTCATCTTGGTCTGATGCGTCCAACAGCTGCCATCTTCCTGCGTCATCCATGAATGGCCGCTGAAACCAAGGTAAGCTGTGACACCCAAATAATATTGAATAATAAAGACTACAAAAAGAATTGCACTCGCAGGTCTTTTCACAGTTAAGAAAGGTGCTGGTTTGTCAAGGCCCAAGTTGGGGCCGAAACATTGATGAAACAAACCAGCATCTTTCTTCACCATGATAAGATCTGTGAGTGAATTCTTTTTGTGGAGACTCTCTCTCTTTCTTTCTCTCTCTCTCTCTTTTTCTCTCTCTCTCTCTCTCTCTCTCTCTCTCTCTCTTTTTCTCTCTCTCTCTTTTTCTATCTATCTATCTATCTATCTATCTATCTATCTATCTATCTATCTGTCTGTCTGTCTATCTCTTGCTCCCTCTCTATATATCTATATAATTTGTTTAGAGGAAACCAATATATGACACCAATCAGGGAGTATACTGTACATCAGAAAACAAGAAATGCCATGAGGTCACACTCTGAAGTTAAAGGCCACTACCTGAGAGAGAGAATGTGATTAGTTACTGCTTTATTGAAAGGGCAGCAGATCTATGATACACAGCTGTGGCATAGGATAAAACACTAAGAGAATTTAAACCTGGTTTGTGCATGTTGTGCATCATTCTGATACAGACAGTCACAGTACTATTTTCCTTCTCTAATATCACGCAAACAATATTGTTTATTTGCTTAATGTTGCAATGCATTGGATACTTCTCTGGCATGTAAAGGGTTTAGGAAATCTACCACCTCCTCATAATAAACTCCCACATATATATATATATATATATATATATATATATATATATATATATATATATATATATATATATATAAATATATTCCTAATGGCCATTACAAGTGAATGGTTTTATTAGTAGATGGCGCTGTTGCTACACCCATGTATTGAAAGCCTGTGTCTGCAGCATAATTTTCACAAGCGGCAATGGCAACAATGCCATCTGGCTGTCTACAAAATCTTTAACGCAAACTCTCAAAGTGCAAGTTTTATCTGTAATAACTTGTGACTTAGGTATCTCTTAGCATAAAAAAACTTGCCAATATAAATATTTTTGTAAGGGTTTACTGCCCTTTAATCAGAAAAATATTCTAACGTATCTCCTTAATGATTTTACTATTAGATGCTCTGTCAGTGGGTCTGAACCCTTGAAGGGATAGTAATACTTAAAATGTAAAAAAAAATAAAAATGCTGTAGTAAAACAAGGGTACTCCCACTGCTGAAAGGTGTTTTTTTCAAAAGTTATTACATCTCAAAGTTGAATTTTTTAGGTGCAATATCACAGTGGCCTGAAATTGTACAGTGGCGCTTTTGCTACACCATCCTATGGACAGCTCTGGTCCCGGGACCATAAATCTCATGTACTCCATACACTCCACCCGCACACACTCTACTTATACACTACACTCACCTCACTCACTTCACTCACACTCTACTTGCACACAATCCACAAACACTCACACCCTTCACTTATGCATACTCCACTCTCACACACTCTACTCACTTGATTCACACACACACCCACACACACTATACACACTTCATTCACACAAACTCCCACTAGCGCACACTCCACTTCCATGCCACTTCCACACACTACACTCGCACAAACACATCCCACCCACTCATACAGCTCCCTCACACATTCCACTCCATACACACCCCACTCCTGTCTACTTCTACCTGTCATTTCACATATCATAGCCCTTATTCCTCAAGCCACACCTCTATGTGCAGTTGTGGGTGGAGTTAGGTGCCATCTGGCAGGTGATGTAATCTAAGGGATCTTATGTACATTTAACGCCTTCATATCATGATAGATTTCACTGCATCATTTTTTATCTATCAAAGCTATCTTAATAAATACATTTATAATGGTTTTTCCTAGTTAAAGCTGAAATTGTTTTATAATCAATATGTATTAAAACAAGTGCCAATAAAAAGCAGTAAAAGTAATTGTTTGCTTAACCCCCTGAGTGCTAGAGATGTCACCAACGCATTGTGTTGGAGACATTTCTAGAATTCAGTGGATTAAAGGGAAGCTCTCACTGGTCTTATGAGAAGAGAGAAACTGCAAGACTGAAATCTCACTGATTACTCTCACTGACTTGCACAGCTTAGTCCCCATAGATCAGGCATGTCATATCCTTATTTAGAGGTAAGGAAGACACCGGACGCATCAAAACAAGACAGCAAGCGATTTACTTTTCCTCTCTATCCCAACTGCTCCGAAGTCAGAAGCCATTCCTGCAGTGCTCTTTTCTTGGAGAGAACTGTTGAGTATTTGGCATTAAACTCTGAGTGTGACATGCTTTCCGTGGACTGTCTGATACCTAGTATCTATTGAGGCTGCTGAAACAAATAGTGAAGTTTACTGCTGGGAGCCACACACTTTCAGATTGCATTCCAGCCCCCTGCCATCTTGGGAGGAGTCAGCAGTTTTCTGCCCCATATCCCCTAAAAAAACAAAGGCTTACAGGAGCCTGGGCTTTTTACAAACTCTGTGAGACTGTACCCATAGACTTGGTGAAACATAACTGCCCATAAACGAATGATCCTAGCTGGGAACTCTCTGGATCTGACTCTGAGACTTCGGTTTTCACTCTGCATTAGCGGGTCTCCGGGGCAGAGGCTGGTTCTCCGGGGTGCGGGCAGTTTCTATTGTAACGCTCCCCATTGGTGCTCCTTCCCACCTGGTTCCTTCCATTTCCCTCCCACTTCTCCTCCTTCCCCAGCCTATTCTAGGCACTTTCTACCAGTTTTTGAAGCCACACCGCTCACTCGCAATTAGGCTCCACCCACTTTTGACTCCAGTTGCGTCATTTATCCTACCCAACACCACAGGACTCCCCCACCAGGGAGTCAAGAATAAAAAGTTCCCAGGTATGCTAATGATCCGGTGGTTAGAGCTGGGTCAGCTGGTTTGTTTGCCCCCCAAATTCTCAACCAAAAATATGTTCTATGGCCGTTGCAAGCTATATATGTATTTGGAATTCCAGTCAACATGTACCTTTTGTTTACATGCTTTCATGACCTTGACCGAAGGATTCCTTAGTCTCAAGATGAAAACTGTCCTTTAAAGAAGAACTAGATCAGAGGAATACATGCATCTTCAATTATTGATTTGATGAGGACCGGAGGGATGTTCAGTGCTTTGTGAGGCAATGCATTCCACACACCCCTCGTCTTCAAGGGGTTATCAGAAGGCCTTCACTAGGTAAATCTCCTTCATACATCATTTCAATATGTATATATATATATATATATATATATATATATATATATATATATATATATATATATATATACATAAAAAATTTTTTTTTTTTTTTTTTTTTTTTTTTTGCATTCTACCTATAATTGCCTGTGTATATATATAATCACCTGTCTTTTCAAACTTCCTCCAAACACACAATGGGCTTTGATAGTCCTGAATGGTTCATGTGGGTCAATTGTCTTTATCAGATTGTAAACTGAAATATCTAGCAGTAGACAGCAACAGATAACAGATGAATAAAGTGTGTGGATAAAACTGACTGATCTTCAACATCCTTATGATAAAGCTTTTAGTCTCATTAAATATACCTATATAACCTGTCTATCCCTTCTGCTTTTTGTTATGCAAGCCGGTTAATAATTTGAGATTTTCGTTTTAATTGTTGGGGATTTTAATCATAGCAGAGCTTTGTTCTCTATCTGTTCAGATAAAGCCTACATCATCTATTACTCATGTCCAGAGAATCACCTCTCTCCACCTTATTAGGGTGCTAAAACCTACCAGTGGAATACATTGCTAAGAATGAATGATTGAATAATCATGAAAATATTTTCAAGATGGAAGTTCCCACTGAGGCTGGGACCTGGAAAGGAGATAAAGGTGCATCTTGGGGGGAAAAAAATAGATAAAAGCATAATGTAAACTTTTTATTTTTAATTCATAGGCAAAACTATTCATTATAATGATAGGTCTATTTTAAACATCTATAGAACATCTTTTTTTTTTCTTTTCTTTTAATTCCAGCGTACCATTCCCATTTAACCCTTTGAGTGCCAGAGGGGTACGGACCGCATTGCTTTGCAATGCGGTCCGTACCCCTCTGGCACTCAAAGGTTTAATAAATTGTTTTGTTTGCCTTTATCTAGTTGCAGAAATATAAATGTGTGGTGAGAATACGGTATTTAAAATGAATTTAAACTTAATTTCACTAGTATGTAACTATGGTAAAGTGTAGCAATTCTGGGTAAAACCAGCTAAGGACCAGATATAAATCTCTATGGATTTATGTTTTTTTTTGTTAACACTTCAATGTTAAAGAGATCTCCAACACATTCTCTAGCATTCAAGGGTTTCAAATCTCCATTTACAGCAATGAAAATGTTGGGAATTTTTATTTTCTGTCTAGTGCAGTTTGGTTGTTCAGAGCGTCTCCACTTGAAGACTAGATTTTTGCTTCTATTTTATTACCCAGAGAGAGATGGTCTAGCTAATTCCTTGCAGAGTGGAATGATTAGAGCTTAAAAGGAAGACAGATAAGGGAGACATGGAGCAGAAGGAGATTGCATGGAACTGTCAGAAAGAATATTGAGAGAAGATAAAAGGCTGTGGGAAATAATGCCATGAAAGCAGATCATTATAATCATGAGGAAAGCGTTGTGATAGGAAGCAGAGAACAATGGAGAGTGCGGATGGAAAGTGGGTTATAAAAATGTACACTCAGATTCTAAGGTTGAAAACATTAAAGGAAGATTGTTAAGTATAACGGCACCTTTGGTTTATGTGAACCCAGTTGCAGTGCTTTCTAAATATATTGGTCTTAATTAAATTAATGAGTCACTCGTTATAGCATGAAATTTAGGGTTTTGCTCACTTGCAGGTAATTCTTTCTTTATGCTTTGTTACATTGTAGTGTATTAGAGTGATTTTAATTATACTCTTTAATAATCACTAGTAATGGAGTTATTTAATGTTTAACTCCTTCCTCTGTTTTCCCTGATGTTGGCGTTTCCACTAGTTAACAGACTGGCTAATGCGATTGAGAGGCTGGAATGGCAACCCACTCGTTGCATCACTCTCGCAGGCATTTGTCTCTGTGTGAGTAGTTTTAATACCTCGCTTACTGAGCTTTAATCGGTGCATAGGAGGCATTAAAGTGATAGCAGTGTTTCACAAAAACGGCAGCTCCAATTAATCTTCATAGAATTTGGGCCATAGAGAGTGTTATTTCACTACTGTGAGCATTGTAGTTCAAGAGTAATTGAATGTTAAAGTATCCCCCTCCCGCCCCTTTTACCTAGTGTAAACCCCCACTCCTCAGATGTGGAATCCAGTCCATAGACCAGACAGCTCACATCAAGGGTCAATATTCTACTATGAGAACAATGAAAACCCTGCCCCATTTACAGGTTTTTCAGGTTTTTCCCTTATCTTAATTGAAGATTGTCCCTCTCTGCAGTCTACCTGGGCACCTCCCTTCTGCTCTGGCTGAGCAGTGTTACATCAGTAAAAGGGGAGGGAGAGGATACTTTGTCATTGAATTACTCTTGAACTACAACTCTGACAGTACTGAAATAACACTCTCCAAGGCCCAAATACTATGACAATTAATTAGAGCTGATTTTATTATGAAACATTACTATCCATTTAAAACTACTCCCACAGAGACAAGTACCTCTCTAGGAGCGATCCATTGGGAGTGCTACCATTGCACACTCTATATCATATCGGCCAGTCCCTTAACTTGGAGAAAATCAGTGAGTATTTGAATTTGACTGATATCAGTCACACGCTATAATACTTTGAGGCAAAACAATTCTAATTGTTACTATGCCTTTAAATGAGCAGTAAACCTTCTTTATTGCAAAAATAAGTAAAACAATGATACTTCTACTGATGAGATTTTCCAGATAGATTGCCAAAAATTAAGTGTGTAATGACACTTCATAGAATGAGTTTTGTGCAGTTAGGTATTCTGGCCCATTTGACCTGCCTTTGCTGGAACCAGAAGAGGGCAACCTGAATGCCCCCGGTTATTTTTGAGCCACATAATGGGAATTGTGGCCCAAGAATAGCTGGGGAGATTTGCCCATCCTAGGCAAAGACATATTCAAATTGGCAGCAAACATTTGTCATTATTTGAGAGCTAGAAGGGACACGATCACCTAAAAAAAAACTTTGGTGATTTTAAAAGAGATCTCAAAATCACCTATAGATGTTTCATGCAGGATTGGATATTGGCTGCGGTAGTGAAGCCTGATCTTGGTTCATTAACCTCATGTTAGTAAAAAAACAAACAAAACACAAGTTAAGCTTAGCACTAGTGTTATACCCTTGGTAGTCAGTCAGCAGGTAGGGTTTGCTGCTTCTCTAGCTTGCCCAACACCTTCTACTATATTTTTGCCATCCTTTTCTTACACAGTCCCTTGGTCCGGCCTACCCGAAAGACAGTACAGACTGCTTCCTGTACCATGTCCTATACTTCTGTTCTCCTCTCGGCAGATGTGCCTGAAGGGAGTGGGCTGACCAGGCCTTCATAGAGACTCTCCCAATTAGAGCATCATTCTTCTGCAGTATGAAGGGGGCTGCGTGTCTGCAGAGGCAGCTGGGGAAGAGTTTGTGCCCTCTTTAGCCATATTGTTACATCTGAAAAAAGCATTCTCGCTCTTTCTTGTATAGCCTGTATTTATGCATAGTTACTAGGGTAATGTGTAAGAGCCAGTCATGCATGCTATTAGGAAAGTCTGTATTTCCAGATCAGTATAAAGCGCTAGGATCAGACTTTTATAATAGTTATACATGGGTTCTTATGAATAAGAATATATATGACTTGCATTTTTGACACAAATGAACTTAACCATCTGCATGATTGGTTTCAAGTATTGATGAGCGAGCATGCTCGGCCGAAGCTCGGTTCGGCTCGAGCATCGCTCTGCTCGGCACATGGCGGTACTCGTACGAGTACCGCATGTGCTCGCCCGCCATGTTCGGGTCTCCTCCCCGCACGTTTCGCGGCTGCTGCGCTGCCAATAAACGTGCGGGGAGGCTCTGACATCAGTGTAATGCCAGCAGCCATGTTGGCTGCTGGCATTACACTGATTGGCTGGCCAGAACCCGTGATCGGGTGCTGTATAGCACCTGACCAGCGAGTTCGGCTCAGTCTTAGCCAGGGAGAGATGAGGATAGGAAGGGAAAGTCAGTGTAGGCAGAAAAAAAGTGCGTTTGAACAACAAAAAGACCCAAAAGTCCTTTTTAGGACTATTGTGTGTGGGGGCAGCAGATATATTTTGTTTTGGGGGGCAGAGTTTAAAAAAAAAAGTCACATATTCCGTTCACTGTGCCTAGCCGCAGATTAGCAGCACATTCTGTTTAGTGTGCAAAGTTGGAGATTAGCAGCACATTCTTTTTAGTGTGCAAAGTTGCAGACTAGCAGCACATTCTGTTTAGTGTGCAAAGTTGCAGACTAGCAGCACATTCTGTTTAGTGTGCAAAGTTGCAGATTAGCAGCACATTCTGTTTAGTGTGCAAAGTTGCAGATTAGCAGCACATTCTGTTCAGTGTGCAAAGTTGCAGATTAGCAGCACATTCTTTTTAGTGTGCAAAGTTGCAGATTAGCAGCACATTCTGTTTAGTGTGCAAAGTTGCAGATTAGCAGCACATTCTGTTCAGTGTGCAAAGTTGCAGATTAGCAGCACATTCTTTTTAGTGTGCAAAGTTGCAGATTAGCAGCACATTCTGTTTAGTGTGCAAAGTGTAAAAAATAAAAGTCACTTATTCCGTTCACTGTGCCTAGCCGCAGATAAGCAGCACATTCTGTTTAGTGTGCAAAGTTGCAGATTTGCAGCACATTCTGTTTAGTGTGCAAAGTGTAAAAAATAAAAGTCACTTATTCCGTTCACTGTGCCTAGCCGCAGATAAGCAGCACATTCTGTTTAGTGTGCAAAGTTGCAGATTATCAGCACATTCTGTTTAGTGTGCAAAGTGTAAAAAATAAAAGTCACTTATTCCGTTCACTGTGCCTAGCCGCAGATAAGCAGCACATTCTGTTTAGTGTGCAAAGTTGCAGATTAGCAGAACATTCTGTTTAGTGTGCAAAGTGTAAAAAATAAAAGTCACATATTCCATTCACTGTGCCTAGCCGCAGATAAGCAGCACATTCTGTTTAGTGTGCAAAGTTGCAGATTAGCAGAACATTCTGTTTAGTGTGCAAAGTGTAAAAAATAAAAGTCACATATTCCATTCACTGTGCCTAGCCGCAGATAAGCAGCACATTCTGTTTAGTGTGCAAAGTTGCAGATTAGCAGAACATTCTGTTTAGTGTGCAAAGTGTAAAAAATAAAAGTCACATATTCCATTCACTGTGCCTAGCCGCAGATAAGCAGCACATTCTGTTTAGTGTGCAAAGTTGCAGATTAGCAGAACATTCTGTTTAGTGTGCAAAGTGTAAAAAATAAAAGTCACATATTCCATTCACTGTGCCTAGCCGCAGATAAGCAGCACATTCTGTTTAGTGTGCAAAGTTGCAGATTAGCAGAACATTCTGTTTAGTGTGCAAAGTGTAAAAAATAAAAGTCACATATTCCATTCACTGTGCCTAGCCGCAGATAAGCAGCACATTCTGTTTAGTGTGCAAAGTTGCAGATTAGCAGAACATTCTGTTTAGTGTGCAAAGTGTAAAAAATAAAAGTCACATATTCCATTCACTGTGCCTAGCCGCAGATAAGCAGCACATTCTGTTTAGTGTGCAAAGTTGCAGATTAGCAGAACATTCTGTTTAGTGTGCAAAGTGTTAAAAATAAAAGTCACATATTCTGTTCACTGTGCCTAGCCGCAGATAAGCAGCACATTCTGTTTAGTGTGCAAAGTGTTAAAAATAAAAGTCACATATTCTGTTCACTGTGCCTAGCCGCAGATAAGCAGCACATTCTGTTTAGTGTGCAAAGTTGCAGATTTGCAGCACATATTCCGTGTAATATGAAGAAGGCGGGTAAAAAGGGACGGGGAAGTGGACGTGATCCTGATAGTTCAGGGCGCGGGTCAGGACGCGTAGAAACTGTGCCTGGTGCCAGAGCACAAGAAAGAAAGACATCTACCATACCTAGCTTCATGTCTCGGTTTACAGGGCGTCGCAGGACATCACTCTCGAGGTCAGACCACTGCGAACAGGTGGTCGGTTGGATTTCAGGTGATACTGCTTCCAGTCGGTTAAGCACCACCCTGTCTTCCACCAAGTCCACTCTCAGTAGCCAAGAGTCTGGTCAACATAATCCTCACCCTGATCATCCTTCCTCCCACCATAGAGGGTCTGGTCAAAGAAGTGATCCCACACTGGGATACAGTGAGGAGCTCGTCTCATCACCAATCCTTAATTTGAACCTCTCTCCAAGCACGCTTGCAGAGGAACATGAAATCTTGTGCCCTGATTCACAACCTCTAGAGGGTACCCAATCACAAGAAGATGACAGAGGTGAACGGCATTTAAGGTCAAAGGAAGTGGATGATGATGATGATGAGACACAGTTGCCATCAAATCAACCACTATTACTGTCTGAAGACCTTGATGAGGAGGATGATATACAGTTGTCAATGACTGAGTATGTGGTGGGATCAAGAAATGAGGAGGATGATCAGAGTGAGGAAGTGGAGGAGGACTTGGTGGACGATGAGGTGACTGACCCCATCTGGGAAGGTGGAGAGCCGAGCGATGACAGCAGTCCTGAGGGTGAGCCATCTGCAGCACCGCAACAGGCTGGAAGAGGCAGTGGTGTGGCTACAGAAAGAAGGCGGATCGCACCAAACCGGCCCGCAAATGTTCCACGGAGCACCCCCTTACGTAAATCTCCCTTGCCAAGGGCTAGGTGTTCCGCGGTATGGCGTTTTTTTAAGGAAAGTGCGGACGACAAAAAAATTGTACTTTGCAACCTGTGCCACACCAGAATGAGCCGAGGCATGAACACTAGAAACCTCACCACCACCAGCATGATCCGACACATGGCATCCAAGCACCGTAATAAGTGGGAGGAACGCCCGGATCGCCAATCTGTGTCTGCAGGCCACACCACTGCCTCCTCTTCCCCTGTTTTCGGTGCCGGCCAATCGCCTGTCGAAGGCGCAGGCCCACATACCTCCCGCCCTGCACCTGTACCATCTGAAGCACCATCAGCGACCACATCCACTTCCCTGTCCCAGCGCAGCGTCCAAATGTCGTTACCCCAGGCATTTGAGCGCAAGCGAAAATACCCAGCCACCCACCCACAGGCCATAGCACTAACCTCACACCTTTCCAAATTACTGGCCATCGAAATGCTGCCATTTAGGCTTGTGGAGACTGAGTCCTTCCGCAGCCTGATGGCAGCAGCTGTCCCTCGGTACGCAGTCCTCAGCCGCCACTACTTTTCCCGGTGTGCCGTCCCCGCCTTACACCACCATGTGTCCCGTAACATCACCCGTGCCCTGACCAACGCAGTTACTGGGAAGGTCCACTTAACGACTGACACATGGACAAGTGCTTGTGGCCAGGGACGCTACATTTCCCTGACGGCACACTGGGTGAATGTCGTGGAGGCTGGGAGCGACTCGGACCCTGGGATGGCACAGGTGCTACCCACGCCGAGGATTGCGGGCCCTACCTCCATCAGGGTTTCCGCCAGCACCTACGTTATTGGCTCCTCCTCCTCCGTTTCCACCTCCGAATTCTCTGCGCGCAGCGCCACTCACCCATCAGCCGGTAGCTGGAAGCAGTGTAGCACTGCAGTGGGGAAGCGTCAACAGGCCGTGCTGAAGCTGATCTGCCTTGGGGACAAACAGCACACGGCCTCAGAGCTGTTGCAGGGGATTAGTCACCAGACCGAGCAGTGGCTCTCGCCACTCAACCTGCAACCAGGCATGGTTGTGTGTGATAATGGGCGTAACTTGGTGGCGGCTTTGGAGCTCGGCAAGCTCACACACGTACCATGCCTAGCGCATGTATGTAATTTAGTGGTTCAGCGATTTCTAAAAACCTACCCCAATTTGCATGATCTCTTGACCAAGGTGCGCCGCCTGTGTGCACATTTCCGTAAGTCATCAACAGCTTCAGCCGGCCTGTTGAAGCTGCAGCAGCGCTTACAATTGCCAGCTCACCGGCTGCTGTGTGACGTGAGCACGCGCTGGAACTCCACCTTCCACATGTTGGCCCGGCTTTGTGAGCAGCAGAGGGCAGTAGTGGAGTACCAGCTGTTACATGGTCGTCGCCTCTCCGTTCAACTTCCTCTAATCAGAAGTGAGGAGTGGGAATGGATGTCAGACCTCTGTGAGGTTTTACGCAATTTTGAGGAATCGACACAGATGGTGAGCTGCGATAACGCTATTATCAGTGTAACCATCCCACTTCTGTGTCTACTGAAACGCTCGCTGCTCACAATTAAAACCGACGCTTTGCATGTGGAAGAGGTGGAAATGCGGGAGGAAGAGCTTACACAAGGTGATAGCCAGAGCACCCTCACTTCGTCTTCTCAGTGACAATTGGAGGAGGCGGAGGAGGAGGAGGAGGAGGAAGACACGGTTTCCTCCGCTACAGAGGGAAGCCATGGAACTTTAGTTCCATCTCTTCAGCGTGGGTGGGCAGAAGAGGAGGAAGAGGATGAGGAGATTGAGAGTCATCCTCCTGGTGAGGACAGCGAAATCTTGCCTGTTGGTACTCTGGCACACATGGCTGACTTTATGTTAGGCTGCCTTTCCCGTGACCCACGCGTTATACGCATTTTAGACAACACGGATTACTGGGTGTTCACCCTTCTGGACCCCCGCTACAAAGAGAATTTCTCATCTCTCATTCCTCCGGTGGAGAGGACAAGCAAAATGGTGCAATACCAGAAGGTTCTTGTCGAAAAATTGCTCCAAAATTTTCCATCTGACAACGCTGGCGGCAGAGTACGTGCTACCTTGGCCAACCGAGAAGGGGAGAAAAGGGGAGCACACAGCAGTTCCGACAAAGGCAGGGCAACACTCTCCAAGGCGTGGGACACCTTCATGACACCCCGCCAGCACCCTCACCCTGATGCGCACCCTAGTGTCACAAGGAGGGAAAAGTTTTGGAAGATGGTGAAGGAGTACGTAGCAGACAGTGTCAGCGTCCTCAATGATCCCTCTGTGCCTTACAACTACTGGGTGTCCAAGCTGGACACGTGGTATGAACTGGCACTCTACGCCTTGGAGGTGCTGGCCTGCCCTGCCGCCAGCGTTCTGTCTGAGCGGGTATTTAGTGCTGCTGGTGGCATCATAACAGATAAGCGTATCCGCCTTTCCACCGAAAATGCTGATAGGTTGACACTTATAAAAATGAACAAGGCCTGGATTTCCCCTGACTTCTCCACTCCACTGGAGGAAAGCCCCGGGGGAACATAAAGTCAATTTATATATGTTATTTACAATGATGGGAATACTCTGTATTCCCATTCACCCCTTCCACCCAAAAAAATGGGTATATGGTTGACTCTCTTCCATATACCCTGGGATATCATTTTTATATAGGGCCAGCTCACCAGCGGGCCCTGTGATATAATTTTTATATAGGGCCAGCTCACCAGCGGGCGCTGTTTGACAATTTTTGTATAGGTCAGCTCACCAGCGGGCCTTCTCATATAATGTTTTATTGGGTCAGCTCTCTAGCGGGCCCTCTCATATAATGTTTTATAGCGTCAGCTCACTAGCGGGCCTTCGCATATAATGTTTAGGATGGTCAGCTCCGCAGCAGACCCTCACCCATAATGTTTTAGATGGTCGGCTCAGCGCACGTTTCCCTCTTAATCATGGCCCCAGTTCAGAAAAATCGAGGAAATTTTTGGGAGAATTTGCCTCTGCGCACGTTTCCCTCTTAATCATGGCCCCAGTTCAGAAAAATCGAGGAAATTTTTTGCAGAATTTGCCTCTGCGCACGTTTCCCTCTTAATCATGGCCCAGTTCAGAAAAATCGAGGACATTTTTTGCAGAATTTGCCTCTGCGCACGTTTCCTTCTTAATCATGGGTCCAGTTCCGAAAAATCGATGAAATTTTTTGCAGAATTTGCCTCTGCGCACGTTTCCCTCTTAATCATGGGTCCAGTTCCGAAAAATCGATGAAATTTTTTGCAGACTTTGCCTCTGCGCACGTTTCCCTCTTAATCATGGCGCCAGTTCCGAAAAATCGATGAAATTTTTTGCAGAATTTGCAGATGATATACAAGTAAATATACAGCAAATACTGTTTGGTAACAATTTTTCGCCTAAAGTCGTTTTTATCTTCCTTTTTGTGTGTTTTACGGTCAGTCTGTAAAAATGGCGTACTACGGGCGAAACATCGTTCCCAGCAGCGATGTTGGAGTCCAAGATGCATCCAGACATCCTCCCTATGCTGTCCCTGAACCATTTCTGTGGTGTTTCCATCATTTTCTGCCCTTTTCCTATGGACCAGGCACCCTCCCCTCATCAGAGCAGGGGGTGCCTGGTGTAATGCTCGAGTCCTCCCATTGACTTCAATGGGGCTCGGGTGCTCGGCCGAGCACTCGAGCCTCCGGGGGCGCTCGGTCAGAGCACCCGAACACCCGAGCATTGGGGTGCTCGATCATCACTAGTTTCAAGAGTATGCAACAGACCTCAGGATTTGAAAAAAGTATTGTACAATGTAGACTTCAATTGGTTTACCAAGCCTACGTGGTTGAATTTGAGTCTGTGGTGGGTTTAAATGCCTACAATTACTAGACTTTGTGAGCAGATCCACCACCACCTAATTGTAGGATGGTGCATTGCACCACCTAATTGTAGGATGGTGCATTGCACCACCTAACGGTAGGATGGTGCATCGCACCACCTAACGGTAGGATGGTGCATCGCACCACCTAACGGTAGGATGGTGCATCGCACCACCGAACGGTAGGATGGTGCATCGCACCACCTAACGGTAGGATGGTGCATCGCACCACCTAACGGTAGGATGGTGCATCGCACCACCGAACGGTAGGATGGTGCATCGCACCACCGAACGGTAGGATGGTGCATCGCACCACCGAACGGTAGGATGGTGCATCGCACCACCGAACGGTAGGATGGTGCATCGCACCACCGAACGGTAGGATGGTGCATCGCACCACCGAACGGTAGGATGGTGCATCGCACCACCGAACGGTAGGATGGTGCATCGCACCACCGAACGGTAGGATGGTGCATCGCACCACCGAACGGTAGGATGGTGCATCGCACCACCGAACGGTAGGATGGTGCATCGCACCACCGAACGGTAGGATGGTGCATCGCACCACCGAACGGTAGGATGGTGCATCGCACCACCGAACGGTAGGATGGTGCATCGCACCACCGAACGGTAGGATGGTGCATCGCACCACCGAACGGTAGGATGGTGCATCGCACCACCGAACGGTAGGATGGTGCATCGCACCACCGAACGGTAGGATGGTGCATCGCACCACCGAACGGTAGGATGGTGCATCGCACCACCTAACGGTAGGATGGTGCATTGTGTTACTGAACAGTTCCTCTCTCAAAATAAAGGGTGTCCTGCTTTGAATACACATAAACTAATTTGTATAAAATGCCATACTGTACCACCAACAAATAAATGATAATGTATTTTGCAAACCAGTGGCGAGTACAACCTATAAGCAGGGTTTGATTGTCTTTACAATTAACCTCCTCTTATGGCGACATGCACTTTAAGTGTTCTGTACCAAGTCTCAGCTCTCAGAAAGTCCCCCAGCGGTCCTGTCCACTGCTAGACATTCTGTTCTACATCCGAGTGAATTATTATATAGGATATTTTCATTGATATGTGTGGGATTTACTCAGCATTTCAGTGCCACCAGTGTTCATCCCATTGGACTGGTACTCAAAGGGTTGAGACGTCTCCAAATTATTGCAAACAACATTCAAAATCACGTGTATTTGTTAGCATTTTTTTATTTCAAACCATAGGTTTGAGATATTTAGCTTTAGTTTCTCGTTGTGCATCTGTTTTGTGTTAGGGGGCCCCAAAGCAATGTTTGAATCAGGGCCCTCCAGTGACCAGTTCTAGCACAGCAGGCCTTGGCAGCCAAAAAAAAGAAATACATAGGAGAGAACAATTCAAGGTATCACTGAATTTGATCAATTATCTTAAAATGTCATTTCTGCCCAAAAAACAAAAAGCGGGAGAACATCATAAGGTATCTCACTGTCATTTGATCATACGATAAATACAATAATCGAAACACTCACATTTGTTTCATGCTGCTAAATAAATACAAGCAGCAAATGGACCAGTGGAGGATATTTTCACTGCCTCCACACAGATATCTCTGGTCAGTTCGCTCGATCGCTCCAAAGAACTCCAAGTCACTCACGTGCTGAAGAAAAAAGACAGAAATACCCACACAGGAGGAGAGCTCTTCACAACATAAGCGATTTCTTCAAATCATTTATACATCCACAAGACTTACTTCAAGTCGTCTCACCGGTCTGTTTATTATCCAGAACCGGTGTTAACGCTAGCAGGGGATATCTCACGGTCCCCCCCCCCGCAACAGGACACAAGTGCTTCCGTGAGCAAATAAGGACTGGATACCGCAGACCAAAATAAAATCAAATCAAAAGACCGGTGAGACGACTTGAAGTAAGTCTTATGGATGTATAAATGATTTGAAGAAATTGCATATGTTGTGAAGAGCTCTCCTCCTGTGTGTGTATATTTCTGCCCAAAGTTCATTTTAAATTGACTAAACATAAAATAGTGCACAAAGGATTCAATTATTATAGTAACTGGTGTCTTATATTCACCAGTGTTATAAATGGATGTTCTTTAACTCCTTGAGCACCAGATGGCTGTGCAATGCATTGTACACCCTTCTCGGACCTCAAGGGGTTGAAAAAATATTGTGAATATAAGGCCAATGTTCAGGAATCTGCTGGGGCAATTTTGGGGCAAAACAGTTGCCTCACAAGAGATAGATAACACCACAAGAGATAGATAACACCTCCCCTCAGCCGATGAGTTAAATGTGACTATTAACCCCATTAACCCTTTGAATGCCAGATTGGTATGCAACACATTGCAAAGCAGTGTGTTTCATACCCCTCTGGCACTCAAAGGGCTCATTCTAGAGTTGTGTCCAATGCATTGGGATTTAAAAATCTCATGTAAATCATTGTGACTTACTTTTTACTTTTCATACGTCCAATATGGAACACAGGTACCATTGGGGTTGAGTCCCTCCTCGTCCTGGAGGGCAGGACACATATCTAAAGTCAGAGTCTTATCGGTGGAGACTCCCTCCTCCTCCAGCTCAACCCCTTGCCTACTAACTCCCAGAATTCCTTCTTCTAGCTTCCTACTAGAAGCTGACAGGTCAAGACAGTCTAGGTTTTTATTGTTTTATTCTTAGACTAGTGTAAATGCCTGTGTACACGGGCCAAGGTCCGCGTGATGTTAACCCTTTGAGTGCCAGAGAGGTACGCAACACATTGCTTTGCAATGCATTCTGTATCCATCTGGCACTCAAAGGGTTAAGAGGCCGGTCCTTCACTGTGTCCTGCTGCAGCCGACACTGTCATGGACTGTAGAGACTACCTGAAAGCAGAGAATGCTCCCAGCACAGAACTCCCAACATTCCGTGCTCCCAGCATTCTGTGCATTCGGGCAGTCTCTACTTCGCATGACGGCTTCTGACAAACATCCTAGCGAATTATTATATAGGATATGGGGCTGTATAATACCCCATTTGGTAGGTTACCATCACTGGGCTTCCCTGAAGTGGATTGACCAGTTCACATGTGCTTTGTGGACCCTTTCTGCCCCGTGAAGGGAATCTTGCTGCCATATTTTTCCTCAATGCAGAGTCTCCCAGGGCTTTGTCTTCTCTCTAAGATGGTAACCTGAAGATAGAAGACCGTAACCCACTGAGTGCCTTGATCCACTTTTGTTACAGTTGTGGTACCTCTCCATACAGGGGCTTTTATGAGCCCTGGTATGCTCCGGCACTTACTATGGGTATCTTTATTCTGTGGTTTCTCTCAGAGGGGTTTGGAGTAAGGATAGCTGGGTTTTGTTTTCTGTTTTAACCCTTCGCTGCCGTTTTGACATTTACACTGTTTTTAGGACTTTTTTCAGTCCCCACTACTTGTGTCTTAGTCTTTTGCTTCTCTCAGGTGTTCCTTAAGGGTTTTGGGTCTCTGGGTTACTTTTCTCACTTTGGACAATTTTACATTGGCAGCCCCTTTAAGAATGGGAGACCACCTGACACCATCTTTGCTCCATTCATCTCAATGGGAAACCATTATATGGGGCATATCTCTGCACCATTAAATATACATCAGTCAGGGAGGGCTCTATCTTTTTGTCTCCTCGTGACCTTATATACAGTCCACTTCCTGAGTGCCCAGTGAAGTCATGGCTATCCACAAATTGGGTTTGTAGGTGTTGCTAGGCAACAGAGAAGACTACATATCCAGGATGCCCGTTTTGTGAGCCTTCTTCTGACTGGCTGTCAGTTTTGCAGTGACCATTTTACTTCTCTGACCCGAAGTCTAATCTAGAAAGGGGCTCCATTTGTTGGATTTGGTGCCTTACCTTAGGTTTTATGTGCACCATACAAAGCCTTTTCATAAGGCCAACTCTCTGTTTGTCATCCCTGGGAGTCCCAGAGCTGATCAGGCTGCCTCCAAGGTCACCACTGCCTCTTGGATCAAGGCTACCATACTCCAGGCCTATGAGATCTGGAAGAAACCTGTTCCCTTAAAGATGACAACGAACTCAACCAGATCTGTGGCTGCCTCTTGGGCCTACAAGAATCAGGCCTCAACTGAACAGTTGTGCAAGGCAGTGACTTGTTCCTTCTTGCATACTTTCACCAAACACTTCCATGTCAATGTCCTGGCCTCGTCTGAGGCCAGATTTGGCCAAAAGGTCCTGCATTTGGTTCTGCCTGTCTGAGGACCTCCACACTTTTGTCTGCCAAATTGTTGTTCAGTAGTTTTCTGAGCCCGGCGGGCTCTTGTTCTGTGTGCTGTGTAAGTTTATTGTCCATTGATCTTGTTGCTTGGGTTATTCAGATACTGGCTACTCCTAGGGAACGCAGTTATCATGGGGACATGCGTTGAGGTCCTTTCTCTATTTTCCCACCTCTGGAGCTTAGTGTTGGTATATCCCCATGGTACTTGGGCTCCATATTGGACAAAAGAGAAAATATGATTTTAGTGTTCTTACCTGTTAAATAATTTTTTCTGTAGTCCATATGGAATAAGGTCTCCCACCCAGAGAAAGGGACCTCTGTGGTATTGCTTTCATGGGCAGAGGAGTCATCTTATAGTCTTTCTATCAGGAGATTTTCTTCTTCTCTTTCTCGTTTACTTTTCTTTAAATGGCTTCGGTCATATGAATTCTAGAAGTAGGTAGGGGGTGTTTGAGCTGGAGGAGGAGGAGGGAGTCTCCATCCATAAGACTGTCCTTTGTGATATGTCCTGCCCTCCAGGAGTGGGGACTGATCCCCATGGTACCTGTGTTGAGAAAAGGATTTAATGGGTAATAACACTAAAATCCTATTTTGCCCCCTATGATGCAGTCAGATTGTACCTGAACTGCTTAGCTTCGGCTTCCTGAATATGTTCCCAAATCCCCCACCTCCTTTCTGGAAAAAATACAAGTTAAAATTAATCTCATTTGCCCAGTGTTATTCTAAATTGCTTTATTGTATAACCCCCCAGAGAATAGACTTCTTCTGTAACGGATTAGGTAATTAAATGTCAGGTTTAATTTAGACTAATGAATAGTGATAAGCCTTCCCAGGTTGTGTCAATATGATTCTGTCTGAGATACATTAAACAGAACTGTTGCTTACTAATAACAGGGAATTGACAGTGACAACAGACCCAGATCTTATATACAGGGAATACATATTGGGGAACGATTTGCTTTGCAAAATTAGTATCATTCTAGGAGTCAAATATAGGAATGCTTTCAGAGAGCTTTCTATCCGGGTACAATTTAGATTCAAAGGGTTTAACCCTTTTAGTGCAATGCGTTGGATACACTCAAAACATTAGAAGCCACATTTGAATTAATGAGGATTTGGGGTATGATGTAATGGTTCAGCTGGTTTGCTCCTACATTGTAACTTTCACCTATCAAACGGCACCTTATGTCATATGTTGGTTTTTTTGTTTTTACTTGATATAATTTGACTCTAATGTGTCAGCTATGCCAGTTGAAGACCCCATTCAATGTGTTGATTCTCATGTGTTCTTGTACAATTATTTATGCAAAGAGCTGAGCTAAGAACAAGAGGTCAACCATTAAAAGTAGAGGAAAGGTGCTTTCGACTAAAATAAAGGCAGGGATTCTTTACAGTAAGGGTGGTAAAGCTATGTAATTCTTTGCCTCGGGATGTTGTTGTTGCAGATAATGCAACTGCTTTAAAAAAAAAGCAATGGATGCCTATCTAGCACAGAACAATATTGACAATTAAGGCAGATGGCTTCAATGCAGATAGGTTGTTGATCCAGGGAAATATCTGACTGCCATTTGGAATCAGGAAGGAATTTTTTTTTACCACTTGGGGATAAATTGGAAATTGCTCCAGAGGGCTTTTTTTTTGCCTTCCTCTGGATCAACAGGGGTGCTTTTGGCATGGGCTGGACTTGATGGACGCATTTCCTTTTTCTGCCTCATCATTTATGTTACTATGGCTTATTGCCATGATGGAGTCTTGAAAGCACGTCTAGGACTTATTCAGGAAGCTAAAGATCCTTGGCTCTGGAGCAAATCAGCTTCACCATTTCCCTTTCATTGTGAAGCAATAGATCAGAGTGGCCCTCTGGCATTCATGGAGTTAAAAGAGCCATGAAAATCAATGGGAATTGTGGGCACCTTCTCAAGCATCCAAAAGGGTTAATATAAGAATTTCCCTACTTTGGGCCGTGGACACAAGCGAAAAGTAGAATAGTTCTGGGCTTATCAGTTGCACCATAGGGGACAAATACAATTTCCAATTGAAATGGGGGGTTTAACCCTTTCAGTGCCAGTGGGGTATGCAATGCATTGCAAAGCAATGCGCTGCATACCCTGCTGGTA
Source organism: Rhinophrynus dorsalis (assembly GCA_037306005.1). NCBI lineage: Eukaryota > Metazoa > Chordata > Amphibia > Anura > Rhinophrynidae > Rhinophrynus > Rhinophrynus dorsalis. The sequence goes on along the minus strand of CM074718.1, from coordinate 662,970,481 downwards.
CTGAAAGGGTTACACTCAAAGGTGGCACTCAAAGGGTTAAACATTTGAATGATAGGAAAACAAGAGAGATCTCAATGTATTCTTCCTGGTAAAACACTTTCAAAATAAATCAGATCTATAGTGCAGCTTCTCGCCATGCTTAAAGGGATAGTAATACTTAAAATGTAAAAAAAAATATGTTGTAGTGTTTATCCCCCTGAGTAAAACAAGGGTACCCCCACTGCTGAAAGGTGTTTTATTCAAAAGTTATTACAGCTGAAAGTTGATTTTTTTTTTTTTTTTTTTTTTTTTTTTTAAGGTGCAATATCACAGTGGCCTAAAATTGTACAGTGGTGCTGTTGCTACACCGCCTTATGGACAGCTCTGGTCCCAGGACCATAAATCTCCATAGGATGGTGTAGCAACAGCACCACTATACAATTTCAGGCCACTGTGATATTGCATCTAAAAAATTCAACTTTGAGCTGTAATAACTTTTGAATAAAACACTTTTCAACAGTGGGGGTACCCTTGTTTTACTCTACAACATTTTTTTTTTTTTTTTTTTTTTTTTTTTACATTTTAAGTATTACTATCCCTTTAAGGACAGTTTTTGAACCCATTGAGTGCCTAGAGGGTATGCAATTCATTGCCAAGCAATACGCTGCATACCCATCTGGCGATCAGACTTACATTAGACTAATTAGTTCTTAAAATAAGATTAACTCCTCAGTTGTTTGTATCCACTAGCAAATGGTGAACAGCAGATTCTAGACATACCTGGGAATGTTCAAAATGAGCTGACTGTGAGATCTTTGAAATATTATACCATATATTTCCCCAGAACATAGATTTTTAGGCAGAGCCAGATTACCAGCAAGGCACCCTAATCAAGTAAGGGCACCCAATCTGTGCCCCCCCACACCGCTGCCTTGCAAAGCCAAACCCAGGTATCAGCTAGGATAGACAGACTACCCCAGCTTGTCAGCAAACAAATCCAAATGCTTAGAGTGCATGTGACAGGACTCTTCCTGTTGTCCTGGCACAGGCGCTTGTGTGGGAGGGAGGGATTAGGTTGCACTGTGTGGCGCGCAGAGCTCACTAACTATAAGTTAGAGCTCCCATCGTCAGCATGCAGAAGTGGCAGGCACATTCTCATGGTAAATAATCCTTTATAATAATTTGCTAAAACGTGTGTAACGATGCAGTCATGCACAGTAGAGACTGCCTGTGACGAGGCTGACACAGAGAGGGGAGCTCCAAAGGAGCATCCAGCTCTGTATCAGCCGCGGTGCAGGTAGTCTTTACTGAGCATGACTGCACTGTAACTGGCTGGCACTGTATCAGTCGCGGTGCGGGTAGTCTTTACTGAGAATGACTGCACTGTAACTGGCTGGCACTGTATCAGTCGCGGTGCAGGTAGTCTTTACTGAGAATGACTGCACTGCGACTGGCTGGCACTGTATCAGCCGCGGTGCAGGTAGTCTTTACTGAGCATGACTGCACCGTGACTGGCTGGCACTGTATCAGCCGCGGTGCAGGTAGTCTTTACTGAGAATGACTGCACCGCGACTGGCTGGCACTGTATCAGCCGCGGTGCAGGTAGTCTTTACTGAGCATGACTGCACTGTAACTGGCTGGCACTGTATCAGCCGCGGTGCAGGTAGTCTTTACTGAGCATGACTGCACCGTGACTGGCTGGCACTGTATCAGCCGCGGTGCAGGTAGTCTTTACTGAGCATGACTGCACTGTGACTGGCTGGCACTGTATCAGCCACGGTGCGGGTAGTCTTTACTGAGAATGACTGCACTGTGACTGGCTGGCACTGTATCAGCCGCTGCTCTGGCAGTCTTCACTGAGAATGACTGCACTGTGACTGGCTGGCACTGTATCAGCCGCGGTGCAGATAGTCTTTACTGAGCATGACTGCCCAGCGACTGGCTGGCACTGTATCAGCCGCGGTGCAGGTAGTCTTTACTGAGAATGACTGCACTGCGACTGGCTGGCACTGTATCAGCCGCTGCTCTGGCAGTCTTTACTGAGAATGACTGCACTGTGACTGGCTGGCACTGTATCAGCCGCGGTGCGGGTAGTCTTTACTGAGCATGACTGCACTGTGACTGGCTGGCACTGTATCAGCCGCGGTGCGGGTAGTCTTTACTGAGAATGACTGCACTGTGACTGGCTGGCACTGTATCAGCCGCTGCTCTGGCAGTCTTTACTGAGAATGACTGCACTGTGACTGGCTGGCACTGTATCAGCCGCGGTGCAGGTAGTCTTTACTGAGAATGACTGCACTGTGACTGGCTGGCACTGTATCAGCCGCGGTGCAGGTAGTCTTTACTGAGAATGACTGCACTGTGACTGGCTGGCACTGTATCAGCCGCTGCTCTGGCAGTCTTTACTGAGAATGACTGCACTGTGACCGGCTGGCACTGTATCAGCCGCGGTGCGGGTAGTCTTTACTGAGAATGACTGCACTGTGACTGGCTGGCACTGTATCAGCCGCGGTGCGGGTAGTCTTTACTGAGAATGACTGCACTGTGACTGGCTGGCACTGTATCAGCCGCGGCGTGGGCAGTCTCTGCTGTGCATGACTGCCCCACGACCGGCTGGCAGTGGCACTGTGGCCCGTGTAACTGGCTCTTCAACTAGTAAGAAAATATAAAAGCAATATTTAATATACTATACTTAACTATTACCTTCCCTCAGCTATCAGCTGCTGCTCCTCTCACTCCAAAACTTGTTTCAGAGCACTGCATTATAATGACCTCACTTAACAGAAAACACACATACACAGCCACTAAATACACTACCAGCCTGTAGCAGGCAGCACACTGTATGCCAGGTAATGAATGCAGTTAGTTATGTTACAGAGAGACCACATCACCGGCCAAACGCCCATATTTATCAAAGCAAACTGTGGGTATTGTGGACTAAACAAACTGCACTATAGGGGGACAAAAATTGCTAACTTTCCATGCACTTAAATACATCTTTTTAACCCCTTCAATGATTGTTATCCAATTTCCAATGTGTTGGACACCTATAGCATTCAAGGAGTTAAAAGTCCAATTTGAATTATCAGAAAATTTATTTTTATCCCCTATGGTGCAGTTGCTTTACTCCAGGTTGCTTTTATAAATTATGGCCCTTTAAAATTCATGAGAACTTTCACTCACACAGTGTCCCACAACTGAGTGAAACACTTTGCTCTTCTTAAAGGAATGGGCCATATACATACATATATATATATGGAATTCTGCCTAGGGCCCTGTTGAATCTTAATCCAGCTCTGATTCTAGGTGAACTGTTATTCCTATTTGTTCTATCCCAGAGGTGATCCAATCTGTTTTCATGTAACCCTTAACGTGCTACAACTTCAATATATCTCAGCTTGATCACTTAAAAGACAAGTAAGGCTTCTGTCTCTGCTGGAAATGGCAACAATGTAAAGATATAAAGAAGCCGTTCATTAGTGCAGATCATACAGCAGGTAACACTGATGTCTCCCACCCTAAGATTCTGGCCCTTGAGACCCTGAGATGCTTGTCTATAGGTAGGATGTAAAATGTTTGTCTATGGGTGGGATGTGTTTCCTGTAAGATGCTTGTCTATTGGTTACATGCATTTCTTGTAAGATGCTTGTCTATTGGTGGGATGTATTGCCTATAAGATGCTTGTCTATTGGTTACATGCATTTCTTGTAAGATGCTTGTCTATTGGTGGGATGTATTGCCTATAAGATGCTTGTCTAGTGGTGTGATGTATTTCCTGTACCTTAAGGCAACTGTGATTTCACAGTTGTTATGTCTAACGAAGGGAGGCATTAACCCCCCCCCACCCCGAAATGCTGTAAATCTATTGCACTCTTTAAATAAAATTTAGCAACAGCTAAGATTTTTGCACATCGCATCGTGTCTTTTCCTATACAAGACAAAAGATTTGAGAGACTCTGAGCAAGAACAAAGTTACAAAAGCAATGTTGCCTGTTCTACGACTAGACATCGCTCAAGAGCATCACATTGTAGCTCTCTATTGACATTACAGAGGAGAAAATTTTAATCCTGCCTAAAAGAGCGGTCCAGTTCCAAAATGAGGGACATGTCCCCTCTGCAAGGCCGAAAAGTACGTCTGTGGTTCACTGGTATATCCTGTGCTGAGGGGACTTGCCCATTATTTTGTAATTGGGCCGCCCTTTTTTTTGGGGGGGGGTTCGTTTAACCCCTTATTGACTGGCCGTGCCTGCATGCGGTTGGCAATTAACGCCCGCCGAACATTTTTTTTCATTCTTTAAAACGATTTCTGGAATGTACATGTACGTCCTGGGACATCCGCCCAGGATGTACATGTACGTCCTTGGGTGGTAAGGAGTTAATATATGTGGAAATTTCTGCACTGTAATGGCACTAGAGAGCTAAAATGTGATTCTTATGAGAGGTGGCTAGCATGGGAAAAAGTGACTGCCTCACCACTTCTGATGGTCTATAGACACCCTTTGAGAGACCACCATTAATCTGGCTCCCTTGGTGGCTGCTACAAGATGACATCTCTCCTCTAACCACCCTGATTCTTCTCCTTCTGGAGCTTAAAGGGATAGTAATACTTTGTTTTATCTTTATTTTATTTTGTAGGCATTAAAAAAACATGAAGAACAATATAAGTCTTATCTCTCAAACCTTTATGGTTTGAGAGATATTCACAAGCAAAGTTTCCCCTCCCGCCCCTTTTACCTAGTGTAAGCCATCTCTTCTCAGATGTGGAATCCAGTCCATAGACCAGATAACAGCAGGGGGCAATCTTCTTCCTATGAGAACAATGAAAACCCTGCCCCCCTTGGCAAGTTTTTCAGCTTTTTCCCTTATCTTAATTGAAGATTGTCCCTCCCTGCAATCTACCTGGGCACCTCCCTTCTGATCTGGCTGAGCAGTGTTACATCAGTAAAAGGGGCGGGAGGGTGACACTTTGTCATTGAATTACTCTTGAACTACAACTCTGACAGAATTGAAATAACACTCTCCAAAGTCCGAATACTATGATGATTAACCCCTTAAGGACCATTGACGTAGCAGGACCGTCACGCTGGTCCGGCACTTAAGGACCAGTGACGGTCCTGGTACGTCACGTACTTTTACTTACCGCGCTCCTGTAGGAGTGCAGTGAGTAATAACGGGGACTGAAGTTGATCGCTCCAAGACCGGAGCGATCTCCATCAGTCCCCCATTTGGCGTGCCGCCCCATGTGATCAGTCACGTGGGACGGCACGTCAAAGTTTCCTATCTGGTCCTTAACCCTTTGAGTGCCAGAGAGTTATGCAAAGCATTGCTTTGCAATGCGTTGCGTACCCCTCTGGCACTCAAAGGGTTAAAGGACCGCACACCCCGGGACCGCTGGTGGTTAAGGGGTTAATTAGAGCTGTTTTTATTATGAAACATTACTATCCCTTTAAGCTCTACTCCCAGCTACCTTCCAGGATTTTATATTACACACCTAGCCCCTGGTAAAATGTGGGATTATGGGTTATCACATTTACATTGACACAAAACGGATATAGATTGTTGACATACACATCTTGCATTGTTTGAGCTCGCCTCTTGACTGGTTTACTCACAGTTTACGCACACCGCTTGTATTGTTTACATACACCTCTTGTACTGTTTACACACACTAGCTTGTATTGTTTAGAAGACCTATCTCTTATATTGTTACACACATCTCATATTGTTACACATGTCACTTGTACTGGACATTAATGGCATATGAAAACTGGGGGAGAGGGACAAGAGGAGAGCAGTAAGCATGCAGGAAGAAAGGTGTGGAAGGGGGATTATGCAAGAGGGAGGGTTTGGGAGTGGAAGCATGGGTAAGAGTGGATGTGGAGAGCATTGGAGTGAGTGGGTGTAGGACCACAGGAAAATGGTAGAAAGAAGTTGGGGCAAATCAACTGTACCACAGAGTAGAAATGAAAAATCCAAAAATCTATATTAATTGAGATGGGGCTTTTAACTCCTTGAATGCTAAGCATGCGTGATTGACATCTGAAAGTGAATGGACCTGATTTTTATATTTTACATGATCATGTTTCCAGCAACATGATTTCTGAAAAGGCAAAAGACATGAATTCAGCTCTTACAGAATTGCTTTGCTCGTCTCTAAATGTGCGCAGTCATTTCAACAGTGAAACAGTGACCATATACCCATAACACTTCTAAACAGTGGTGGAAAACAGGTGACTCTGGGGCCGTATGTGGCCCCCAGGGAGTGCTCTGATATAATGGTAAGAGAAGATCATTTCCCTCTACCACCTCACACACACCCTATATTCACCCCAAAAATCATACATCCTTTTTCTTGTGACTCGGATCATACCTCCCTTTGTCCTTACATCCCTAGTCAACTCTCTTCAACCCCTATGTAGAGTTTTTAAAGGGACAGTAGCATCCCAAAAAAAATATTTCCAGTTTTGTAGAGGTTAAAATAATCAATACGCTCCAAACCCTATCTCTCACTATGGTTTGAGAGATATAGGGATTCAAAGTCCCCCCCCTCCCCTTCTCCAGATGTCAGCTGTAAAGCTGACAGCAGGAGATTCGAGTCGTACAACTTGAGGTTCTGCAGCAGAGCCGAAATCGCGTTATTGCAAAATAATTCATTCATTGGAAAGGTCTACAAAGTGTGCCTGGTTTGCAAGCACATGTTGTAGACCTTTCCAATGAATGAATTATGTTTAAGTAACGCGATTTCGGCTCTGCTGCAGAGCCGCCTGCTGGTCCCTACATTGGGATTTCCTGCTGTCAACTAGACGCTGACATCAGGAGAAGGGGAGTGAGGGGGGAACTTTGAATCCCTATATCTCTCATACCATAACGGTTTGAGCCAGAGGGTTTGGAGCATATTGATCATTATTTTAAACTCTACAAAACTGGAAATATTTTTTGGGGGACATTAACGTCCCTTTAAAGCAGAACTATCACAAAAATTAAAGTTACCCCCAAATAATTATGCATATATAACGATAAGCATATATACTAGTATTATCCATAAGTCCAGCGTTACTGATAAATCCAATTCGTTCTAAGACGGCCAGGCAGGCATCTTGCTGTAGTGGCATCTGTATGCGCCGTCAGTCCCTTCCTGTACCTTAAGGTACAATGCAGCGCCTCCTAGAGGAGACAGTGCAGACGCGCACTGCACTGCGCTGATGCCTGTCTGACCGTCTCAATAACGCCACACTTATTCCAGATAATACTAGTTTGGATATGCTTATCTTTAAGTGCATAATTATTTGGGAGTAACTTTAATTTGGGGAATAGTTCCGAGTTAACCATATTATTGTTGTGTTTTAGGAAATACGAAACTATACAAATTAACAAAATTCCCATTGATTTTAGTTAGGTTTTTAATCCCTTGAAAACTAGAAGGGTCTCCAGAGCAGTGATAGACTTCTCTTGTCAGAAGTGTGAACGTCCCCTATAGTGCAGTTGATTTGCCCAGAATTTCTCTAAACTTGTTTTTGTGCATGTGTCTGAGTACAAAACAAAGGGTTAAGCCTTTGTGTATCCCTCTGGCACTCAAAGGATTAAACTGTAAAACAAAATTAGTTTGTTTTACAGAAAACTAAAATCTGCCTATGTGTAGTTCTAACCTAGTTTTTCTGTCAAAGAAACAATTTTTGAGAAATTAAAGTGTTAGTAATGTCAGAAAAAAAGTATTAACTATATGGTAGACACAATTAAAAGAGAGTACTTGCACTTATTCGCATCTCTCAAACGGTTATGGTTTGAGTGGTATAGGAAAATAAAGTTCTCTGGTCCCTCCCCTTTCTGCTTGACGAGCTGTAAAGTTGTCAGAAGCAGATTCTGGTCACTTGACCAGATGTGGCTCTTCAGCAGTGCCGATATAATGATATCTAAAGATAAATACTTAATTTGGAAAGGTCTACAAAGTGTGCCTGACTTGCAAGCACACTTTGTAGACTGTTCCAATGAAGTGTTTTTTTTCTAAATAGTGTGATTTCATCTGCTGAAGAGCCTCTGTCTGGTCAAATGACTGGAATCTACAGCTGTCAGCTAGATGGCAGACTTGAGTAAAACAACCAGGAAAAGGTAACTTTAGCAAGTTATATCTCTCAAACCATAAAGGTTTGAGAGATAAGACTTACATTGATGATAATCTTTTTTTAATGTCTACGATATTAAATCAACTTAAACTTAACCATTACTATCCCTTTAACCTTTATGTTTGGGAGGTACCGTGTTAAGGTACCTGTGCAGTTTAGCCCCTTAACGACTCTTGACGGTCCTGGCACATCATGGGTTGTGCCAGGACCGTCATGAAATTCCGGGCTTTCCTGGTAACTGCACGCCATTCAGGGAGCCCGGAACCGGATACAGAAAAAAAAAACGGTCCATGATCCTTAAGTGCCGGCCGCGTGTGTGCACGGTTGGTCCTTAAGGGGTTAACAGCAGTATATTTTATCCACAGACCTACTGAAACAAGTAACTGTATCTATGTAATTTAAGGAGTGTGACAAAATAATTGTCACACTAAACTGATTTTTGTGAGGAAAAAAAAGTTATCTCACAAAATTGTTTTTGTCATAGGGCTATATGTTCAAAGAAGTAGCGAAATAGCTACAGTATCGTTGGGATCATTAATATTTTCAGAGAGTGTCGGTTGTGATCAGAAAATATGTCGTTTGTCTTGACTAAAATGAAACGCCAAAAATGTCTTAAAAAATGTCTTAACTAAAGACAAAAATTCTCACATTCAGAACTTCACATTCCCTCCACTTTTTTTGTAACATACAAATTTTGTCTTTTGCAAGACATTTTTTTGTCGTTGGTTACGACAAATTTTCTTTTCATCTATACAACACTGGAGAATAGTATAGCCACGCCCTTGCCCCGCCCTTTTGACAGTCAATTCAGGAGTTGTGTCGTACACAACAGACATTACTAGTTTTTTTTGTCCTATACTCTATAGAAAATATGTCGTTCATGCATACAATTACATATTTTTGTCTTTCATACAACATTTTTTGAACATATGGCCCACAGAGTGAATTTTGTTGCAGAAAACTGGTTGTTTTTCTGGCAACATATATTTTGCAGCAGAAAATGAATGTTTTGTCACAAAATAGATTGTTGCACAGAATTGATTATTGTCACAAGATATAATTTGGCACACTTTCTCAAAATATATTTTATCACAAGATCAATTTATTTGTCACCAAATACATTTTATCATACAATATGCATTATTAGAACCAACAATGCAAGGATTTTAAAACAAGAGGAACCTATGGCAATGAATATTGTTATACCACTTAAAATCATAGTTATATCTTCATATGATTTTTGTCAAATCCTCAATAAGGTTACGGTGGTGAGCAAAAAATGACAAATCCCTCCTATATAAAATACTTATTTAACATAGTAACAGTAATTTAGGTTTAAAAAAAGACTTGTATCCCTCCAGTCCAACCCTTTTCCTATTCCTGTTTACCATCGTTGATCCAAAAGAAGGCAAAAATAAACCCTCAATACAGCAATTTCAAATTCTGCCTTGAATGGGGGAAAAAATTCCTTCTTGATTCCAAATGACATCAGATTTCTCCTTGGATCAACAAGCATTAACTAAATATTAATCCCAATACTAACATACATAGCCCTCTATGTTCTGCTCTTTTAAATAAGTATCCAGTCCCTTTTTAAAGGCATCTAATGTATTTGATAGCACCATCTCCTCAGGCAGTGAATTCCATACCTTTATTGTCCTTACCGTAAAGAAACCCTTCCGCTGCTGTAGATGAAATCTCCCTTCCTCAAGTCTAAGCGGGTGGACCCTTGTCCTTTGTACTGTTCTTTTAATGAACAGGTCTTTGGAGAGCCCTTTGTATGGGCCCTGAACATATTTATATATTGTTATCATATCCCCTCTAAGATGCTGTTTCTCTAGTGTATACAAGTTTAACTTTTCTAGTCTTTCTAGACCTCCTCTGCACTCTCTCTAGTTCCATAATGTCCTTTTTCAGAAAGGGCGCCCAGAATTGAACAGCATATTCTAGGTGGGGTCTTACCATGGACCTGTAAAGAGGCATAATTATATCTTCCTCCCTTGAGTCAATACCCCTTTTAATACATGCCAATATCTTATTGGCCTTTGCAGCTGCCAGCTTGCACTGCATGCTACTGCTAAGTCTATTGTCTACCATTACTCCCAAATCCTTTTCATTAGTAGATTTCCCCAGAGAAACACCATTTAAACTGTATGTTGCATTTTTATTATTTTAACCAAAATGCATAACTTTACACTTGTCTATATTGAATCTCCTTTGCCTGCCCAGTTACTCAATTTGTCCAAATCCTCTTGTAATCAAAACACATCCAGTTCAGACTTTATTACCTTACTTAATTTTGTGTCGTCGGCAAAAACTGTTACATGCTCCCTATGCCCTCTGGGAAATCATTAATAAACAAATTAAAAAGAAGAGGATCCAGGACAGATCCCTGAGGTACTCCACTTATCACGTTTGTCCAATTGGAGAACTTTCCATTTACTACCACTCTTTGCATTCTATCTTTCAGCCAGTTTCCAATCCACACACAAACATTTTCCCCTAAGCCTATTTCATTCAATTTGTACAGTAACCTCTTGTGTGGAACCGTATCAAATGCCTTGGCAAAGTTTAAATAGATCACAACAACCCCTGCTCCCACATCTATATTTTTACTCACTTTTTCATAAAATGCAATCAAGTTAGTTTGACGAGACCTGTCTTTCACAAAGCCATGTTGGCTCCTGATAATGATATTCCTGTTCAAGATGAATTCTTGAATATATTCCCTTAGCAACCCTTCAAACAGCATCCCTACCACAGATGTCAAGCTTACAGGTCTGTAATTTCCTGGCTGGGATTTTGATCCCTTTTTAAAATATGGGCACCACATCTGCTTTACACCAATCCGTGGGCACCATACATACCAGAAATAAAAGAATCCCTGAAAATCAGAAGTAACGGTCTGGCCAGGGCCTGGCTTAGCTCTTTAAAGGGATAGTAATACTTCGTTTTAGCTTTATTTTATTTTGTAGGCATTACAAAACATGAAGAACGATATAAGTCTTATCTCTCAAACCTTTATGGTTTAAGAGATATTCACAAGCAAAGTATCCCACCCTGTTCAGCCAGATCAGAAGGGAGGTGCCCAGGTAGACTGCAGAGAGGGACAATCTTCAATTAAGATAAGGGAAAAAGCTGAAAAACTTGTCAAGAGGGGAAGGGCTTTCATTGTAAGAAGAATGTCCCCTTCTGTTATCTGTCCGGTCTTACAACCAGATTCACATCTGAGAAGAGATGGCTTACACTAGGTAAAAGGGGCGGGAGGGGAAACTTTTCTTGTGAATATCTCTCAAACCATAAAGGTTTGAGAGATAAGACTTATATCATTCTTCATGTTTTTTTAATGCCTACAAAATAAAATAAAGTTAAAACGAAGTATTACTATCCCTTTAAGTACCCGTGGGTGTATACTATCCGGCCCGGGGCTTTGTCTACCTTAACACCATTCAATTATTTTAACACTTTTTCTTATGTTAGCCAATCCCATGCTTGCTGTGACTGTTCTGTAAAAATAGTTTGCAGGTTCTTGTCTATTGGATCTTCCTTGGTAAAAACAGAAGAAAAGAAATTTAATATATCTGCTTTCTCTCTGTCCCCACTGACCATCTCACTCGTTTCAGATAACAAGGACCCAACATTATCAGACTTTAATTTTTTGTCATTAATGTATTTATAGAATTTTTTTGAGGGTGGTTGTTGCTCTCCTTAGCAATAATTTTTTCATTCTCCAGTCTAACTAATTTATCGCGTTTTTACAGGGTTTTTTGGAATTTTTGTATTCTGCAAATGCCTCTGCCGATCCCTCAGCTTTATAATGTTTAAATGCCACCTTCTTGTTATTTATTTCATGAATTTATTTACTGGTTAGCAACATTGGTTTTAATTTTCTTCTTTTGTTTCCAAAGAGGATACATTATATGTATATATTTTTGCAATGTTATTTTGAAGGCATTCCACTTACCTTCTGTGTTCTTTCCTGAAAATATTCTGTCCCAGTCAACGAGACCAAGGGATGAATTAAACCTGCTAAAGTTGGCCTTTTTAAAATTCAGTGTTTTGGTAGAACCCATACCAAATTGCTTTTTTTAATTAGTTTCAAACGATGCCATGTTATGGTCACTATTCCCCAAGTGCTGCCTTACTTGGATGTTAGAGATAAGTTCTTCATTGTCAGTTATTACCAGATCCAGATATGCATCCCCTCTGGTTGAGGTCTGCACTAGTTGAGACAAAAAATGGTCCTTCAACAAGTTCAGAAACCTAGTGCTTTTAGCAGAATTAGTTGTTCCATTTTTCCATTCTATTTCTGGATAATTAAAATCCCCCATAATTATAGTTTTCCCTTTTTGAGAAGCCTTTTCTATTTGCATTAATAGCTGTGATTCTTCAAGGTCACCAATGTTTGGTGGTTTATAACAAATACCCACTAATATTTTCTGGGCAGTTTTACCCCCATTGTCTATTTCAGCCCACAGGGATTCCACATGTTCCCTACTGTCATCACACATATCTTCCCGCAAATGAGGCAATAATGCTGGTTTGACATACAGAGAGAACCCACCACCTCATTTGTTTGACCTATCTTTTCTAAACAACATGTAGCCATCCAAATTGATTGACCAATCATGTGTTTCATCCCACCATGTTTCTGTTATTCCAATCAAGTCATAGTTTTCGATTTCAGCTACCAACTCCAATTCCCCTATTTTACCAGTTAAACTTCTGGCATTTGCAAGCATACAATTTATACCACTGCCATGTTCCACTTGTGATTTAATTTTGATGTGGTTTATAGGCTTCTCCCTATCATCTGTACTAACCCAGCCCCAGATCCACCCAGCTGGTTATAAACTACATCGCCTTCCCTTTCTTTACTTTCTAGCCCAGTATTTAATGTATATGTACATTTACATATGTGAAACAAATTAAGTAAAAAATGTTTACAGTATTTTTACTGCATTCCCAGAATCCCATGCAACAACATTCAAATGAGGAGATGGTCTTCTGTTCATTGGCAAATGATGGGCTTGTGTTGAACCAAAATTAGAATTTATTCAGACCTTGCTCATGAATAAAAGCAGCATTTAGGAATATGAACACAATGTATATTCCAGTAGTTCAATGTAAGTCTCTACAATATCAAAGCCTTTCAAGCAAAGTAAGCTGGAAGCAGAATACCTGTGTTTAAGTCCTTTAGGTAATCTACAGTCCTTGGAGAGGTAGAAGCAGTCTCCACTGAAATTCAAAGAACATTACCAGCATTCACAGTGTGAACACAGGGTCTGGATGCAAGTTCTTTAGCAGAGGAGACAGAGCTCAGTTCTCAGACAGTGCGAGAGCCAGTGTTACACATAGAGGTTTACATTTCTGTGCAAAGCCCTGCAGTGGTAATGATACATTCCTTACAATGGAGGCTGCTTCTTAACCTGCGCAAAAGACTGGAGCTTACCTAAAAATCTGGGGCTTCCAGCTTACGTTGCTTTGGTATGCTATTGGAAAGACACCACCTACATGCCAAGATCAATACACCGGGTTCAAAACATTGCAGGTGTTAAAATGGCGTGTTTACTATGTCTGAATTTAAAACGTTGGGGATACGTTCTACTCTAGTTTATGGATGCATACTGGAGGCATTTGATATTAACCCCTTGGATGCTAATGTGTTCTCATTCAAGATATATCTAGCACCCAAGTGGTTAAGCTATGATATTTTTATTGTTAAGACAGTTGTATTGTTACACATAGCTTAACACACAGCTTAACCCCTTGGCACTAGCACGATCTCCAAAAAGACTTTGTAGTGTATAAGATGTTAATACGTAACGCCACCAGTATTCATAATGGGCAAGATGTTCAAAAAGTCATCATAATGAAAAAATTGTCGGATAGTGAGTTGGTGGTAAAAGGAGGACAATATTTTCAGAATTAAATCCGTCAAGTTTGAAAATGCGTCTAAAGAATTAAAAATGACGGTAAGAAGATCTCATTGAACATTGCCTTTAAAATTCTGATATTAAAAATGTCTTTGATTTTGTCTTTGAAACTACAAATTGCTTCTCACTCCTGCTAACAATACTTTAATTTGTCTTCTCCAAGTTTAGACAATTTTTATTTTGTCGGGAAAAAATGACGTTAATCAGACAAAAAAGTGACGTTGAAACGAATATTTTTTTCTGAAAATACCTTACAATATTACGGTACATTAAACCACGCCCACTTTTAAGACGGCTTTTTCCCTTTGACAGAGATGGCGGAATTGGATGCAAAAAAAAATGACAGAAACATGTCTGAAAATTGACAGACCATGGAGTAAGAACTTCTTTATTCTGGTTACAGACAATTTCAGTTACCACATAATCTTATTTAGGCCCAATCATCATCACTCTGTTCGTTACTCTGTGGTCCAGTCGAAAAAAAGTAAGGCTTGCAGTTCAAGGTGTTCTTTTCGGAGGTTAGGAGGCATTGTGTGGATTGTGTAGATAAGTGTTTCTCACCCCGTGCCCTTAGTGGCCACTAACAGGTCAGGATTTGAGGATTTGCTTGTTAGAGTAAAATAAGTTAATCAATTTCAATGAGCCTCTGATCAACACACCTGTGTTCTAGCAGGGAAATTCCTAAGTCTTGGCCTGTTAGTGGACACTGAGGGCATGGGTTGAGAACCTGTGGTGTAGATTGCCAGATCGCAAGGTCACTATTCAATGCTTATCCTGCTTGATCTCTCAGCTGCTTTTTGACTGTTGATCATGCTCTCCACCTTCAAATTCTTCACTCCTTAGGAATCTTTAACTTAGCACTGGACTGGCTATCCTCTTAACTAACTGACCGATACTTCAGTGTCTCCACTGCCACCTCTTCATCTTCTCCCTTCCATCTCTGTTGGTATTCCTCAAGGATCTGTTCTAGGACTGCTTTTTTTCTTTCTCTACACAATAACACTTGGCAATCTTATTAACTCATTTGGACTCAAATATCACCTCTATGCAGATGACACCCAGATTTACTTATCTGCACCTCGACTGACTTTTGATAGTCAATCTAAAGTCACAGATTGCCTCTCAGCTATCTCAAACTGGATGGCTCATAGGCATCTCAAACTCACATGTCTAAAATGGAGCTAATAAGGTATACTGGATAAAGAAGGTACCTTGTTGCAGGAGGCATTCAAGAATACACTATTCACATATGCCCCACACATATTAACACAAAAACACAACTGGTTGTCACCAAATCTCACACAATATGCTGCACACACAGACGTTTTTATGATGGAGTTTTCATGATTTTCCTCACATATAAACTCTAGTCCTGAGACAAAACCCTTACATGCAATGTGACACATCCATAAAATATTCATCACACATAACAGTTTCTTCTGCGATGACTTTGATAAAGGTGTAAATATTGAACTTCAAATGTATATTTGTGGAAATAGCTATGCAAACAATGCTCGTTCTAGTGGAGATCCCTAAAAATAAACACAGTATATTTATTTGTACCTTTCATAACCTCTTTGACCAAGTCCTATATTAAGATAGATAGAGTTTCATTGAAAATTCCAGACTGTGTATTAGGTTTCTGTAACAGACGGACTGAGAACCACTGTCATAATGCATAAATCTCATACACTGAACACTTGCCTGAAATCGACGTGTCTCACTAAAAAAATCATACACCTCCATACAGAAAAATAGAAAAACAACCACACACACAAGTAAAACTACATCTTGCACATGCCTTATGGACTGAAACACAAGTCAAAAACGAAATGCCTTCAAATTAAAGTCTGTCTCTATTGACTCAAGACATTGCTAAATGTCAAACAGTATTTCATTTGCAAACTTACAGGAAGACACCCATGGAAAGATTGCTGCTGTCCACATGTGTGATAGTGAACTAGAGGGAGGGGGATGTCCTTATGATCATAGTAAATTGCTTGTCTGGACAGACATGGAGGGCATAATTATAAAGAGGTTGAAGACTGTAATCTCATGAGGGCAGAGACCGCACTCCTATTTAGGGTTGCCACCTTTTCTTCAAAAAAAATACCGGTTGTGGCATTCCCTCCATAGACTTAACATTGGACAGAAGCCAACTTTTTAACGGCCTGCTGGGTGGCAACCCTACTCCTATTGTTTCTATAACCGTGACACTTATTTTATCCCCATGTATTTACTGTAATATACTACTGTTGTAAGGCCCTGCATACACTGTGTGGTGCCATATAAATAAAACATACATACATACATGACAATTAAAGGTAAATGATTTTTATAAGATTTTGCTTCTTCTCCCTTCCCCTTTATAATATCTTAATATTTCACCATGAAGGATTTCATTTTCGTTTTCAAGTATCTCCAGGGGGTATAGATATTATTACCCAATTTAATGGTACTCATTTTATCTACCTTGGAAGGATGAAAGGCTGAGTCAACTCTTCTGGGACTAGAACCTGCGACCCTGAGGTCTGAACATATTCTACAGCTGGTGCCTTAACCAACTGAGCCATCTCACCAGCTTTGCTCCATCTCTTCTGCCAGTTGAAATATCGCAAGACTAGTGATACCACAGAGCTTACAATTCTATTAGTAGTCCTGTAATTATAAGCTCTGTTGTTTCTCTAAATTAGCTATGTTTCAACTGTAAGTTATGAGTATCATTAGTAACTCCATTTCATTTGTAGCCTCTGTGGTATCACCAGTGTAGCTCAATTCAGTTGTAAACTCTGCGGTATCATCAAAAATAATTACGTTGCAAATTAAAAATAATTTTAAGTTAATAGTTAAAGTGCCATGTTACCACTGAAGTAGGTACTATGTGAGAAAAACACACTGCAATTCAGCACTACTCATAATATACAACTGACTTCACGGCATTAATGGCAATTATAAAATTAACAAAATGGTTTGGGCCTGGACAACGCACTGATACGTTAGTAGTAATGGGCCACTTGGCTGTACCTGTCCCCTGAGGCCAAAAGTTGCCACTGCTTCCCTCTTTCACATGCCAGGACTGTCAATAGTGATAGTAATGTATCAAAATAAAAGCAGCTCCAATTAATCTCCATAGTAATGGGCTGTGGAGAGTGTTATTTCATTACTGTCAGAGTTGTAGTTCAAGAGTAATTCAATGATAAAGTATCCCCCTCCTGTCCCTTTTACTGATGTAACACTGCTCACCTCAGAGCAACAAGACTGTCCAGATGGATCGCAGAGAGGGACAATCTTCACTGAGCATAAGAAAAAACTTGAAAAACCAGTCAATAGGGCAAGATTTTCCTTATGATCACAGTAAGAAGATTGTCCCTTGCTGTGACCTGTCTGGTCAAGTGACCAGATTCCACATCTGAGGTGAGCAGTGTTACATCAGTAAAAGGGGCGGGAGGAGGATACTTTATCATTCAATTACTCTTGAACTACAATTCTGACAGTATTGAAATAACACTCACCATGGCCCAAATACTATGAAGAGGCATTATAGAGCAGACCATTTGCACTAAAGGGGAGAGCTAAACATTCCCATTGGCTTATATGGGTATTTTAATCCCTGTAATGTAGCATTCACAGGGTTAAAATCCCCATTTAAATCAATGGGAATTTTTAGTTCTCCCCTATAGTGCAAATGGTTTGCCCCAGAAGTCCTGTACTTTTCTTTTGAACGTACGGTCCAAAGAATTCAGTCTACTGGCATGTACCGAAATATTCTTCTACTGAATTTTCTTTTGATTTATCGGTTTCATGAGAGATGTTGCCTGCGGCTGATGATGAGTTTATAATGTTACTCTTTTCTGGTGCTCTGTGCTGGCATGGCAATACTGTAATATTCTATCATTTTCACCATTTCCACTGATCCTTCTAATAAAATTTTCATCATCCTGTGATAAGTAAAATTATATATCTCCAAACTCAGGCTTCTTTGACAGTGTTAATTGCCTAATGGAATCCAAGAGAGTCCAGTCAGTGATAGTGCCTTTGGCTGATGAAGAGATAATTGCACAGTTGCTTTCATTTTGCCAGTGTAAATTCATGTGAAGCTTTAACTATTTTGTATTCTATTGATTAACCCCCTGAGTGCCAGAGGGGCACACAACGCATTGCTCTGCAGAACCACACATACTGAACTCCAGCTTTGTTCCGCTGAACTGGTATAGTCAGAAACACACATACTGAATCCCAGCTTTGTTCCGCTGAACTGGTATAGTCAGAACCACACATACTGAATCCCAGCTTTGTTCCGCTGAACTGGTATAGTCAGAACCACACATACTGAATCCCAGCTTTGTTCCGCTGAACTGGTATAGTCAGAACCACACATACTGAATCCCAGCTTTGTTCCGCTGAACTGGTATAGTCAGAACCACACATACTGAATCTCAGCTTTGTTCCGCTGAACTGGTATAGTCAGAACCACACATACTGAATCCCAGCTATGTTCCGCTGAACTGGTATAGCCAGAACCACACATACTGAATCTCAGCTTTGTTCCGCTGAACTGGTATAGTCAGAACCACACATACTGAATCTCAGCTTTGTTCCGCTGAACTGGTATAGTCAGAACCACACATACTGAATCCCAGCTATGTTCCGCTGAACTGGTATAGCCAGAACCACACATACTGAATCTCAGCTTTGTTCCGCTGAACTGGTATAGTCAGAACCACACATACTGAATCCCAGCTTTGTTCCGCTGAACTGGTATAGTCAGAACCACACATACTGAATCCCAGCTATGTTCTGCTGAACTGGTATAGTCAGAACCACAAATACTGAATCCCAGCTTTGTTCCGCTGAACTGGTATAGCCAGAACCACACATACTGAATCCCAGCTATGTTCCGCTGAACTTGTATAGTCAGAACCACACATACTGTAGCCTAGCATCAGCTAGAAGGTATCACATTGCCCATCCTACCTACAAGACAGTGGAAAAGGCTGGGGATCAGTATGCGTGATTCTGTATCTGCAGAGTTGAGAGCGCAATCACAGAAAAAAATAATAAAGAGAAATAGAGAGAAAAGGTGCTCTAAGTGTACTATCTTTAATGAACATAAATACAAAACACGCAGAACAAAAAAGCCCCCCTTCTCCCCATGCACTTACAAGAAGCCCATCTTGGGCTATAGCGTCTCAAGGGTCCCTGCCCTTAGCTGCCACAAAGCTGTGCCTTCTTTCTAGTTCTTAATAAAGTATCCGTTCGTGTGAGCGCTGAGGTGATGGTAATAGATCCTTCCTGGAAACAAAGTATATCCACGTCCTGGGTACCACAATAATATATATCACGCTGGAAACAAAGTATCTCCAATTCTCAGGTACCAAAAAGGTTTTTTTTTTTTTTTTTGCTTCCCCTGAAGAAGTGGATCCAAGCATCCACGATACGCGCTGGGCATTGACCTCCACTCCCCCTGCACGCATTGTAACGGGTCCCGGCCTGCCCCCTGTGAGAACCTACAGTTCCGGTCCGGAGCGACCAAGCAAGCAGCGGTAACGCTGTCTCAGCGTTTGATCTCTCCACGTGGAGTCGGGCCATTATGTAACATCATCCCCACGTGTAAGGACACCATCCTTTGTAACAAGTATACACCTCATCTGTATCAACCACTTGGTACCTGAGAATTGGAGATACTTTGTTTCCAGCTTTATATATATATTATTGTGGTACCCAGGATGTGGAGATACTTTGTTTCCAGGAAGGATCTATTACCATCACCTCAGCGCTCACACGAATGGATACTTTATTAAGAACTAGAAAGAAGTCACAGCTTCGTGGCAGCTAAGGGCAGGGACCCTTGAGACGCTATAGCCCAAGATGGGCTTCTTGTAAGTACATGGGGAGAAGGGGGGCTTTTTTGTTCTGCGTGTTTTGTATTTATGTTCATTAAAGATACTACACTTAGAGCACCTTTTCTCTCTATTTCTCTTTATTATTTTTTTCTGTGTTTGCGCTCTCAACTCTGCAGATTTGGATTTTCCCTTTGAGATACACAAGGATACCTGTGACAGAGCTGCACCAGAAAATATTGAGACTACGGAAAGAGACTGCTTTCATTGACTAATTCATCCTCATCTTCTCATCTCATTTATCACACATCATATCATTTTAACCCATCCATTCATCAGGACCTCTAATCTGAAGGGACTGTGTGTATTTGATATTGGGACAGTGTATAGGCATTTTGATATTTCAATATTCTATTTTTTATTCAAACTTAGTATTTTTTTTTACCTTATTTATACCTGTGGTTAGTCATATATATCTCCATTTTTTACTACTGTTGCACAGATTTTTTGTTTGTGTATCTATGTGTGATTCTGTGCCTACTGTTTGACAAGGTTCATCAGCACTCACTATGGGTTGTTCTATGGCTACCAAGTCAGTCAGGTAGTGGGTGGCAGAAGGCTGGAGGTCAGTATGTGTGGTTCTATGGGTATCGTGGGATGAGGCTAGGTTTCAGAATGTGTAGTTCTATGGCTACCAGTGCAGTAGGACAAGGCTGGGAGGTCACTGCATAGAAAATTCATTTTATTAATTCTCACAGATGGTGAAAATTGTGTTTGTGAAAAAGTGTTTTTTTTTTTTTTTTTTTCTTTTCTTTCCATGCCAGTTAACCCTACTCCTGTTGTAGTCTATAAGTTAACAAGGATATCTTACTGAAACCTGGTTGGATATCATACATGACTAGGCAGTAAATCCTAAGGCACATTCACTTTTTAGGAGGATATGCATGTTGTTCCACGTATCATACAAGATGCTTAATATTGGAGAGCTTGAAGACTCCCAACTGTTAATGCAAATAGAAGTGGCTTCTCAATAAGAAAATGCAATCAAAATGGGAGATTTCAGCTATCCTGAAACTGACTAAAGAAATATGAGCTCCAGTACAACAAAGGTAATTTATTGATAATGACAATTTAATACCCTAACTAATGGAGGAGCCAGATAGAAATTATGCCTTGCTGGACCTAGCATTCTCATACAGTTCTGAAATGGTATACAATATACGGGTAAGGGAGCATTTGGACATCAGTGAGCACAATATCCTTTGAAATTTGCTATAAGAAATACCTTAACAAGGGTTTAATCAAAAGCATTCATCTTTAAAAAGGATAATTTTACATTGCTAAAACCAGCATTAGATGACTTGAAATGGGATGTAATGTTCAACAGATAAAAGTACAAGAGTTGCCCAGAAGCCTTTGAGATAAATATATATGTTGGTATGTATGATAAAGGAATAAATACAAGAGGCACAAATTAAGACTAATGTGGCTTAAAAAAGAGCTTTGCAGGGAAATGAGGAATAAGAAGTAGGCTTTTAAATTATTTAAGTCAGAAGGGTCATGCTTTATTTAAAAGAAAATAAAGAATGCAAAAGAATCTGCAAACAAGCAATTCAGCTAGCTAAAATTGAGATTGAGAAAGATAATCAAAGCAAGCAAGAAAAATACTGATCATTTCTACATGTATATAAATGGCAAAAAGAATAAGGTTGATATTGGGTCCTTAGAAATGCACTCTTTGGCAAATGGAGAATCACTGAATTTACTCTATCTTGTACATGGCTTGCTGAGGACAAAGTCCAAAAGTGGCTTGAAAAGGACATGCTGAATAAACATGGCCCTGATGGCATACACCCAAGGTTATACTTAAGGAGCCAAGTTCAGTAATAGCAAGAGCACTGTACTTTATGTGTATTTATTCATTTCACTCTCATCAGGCATAGTGTCCTGTGAATGGATAAAAGCAGTTATAATACCATTGTTCAAAAGGGGAAAATATTTAAACAGGGAAATTAACCTGTGAGTTAGATTCCTATAGTGGGTCAAAAATTAGAATGATTACTAACCAATAGTATTCAGGACCATGTCAAGACCACCATTATTTGTAAGAGTCAACGTGGTTTTTTGAAGGTAAGATCATGTCAAACTAATTTACTTTGATACTGTGCCTCATAACAGGTGACTACTACATAAATGAAATGCTTTGGCTTGGGAGGTGATATATGCATGGATAGACAACTTTCTAAATGATAGAATGCAGACAGTTGTTCTAATCTGAAAATGTTCAAGTTGGTCTAACGATGCAAGTGGAGTGCCATAAGGTTCCATATTGGCCCAATGCTTACTTTGTTT
Source organism: Rhinophrynus dorsalis (assembly GCA_037306005.1). NCBI lineage: Eukaryota > Metazoa > Chordata > Amphibia > Anura > Rhinophrynidae > Rhinophrynus > Rhinophrynus dorsalis. Next base: position 662,948,254 of record CM074718.1, on the reverse strand, counting down.
AGTAATGATCATGAAGTGGGTATTGAAAAGTTTCTCAGTCTTTAGTGTCAGAGTGTGACACTAAACTGTGTAAGGAAATACATACAGAGCAGGATGTTTTTTCTCTGCACAATGATTTGGACAAAGAGAATGGCCGGAAAAGTGGCAGATGAGGTTTAACATAGATAAATGTAAGGATATGCATTTGGGTTGCAGAAATGTACATGCTACATATATACTAAATGGGAGACTACTTGGGGAATTGTTCGGGTCAGTATCTATTAGGATTTAAAGGTATAGTAATGTTTCGTAATAAAAGCAGCTCTAATTAATCATCATAGTATTTGGACTTTGGAGCGTGTTATTTCATTTCTGTCAGAGTTGTAGTTCAAGAGTAATTCAGTGACAAAGTATCCCCCTCCCGCCCCTTTTACTGATGTAACACTGCTCAGCCAGATCAGAAGGGAGGTGCCCAGGTAGACTGCAGAGAGGGACAATCTTCAATTAAGATAAGGGAAAAAACCTGAAGAACTTGTCAAGGGGGGCAGGGATTTCATTATTCTCATAGGAAGAAGATTGTCCCTTGTTGTTATCTGTCTGGTCTATGGACTGGACTCCACATCTGAGAAGAGATGGCTTACACTAGGTAAAAGGGGCGGGAGGGGAAACTTTGCTTGTGACTATCTCTCAAATCATAAAGGTTTGAGAGATAAGACTTATATCGGTCTTCATGTTTTTTTAATGCCTACAAAATAAAATAAAGATAAAATGAAGTATTACTATCCCTTTAAGATACTGATAGGAAATAGATTTCACAGCAGTGTGCAGTGTTACTTAGCATATGCAAGAACTAGTAGGGTACTACTCTGTATAAAAAGAGGTATAGATTCACAGGATATAATTCTTCCTTTATATAAATCCTAAGCAAGTCCTCTTTTAGGATGTGGAATTCAGTTTTGGGTACCAGTTCTTAAAAAAAAAATACATTATTAAACTAGAAATGGTATATAGATGTGCATCAAGTCTGATACAGGGATTACAGGAGCTGAGTTATAAAGAGAAACTAGCCACATTACCTGCCACGGACGTTGCACTTTTGGATTCTCCATTTACTGAGGACGAAGTTCTTAACGCCGTTCAGACCTTGAAGTTAGGTAAGAGTCCTGGTCCCGATGGCTTTTCACCTTTCTATTTTCGCTCCTTTTCCTCTATTCTTGTACCACATCTGACTGCTTCTTTTAATTGTATCGCCTCCGGACACCCTTGGCCATTGCAAGCGTTGGAAGCCCATATTGCAGTAATTCCCAAGCCTGGGAAAGATCCTCTGATGTGTGGGAATTACCGCCCCATTTCTTTGTTAAACATAGACGTAAAGATAATGGCAAAAATTCTGGCCAATAGACTACGTGGCTACTTACCGAAACTCATTCACCCAAACCAGGCGGGTTTCATCCCTGGCAGAGAAGTGCGAGATAATACCTCTAAAGCTATTGCTCTTATTTACACCGCTCTCCATAAAAAGATTCCTTCTCTGTTGCTTTCAATAGATGCAGAGAAGGCCTTTGATCGCATAGCTTGGCCTTACCTGTTTGAGGTACTTACCAGCCTGGGTTTGGGTCCTTTTTGCTTGACTGCTATCCGTAGTTTTTATACTTCACCCTCAGCTAGAGTTCGTGTCAATGGCTTCCTTTCAGACTCTTTCACTATTGCGAATGGCACGAGGCAGGGTTGTCCCCTTTCTCCTATTTTATTTGTTTTGGCACTTGAACCTTTGCTTCGATCTATCCGACTTTCCCCTCATATTCATGGTCTTCCTATGTCTTCTACTGAAACTAAACTCGCTTGTTTCGCTGATGATATTCTCTTTTTCATTTCAAACCCGACCTATTCTTTACAACATTTAACTCCTATGCTTACCCTATACAGCTCCATTTCGCACTTTAAAGTAAACTTCTCTAAGTCGGAAATTCTTAATCTAAATCTTCCTTCAACGGTGGTGGCTCTTCTTCGCCGTTCGTTTGCCTTTCGATGGCCCGCGCAGGGTATTAAATATCTGGGAATTACTCTTACCTCAAATCCGAAAGATTTGATTAACGCTAATCTGCAACCATTAATCCACTCTCTTAAATCTGAAACTGAGCGTTGGAATACTTTGTATATCTCTTGGTTTGGCAGGATAAACTTATCTAAAATGGTGCTACTCCCAAAAATCACGTATCTTTTCAATGCTCTACCAATACGCATTCCCTCGTGTATTATATTATCATTGCAACGCATACTTAATTCCTTTATTTGGAAATTCCGTAAATCTCGCCTTAAAATGTCACTTCTCCGACAACCTCTTTCGAGGGGTGGACTGGGTGCTCCAGATCTGTTTCTCTATGCCAAAGCCTCCTCTCTCCTTCATCTTACGGACTTTACCCGACTACCTGTGAAGGAGTGGGTGGATTTTGTCCAACTCTTTGCTCCTCACATCGATCTTGGTCATCTTTGCTGGTTCGACCCTGCTGCGTTTCCTTCGACATGTAAAGATCATTGTATATTGGGCCATCTTCTCTCTTTTTGGACTTCTCTTAACCGCAAATATCATCTTATTCCTTACCCGTCTCCTGACATGCCTATTCTTCTGAACCCGGCTTTTCCGCCCGGCCAACTCTTTTCCTCTTTCTTGACCTGGGAATCGAGGCATTTGGGACGTATTGGGGATCTGATGGCTGAGGGCTCCATGCGTTCTTTTGAGACCCTCGTTGCTACGGAAAGTTTACCAGCTGATCAGCTTTGGCATTACTATCAGGTTCAAAACTTTATCCGTCGTTTATTACGTGATTCTCCATCTCTTTCTTTATCCCCCTCTCCCACTTCCTCTTCATTTTCAGCTTTGCTTACTCACCCGGCTCGTTTCTCACACTCATTCTCCAAATGGTATGGCTTTCTTCTTTCCTTTTCACCGTCTGTGAAACCTTTTTTCCTCTGCGAATGGGAGAGAGAACTGACCCTATTTTTCCCATATGCCCAGTGGATGCATGTCTTTCGACAGCTTTTGTCCTCATCCCCGGATGTGCCCACTAAAGAATGCAATTATAAGCTGCTAACTAGGTGGTACCGCACTCCGCAAGCTTTACACAAAATGTACCCATTGACTGTTCCAGATACATGCTGGCGTTGTTCTGCTGCTGGTGGCTCAATGTTACACATCTGGTGGACCTGTTCGAAAATACAACCTTTCTGGAAGGATATATGTTCTCATTCATCTAAGATCTTGGGTTTCTCTGTCCCTCTGGATCCTGCCTTCCTCCTCTTTGCCCTTCATACCCAACCTTCTTTTCCTCTGAAATCACACCTCCGTTCTTTATTCTTTATTCTTACTAACGCTGCTAAATCATTAATACCGCTCTTATGGAAGTCTGCGAGTCCTCCCTCTTTATCTATGTGGATCTCTAAGGTCCACACTTATTACACGGCTCAGAAATTGCATGCTAAAGTTTCACAAACCTGGCATAAGTTTACCGCCACTTGGAAGTTGTGGGAAGCTTATCGTCAGACGACGCCATGATTTCGGGTAAGCTGTCAATTGGACCCTGGACTGGTCTTTTCCCCCTGGTCTTTTCCCCTTTTCCCTCTTTTTCTTCTTTCCCTATTTTTTCCTCTCGTTCCCTTATTCTAACTTTCTCTCATCCTTCTCTTCTCCTCCATTGTTCTTTCTTTATAGCCTATTCTTCTATTCAGTTCATTTTCGACTGTTTCCCCCTTCATTATTATTACTCCTGTCTCCTATTCTCCTTCAGTTCCTACGTATTACTTATTTTTTTCCTTTCCCTTTCCTTTTACTTAATCACGTTTATGTGATCCAGGCTTCAGAGAACCCTGGATCTGTTGTCAGACTTGTAGAGAATTATTGCTTCTGTTATCTTACTACAAGTATATTTGTGGATTTCTAATGTCATTTTTTTTTTGACTTTCTGTGTTAAGCTTTTCTCATATCATCGTATGGCTAGATTTGCTACTCATGATTGTCCTTTCATTACATTATATGTCTGTAACCTTCCATAATCTTGCTATTGGATGTCATTTGCCATATCTTGTTGTATTATTTTTCTGTTTCTTCAATAAAGCTTTTAAAAAAAATAAAAAAAATAAAAAAAAAAAAAATAAAGAGAAACTAGCTGAAGTGGGTTCATTTTGATTAGACAAGACATCTAGGGGGTGATATGATTACAATTTACAAATATATATTTTAGGTCAGTACAAACAACTCTCCAAGAAACTATTTACTTAAAGGGTTAATAATGTCTCTCTATATAAAAACATGTAATAATGCAGCTATTACAAAAAATAAACTAAACAATCCCAGTCCCATCTCTCAGACCTTTATGGTTTGAGAGCTATACAATGCTAAAATCCTCCCCTCCATCCCCTTTTACTGACATCAGTAAGCTGATGGCAGGAGATCTTGGCCCCGGGACAAGCAGGCGGCTCTTCAGCAGAGCCGAGATAGCACAATGTAAAAAGAAATATTTCATTGAAACGGTCTACAAAGTGTCTTGCAAACCAGGCACACTTTGTAGACCATTCCAATGAAGTATTTCTTTTTACATTGCTCTTTCAGCTCTGCTGAAGAGCCACCTCGAGTCGGCCAACACGCATCTCCTGCTGTCAGCTTTACAGCTGACATCAGGGAAAGGGGAGGGAGGGGGGAACTTTAGCCTTCTATATCTCTCAAATCATCAAGATTTGAGAAATGGGACTGGTTTAGTTTTTTTTAGTTTATTTTTATAATAGCTGCAATATTACATTTTTATATATATATATATATATATATATATATATATATATATATAAAGACATTACCATACCTGGGAACTCTCCGGATTTGCCCCGGAGACTCCGGGTTTGACAGATCTTTACCGGGTCTCCGGGGGAGAGGTTGAGTCCTCACGATGTGGGGAGTTTGTATTAAAACTCTGCCCAAATCTGCTGTTTCTCCCAGTGTTCCTCCTTCCTCAGCCTTCTGTATGACACCTTTAAGCCCTGCCCCTTTTTGACGCGATTCACGTCATTATTGTCACCCCCTGCTGCACCAGAGGACTCCCCTCCGGGTAGACCTCAATTGAAAGTTCCCAGGTATGGACATTACTAACCCTTTAGTTAGGCACTTTTGACTAAAACAAAGGCAGGGATTTTTTTCTTTTATAGAAAGGGCATTCAAGTTATGGAATTTTTTGCCTCGGTATGCTGCCTTGGCAGACACTGCAGATGGTTTCAAAAAATAATGTATGCCTTTTTAACCCAGAACAAATGGAGAATTATGACTTTGTTTCAAAGCAGATAGGCTGTTGATCTAGGTAAATATCCAACTGCCTTTTGGAGTCAGGAATGAATTTTTTTGACTCCGTTTGGGTCTAAATTGGAAATTACTTGAACATATTTTTTTTCTGCCCTTCTCTGGATCAACAACAGTGATAAGGCAAGGGCTGGGCATGTTTTTTTTTTCGGCTTCGGCAACTATGATACTATGTTAGTGCCTTGATAATTTTCTTTGTTTCTTTTTTAAAGGGATAGTAATGTTTCACAAAAACAGCAGCTCCAATTAATCTTCATAGTATTTGGGCAATGGAGAGTGTTATATCAATATCAATAAGGATAAAGTTTTCCCCTCCCGCCCCTTTTACCTAGTGTAAGCCATCTCTTCTCAGATGTGGAGTTGGGTTGTAAGACCAGACACATAACGGCAGGAGACAATCTTCTTCCTATGAGAACAATGAAAGCCCTGCCCCCCTTGACAAGTTTTTCAGGTTTTTCCCTTATCTTAATTGAAGATTGTCCCTCTCTGCAGTCTACCTGGGCACCTCCCTTCTGATCTGGCTGAGCAGTGTTACATTAGTAAAAGGGGCGGGAGGGGGATACTTTGTCATTGAATTACTCTTGATCTACAACTCTGACAGAATTGATATAACACTCTCCAAAGTCCAAATACTATGATGATTAATTAGAGCTGCTTTTATTATGAAACATTACTATCCCTTTAATCCAATGCATGCAACACTCATTATGTCCCTAACAAACTAGCAAGAAGCCTGCCAAACAAAAGATATTTACAGTAGTAAAATATCCCTGTTAAGACTACAGCAGTGCTAAAATGCAAAAAAAATAAATAAAATAAAAGTGAAAAAAAAAAACAAAAAAACATTAATAGATACAAGTGTACAAAAGGAAGATACATATGTAAATGCTTAACCAAATGTAGGTTTTAATTCCCCTTTTAGTATACCGTAAAATCTCAGGTGTAATATGCACCTGTGTATAATACATAGGTGCATATTATACCCAAAATTTTAGGGGAAAAAAGATTTTAGGGGAAAACAGGAGTTCCTATGTATAATACGCACCCTTGTTTCCCCCGTCGGATACACAAAAAAATTTCAAATTTTCTCTTCCTCCCTCCCCGCTTACCCATGGCCGCCTCTCCTGCCCAGAAGTACAAATTCACCATCCTGATAGGGTCCCAGCGGGCGGCATGCTTGCATCCACCACCCGCTTCCAGCATGGCCTCTGTCAGGACCTCCTCTGCCCAGCCAATGGTCGTGTCATGCGAGGACTGCAAGGTCCTCGCAGGGCAATACCATAAATCCAGTGAGCATAGCTTATGTGCATTGCCGCCCGCTAGTACCCTGTCAGGATGGTGAATTTGCACTTCTGAGCTGGCGAGGCGTCCAAGGGTAAGCGGGGAGGGAGGAAGGGAACATTTTACTTTTTATTTATTTATTTATTTATTTATTTATTTTATTTTACGGTATATAAAGGAGAAGTAAACCTAGGTAATGAAACATATACACTGTCCTTATTTTCCTTCTGCGTAAGTGTTCTCCCATTGCTGGAAGATTTTTCTTGCAAACGTTATTACAACTCAAACTTTATTATTAAACTACAATTTTCTATTGTGGTCACCAGGTGGTGCAGTTTCCATCAATTGCTATGACTCAAAATCTCCTATAGATGGCATTATTGAAATAAAGTTCTCTTTTGTACACCAGTAGGTGCTGATGGTAAAAAAAAAAAAACAAAAAAAACAAAAAAAAGTGCCTAAAACGTTGAATGCCAGAGGGGTGTCGAAGACATGGCTTTGCCAAATGTTGGACACCATCCTGGCACGCAAAGATTAAAGGGGAACTACCACCCCATGTAAAGTTTCCCCCAAAGAATTACCCATCTGGCAACTAGCTGCTCAATAGTACTAGTCGCCAGAATAATTACCTCCTTATAGAGAATTCCTATTGCTCCTGAGACTGACAGCCAGGAAACAGAGCTTTAGAAGAATCTGCGTGCCTGCGCCGTCAGTCCCTTCCAGTACCTTAAGGTACCAAGCAATGCTTCCTAGAGCAGACTGGGACTGACTGCACAGGCGTGCAGACGTCACTGTGCAAAGATGTCTGCGCTGTTTCCTGGCCATCAGTCACGGGAACAGTAGGAATTCTCTATAAGGAGGTAATTATTCTGCCGACTAGTACTATTGATCAGCTAGTCGCCAGATGGGTAATTCTTTGCGAGAAACTTTGTGGGGTGGTAGTTCCCCTTTAATAACTTTTGAAGGAAAAGCAGAAGCAACCTAGTTTTACACAACAGGAAAAGTCCCAAGTTTTTTTTTGTAACAAAAAAAAAAAAAGATTACTAGTATTTTAAAGTTATTAATCCTTTGAGTGCAAGATAGGTGGCCAAAGCATTTTGCTGGATACCCTTTTGGCTCTCAAAGGGCTAAAACTGAGGATCTTAAGCGTAAAATCAAACCTGAATAATTGTACCACAAAAAAGATTGGAAAATGTTAAGGTGAATAAAGTACCAGAACCTGATGGTATACACCCAAGGGTAGTTAATCCCTTAAAGGAGCAGTAAACTTTTTTTTTTTTATGAAAACATATATTTTACAGAACATTTCCTGCTGAATAAAACAAGGTCACTCCCATTGCTGTCAGATGTTTTGTTAAAAAATTATAACAGTTTAAATAATCAGGAAGTGAATTTACTGTGTTTACTTCCTTATAGTTCTGACAGGAAGTGACAGGCAGTTTCTATCACATTCTATGGAGAACTGTATGTCTCTGAATTTCCTCTCCATTAGAATCTAACAGGAAATCTAATTAGTATTTGACCACTAGAGGGCACTGCTAATGTAAAAAAACATAGGTTTAAACTGTAATAACTTTGGAAATATAAATCTCTCAGCAGTGGGAGAACCCTTATTTTACTCAATAGGAAAATCCCTACAATATATGGCCCCAAATAATTCTTCATCTGGCGACTAGCTGCTCAGTAGTGCTAGTCGCCAGAATTATTACCTGGTTAATGCGAATTATCCGCTGCTTTGGGACTGACAGGCAGGACGGATCGCAGACATCTTTTCATAGTGACGTCTGCACTGTCATTCCCAGTTAGCTCTAGGAGCCGTTCGGCTCCAAAAGGGACTGACCGTGCAGGTGCACAGACGTCACTATGGAAAGATGTCTGCACTCCATCCTGCCTGTCAGCCCTGCAGCAGTGGATAATTTGCATTAAGCAGGTAATAATTCTGGCGACTAGCGCTACTGAGCAACTAGTCACCAGATGAGGAATTATTTGGGGCCATTTTTGTTAAATGTGGTAGTTCCACTTTCAGTTTGGAAATGATGTCTGTACATGGATTGAGAGCTGGTTAAATGATGGATGGCAGAGAGTTGTTTAAATTGAACCTTTTCAGCTTGGTCTAAAATTGTAAGTGGAGTGCCACAGGGTTCAGTCCTGGGCCCAATGCTTTGTTTATTAATGATCTAGAAGTGGAAATTGACAGTAGGGTCTCAATTTTTACTGATGACAGTTGACTCTGTAAGGAAATGCATACAGAGCTGGATGTTTTTTCTCTGCAGAAGAATTTAGAACTGTGTGAATGGGCAGAAAAGTATCAGATGACATTTAATCTAGATAAATATAAGGTTATACATTTGGGCTATAGAAACAAACATGCTACATATACACTAAATGGGAAACAACTTGGGGAATCCTCATTAGAGAGATTTAGGAGTACTGATAGATGATAGACTTCACAGCATTGTGCAGAGTCACTCAGCTACTGCAAGAGCAAATTGGGTACTAGCCTGTATAAAGATGCAAGGGATGCTAATATTATCATACCTCTGTATAAATCCTTGGTTAGGCCTCATCAGGAATATGGAGTACAGTTTTGGGCACCAGTTCTTAAAAAATATATTATTGATCAGGAAAAACTGCAGAGATCTGCAACAAAACTGATAAAGGTATTGGAGGATCTGAGTTATAAAGAAAGACTAGCCAAACCAAAGGCAGGGATTTTGTACATTAAGGATGGTAAAGTTATGGAATTCTTTGTCTCAGGATGCTGTGCTTAAGATGCTACAAAAAAGTAATGGATACCTCTCTAGCACAGAACAATATTGAGAATTATGATTGACTGGCTTCAAAACACATAGGATGTTGATCCATGGAAATATTTGATTGCCACTGTGGAGTCAGTAAGGAAATTGAAATGGCTTCAATGTGGTCTTTTTTTTTTTTTTTTTGCCTTTCTCTGCATCAACAGGGGTGATTTGGCATGGGTCGGACTTGATGGATGCTAGTCTCTTTTTGTCATCATCAACTATGTTACTATAGGGGGGCAAATAAAAACCCTATTGATTTAAATGGGGCTTTTAACACTTTGAATACTAGAGGTCTCCATTGTATTGCACTGCAATGCACTGAAGACCTCTCTAGCACTCAAAGGTTAAAAGCCCATTTATATCAAGGGGAACTTTTATTTGTCCCTAGAATGCAGTTGCCAAATGTTGTTCCATTGTTCTTGGGTGCATATTGCCCTAAGAAGTACATTGTAGCTGTAAATGTTCCACACCCATTCATGTTGAGGATTCCAATCTGACCTGCTTGGTTACTTCTTGCTAAAGGTGGCATTCTTCCCCTTCTTCAATTTTTCCTAAAGGCTGAAATGTGTTTTTCAGTAGAAAAACATGGTGATAAATTCTGTGAATGTGAAAATATTAATTATTCACTCTGAAGTGCTACCAGTTGTTCGCCTGTATGTCTGTGCTGCATTTATCAAACCAGTGTCCTAAACGGCTCAAGTTGTGCACATATTTATAGATTACAGAAGAACTGAAGAAATGTTGAGGTTTTTAACCCCTTGAGTGCCTCTCTGATAACATTTAAAGTGACCCTGTCACCTAAAATTAACTTTAGTTATTTTGAAAGAGCTTTCAAAATGATCAGTATGTTGTATTAGCTATTTATTTATTTATAAAACTAGTTTTTGAGTTATTTCAGTTTCTGGACTATACTATTTACCCCTTTGAGTGCAAAGCAATGCGTTGCGGACCTCTCTGGCACCCAAAGGGTTAAGACATGCTGCATTATCTCCGTTACTCGCTGACACTGCTCAGCAATGCATTGCTCCTCTAGCCCTTAAAGTGTTAAATGTCAGGGAGAGGTAATTACGGCTGACAGGAAGGGTTTGTATGGAATGCCTTAATTAGCATAACCTATAAATCTTTGAAATGCATTGCATACCTCTCTGGCACCCTCAAAGGGTTAGTAACATTCTAGATTGCTAAAATGTAATATTGTAGATAAATTAAAAAGAAATCTATCGGTGTAAGTCCTATCTCTCAAACCTTTATGGTCTGAGAGATAGAACGTTTTAAAGTTCTCCTCTCCCTGCTGTCAGCTGTAAAGCTGACAGCAGGAGATTCGAGTGGGCTGACTCGAGGCGGCTCTTCATCAGAGCCGCGATACCGAAATCGAAAAGAAATACTTCATTGGAACAGGCTGCAACGTGTGCCTGGTTTCCACACTTTGTAGACCGTTCCAGTGAAGTATTTCTTTTTCGATTTCATTATCTCGGCTCTGCTGAAAAGCTGGTTGCTGGACCCCAGACCAGTATCTCCTGATGTCCGCTTACAGTGGACGTCAGGGAAAGGGGAGGGAGGAGGGAACTTTAAAACATTCTGTCTCTCAAACCATAAAGGTCTGAGAGATAGGACTTGCACCGATAGATTTCTTTTTATTTTATCTACAATATTACTTTTTAGCAATCTAGAACATTGCTATCTCTTTAAGTATTAAGGACCAGAGCAATGTGCAAAAGCAATACATTAACCCCTTGAATACTAGAGAGGTCTTCAACACACTGCATTCAAAGGGTTAAAATGTATTTAAATCAACAGGAATTGTTGGAATCTTTATTTCTCTGCTATGATGCAGTCGGTTTGCCCCAGAATGACTCCATTTTTCTTTCGAACTTATCATCTGCACCATACTGATTAACCCTTTGAGTGCAAGAGGTATAAGCAACGCATTGCAAAGCAACAGGTTAATAATATTCAGATGTCAATGATATTGAGTAGATACGTTATTGCTTATGACCGTATTTAACACTACCTAATACCCCCTCCGATACACACGCTTAACTTAGTGTTGGTGGGAAATCCTAATGGCTCTATGAATTTTTCATCTTCTGTTAGTTCTGTCATGTCCATGGGGCAGATATGACAGTTGCTGGAATATATATATATATATTTTTTATTTAGACCTATTTAACTCTTTAACTGCCAGAGGGTTGCACAATTCATTACAAAGCAATGCATTGCACGCCCATCTGACTCTCAAAGGGTTATGGGCCAGATAGGTAAGCAATGCATTACCAAGCGATGCAGTGCACTGCCCACCTCGCTGGTCTTTTAACACCTTAACGTCCACCCGATCCGCGGGAGGGTAGCCATTAAGGACCACAGCATTTTTTTTTTTTTTTTGCAATGAGTTCTGGGATGGCAAAGCAGAGTGCAGCTGTGCTGCCATCCCAGAATTCCATGACGTGTCAGGATAGCTACAGCTCCTTAACGTCAGGACTGGCGTGCTGCTACTGGCATGTTATGTGATGCTAAGACAGTGTTTCTTAACCAGGGTGCTGTGGCACTTTGGTGTGCCATGGACATCCACTTAGGGTGCCCCATTGTGTCTATAATGCTTTGACAAAAATGTGAATGTAGACTTCCAACTGTATATTTAAAGTTATTACTATGCACATTATGTTTATTTTAGTTGTGAGGTCTAAGAATCACTCTATATTTATGTATTTGTAACTTTCATAACACCCCTGACAAATGACATAAAATAATAGGGGTGCCCCGAAAATGCCAGACGGCGTGTTAGGTGTGCCTTGAGCAAAAAAAAAGCTTGAGAACCACTGTGCTAAGGAGTTAAAGTGTGAAGGGGCCACCATGTGCAGTGAGCAGGGTTTGAGGTCCTGTGGTCCTGCATAATGTATTCAATGTAACAAGCCGGGCACTCCAAAGTTAAAACTTAATTCTCTTTATTAAGATACATAAAAACTGTCGGTTTATGTCCGACATTTCAGTCCTAAGTTGGACTTTCATCAGGGACAACTTCAATTGAGAGAATTAAGTTTTAACTTTGGAGTGCCCGGCTTGTTACATTGAATACATCAGGTGATCCATTTAAGCCTTGAGCACCCTTTAATTGGACTAAAACGTGTGCAGCAGTCCTCTGTTTAAGAGTTTTGATGTACTGCATAATGGTCATGTCCGCCTCCATGTATGTTACCTCATGAACAAATGGCTAAGGGCAAAATTCATAAGGGTATGATTTTCTGGCCATATTAAGGTAAGTAGGGGGTGGTTATTAGGAGGCGGTAGTTCTCCTTTAAAGGGATAGTAATACTTTATTATTACTATCCCCCATATTGTAGATATTTGCAAAATAATTTAATAGTCCCCAGGCTCATCTCTCAAACCTTTATGGTTTGAGAGATAACCGAAGGTGAAGTTCCCCCCCATCCCTTCCCCTGCCTTGAAGCCAGCGTTGTGCTGACTGCAGGGATATCCGTTCTGACTTTCATCAGGCGGCTCTGCAGCAGAGCCGAGATCGTGTTAGTGACAAAGAATTATTTCACTGAAACAGTCTTCTACATGTGCCTGCAAACCAAGCACATGTAGAAGACCGTTTCAGTGAAATAATTCTTTTTCACTAACGGGATCTTGGCTCTGCTGCAGAGCCGCAAGCCTGTCGTATGACAGACTTCCCCTGCAGTCAGTACAACTCTGACTTCAGGGAAGGGGGAGGGAGGGGGAACTTTGCCTTCGCTTATCTCTCAAACCATAAAGGCTTGAGAGATGAACCTGGGGGCTATTAAATTATTTTACAAATATCTATAATATGGGGGATAGTAATAATAAAGTATTAATATCCCTTTATGTCTGTGATTGTACATGAATTGGTGCATTGAGATGTGGATTGCACAGAGTAACCTTTATAAAAATCCAGAGCATTTTGCTTGTTAAGGACACAGCAGAATGCGTAGGCTTTGAGTCAGAGCAGAATATGTATTTGGTTGTAAAGCAGTTGAGTCACAAGAAAGATTTGCCTGAGGTAAGATTCTCATATCCGTGTTAGGGATTGCAAGGCACGCCTCCTTTTCATACAAACCTTTCAGATAGAAGCCTTCTCACATTGTGTGTTTAACCACAGGGGTGGTGCCCAGTCTCTCAGTACTTCAACTTGTTGACCGAGCACTGCAGGAATATACAAGATTCCAGGGTCTGAGAACTGTAAGTTACTTTGAGTTTTACGTTTATTCTGAAACAGACTTTTTTTCTGTGTGTGTGTTTGTGCGCGACTTTGGAATAGAACAGGGATGTCAGCTTCTTAAACAGCAGAGAGTGTCCTTGTGTTTTCTGCAACCTGTAGCGCCAACACTCATTTCATGCACATAACTCATAGCAGCATATGATGAGGCTGAAAAAAAGATATGCATGCATCAAATTTAACCCTTACCATATCCTCCTTGTTGATCCAGAGTATAAAACTAATAGACAAAAAAAAATTGTAGCTACTTCCAATTAAGCTCCAGGTGAGTACAAAAAATTATTTCTTGCTGTTGGATATTTCCCTGGATCAAAATCTATAATACATGAGTCTATCATTAATAGGCCCTCATGCCAATGCATTATTTCTATGCATAAACAAGAGTTCTGCAGCAATAGGAAATAAGATAATTTTCCTTCTACTATATAGTAACGCACAGTGTGAGTGTGTGATCTTGTGACGATGTAAATCAGGAAAAAAAGCACAGCTGTTCCGTGTCCCCAGGACTCTCCTGAACAGCTGTTAACAGGATAGAACTATCCCACTGGCTTTTAAAGGTAGATTAAATTACCAATTGTTGTCTTAGAAAATAAATGTGCTTTGTTGTTTAATTTTGATCTTGTGATCAGACTGCTTTCAGGTAAAACATGTAACCCATTTGATGCTGCAGAGATCTCCAATGTAATGCTTTGGAGATTTGTGTAGCACGCAAGAGTTTAATGCAAGGCATTGGTAGTTGTTCATCACAAACAGAGCACAGGGTACGTTGTTAGAATTGGGCTGAAAATCTCCTCTCCATTGTAGTCTACATTGAATTTTAACTTTTTGATGGCCCCCTGAGTACGCATGCCAAGAAATGGGTGAATAATGGCTTCTGTGGTGTCCTTTTTTTCCTGAGAGAATTCAGATTCTGATGATGTTCTACCATGGGGAAGATAGACGTGTATGTGTGCATGTTTGCTTGAGTGTACATGTATGCATGCGTGATGATGTATGTCTGATGCTGTGTGTGTCAAACTGTAAGTTCACTGAGATCAGTGGTTTAATTTTTATGCTGTTGAAAGAGATTCCTGCATGTAAAAAAAAAAGTTATTTATCCCATCTTTTCTGTAAGGTTAACCCTTTGAGTGCCAGAGGGGTATGCAACGCATTGCAAAGCAATTTGTTGCATACCCCACTGGCACTCAAAGGGTTAAAGAAGTATACCTCCATTGCTCATCTGAAGTCTGTAGTGAATAGGTAGTTAAAGCAGAACTATCATATACATATAATTGACCCAAAATTAATTGTTAGCGTACAATATAGTGTTATAACGATTATTAACCTTTTGCGTGCCAGAGGGGTATGCAGTGCTTTGCAAGGCAATGCGTTGTGTACCACTCCGGCACTCAAAGTGCCGGGATTATTTCCAGTGATAACGTTGTATGGGACTTACATCAACACAACCACGCAGACATCTTGGCAAAGTGGGATCTATGAGCCTGCGCTGTCCGTCACTGCTTGTACCATAAGGTACAATGCAACTTACACTTTGGCAGATAACCTATCAGTGATGAGACAGGGACGGACAGCTCAGGGCACAGATCCCACTACACCAAGATGTCTGTGCTGTCGTGTTGAGTTTAGTCACATACGAAGTTATGATTGCAAATAATGCAGCACTTAACAAACGTTATGACACTATATCCATGATTACCAGTATGCTAACAATGGATTGGGGGTCAATTATATGTACATGATAGTTCTGATTTAAGTTAACCGTTTAAGGATCCTTCATAATGTGCTGCACATCCCTCTGTTGCTTGCTGGAGGGCCCTGAAGCAAACATTTTAATGGGTTCCCTAAAGTAAAAAACAGGGGGTGCAGCTGTGACAGACCCGTGGCATCCAAGGACAGGGGGGGTCATTTAGCCCCAGGTTGTAGTTATATCACTGGGGCAATGGCCCATATTTATAATACCGCACTGGAGTGTTTCTGGAGAAAACCAACTGTGCCAGAGGGGACAAATTAACATTCCTGTTAAATTAAGTTGCTTTTCACCCTCTGAATCCTAGAGAGGTCTCCAGTGCCTTGCTTCTCAATGCACTGGAGACCTTTCTGGCATTCACGAGGTTAAAAAGCTCTATTCAAGTGCATGAGAATTTAGGAATTTTTATTTGCTCCCTATAGTGCAGTTGGTTTGCTCCAGAATCACTCCAGTGCGGTATTATAAATATGGGCCATTGCCCCAGTGATATAACTACAACCTGGGGCTAAATGACCCCCCCTGTCCTTGGATGCCACGGGTCTGTCACAGCTGCACCCCCTGTTGTTACCCCATCTGGCTTAAAGGGTTAACAAACACATAGGCTGATAATAAGGAGGTATATTATTATCAGTGCATTCAATTATTGGGAATTTTTATCACATTTGTACACAGTGCATTCATTTGTATCATTATGAGTTAATTCAGAGTAGACTCGTGTATCTAATCGAGCTGACAATATGGTAATATAATCATTTTGCACTTATTCATGCATTTAAATGTAGCGTCTTGCAATATACAGCTGTATGTGTGATCAGGAAAACGATCAGCCTCAGTGTCCGTTCCTGTAGACCTCACATAGCACAGTCATCCAGAAATAATCACATAAAAGTGCTTAGTAAAATCCCCATTGTGAGTGGCATGTAGATTTTGTTAAGGGCTTCCCTGTGAAGTGAAGGGGAGTGCCCTTGATTACTGTTTTACAACAGGAGAAATTAATTAGACTATGCAGGTATGACTGCACTGTACCTGGTGGAATTCACTAGAACTTCTTAAAGGAGTAGTAAATCTTTAAATAAAATATTACTTTTACTGCTGGGTAAAACTGCGGGGAGATGCATTGAGCCAAAGTTATTACAGTTTTAAAAACAATTCCACCTGGTGCCCAGACAGTTCCTCTGTAATTCACTTGCTGTCTAGTGCATTCTTTTGGGAGAGGTGGCCACATATCTCTATGAATTGTGACAGGAACAGCTCTGTCACTTTGGGAGAGTTTGAACTGTAATAACATTTGAATTAAACAATTGCTGGATGTGGAAATACCTTTATTATACTCGGGAAGAAAAGCCCTATATTATATATGATTATATATATATATATATATTTTTTTTTTTTTTTTTAAGATTAATACTTTACTGATCCTTTTAAAGTTTCCCATCATTGTTAATGTCAGATTTTATAGTAGATATCACTTCAGCACTGGGCCCTGCTGCAGAGGTGGGTGTAAGGAACTATTTCATTTACAAAAAATTTTTAAAAAAAATTGCTTATTCCTCGTGAACTGTCTATGAAAGGTTACTTTACAAACTGAGACAAAATTGGATATTGTTTAGTTATGACGGATGTATTTTGGCTCCTCTGTTTACCTTAACATACATCTCCCCCCCCCAATCACACAGTCTGCACCAGTGATGGGCAACATGGTTTACTACAGCAGTTCCCAAACTACAGCTCCTGCTGAAATACATTCTTAAATTCCTATGTTGTTCTATGGCACCTATGTGCTAAGATTTATCAGGTCTGGACAATGTGGGACCCTCCAGCTGCTGTCGGACTACAACTCCCATCATCCTTGGCTGCTAGGGGATGATGGGATTTGTAGTCTGACGGCAGCTGGAGAGCCTCACTTTGTCCACCCCTGATCTACTGTTTTTCAGTTTAGCCAACACCTCTGTTTAAAGTGATAGTAACACTTAATATTCAAAAATGTATACATTGTAGTGTTTAGTCTCTTGAACAAAATTAAGGCACTCCAACTGCTGAGAGGTGTTTATTAAAAAGTAATTTTTTTGTGCTGTATCTCTGGCCTGAAATTGTACAGAGGCGCTGTTGCTACACCATCCTATGGACAGCTCTGGTCAACTGGCCATAAATCACCATAGGACAGTATGCCAACAGCGCCACTGTAACATTTCAGGCCATTGAGATACTGCCCCCAAATAATCTGAGGTGCAATAACTTTTGAATATAATACCTCTCAGCAGGAGGATAAACCCTACTATAGATATGTATATGTGTTTGTGTTACTATCCCATTAACAAAGGACAAATAATTGAGGTTTATAATTTGTAAATGTTTCTCCTCTGCATGAATAAAAATGTCATATTTAACCCTTTTAGTGCCAGAGGGGTATGCAACGCATTGCAAAGCAATGGCACTCAAAGGGTTAAATAGTCCTATCATTTATTAGGCAGTCCATGTCCATTAAGAAATCCCTATATGGAGAAATCCTCATTGAGAAAAAAGGTCTTACATGTTATCAGTCGTATGTATAAAGGCAAATAGGAGTAATTCTAGCGCAAAGCTCACACTACGTCTCACACAATGTAAGAATATAATATACAAACATCCTGTTGCTTTAAAAGAGAACTAACACATCCTAAATATAACCCCTCACTTGCGTTACTATGGCCAGATAACCATACCTGCATCTATTAATCTTGCCCTTGTGTTTTTGTTCACAAAATAATGTCTTCAGTCAAATGTGGCCTCATATTTCAAAAAATTGGTGACTCCTTATAAAAAAAAATCCATACTTCAGGGTTGCACTGGTTTCCATGCAGTCGTGCATATTGATCTTTTCATAAGCAGGGATTTTTTTTACAGTAAGGGCAGTAATGCTAGGGAACTCTTTGCCCTGGGATGCTGTGCTTACAGATACTGTAAAGTAACGGATGACTATCTAGCCCAGGACAATATTGAGAATTATGACAGTTGGCTAAATAGTAGATAGGATGTTGATGCAGGGAATTATCTGACTGCTATTTAGAGTCAGGAAAGATTTTTTTTTACCCACTTGGGGCTTAATTGGAAATGGCTTCTATGGATATATACGTTTTTTTTTCCTTCCTCTGGATCAACAGGGGTGATTTGTCATGAGCCGGACGCATGTCGTCGCCAACTACGTTAGGTTTCCCAAATTTAAATGGATATGTGGTCAAAGTACTTCAGTCAGTCCTGGGTGTCGTGTACATGGAGGCAGACATGACAGTTGCTGGCCTTGTTTGCTTCTGAACTGATGCAGGCAGAGTGGATGAGCATATTTAACGCGTTAAAGTTTGGGGGGGGTGCGACTCATTGCAAAACACTCTGGTGCTCATCATTCTGGTCCGGAAAAGGTTAAGGATCCTTCAATGGGGTTATAAACCCCACGAATGCTAGAGTGACCTCAGATGCATTGCTTTCCATTGGAGACCTCTCTCGCATTCAAGGGGTTAAAACTCCATTTAGATGGATTTGTATTTCTCCCCTATGTTTGGCACATAATGCAATGACAAAGGAAATACATATATCCATACCTGGCCCATGGGCTGGGAGCTGGACTGTCTGAATAACATGAATTGTGGCATAAATTGGGTGGGGCTTAAACAGGTGGGGTGTGGTGGAACAGGGTGAGAAGTAGGTGGAATTATGGAAGTGGGAGGAGTTACACTGGAAACCCCCAAGAGAATAATTTTCTGTCTCCAGGGACCCAGTAATTCTTAAAAAAAAAAAAAAATAATAATAATAATAATATTGGAGTCTCCAGGGCAGATCCGGAGAGATCCCAGGTATGAAAATATGGATGTTTAACCCCCTAAGAACCCATGACGTGCCAGGACCATCATGGGTAAACTTACAGTAAGGACATTTGGTGCTCCTGCCACGTCATGAAATTTAGGGGTTCCCGCCTGGCTGCACTCTGCTTGGGGACCCCTGAAAAAAAGCTCCGTGATCCTTAACTGCCGGCTGCGCATCCATTCGTTAAGGAGTTAATTTAGTGAAAGTAGAAGGACTTATGATAGTAAATAGGAATGAGGGATAAAACATGAAGTGTAAATAGTTCTCATTATGAAGCAATTAATTGCAGGTCTCTCTAGTTTCCAAGGGGTTCTAGTAGGTAACGAAGTCTTCAAACTGTAAAAATACTGTTGATGTCATTTATTTATTTTTATTGCTGTAGAGCAGTGGTTCTTGACAGTGTTCTGAGGAACCCAATGATTCCCCGAAGCAGTACAAGGGGTATCAGAGAGCAAATATTAATAATGGCCGATGGTGGGTATCACACAGTGAATGTGTAGTTCTGTATCTACCAGTGGACAGAGGTACAAGGCTCGGGCATCATACAGCCTATGTTTGGTTCTGTACCTACCAGTGGACAGTGGAACCAAGCTGGTGGTGACAGTGTATGTTTGGTTCTGTGACGATCAATGCTGGGGTGTCAGTGTATATATGGGTCTGTGTGTTCCAGTGAACAGTGGAACAATGCTGAGGTGTCAGACAGTGTATGTGTGGTGCTGTGACTACCAGTGGAACCAGGCTGGGGTGTCACTGTATGTGTAGTTCTGTTCCTACCAGTGGACAGTAGAACCAGGCTGGGGTGTCAAACCATGTATATGTGGTTCTGTCACTACCAGTGGACAGTGGAACATGGCTGGAGTGGCAGAAAGTGTATTTGTGGCTGTGTACCTACTAGTGGACAGTGGGACCTGGTTGGATTGACAGTGTATGTGTCATTCTGTGACTACCAGTGGACACTGGAACCAAAATGGCATGTTAGTCAATGTTTTTCTGGTTCTGTCACCAGTGGAACATGGCTGGAGTATTTATGGTTTTATGACTACCAGTGCACAGGGGAGTACGGCTGGAGGTATTAGACAGTGTATGTGGGGTTTTGCACCTACCATTGGATGTGTGGACAACTTAAACATTTCAAAGTGTCATATTCCTATAACAATGCAGTCTATCCCCCTCTAAGAATAAAAAATAAGTTTGATATTGTTCCAAGGGGTTTCCACCAGTGCAAAGGGTTTGAGAACCTCTGCTTTTGGTAGAGTAAAAGTGATACTTTTATTGGCTAATGGAGTATTTTTAGAGTGCAAGCTTTCAAGACTACTTAGGTCTCTTTATTCTCTATGGTCTGTAACATGCCTGATGAAGAGGCCTAAGTTGTCTTGAAATAATGCATGCTAAAGCTACTCAGCCAATAAAGGTATCACTTTTTCTCCCCCAGTCTCCTGTTTCTCCACTGCTAACACAGTACCACTTTTAACCTCTGGTTTAGAACAGTTACAGTTCTAAGTGTCTACTGTTTATGCATTGGCTATTGATATTTGTATCTATCTTTGCTTGTTAAATCATCTAAAATACCCAAGAGACCAGTTTGTCCTAACTCCTAGTCCTCAGGGATCCCTAACAGGAGGAATTCTCAGCATGTTCCTGTGTGAGTCACTGATTGAGATGTGTGCTC
The DNA here is from genome assembly GCA_037306005.1 of Rhinophrynus dorsalis. Classification (NCBI taxonomy): domain Eukaryota; kingdom Metazoa; phylum Chordata; class Amphibia; order Anura; family Rhinophrynidae; genus Rhinophrynus; species Rhinophrynus dorsalis. The sequence continues at coordinate 662,927,365 of CM074718.1, read as the reverse complement.
AAGGGGAGATGTAAATCCTTAACTGTTAGCAGTTCCACAAGGCTGAGGTTTTGTCACTCCTGTAATTAGTAAGGCATTCAAACACATACATGATGTCCTAACAAGCCAACAGTGCATAGTAGGGATGAAATACCCAATAACAGTAAATGACTAATGTCACATTAAAATATATTTGTAGGAAAAAAATATATAATAAATGGACAAAGTGATCTCCGAAACTATACATAACACTACAAGACATACAGTATAAAGTGCTATATGTGATGGAAATATAAAAAACAATGAAAAAGTGGACGAAATTGAAATATGTCTCTCATACCGTAAACGTGTTGGTAAATTGGTAAATAAAACAGCCATTAAAAGAAAAAAAAAGGCATTAGGATTGTACTTTTGATAAAGCCATGGTTGAGCGAGCCTTTGGGAGAGATCAGAGCTCTCTCTGTACCCTGTCTTTCTATTATCTTTTTAAATTTGTTTCTACACTAGGCTGACCATACCTCACCTTTAAAAAGGGACACGTAGGAAATAGGCATATTTCAGGAGTTCACCAAAATCAAAGCAACCCTGTAGAATGCATTTTTCATGTGTGTCCTGTTGTAAAGGTGTGGTATGGTCAGCCTATTCTAGAGCTAAAGTTGGAATCAGTGATGTTTCGCAGAGAGTTTCTTTGACGTTGCAGACCTTTTACTCTCCAGTAACTTCTGACCTGAACTTTAGTCGTGTGCATTTCATAAAGATGCACATATCAGCAAAGCTAATTTTGTCTTAAAGGGATAATGTTTCATAATAAAAGCGGCTCTAATTAATCATTATAGTATTTGGACTTTGGAGAGTGTTATTTCAATACTGTCAGAGTTGACAAAGTGTCCCCCTCCCGCCCCTTTTACTGATGTAACACTGTTCAGCCAGATCAGAAGGGAGGTGCCCAGGTAGACTGCAGAGAGGGACAATCTTCAATTAAGATAAGGGAAAAACCTGAAAAACTTGTCAAGGGGGGCAGGGATTTCATTGTTCTCATAGGAAGAAGATTGTCCCCTTCTGTTATCTGTCTGGTCTATGGACTGGATTCCACATCTGAGAAGAGATTGTTTACAGTAGGTAAAAGGGGCGGGAGGGGGAAACTTTGCTTGTGAATATCTCATAAACCATAAAGGTTTGAGAGATAAGACTTATATCATTCTTCATGTTTTTTTTATGCCTACAAAATAAAATAAAGTTAAAACGAAGTATTACTATCCCTTTAAGTGTCCAATTGACATTGCTCCGCTACTCCTCTAAATGGTTGATGTCGGGACTACAAGACCAAGTTCTTCTTCATCGATATTAATAATGAGATTGCCACTATTGCCTTAACCCCTTAATGACCGGCCGATCATTGCGGCGACGCGACTGAACAACCACAGAGCATTTTTTTTTCTTTTTCTGGTTCCGGACTTCCTGAACAGCGTGCAGCCGCGGGGGCAGCCCAGAACTCCACGACGGTCATAGTACATCATGGGTCGTTCAGTCAGATGGACCCTTGACGTACTATGACCGTCAAGGGTTGTTAAGGGGTTACAGTGGAACTGTCACAGAGATATGTGCCCCTCTATTGATCGTTATTATAGCGGTAGTCATTTAACTACTGCTATATTGTTTATTAAAGGGATAGTAATGTCCCAGAAACATTTTTTTGCATTTTGTAGAAATTAAAAAGTTGGATTGAATGCAAAAAAACATATCTCTCAAGCCGATATGGTATGAGAGATATCTGCATTCAAAGTTTGACGCTTCCTGCTGTCAGCTGTAAAGCGGTCAGCAGGAGATCCGTGCCGGCCGATACGGAGGCTCTTCAGCAGATCTGCAATCATGTTTCTAAAAAAGAATGAGTGCATTGGAATGGTCTACCAAATGTGCCTGGTTTGCAAGCACACTTGTAATATGAATCCCAAGTGATTTAAGTTATAATCACAGGGACACTGAAAAACTATTTTGGAGAGTAATTAACCCCCACTCCAGTTAAGATTAAAAGAGTTGTGGATTTTGTTTGGGATTAATTATGAATACAATACATTAATTTTTCGCAACCATCATAGATAAGGTGGTTTGACATGTCCCCATAGGTCTCACTAATTATATCTACTGTAGAACAAATGGCTAACACTATTTCTAGAGAGAACAATTCACTTTAAACCCTTCCTTTTGTACCCACCGACATCTATATGTGACGATAACATTCCCCTAGAATAATCATTTGCCATTTTCCTTTTAGTTTTGTTCTTTTTTGGATTTAATCTAAACTAATAAAATACATCATTTTAATACCCTGATGAGTGCCGATATTACAGGTTCCTTTTTCTACAGACTGTGTAGTATTGGGATTGCTCTAGCCATGCCAGTAACTCAGATTTTGGCATGACCAGCACAACTGAGGCACCCTCAAAATGTGGCATTCTAGTAGTTTGCCTACTCGGACTTATGGGAGAGCCAGCCCTGGATATTTTCATCCGCAACACAACTGGCTGATTAACAGTATCTGTAAAAGGAATAGTAATACTTAATATGTAATAAAAATATAATTGTTGTAGGGCTTATACCCTGAGTAAAACAAGGGAACTTCTGAGAGGTGTTTTATTCAAAAGTTATAACAGCTGAGACTGTAGTATCTTAGCAGCCTGAAATTGTACAGTGGCGCTGTTGCTACACCATCATATAGATATTTATTGTCAACTGACGGAAGCTTTCCATAGGATGATTCAGCAACAGCTCTACTGTACAATTTCAGGCTACTGAGATACTGCACCTAAAATAATTTAAGTTTGAGCTGTAATAACTTGTGAATAAAATATCTCTCAGCAGTGGGAATACACATATTTTCCCCAGGGGATAAACCCTACAATTTGTATTTTATGTATTAAGAATTACTGTCCCTTTAATCTCTTGGTGGCCAACCACCTGATGCAGACAACGTGAAGCTGCCCAGCTCCCGTAGACTTAACAAGAGAAGAATACAGTGGTCCACACCCAGTGAATGAACAGAACGTCAATCAGAAGATAAAATCAATGAGCGTATTATTATAAGCAAACTCCTCTTAAAACATGAGTCGGTGTTGTGGCCTTTCACTAGTAACTGGTCAAACCACTCGATAGTGTGAGAGGCCATTGCACAACGATGAGTCATCTTTTTCACACTTTAAGGTCCATGACGGTGAGCAATGTGTTTCACACCCCTCTGGCCTTAACCCTTTAATGACTGTCTGATCCGGTAAGTGGGTGGCCCTTAAGGACCATGGTGCATTTTTTTCTCAATGAATTCTGGGATAGCAGAGTGCCGTGGAGCCGCGCTGCTATCCCAGAATTCCATGACGTGCCATGACCATCACTGGTCGGAACTGGCGTGTAACGGTCCTGGCAAATCATCAGTGGGGTTAATGGGTTGTCTGTTTTGCTTAAACTGGACCTTTCACCCTAAAACAAGTTTAATTCATTGTAAAGAGAACGAACGTGTGCCATCAGCATCCACATATTTAACGTTGCCAGCCCCCCCCCCCCACACACACACACACTGGAAAAATGATTGCGGACCTCAAAAAGCAGACCAAATCTGCGCTCCTCCATATAAGCTATCCAAGTGTTAACCCTGTGTAAAGCATATTGCATACCACTTTTATAAATATGGGGTCTCTGTTGCATTGTTTGGCCAAAGTATGTTTAAGCCCGCCTGCCACGTCAAGGCCCCCCAATATAAGGTGAGTACCTAACTTCACGCAATCATCCTATCTAGATTAAAAACATCCCTGACGAAGAGGACTGAAGCTCTATCAGTCCCCCTTGTAACTCCCATCCACCCACTCCCACAAGTCACATGGGGTTTAATTGCTGCCTTAAAGGCATTAATCCGGACAGCTCAAACATTAGGCCAACACCATGCCTTTAAACCCCTCTACAAGTGGCAACAACTCTGCACATACATATTTATGTATTAAACATTTATTAATCTTACAGTGTAAGATGAAGAGCAGCTTGAATAAGAAAGAGAAAAAGTGTGCAAAGATAGAAAAAAAGAAATTCATAGCGTTAATTCACATTATTTTGTACATTTAATAATGTAGTAAATGTTTTTAAAATAAGCCCAATGCATATTGTACAAGAAATCTCAGCTCATAAGAAATGCTTCATCATCATTGTGTTTTTAATCTAGATAGGATGATTGTGTGAAGTTAGGTACTCGCTGTATATTGGGGGGCCTTGACGTGGCAGGTGGGCTTAAACATACTTTGGCCAAACTATGCAACAGAGACCCCAAATTTATTAAAGTGGTATGCAATATGCTTTTCACAGGGTTCACACTTGGATAGCTTATATGGAGGAGCGCAGATTTGGTCTGGTTCTGGGTTTCTCTTTAGGCTTTGGCCTCATCTTGGGGAGCTTGGAGATCTCCCTCATTTCTTGCTGCTATCTGTATTTATTCACTTGGGTACTCAACTAATATCTGTAGATTTAATGTATAACTTAAAGGGGAACTACCACCCCGCAATAACGTAACATGCTTTCATTCTTCATCTGGCAACTAGCTGCTTAGTAGCGCTAGTCGCCAGAAATATTACCCGGTTCCAAAGATTTCTCCGTTTTACCGATGGTCACAGGAGCAGGAAGCACGGACATCTCGTCACAGTGACGTCCGTGCTTCTGCGCTATCAGTCCCTTTTGGAGCCGGCCGGCGCACGGACGTCACTGTGACGAGATGTCCGTGCTTCCTGCTCCTGTGAGCATCGGTAAAACGGAGAAATCTTTGGAACCAGGTAATATTTCTGGCGACTAGCGCTACTAAGCAGCTAGTCACCTGATGAAGAATGAAAGCATGTTACGTTATTGCGGGGTGGTAGTTCCCCTTTAATGTGGATTAGCGTTGTGAATTTCGGTTCTTCTATATATTATACAAGCCATTTGTATGTAATGGAAAGCTTTTTAGAGAAATTACTCGTTATTTGTTGATGGCGCTCTCTGGCATTTTATGCTAATTAGTTTATTTGCAGGGGCACGAATACCATATGCAGTGCTATGAATGAATGTAGGCAGAGCTCATGCACTGGGGGTGTGTCTTTGGCCTTGAACCGAATTAAAATGTTGTGCAAAGGATTAGCATAAAATGCCACCCTGTGCCACCAAGACATAACTGTTCATCTCTCAAAACCTAGTCATTTTACAGAAAAATGGCTAGTAGAACACAGGCAGATTTTAATTCTCTGTAAACTTGTTAGGTCGACTTTAACCCCTCGAGGAAAAGAAAGGTGCAGAATATATTTAATTAATGGCAAAAAAAAACAAAACTGTTTAACCCTTTGAGTGCCAGAGAGGTATCCAACGCATTTGTTGGATACCTCTCTGGCACTCAAGGGTTAACAGGGCATAAGATTCACCTTCTCTACATTGCTGTGTGTGTGCATGAGAGCTATACAATGTTCACTGTGAATGGGATACCCCCCCCCCATACTCTGTGCACGGTACAATAGATCCTCCTCCTATACAATTTTCATTCTACACAGGATCCCCCCATATGACCTCCATTGTGCTTGGATCCCTCCTGTTACAACAGTCACTGTAAGATCTCCCTTCTGTTTACACGGATGATTCTTATCTCTACTCACGACAAGGGCTGGATTTCCCAGTAGGCAGAGTAGAAAACTGCCTGGAGCTCTACTCACATTCTGAATTGAGGGTATACCCAGAGCAATCTCAATATCCCTGCATCTGTTTTATACCCCTTTACAGTTTGTTATTTAACCCCTTAGGTGCTAGGGAGATCTCCAATGCATTGCTCCACAATGCATTGGAGATCTCTCTAGCAACAAAGGGGTGAAAGTTTTTTTTTCCTTGCTTATTATAGGGCAAGGGTATTTTCCATACCAGGAAGCAATGGATGGGGCTGGGGTCATGTGAGGAGCAGGGGTGTGGCTATGGGTGGAACTAAAGCAGCCTACAATGCCTTGCCTAGGGGGAACTAGGATGTAAATTCGCCAGTTGACCATAACCTTCATAGAGTGGTGTAGCAACAGCACCGTTGTAGCTTTTCAGGCCATAGAAGTACCGTACCCAAAAGATGAAGTTTGAGCTGCAATAACTTTTTGAATAAATCCGCTCTCAGCCGTGGGATTGCCCTTGTTTTATTCGACAGGCTAAACCCTGCAATATATATTTTTTTCAATATTAAGCATGACTAAACCTTTATAGCAGTTTTGAGAATTCTGTATATCACACCTTTTGCCAATTTGTTTTTATTTACAGCTCTGAGAATTTAATGTTACTGCTAAAAAAATTATAAATATCTTTATTCTTACTTGACTTAATTATAAAGTGGTGTATTGGACAGATCTCTGGTATACAAGGTGTGTTTACTGCTCTTTTAACCCCTTGAATGTAACAGATGTGTCCAACATATTTCTTCATAAATTTGCATAGCCAGATTTATATATCTCAGGCGCTCCTAGGCAATTAATCCTAGGTGCCCTAAGCTCTGCCCCTGGCTAAACCCTCACACTACCACATCTTCAAACATATACACTTCACAGGAATAGAAAATACCCTTACACTTCTAGCTAGCACCAAATATTCTAATAATAAATAATAATATTCTAATAAATTTCATAGAAGATTAGTTAGGGGCATTAGTAGCAGAAAGAGGGAAGTGGTCATGACACTCTACAGATCTCTGGTTAGACCTCACCTATAGTATTGTATACAGTACTGGAGACCCCATCCTCAGAAAGATATAGATATTCTGGAGAGAATTCAAAGAAGGACTACGAAAATGGTGACTGGTTTACGGGATAGACTAAAGGGACTGAACATGTATAGCTTGGAGGAGAGAAGAGAGAGGGGAGATATGATAGAAACATTTAAATACATGAAGGGATTCAACAAATGCAGGAGGGAAGTACATTTTGAATGAGTAAAAATGTTAGTAGAAGAAGTCATAGTCTAAAACTAGAGCTACAGAGGCTTAGATGTAATGAAACTTTTACTTCACTGAGAGGGTAGTAGATGAGTGGAATAGCCTACCAGCAGAAGTGGTAGAGGTTAATACAGAGAGGGAATTGAAGCATGCATGGGATAGGCATAAGGCTGTCCTGAACATAAGACAAGACCAAGGACCAAGTAAGGGTTGACATTTTTAAGTAGAAAATAATTATCAGACCAGGGGCTGGATTCTATTATAGGAGCTAATTTTATCATTGCTTTTATCTCCAGTTTTCCCCATAGACTTCAATACAGACACGTGCACACATAGACACCAAGGGGGGCTTGAGCACCTGCCCTTTTTGTACAAAGTGCCCTTGTGCCCTTTAAAAAAAAAAAAAAAAAAAAAAATTGAATCAGTCCAATTTTATCTTATCCCAGTCCGTTTTTAATTTTGATTCTGGGGGGGTCCTTTTTAAGTGTAATGTCCCTTTAACATGCCGGCTGGCCCTGGTCCTTTTTACGTGCCGCCAGGTCTTCTCCTCTTGCATGTCGGATCCTCTCCGCTTACGCCTTGCGCTCCGCAGTGATGCTGCCGTTGGATGTGACAGGGCTGGTGAGAGAAGTGCCCTTTTTTTCATTTGAGCCCCTGCCCCCCCAAAATGTCTGTGCACGTCCCTGCTTCAATAGGAAAATATTTGAAAAAACAGGGGGTAACATTTATCTCCTGCAATATAATCTGGCCCAACATGGCCCGATTGGTTCTTATCTGCCGTCATATTCTATGTTTTTATGTTTTATTACATGTGATGACTTGAAAGAAAAGGCAGAAATATGCAAAACTACACAGGAGCAAAATCCAATAAACTAATCATGTATTTCCCAGATCACTACTCGTCCTATTACTCTGGTATTAATCATCTCCCTGTGGAATAAAGGTTAGTCTATTTAGAGTTGTAAGCACATGTGCCATCTCCTACATTGTTCTCTCCCACGTGTGATAAATAGGCCCCGATATGCCACGTTACATGTAGTGGATAACATCATTCCTGCTGTTATCAAAGCAATTTTAGCATTCAAGAGGCTGCAAATCCCATCAAAATCAATCGGAATTTGTATTTATCCCCATAGTACATTTATTTTGCTGCAGTACTGCTTCAGTTTTCTTTTGAAACATAGAGCTATTAACCCCTTGGATGCTAAAGAGGTCTTGATGCATGGCTGAGCTGTTCGTCAGACATCTCTCTAGCATCAAAGGGGTTAAAGACGACGAGGATGATTTACCAAGAACTGACACCATTCTGGGCAACCAACGGCACCATACAGAACACGTCGACATTCAAATGGATTTAAATGGAGCTTTTAACCCTTCAAATGTGCAATTTCATTTGACTTCTCTAGCATTCAAGGGGTTAAGGGTCCTGACCAATGACCGGGGGGGTGGTCTAACACATTACAAAGCAATGTCTTGTTCACCATTCTGAGTAACCAACGGCACCATACAAAACACATCAAAATTCATATGGATTTAAATGGGGCTTTTAACCCTTCGAATGCACAATTTCGTTTGACTTCTCTAGCATTCAAGGGGTTAACCCTTTGAGTGCCACAGGGGTACTCAACGCATTGCAAAGCAATGCGTCGCGTACCCCTCTGACACTCAGAGGGTTAAGGGTCCTGACCAATGACCTGAGGGGGTCTAACACATTACAAAGCAATGTCTTGTTCACCATTCTGTTCCTTAACCCTATGAGTGCCAGAGAGGTAGCCAACGCATTGCGATACCTCTTTAGCACTCAAAGGGTTAAATGAGTGGGAGTTTTAGATGTTTATAGTTGTCTCCAGTCTCTTTGCACCTACACCAGCCTCAGTGATTCATCTTGGAAGGAACTCCACTTAAATTGATGTCAGATTTGTAAAGACTTCACGTTTTCAAGCTTTGCATCCAATTTGAGGCAGTTACGCCCGGGCACACTACATCCAGCATTCCCTTCTGTTCTTACGCATTAAGCATTCATTCACAATTTCTAAATGAAGTGAGCATAATTAGCAACAGATGGTTCACAGAGTTATTACATGAAACTTCTGCTTGTGTTTTAAAAAAACCTTGAACACTAGGGATGTCTGCAATGCATTGATACACAAACATTCCCCGAAAAACACTGTAGAACTGGGAATGGAGTATCCAAATTATGCTTTTCCATATTATATTGTGGGTGGGGCTTAATTGGGTGGGCATGGGTAGTTGAAAGGAGGAGTTTGCTATGAAATGGGTGGGAAAGTTTGCGGAAGGGTCTGGAAAGTAGGTGGGGCTATTGATGTGCTCCCCAAGATGGAGAATCAGACGCTGTGCCCCAAGACCCGATAATTCAGTTGGGAAACGAGAGTCTCTGAGGCAGATCTGGAGAGTTCCCGGTATGTACAGTAAAATCTCAGATATAATACGCACCTGTGTATAATACGCAGGTATAAATTTAAAGGGATAGTAATGTTTCATAATAAAAGCAGGTCTAATTAATCATCATAGTATTTGGACTTTGGAGAGTGTTATTTCAATTCTGTCAGAGTTGTAGTTCAAGAGTAATTCAATGATAAAGTATCCCCCTCCCGCCCCTTTTACTGATGTAACACTGCTCAGCCAGATCAGAAGGGAGGTGCCCCGGTAGACTGCAGAGAGGGACAATCTTCAATTAAGATAAGGGAAAAACCTGAAAAGCTTGTCAAGGGGGGCAGGGTTTCCATTGTTCTCATAGGAAGAAGATTGTCCCCTTCTGTTATCTGTCTGGTCTATGGACTGGATTCCACATCTGAGAAGAGATGGCTTACACTAGGTAAAAGGGGCGGGAGGGGAAACTTTGCTTGTGAATATCTCTCAAACTATAAAGGTTTGAGAGATAAGACTTATATCGTTCTTCATGTTTTTTTAATGCCTACAAAATAAAATAAAGATAAAACGAAGTATTACTATCCCTTTAACACACTATTTAAGGGTAAAAGAAAAGTACCTATGTATAATACGCACCCTTGTTTTCCCTCCCTCTACCCACCAAAAATAAATTTGTAGATCCAATGCATAGACCTCTTTGCACTGAAACTACAGCGAGGACCTTTATGTCCTCAAAGTGCATTACCATTATCTGCATTAACACGGGTCCTCATAGGGGGATGTGGGAAGCGGGTTGCAAATGCAAGTATGCTCTGCAGATATCCCAGTTGCCTCCGGGGAGGGAGGGAGTGAGTAGACTGTTCTTGTGCATAATACAACCCCCCCCGCACTTCACGTAAGGTGAAAAGGGGCAAAATAGTGAGTATTATGCGTAACATTTTACAGTACTCAAAGAAGCTGATTACAAAGAAAAACTGCAGCAAATGAACTTCAGACAAATATTCTCTTTGATTTAAAAGAATTTTAGAGATGTCTCCAACACATTGATACACAAATGGCCTTATATTCAGAAGAAAGCTGGAGTAATTATGGCATAAACCAACTGCGCCATAGGGCAGAAATGAAAATTTTCATTGATGTTAAAAGGGAACTATGCCATATGAATAAGCAGTTCTTAATTAGTTTCACAAATGAACTTATCTAGGTGGGTGTCCTTATACAGCAGAATGTATTTTTTGCATTATATCTGCTGTCTTCTTATCGAGTGACCTGTATTCAGTGTTGCCTCTAGGTCAGGGGTGCTCAAACCTGTCCTCTGCGCCACGTTCTCCAAATGGGTCAGGTGTTCAGGATCCCCTCCCAGGAACACAGGTGAATCAAACCGTGGTTCAGTCAATCTGAAGGAACTTCCGAGGTTACTGACATTCACTCGTGTTTAAAGCCGAACTACCACCCCTTACAAACATGGCCCCAAATAATTACCCATCTGGCGACTAGCTGCTCAATATTGCTGGTCGCCAGAATTATTACCGCGTTACTGAGAATTGTATGCTGTTCCTGGACTGACAGGCAGGAAACAGTGCAGACATCTTCCCATAGTGATGTCTGAGCGCCTGCGCTGTCAGTCCCAGCCTGCTGTAGGAGGCGTTGCTTGGAGCCGTTCGGCTCAAAAAGGGACTGACAGCGCAGGCACACAACGTCACTATGGGAAGATGTCTACACTGTTTCCTGGCTGTCAGTCCGGAAGCAGTGTATAATTCTCATTAACGCGGTAGTAATTCTGGCGACTAGCAATACTGAGCAGTTAGTCGCCAGGTGGGTAATTATTTGGGGCCATGTTTGTAAGGGGTGGTAGTTGCACTTTAATTAAGGAGATCCTACAACCATGCACTGTTGGGGGGCTTGTGGACTGGTTTGTTCACACCTTCTCTAGGCAGACTTGGGAACTCTCATGACCTGACCCGGAGACTGCGGTTTTTATACTTAATTACCGTGTCTCCGGGAACAGAGGCTGATTCTCAGGGCTAAGTGAGTTCATTTGTAACTCTTCACTGCCAGCTCCAGTCACAATCTACCCCGTTGTTCCCAAACTCCACCCATTTTAAGGACAAACCCCACCCACCTCAGTCAAGCCCCACTCACTTTATGATGAGAATCCTATAATTTGGGCACTTCCAGCCCCAGAACTTAGGGGCCTTTAAAGTTGTGAAATGGTTCCCAGGTATGGGTCTAGGTTACATCTCCTCACAGCAAACACTTGGCCTGACTGAATCGTATTGTTCACAAGTTCTTATCCGTTTTTATCAGAATGTATATCTGTATTTTTATGGTGCTATAGTGTATGCAGCACCTTACAACAGTAGTGTGTTACAATAAATAAATAGAGATAAAATAAGTGTCAGTCATAGAAACAATGGGAGAGAGGTCTCTTCCCCAAGGAGCTTACAGGGTAGACTTAAAGACAGAGGAACATTGTTCAAGACTTAGGAAAAGAGAGAGGTATGGAGTTCCATAGGTAGGGAGCAGAAAGTGAAAAAGGTTTGTGTGATTAGCTTACAGGGTAGACTTAAAGTTAGAGGAGGGTAGGTTCTAGACATAGGGAGAGAGAGAGGCTTGGAGTTCTATAGGTAAGGAGCAGAAAGTGAAAAAGGTTTGTGATGGGAGAGAGCAAAGGGTGTGGTTAGCTTACAGGGTAGACTTAAAGTCAGAAGGGGTGGTTCTAGACGTAGGGAGGGAGAGAGGCATGGCGCAGAAGGTGAAAACGGTTTGTGATGGGAGAGGGTGGAGGGTGTCGATAATGTAAAAAGAAGGGCATTTTGTGCTAAGAGAAGTAGGCAGACGGGAACATAAGAGCATACCTGGGAAGTTGCTGGGTTTCACTTGGAGATTCCAGATTTAGGGCACTGTCTCCGGGTCTCCAGATGAAACATTAAGTTCTCCGGGTAAAGCATCTGTACTGTAAAAAAAAACAAACAAAAAAAAAACAACAAAAAAAAACAACAAACAGAATCGCTCCTGTACTGTCGGAAGGCTGAGGCATCGCATCCCGCGCAAGTGACGTCAGCCAGCCAGTGACTGAATAGACAGGGGCAGATGTCAGTAGGAAGAGCCTCGGTTTTATAATTTGCTTGCTTACACGCATCACACGAGATTGTTTTACAGAGAATTAACCCTTTCGAGTGCCAGAGGGGTACGTAATTGTGTTGCGTACCCCTTGGCACTCGAAAGGGTTAACATCTGCCTATAAGTTACACTAGTTATAGTTATAGACTATATATTGTCTATAGTCACATATATATATATATATATATATATATATATAGGAGCGAGCTATCCCCAGCTGTAAATATACAACATATATTAATATTTATTAAAAAAATACACACAGCAGCAAGTATATAAAACACATGCAATACATGCACTGACTAATATGGATATAGTCTATAAGCGTTATAACCAATACTACAAGATAAACACAATATCTTGCAAACGCTATATCTTGCAAAAATCCTTGTATGAAGTCCTGTGTATCAGTATATGTCTCCACAAAATCACCAGCAATCACAATATCTAGTCGTGTAATGCTAGGTATAGCGGGAAAGCTGGAATGTATACAATACGATGATCTTGAAAAGGATCAGGATCAACTTTTATCTTTAGCGGGCAGGTCAGAGTATGCGTCAATATCTTGTCCCGACTAACACGGAAAGTATATCCCTAGTATGGCAACAAATAGTAACTAAGTTACCTGGGATCCTTAACCGCTTATATCTCCAATTCCTTCACGCGGGCAGAATGAGGTCGTAGTAGTCTTTTAAAACTCACTCTATGTCAGACCTCCTGTCTTACTAACGTCCTTCTATATGGCTTCCAAGCCTTCACTCCGCTTCCCGTCCTGAACACCTTTAAAGTCCCTTTTTAAAATTATTTCTTAGAATACAGAATCCAGGATCTTCTTGGTGCGCAATATAGTAACAGACTCCTAAACTCCTACGCGTTTGGTACTACAAAATTAGCAGTTCATCAGGGAGCATGTCGGGATACGTATGGGCATAGATGAATCAAATTCTAATTTTTCATTTTCATCATAAAGATCTTGTAATATTTCAATCATAGAATCTTCCTGTACTGCTTCGCCTTTAGTAGCAAAATGTCTCTTAAAGTGTTTGTAATGTCTAAAAAAAAAACTTTTTTGCATTTAGAAGAGCTCAAAAAGCTGATCTGAATGCAAAAAAAGTATCTCTCAAACTGCTATGGTTTAAGAGATACGGGCGTTTGAAGTTTGATTTCTCCTACTGACAGCTGTAAAGCTGTCAGCAGGAAATCTGTGTCGGTTGACACTGTGGCGCTTGAGAAGTGCCGAGATCTCGTTACTTACACGGAATCCCTTCAATGGAATGGTCTAAAACGTGTGCCTAGTGTTCAGGCACGTTTTAGACCATTCCAATGAAGGGATTCCATGTAAGTAACGAGATACCGGCACTTCTCAAGCACCACAGTGTCGACCGATACAGATTTCCTGCTGACAGCTTTACAGCTGTCAGTAGGAGAAATCAAACTTCAAACGCCCGTATCTCTTAAACCATAGCGGTTTGAGAGATACGTTTTTTTGCATTTAGATCAGCTTTTTGAGCTCTTCTAAATGCAAAAAAGTTTTTTTTAGACATTACTATCACTTTAAGTGCCAATGAAAGTGTAAATCTATTTAAATTAGGAAATAAATCAAACTCATTAAGCATATTAGTAGGTGCAAATTTCAATCCTTTACTAATGATAGATAATTCTTCTTTATTAAATGTGTAATCAGTGAGATTATATATATGCCTAACTTAATAAGTTCTTCTTTACTAATTATCTGTGTAGTGTCTATCTTATTTCTAATGTATCTCCTTCCTCCTCTGTTACCTCTGTGACTTGATGTAATTCCGGAGAAGCACTTCGTATTCGTTTGTGTGGTTGAATGTCCCTCCCTTGTGAATTCCCCCCAAAAAACGATGTATTTTGTGTACTACTATGTGCTGATTAACCACTTGTGCATAACTCGTACTGGTACTAGGTATTATATCCAAATCTTATTCAATAAGTGGTTCCTGAGTACTAATCTCATGTTCCACCTCCTCCAATACCACATATTTATTTTGTGTCTGTATATTATTAGGCTCATCCCTTTTAATGGTATTAGTAGTGGTGGAACCATTCTTAATAGTATGGTTTCTTCTGTTATTTGATGTAGACTTATTTGAAGACTTTTTATAATTATCATGTCTATTCTGGGTCCTATTATTAACTGTAAATTGATTATTCCCTTTCCTATAATCTCTTTAGTTACCATTGTGGCCAGTGGCGTAAGGCCCTGGTGCAGAAATTGCTGCCGGGCCCCCCCCTCCCAATCTTCACGTTGCCCCATGTACATTTCCTACCTCCATCTCTCGCGCGGTTCTCAGTTATGCAGAGCTCTGGGAGATGATGTCATCTCCCAGCGCTCTGCATTACTAGAGCGCCGGGAGATCAGCTGAGCTGCTGCGGGCAGGGCTGTGGGCGAGTGGCGATGGGTTCGCAGGGGGCGGCCGGGCCTCTTGGAGTGATGGGCCCGGCCGCAGGTGCGACCTCTGCAACCCCTATTGTTACGCCACTGATTGTGGCCTTTGGCATAGTCAACTTGGTCTCTATTAAATTTGCCTTGTTTCCTCTCAAATAAACTCTTCTCAAAGGTGATGATCCTTGCATTAATTTGTCCATCAAGCTCTTTGAACTGAGCCGTATGGGCAAAAGGTAATAGATCTTCTTTAATTTTTTCAATTTGACTGCTAATCATATTCACTTTATTTTCTTTATATTTAATAATATTTCTCATCAGTGAAATTGAGTAATTTTCTAGACATTGTTTCCATATGCTTTCCAACTCTTCATCTTGAAAGCCACAAGGTTTAAAAATTCTGAGCCCTCTAGGTGTAATATTGGACTCTATGTATTGTTGCAATAGCATAGTGTCTATCCAATGGCTCATTTCTTCCTTGAGAAGATTCTCCATTGTATGAATTATTTTCCGAATATTAGGACCACTATCTGTCTGTTTAGTGGTAACTTCCTTTTGTGCATCTTTAATTCCCATTTTCTTCTTATACATATCCGTTCTCCCTACTCTGAGTAGGACATAAAAGCCATATCAGTCTAGTATAAATGATAAAATATTTAAATATAAAAAATACTTTTCTATATAAATCCAAAGATCAGTAGGTGAACCGTCTGCCTTCACAGAAACACTAATATCAAAACAATACTAATTCCAAATCTGTGATCACGGCGCCCTGTACACCCCGTGGTCCCTCTACAATAATACAGCTGTGTGATATCGCTACAATCCAGTAACTCGTTAGTGTGGCGAGTATAAAAAGAAAAACAATAATAACTACAAAATAGGAGAGCGCTATCCCCAGCTGTAAATATACAACTTATCACTCTCTTGCTCAAGAAAAAAACATGACTGCCTCTAACCCCTTACAGTGATCTATGCTCGTGTAGAGGGAGGTGACGTCAACCGTAGCCCACAAACAATCACTTTCACACTTATATTCATTTAATGAACCCAGAACATGATTATTGTCCTTGATATAAGATCTCAAAGAAATCACATATTTTAGGAGAAAGTGATCAATGTATTCAGATAACCTCAACGTCACCTCCCCTCCCTACACCAGCAATGATAGGTCGACCTGGAGGTTTGTTTACAGTCTTGTGTATTTTCGGTACTATATAAAAATATGGCGCTTTAGGGTAATTAACCATCAAGAAATCCATTTCATACTTAGTCAATATTCCTTGTCCATATGCCAATTGTAATACACTGGTTCCTAATGGACATAATGACAAAATAGATGTAAATACATACATGGGAAGATAGAATGTGTTTTTTTTTCCATGCATTTATATACAGTTAGATGGAAGGTTAATAGGGTTTGGACATGTTGGAAGATATTAGGTTTTATATTTATTTATTGCGTACTATGGGTTATATTGTATGGTTTTTTCTTTGGACTTTTCATTTTGCTTGTTGTGGTTTGTTCATGGTATTTAATTTGTTGATTAGGCAATAGTTAACAAATTGAATATTCCTACACTTTAAATGTAAGAGTTAATGATACAACTAACTTTATATATACTGACAACAAGAGACGTTCTAGCAGGAGTCAAAATGGAGCTAAATAGGCGCCAAGTATAAATGAACGCTGATACATATCCTGACATGCTCCCTGATGAAGTGCTTGTTTTGTAGTAAGAAACGCGTAGGAGTTTGTTACTATATTGCGCACCAAGAAGATCCTGGATTCTGTATTCTAAGAAATAATTTTAAGAAGGGACTTTAGAGGTGTTCAGGACAGGAAGCGGAGTGAAGGCTTTGAAGCCATATAGAAGGACGTTAGCAAGACGGGAGGTCTGACATAGAGTGAGTTTTAAAAGACTACTACGACCTCATTCTGCCCGCGTGAAGGAATTGCAGATATAAGCTGTTAAGAATCCCAGGTAACTTAGTTACTATTTGTTGCCATACTAGGGATATACTTTCTGTGTTGGTAGGGAGAAGACATTGAGGCATACTCTGACCCAGGGGAGGGCTGGCCTGGGGGGCAGGGGGGCAATTGCCCCCTGGGCCGGTCATATGTCTGGGCTGGTGGGCCACTGCTCCTCACTAAATCTCCCAATTGCTGCTGTGAATGGAGCTACACAGGTGATAACAATGAGCTTACAATTGAAATGGAGCTACACTAGTGATAACATAGAGTTTACAACTGAAATGGAGCTACACAAATGACACCACAGAGGAACAATCCAAATGGAGCTACACTAGTTGCATAACCGATTCCCTGGTAAGCTCTATGGTATAACTAGTGTAGCATTACTTAAATTGTAAGCTTTGTAGGAACGCACTAGTGTAGCCTCATTTCATCTGTAAGCTATGTGGTATCAGTTGCCTTACTTCACAACATTAATGCCAATTTTAAAATTAACAAAAGGGGGTGGGCTGGGACAGTGGGCTTGAGTGATATAGAAATAGGCCACTTGACTGAATTTGCCCCCTGGGCCACAAGTTGCCAGCCCTCCCCTGCTCTGACCTGCCCACTAAAGATAAAAGTTGATCGAGATCCTTTTCAAGATCATCGTATTGTATACATTCCAGCTTTCCCACTGTTCCTAGCATTACACAACTAGATATTGTGATTGTTGGTGATTTTGAGGAGACATATACTGATACACAGTACTTCATGCAAGGATTTTTGCAGGATATTCACATTTAGTACAACAACGTAGCTTCAGAGCAATATTATTGTGTTTATCTTTTAGCATTGGTTATAGCACTTACGGACTCTATCCATATTAGTCAGTGCTGTTGTATGTCATTTTTTTTAATAAATGTTAATATATGTTGTATATTTACAGCTGGGGATAGCGCTCTCCTATTTTGTAGTTATTGATTTTCTTTTTATACTCGCCACACTAAGAGTTACTGGATTGTAGCGATATCACACAGCTGTATTATTGTAGAGGGTCCACATGGTGTACAGGGCGCTGTGATCACAGATTTGGAATAAAAAAAAAAAAAAAAAAAAAAAAAAAAAAAAAAAAATATATATATATATATATATATATATATATATATATATATATATAGACATGAATGGCCCCCAGCAATTAAAGGAGGGCCCATCCTGACTGAAATGGGATTCTAGCAATGGAGGTCTCTTCAGTTGATAGTTTCGGTAGGTGCGAGCAGAGCAGCATCCTACCGCTTCCTTCCTAATTTTACAGGTTGTTTTCATGTGAATCATTTTCTTTCTGTTTCGGCCTATAAAGTTTGGATTTATACGATCCTGCTAGTAATATGATGTGCTCATAAGTTTTATTGTATCTGGTCTGTTAGCATGGGCTAGTTTATTTATCTTAAGCTATTTATTTAGTGCTTTTTTTGTTAGTGGCTGGATACTGCCTCTTTCAGTCATTAACTTATGTTTTGGTGGCACAGTGCGGCACTTAAGGCTAATTTCCTGCACAGAATGCAAATTAGTTTTATTTTCGGCCAAATTTATTACTTGCTGTATTATTAGAAATACCCCCCCCCCCATAGTGTGGGTTCTGTCTAGATTCATTAGCAGCACAGTGAGTGGTAATATTGGCCTAGCACACGGCTAATTAGCATAAAGTGACACCAATAAATAAAGGTTATTTTATCAAAAACTGTTTATTTTACAAACAAATGGCTAGCACAATATAAAGGTAGCATTTCATTCATAATAAGATGCACTAAACTTTTTTTTTTTTTTTAACCCCTTAACGACCTCCATATCTGGCAGGGGTACTTAACGCAAATCCACCAGTGATTGTCCTGGCATGTCACCAGTCCTTAAGGTGTTAATGTTAATAACAAGACAAATATTTTAGTTACACAGACTAGTTTATAAACACATATAGTAAACTTTAAACAATGTGAGACTTATTGTTATATACATACCTGGAAACTCTCAGGGTTTAGACCCAAGTCTCAGGGTGAAGGGCCAAATTCAGAGTGAGAGGTCTGCGATACCTACTATAAGATTTGCCACCATAAAATGTTTCCTTAGTATCTAAATTGGTGCCGTTTGTACCAGAAATGCAGCAGGAAACATCTTGCTGGTCTTATTTGTGTTTAGGCAGTGAGATCTCTAAGTTGTAACTTGTTAAATGTTCCTTGCAGACCAATTGGAGCACCTCCAAGCAAGCAGGTGCGTATTGCATAAAATCTACATTATAGGAAGCTTTAAGGGTTAATATTCCAAAGATCTCAGGGTCAGCTCATTTGGAAAGGTATGACTATATAGCAATGGGACACATTTATATATATACTACGCATTCTGATCTTCTAAAAAAGAGGGGGAGAGAGAGTAGAAAAGGGTAAAGAGGGATTTGGCTCTCAAAGCGGGATACTTAGGAGGTGAGGTACTACACTATAGTATTGCACAGTTTAGAACACACGATCTCAGGATCCAGGAAATATATGTAGCTACAAATGCTTCAAAAGACAAACATTTACCGATCTGGAAATCTATTTGTTTTGCTATAATAAAACTGAATGTCAAGGTTAATGTTATTTTACAGCCTTAACACAATGGTGGGCGAAGTTGAGAAATTCTGGTGCAAACCATAGGGAACATGTAAAAATGTATTTGCACTGAGCTTTGAACCCTTTCATAGTAACATAGTAAAAGAAGATTTTAGTCTTACCTGTTAAATCCTTTTCTCTTAGTCCATACAGGTTACTGGTAATTTTGGGTAGGTGATCCGTCCCTTTAAGTAGGCAGGAACAATTCTAGAAATGACTGCAGGGGGTGGAGCCTACCTTCCCTCCTTGGCTACAGCTAGCCAATCAGCTCCAGAAAGATTTGAGACACTAACTATGACTAGATAGTGGAAGGAAAGAAGACTCCTGTGAGCGTGACCCTTAAGGACCCCCACGGTCTGCCACAGGAGAGCCAAGCATGGTCTCTTGACAGGGTGGGAGACCAATAACCTGTATGGACTAAGAGAAAAGGATTTAACAGGTAAGACTAAAATCCTCGTCCAAAACAGGTTACTGGTAACTTTGGGATGTCCAACCATTGAGTTTCCCAGAGGAGAGTAAGGCAAGGACCAGGCACAAGGCCCCCAAAGTCACCAGCACATAAATGAACCATCAGATCAGAGAGAGCCTACAACAATAAAGTGTCAATGGATACTGAACAGGGGTAACAACACCCCAAACTGTTACACAGCACACTGAAGTAGAGCCAACAGGGCTCAAAAGAGAAGAAAGCACCAAGAAGCCGAAGAAGATCCTAGACAGGCAAAACTGCCTCCAGGATTTTCCTCCCAAAGCTGGCATCAGCCGATGCCAACACATCAACATGGTAGTGCTTCGAAAAGGTGTGCACAGACGACCAAGTGGCAGCCTTGCACAACTGATCAGCAGAGGCCTGATTCTTGTAAGCCCAAGAGGCCCCAATAGATCGAGTAGAATGAGCCATGATCCTGAAAGGGACAGACTTCTTCCCCAGCTCATAAACCTTACGATATCACGGTGCCCGTGCTATGCTGGCGACATTCTATCAGTCTTTGTTTACTGCTGACGCTTATTGGCTGAAGTGACTTTGTCCCGCCCAGTATTTGTCCTTAAATACTGGGCCTTGTCACTTCTCCGGTGCCCTTTCGTGGTGTTTCCGTTACCAGCACTTGTTCCAGTTCTCGTGTGATTCCTGTGTACTGACCCGGACTGCCTGACTACTCTGCTGTATCCGTTCCTGCTCTGTGTACCGACCAGGCCCGGCTGACATTCCTGCTCTGTGTACCGACTCAGATTGGCTGACGCTCCTGCTCTGTGTACCGACCCGGCCCGGCTGACGTTCCTGCTCTGTGTACCGACTCGGATTGACTGACATTCCGGTGTCTATTTCCCATCTGTGCACCGCGGTATGCTTGACCCTCCTTCCTGCCAATACGCTGAGGTTGGTCTTACATTGGGCACCTCAGGCTGTGCTTACAATCGGGCAGTTGACATTGGTCTTAGCGTTCGTTAACCCCTTCAGGGAATGTGCCATTATTCACCGGCTATTCTACAGTGCAGTCTTCGTTGGGTGCCCTCCCAGGCATACTGTCTCAGTCCTCCATTACTGCTACAGCAGTCCGTAAGCTTATCCTGGGCCTCCGTTGTATACTGGGAGTTTCTCGCGAATGAAGCACTCTCTGCAGAGTGAGAGTCTTAAGGGCCTCGCACTATTAGGGCCTGTCAGCATTCCTGGCCTAATAGTAAAATGTTCATTGCTGCCTCGGTTCAGTTTCACACAAACTTTGCCTGACCTGTGTCAGTATATTGTAATTTCTGTATTGTACATATACTGTACCAGTGTGGGTATATTTTGCTGTAACCTGTCCTGTGTTAGTACTATATTGTGTATATATACTACTGGACCCGTGAGGGTTATCATTTGAGTCTATTCAATAAAATTGTGTTTTATCTCGCCAACTGTGTCTGAGTGTCAAATAAAACTGTAACTTACGAATAGTGGACTTGATCCAATAAGCAATAGTCACTTTGGATGCAGGTCTTCCTGCGCTAGGACCCTCAGGAATGATGAACAGCACATCTGATTGCCTGATAGACTCAGTGCGATGTACATAAAACTTGTGGAGATCCCTCTCCTTGTCAGAGGTGGGGTCTAGGCAGAAAGAGGGCACCACAATCTCCTGATGTGGAACTCCAAAACCACCTTGGGAAGGAACTCCTGAGAGGTGCCAAGCACAGCCTTGTCCTTGTGAAACACCAAAAATGATGGTTTACAGGACAGAGCATGCGACACAGCGAACAGACACGATCGCAAGGAGAAAGGCCATTTTCCACGTCAGAAGGCGTAGAGGAATAGTAGCCAAGGACTCAAAGGGAAGGCGCTGAAGGACACCCAGAACCAGATTAAGATTCCACTGAAAAGCAGCTGCCTTAAAGACAGGGCGAGTATGAGCAACGTCCTGGAAAAACACCTTGACATCAGAAAGGATAGCAATGCACCTCTGAAAGAAAACAGAGAGAGCAGAAGTCTGAAACTTAAGGGAACTCAAACTGAGGCCCTTATCCACGCCGTCCTGCAAGAAGGCCAAGACCGTGGGCAGATCAAATTCCTGAGACAAGTCCCTATTGGCACACCAAGATAGGAAGGTCGACCAGACATAATGGTAGGCCTTTGAGGAAACTGGCTTGTGAGCACTAAGCATGGTAGCCATAAAACCAGAAGAAAAACCTTTCTTCATCAATACTGAGGATTCAATTTCCAAACCATCAAAGCTAGACAATGAACGTCCTCTTTCCACAGGTAACCCTGGAGGAAAATATCCGGACGAGAGGGGAGTCGGAACAGCTCCGCCATTGACAGATCCAGAAGCTCTGGAAACTAAACTTTTCAAGGCCAGTACAGAGCAACCAGAATGACTGGACAACGCTCCAGTTGCAATTTCCATAACACCCTGTGCAACATGGGGAGGGGAGGGAAGATGTAGGCAAGAGGAAATAACCAAGGAATAGACATGGCATCCACCGCTAGAGCTAGAGGATCCCTCCAGCGAGAGCAGAACATTGGAACCTTCCGGTTGCGTCTTGTCGCCATCAGGTCGATTCAAGGAAGACCCCACTTCTGAACAATAAGGCTGAACACCTCTGGATGCAGTTCCCACTCTCTGCTGTCCCCTGTGTGTTGACTGAGGAAGTCTGCTATGACGTTCGTTTACACCTGGAATGTGCACTGCGGATGTGGCAGGAACGTGTTCTTCTGCCCGGGACAAAATAGCCTTGACCTCTAACCAAGCAGTGAGACTTCTTGTTCCGCCCTACTTGTTGATGTAAGCCACAGCCGTGGTGTTGTTGGACTAAACACGGACTGGGCATTCTTTTAGTTGGGGCATCCAGTGTCTAAGGGCATGAAATATCGCCTGAGGTACATTGATGAGAAGGAACAATTCCTCTGGAGACCACCGTCCCTGAGCACTCAAGCGACCCAGGACCGATCCCCATCCGGAGAGGCTGGCATCCTTTGTCACCGTGTTCCAGAAGAATATCAGGAAAGACTTGCCCTTCAGGAGATTGGAGAGGTCGAGCCACCACGACAAACTCAGTTCCACATGAAGAGGGAGGGATACTGATGTCTGCAGACCTTTGCATACCTGGATCACAAACCGCTGGAGCTCCCTGGTGTGAGCCATGGCAAAGGGGACTGCTTCCATGGTGGAGATGAATTTCCCCACCAGAGAGGATAGCTTCTTGGCTTGAACTGGATCTTGAGCTAGAACGGCAGAAACACTTTGTGCGATCTGGTGAGCCACTTCCTCCGTGAGGAACACCATGCTCTGCTGAGTGTCAAAGAGAAGGCCCAGGAAGACCAGATGCTGGGACTGGGACAAGATCCGACTTGTCCAAGTTGATGATCCATCCATGATGAGTGAGAGCATGAATGCAGTCCTGAACCTGCTGACGAAGTTCCGCAGAGGGGGCTTTCAGAAGTAGGTTGTCCATGTATGGAATAACTCTGATGCCGTCCCGGTGGAGGACGGACACAAAGGCTCCTAGGACACGGTTGAAGACCTGAGGTATTGTAGTCAGACCAAAGGGAAGAGCTGAGAACTGAAAATGCCCTTGGTCGCAGGCAAATTTCAGATACTGCCTGCTCTCTGGATGAATGGCGATATTTAAATACGCATCCTGAAGGTCCAGAGAAGCAAGAAATTCTCCCGGAATCATAGCAGCAATCACAGTCCTCAGGGACTCTTGGTGATAATGAGACAGGATCACAAAGGAATTGAGATCCTTCAAGTCCAAAATTGGAAGACAACCGCCATCCTTCTTGGACACTACGAAGAGGTTTGAGTAAAAACCCATACCTCTGTCCTGAACTGGAACGGGTTCCAGAACATGCTTGTCCAGAAGAGACTGGATAGCGCCTTTGAAGAGATGGCATTTTTCCATGCCCTGGGGAGTATGAGAGAGGAAAAAGCAAAAAGGAGGAAGAGAGGCGAAAGGGATCCTGTACCCTACTGCCACTACTTGTAAAACCCACGGGTCCACCACTGAATCCTCCCAAAAGCTGTGATAGTGATGAAGACGACCACCCACAGCTGAATGGGGACCTGGGTTCGGCGAGTCATACAGGAGAAGTCTTGGAAGCCTTAGGCTTGAAGGAGACCTTGGGCTTCCATTGCTGTTTGGGCTTGGAGAGCTGTTTGGGCTTGGACATTGGAGAGTGTTGTTTCAATTCTGTCAGAGTTCTGGTTCAAGAGCAATTCAATGACAAAGTATCCCCCTCCCGCCCCTTTTACTGATGTAACACTGTTAAGCCAGAGCAGAAGATAGATGCCCGGGTAGACTGCAAAGAGGGACAATCTTCAATTAAGATAAGGGAAAAACCTGAAAAACTTGTCAAGGGGGGCAGGGATTTCATTGTTCTCATAGGAAGAAGATTGTCTCCTGCTGTTATCTGTCTAGTCTATGGACTGGATTCCACATGTGAGAAGAGATGGCTTACACTAGGTAAAAGGGGCAGGAGGGGGAAACTTTGCTTGTGAATATCTCTCAAACCATAAAGGTTTGAGAGATAAGACTTATATCGTTCTTCATGTTTTTTTAATGCCTACAAAATAAAATAACGATAAAACGAAGTATTACTGTCCCTTTAAGGTAACAGGAAGGGACTGATGGTGCAGGTGTGCAGATGCCTCTAAAGCAAGAAGCCTGCCCGTCAGTCTCAGATGAAGTAGGATTTCTTAATAACGCTGGACTTATGCTGGATAATCGTACTATTTCTAAGCTTATTAATATATGAAAAACTATTGGGGGGGGCTTTATTTGGGGTGATCCGCCTTAATGCTCAGGTTGAAGGTTTTTTGAGTATTGGTGGTTTTGATGTCAACAACTAGTTGGAAATATGCTGTGTTCACCAATGAAAAAAGATCTGTTGACCCATTAAAATACCGAACTACCATGTTTATTTAACTCTGTGAGTGCCAGAGGCATATGCAACGCATTGCTTTGCGTACCCGTCTGGCACTCAAAGGGTTAAGTGAAGGCTTACGAACTTACCTGCATTCTTTCATAACACATATTTAGCTAAGGCTAAAACCCTCTACTAGATCTCTTCTTGTTTAGAACTAGAGGACATTTGATTCCCTTTAGAGGTCCATCATCTTATGTTCCTGTTGGGTGCATTTGTCTGAATGAGGTAGGGAAATTCTTCAGGCAAGTCTACTGGGTATACCATACACTTTCCCCACTCTGGTGACCACATGTACCTGATTGCCCAGGATGTCCCAGATTTTAAATGTGTGTCTTCGGTCCTGCTCAGCCCTCCTCTGGGGAGGTTTACTTTTGAAATGTTGCATCTTTCACCGTGCGTCTTAAAATGTCAAGTTTGGTCGCGTCAATGCGAATGGAGAATTTTGAATGTCGCAAGTAAAAGAGTTGCAAATTCAACATGCCGCCTTCTATGTGGTGCCTGTGTCAAAATGTCACACATGTTGAAGTTAGGCGCACTTAAGAACATATTAAGGATGCAATAAGGGCGCAATAAGGACGCATTAAGGATGCAATAAGGGAAGGGCGCATTAAGGATGCAATAAGGGCGCATTAAGGATGCAATAAGGGCGCATTAAGGATGCAGTAAGGGCGCATTAAGGATGCAGTAAGGGTGCATTAAGGAAGCAATAAGAATGCATTAAGGATGCAATAAGGATGCAATAAGGGTGCAATTAAGGAAGCAAAAACCAAACCAAAACCCACAAAAACCAACACAAAACCCACAAAACCTAACCCACAAAAATCAAGCCAAAATCAACCCAACCCAAAACTCACAAAAACCAACCCTAAACCATCCCAAAACCCACAAAAAACAACCCAACCCAAAACCCACAAAACTCAACCCAAAACCAATGAATCATTATTGAGCCCTCTGTGTCACTACAGCATCTTCCTTTTTTGTAATGTGCACTGTTAATGCACCCTTCTTGCACCCTTAAACCCTGACTACAGCATCCTCAGTGCATCATTATTGAGCCCTCTATGCGTCACTACAGCGTCCTCCATGCGTTATTATTGAGCCCTCTGTGTCACTACAGCGTCCTCCTTTTTTGTAATGTGCGCTGTTAATGCACACTTCTTGCGCTCTTAAGCCCTGCGACATGTCAAATGCACCCTAATGACATGTTGAATTTGCGACTCTTTAACTTGCAGCATTTGGAATGCGCCTTTCTCATTGACGCGACCAAACAAATGTGATATTTTAAGACGCGCAGTGCGGAGTGCAACATTTCAAATGGATACCCTCTGGAACAATACGGCTTACTACTGAAATATCGCCCTCTATCTGGCAACCATTAAAAGGGCGATACCAGAATATCTCCTGCATCTAAAGAGCAACATTTTGATGTCGCATGCTTATGGGTTGTCCACATCAGAATGTCACCCACATGAAAAGGGTGACATTCTGATGTCGGACACTTAATGATTAACCGCATGCGAAAGTCAGCACATCAGAAGGGGTGTATGCTACAAAGTGTGCAAAATCAGTCTCTTTATTTTTCCTTCATAGAACAATTGCATTTTTTTTTTTGTTTTGTTCCGTGCTTCAGTTTCCTCACAGATATTTCTGGTGGACACCTTGTCATATCCGCTGCATCAGAACTTTATACTGGTTTTGGAAGTTTTGGTCCTAAGAGGCATCTAAAGCTATATGACTTTATTAATGCTATGGACCTTTCTAGAAGAAAGAAATGCAACTTAATTTATTGCATTGACTATAAATTCAGTTAGAACTGAATGCATGGCTAAAGTAATGGCATTCAAAGGTATTAATAGAGTCTTTTTAAGATGCTCCTGGACCATAGACAAAGTATAAAGTACTAGACCCCCTTACTGCCTTGAATGTTAGGGAAGTCTGCAATGCATTTATGACTTCTCCAGTTTTCATTGTGTATATAAGAAGCATATACCAGCATCAAACAATTGTAATCTTACATTATAGTAACTCTAAATAATGTTGTGGGCTTGCAACTAGGTGCACACAATGGTAAGCTCGTTCAGTACAGTGACAAAATACAGAAGATAGCTCTAGAGGGTACTACATTGTTGCATAACAAAGTTCTGTGAAGCTGTCTATTTTGCCCTGTTGTACCTGCACTTGTAAATCATCCATATATCTGTGCAGATCAGTTCATGTCCACAAAGATTACTTTCACAGGCTTTAAATGTGTAGCCTTTGCTCACTTTTGATGCTGCCAGCATTCTGATAGGTGATCCTTAAGTGTCCAGCATCAGACTGTCGTCCTTTTTAGTTGTCCGACATCTGAATGTCACCCTTTTTGTAGTTGCTGAATAGAGAGCGACATTTCAGTAGTATACCGGAGAATACAGAGTCCCTGAATGAAGACTCCACAGCACAGATTTCTCAGATACGGTGGGCCGCTAGACCATGGGACGGTGGGGGAGATCAAAGGATTTCACCTCACCGTCCCATGATATTTTGAAGGAGAGGTCTGTGTTGCCACAGGCACTCTCTTTGACAACCTTTGTGTTCTTTGTTAACCCTTTGAGTGCCAGATGGGTACCAACGCATTGCTTTGCAATGCGTTGCTTCCCCCTCTGGCACTCAAAGAGTTAATGCAGAGCTCCAGTATATGAGATAATATCCTGATGATAGGGACGTCGTGGCAGCTAGTGGGCTGCTTTAAAAAAAATGCCCGGGCTGGTATTCCCCTACAATCCGCCCCTGCTCAGATACAAAGCGTAGCCAGTGTTGAGCTGTAAGAAAATGGCCTCCACACTAGAATGATAACCAAGCCAATTTTCTGACATCATACAGGTGCTGCAGCGCCATTGTCATGTAGTGGAAGGTTGTGCTAAGACTTGGGCTTGAGGTAGAGTTTCTTGTAACCTGTCACAGGCCTCACTTTCTGTCACATCAGTCAATGGGCAGTTCTCCCTCTAGCATTTTGAACTCTGTGATGCTCTGGAGAAAGCACGGGTTAAGCAATAGCCTCTAATGTTGTTACTGAGGGAAAGTCCACTGCCACTCATCTCGGTTGTGTCCCTGAATGGCAGGGAGAAAATGTGGTCAACCTATTCCCCACTCTTTTCACATTATTTTCTGTCCAGAAGTCCACTGCTTCCTCCCCATTCTTCTCCCTTGTGCACTGCCACACGCATTCTTATTTGCCTCCACCCTATTACATTTTAGACCCTTTGACCTCCCCTTCTCATTATCCCATGCTATGTCACCTACCCCATAGTCTGGCCCCCTTTATCTCCATCTTGCATTCCTGTGTTGTTGCTTCCCCACTCCTGCCTTCTCTCTTCCATGCTTCATCACTCCTTCCTTCTCTCTCCCACATTTCCCTACTAATGACCTTTTTCGCCCATGACCCCTCCATTCTCATCCTCACTCTTCCACACTCCTCCTGTCCTTCTGTTCCCTTTGTCCTTCCACAACTAATTCTGGATCAATTCGGATGGAGGCAAAATTTACTACGGGACATTAAGGCAACTTTGGATGTAGGATACCTCTGTTTTAAAGGAGATGCAGATTTTAATTGTTTGAGTGCCAGAGATGTGTGCAAGGCATTGAAAGCAATGCTTTGCAAACCCCTCTGGCACTCAAAGCGTTAATGTATTGTCCTCAGATGTGGACAAGTGTCCTTCCATTGTAGGAACCGTTGTCTCTTTATGCTGCCCTCCAGGCCAGCTCATCAGTGAAAAACACATTTATTTTTGTTCTTTTTTTCTTTTCGATTTAACATCCACTTGAAATTTGTCATGTTTTATCTTGGCTACCAAATTTCTTTATTTTTTTTATTTTTTTTTTTTTTTTAATGTTGTCTTAATTATCTACTTGAAACACATTCAGTATATATTTCTCTGCCAGCAGCTGCTAAAACTCGCCATACAACTGATGTTCATTGCTCTTAAATCTTTGAACAACATGAGCTTGAAGTGTTTTGGATTTGATCTCTCCCACATCATTCATATCCTTTACTACTTCTAGCCAAATTAGTTATGCTAGAGTCATCAAAATAAAGATATAGTTTATGAGAAAATGTATTAAATCAGTGCTTCTCAGATGAGCTGCAATTGTAGAAGCCTTTTATTCCAAATGAAATATCTGTGGAACACCATCCATTACATTTTTAACCCCTTGGATTCTAAAGAGGTCTCCAACACGTGGCTCTGGCACTCAAGGGCTTTACATTGTATCATTATAAAATATATTGGAATGCTAACTGGTTCCAGTAACTTAAAGGAGCAGTAAACTTTTTTTATGAAAACACATATTTTATAGAGCATTTCCTGCTGAGTAAAACAAGGTCACTCCCATCGCTGTCAGATGTTTTATTCAAAATTTATAGCAGTTTAAATAATCAGGAAGTGAATTTACTGTGTTTACTTCCTGATAGTTCTAACTGACAGGAAGTGACAGGCAGTTTCTATCACATTCTATGGAGAACTGTATGTCTCTGACTTTCCTCTCCATTAGAATCTAACAGGAAATCTAATTAGAATTTGACCACTAGAGGGCACTGCTAATGTAAAAAAACATGGGTTTAAACTGTAATAACTCTGGAAATATAAATCTCTCAGCAGTGGGAGTACCCTTATTTTACTCAATAGGAAAATCCCTACAATATATATTTTTTCATAAAAAAAAAGTTTTCTGCTCCTTTAACCCCTTAAGGACCCATGACGGTGCAGGACCGTCATGGGTTGCAAACCCGTTAAGGACCCATGACGGTCCTGCACCGTCATGGGTTAAACTCTCCCATCGCAGCCGCACGGAGCGATGGGAGAGCGCGGGCTGCTTGTTACTAAGTGTCCCGATACCGGGACACTTAGTAACAACCAATAGAAAGTTTGTTGCAACATGCGATTCGCTTGATGAGCGAATCCCATGTTGCAAATGCTGAATGACAGGGACAGTATTTGTAAATACTGTCCCTGTCATATATCTCTGCCTCCCTCCATCTTGCACACTGCTGAGGTGGAGAGAGACAGAGAGAGATCGTGTGAGAGTGTGTTCCAGTGTTCCTGAGTGAAATACTGTGATTAAAAAAATAATTTAACCCTTTGATCACTGGTTTGCAGTGATCAATACGTTCCCCCCCATCTGATCACTCTTGGAGTGATCAATTTGCTGCAGATCAGCGTTTGCTGATCTGTGGGACACCCCCCATCCCCCTTGTATTTTTTGAAATTTTTTTGAATTTTTTTTCAATTTTTTTTCAATTTATTTTTATTTTTTTTTAATAAAAATTGATTTAGAGCTATAGTTTAGGTAGGTAGGTGGGTAGGTTTAGTGTAGGCGTGTGTTAGGGAAAGGTTTAGGGTTAGATTTAGGTTTAGGGAAAAAAAAAAAAAAAACCCCAAAAAAACAAAAAAAAAAAATATATATATAGTTTAGATAGGTAGTTCACTTGGGTTAGCTAGGTTCAGGGACTACATGTTAGGGTAAGGCTTAGGGATAGATTTAAGTTTAGGAGTAGTGTAGGGAAAAAAAAACAAAACAAAAAAAAACTTTTATTAAAAACTTTATTCTATATTATAAGCTAGTTTAGATAGGTAGTTGGGTTGGGTAGGTTCAGGGACTACGCGTGTTAGGGTAAGGCTTAGGGATAGATTTAAGTTTAGGTATAGTTAGTTATAGAAGTTAGTTTAGAGTAGGTGTATAAGATGCAGAGGAGATATACGTTAGAAGAGGCGTATTCCTATTTGGCGTCTGACTCTGAAGCCACAGACACAGCGTCAGACTTTGACGTCACTCAGTTTTCTGAGAGTGAGAGCTCTAGCAGTGATAACGCAGGGCCTTCTGTGAAAAAAAGACGCACTGCCCCAACAGCTGCCCCAACAGCTGCCCCAACATCTGCCCCAGCAACTGCCCCAGCAACTGCACCAAGAGCTACCCTAAGAAAAGCCCCAAGAGCTGCCCTAAGTAATGCCCCAAGAGCTGCCCCAAGACCTGCCACAAGACCTGCCACAAGTACTGCCCGAAGACCTGCCACAAGTACTGCCACTCCTGCTGATGAATGGGTATCACCAGCCAATTTATGCCCACAAATTCCTGAATTCACAGGCAACCCAGGAATTCAAGTGGATGTGGCAGGATTTACCCATGTTCAGTTTTTTGAGTTATTTTTGGGGGAAGAAATTTGGGGGGAAATTGTGTCGCAAACAAATTTATACGCAGACCAATATATTGCCGCCAACCCATCAGCATTCATTTCCAAGCAAGAAATATGGCATCCCACTGACATTTTAGAATTTAAGAAATTCTGGGCCCTTACAATGACAATGGGAATAGTTAAAAAACCAAGTATTAGATCATACTGGAGTAAAAACCCCATATATGATACCCCTATATTCGCCAAAACAATGACCAGGACTAGATACGAGATGATTTTGCGATTTATGCACTTTAGTGATAATACCCTGTGCCTCCCAAAAGAACACCCCCAGTATGACAGACTGTTCAAAATCCGGCCCCTAATAACCCATTTACAGAAAACATTTGCCCAAGTGTATATTCCCCAAAAAGAAATTAGTGTAGATGAATCCCTAATGAAATACAAAGGCAGGTTAGGGTTCAAACAGTACATCCCCTCAAAGCGATCCAAATTTGGTGTAAAATTTTATAAATTGTGTGAAAGTGCCACAGGCTACACCCAGGCTTTTAGAATTTATGAGGGCAAGGACAGCCAACTTGATCCTCCTGGGTGCCCCGAATTTCTGGGAATAAATGGGAAGATAGTTTGGGATCTGATTTACCCCTTGTTAAATAAAGGATATCATTTATATGTTGACAATTATTACACCAGCCCCCTTTTATTTAAGTCACTTTTTTATTTTGACACCGTGGCCTGTGGCACTGTCAGGCGCAATTGCAGGGAGATGCCCAAAAAACTGATAGAAAAAAAACTTAAAACCGGGATGTCCTCAGCTTTATGCCAACAAGAGCTGCTGGCAGTTAAATTCAAGGACAGAAAAGATGTGTACATGCTGTCCACCATGCATGAGGACAAAACTGTGGCAGTGTCTGTTCGTGGTAGGAGGGGGGTACTAAGAAAGCCAGTCTGCATCAAAGACTACAACAAGAACATGGGGGGAGTTGATCTGTGTGATCAACTCATGCAGCCGTACCTCACCATGCGAAAGTGTAGGGCATGGTACAAAAAGGTTGCCATTTACATGATGCAGACTGCAGCTTACAATTCATTTTTGATTTTTAAATTGGCAAACCCCACCCTAAAACTTACTTTTCTGCAGTATCAGCTCCATCTTATCTCCCAATTTTTGCTTCAAGGGGCAACAGAAATAATTCCCCCAAAACCTGGAGTAGTACATTTTATTTATAAAATCCCCCCAACCCCCCAAAAGAAAAATCCACAAAAGCGCTGCAGGGTTTGCTACAGCAAGGGAGTACGGAGAGAAACCTCCACTTACTGTCCTGACTGCCCTTCTAAACCTGGCCTCTGCATGGGCGACTGCTTCAAGCAATACCATGAAGGCACAATGCAGTAGTGCTGTGAAGTTTATTTTATTATTTGGCCACTTTTTCCCCCCTGAAATATCCTGTTTTTTTATTTTTCAAAACACATCCCTCCTTAGATCTAACACTATCAAAATATAATGGGAAGCAAAGCACTTCCATCTCTGATAATGGAAACACACATGTTCCCTACTGGGTCCAGTAGTTCCTCCAAACCCTGACAAACCTATGCATATGGGGCATTGACGTACTCAGACGATGTAACTCACCACTAATGTAAAGCACTTAAAAAATCTGCAAATATCATCTGATTGAAATCCAGAGCAACACTAAAATATAAGTGTGAAAAAATGGTGTTTCTCTGCCTTACTGCAGGTTTTGGGAGGGATTGCTGATACAGTGGCAGCGAAAAAATTGAAAGAATGCAAATAGAATGAAAGCCAGGGTTGTCTACTCTTGTACAACATATACTTTTGGGGGTAAAATTCATTGCAATATTGCCAAACAGTCCAAAATGAGACAAGGCACCAGCTGTAAAAATGGCATGTCTGTAAAAGGAAACTCACATGTTCTAACTGGGCCCAGTATCTCCCCCAAACCCTGACAAACCGTTACATATGGGGCATTGCTGTACTCAGAAGAAGGAGCCGAACACTAATCAATCCAGTTTATAAAATCTTCACCTATTCTGTAATTTAAATTCACATCAACATTGAAGTGTAAGTGTGAAAAACGCTGATTTTTTTTTTTACTTACGTCAAGTTTTCACAGGATTAGTGGTAAAATGGCTGTGTACAAAATTTGAAATCACACCTGAAACGAAAGCTTGGGGTATCTACTTTCCAAAAATATACACTTTTGGGGGGAAATCTTAGAGTGGAGCACTGTTACACAGCCCCAAATGAGACATGGCACCAGTAACACAAGCTGTGAAAATTCAAAGTGTGAACCTGGAAATACACATGTTCCAATTTGGGTCCCGTATCTCCCCCAAACCTTGAGAAACCGTTGCATATGGGATATTTCCGTACTCAGAAGAAGAAGCCGAACGCTAAACAATGCAGTTTTAAAAATCTTCACCTATTCTGTAATTGAAATTCACATCAACATTGAAGTCTAAGTGTGAAAAACGCTGATTTTTTTACTCACGTCACATTTACAAGAGAGTGGTGGTAAAATGGCCGTGTAAAAAAATTGAAAACACACCTAAAATGAAAGCTGGGGGTATCTACTTTTCAACAATATACACTTTTGGGGGGAAATCTTAAAGTGGAGCACTGGAACATAGCCCCAAATGAGAAATGGCACCAGATAAGAAAGATATGAAAATTCAATATTTGTTCCAATTTGGGTCCCGTATCTCCCCTAAACCATGAGAAACCTATGCATATGGGGTATTGCCGTACTCAGAAGAAGAAGCTGAACACTAAACAATGCAGTTTTAAAAATCTTCACCTATCATGTGCTTGAAATTCACATCAACATCGAAGTGCAAGTGTGAAAAACGCAATTTTTTTAACTTGCGTCAGGATTTACGAGGGATTGGTGGTAAAATGGCTGCGTAAAAAATTTGAAAACATACATACAGTGAAAGCCTGGGGTGTCTACTTTCCAAAAATATACACTTTTGGGGGAAAATCGTAAAGTGGAGCACTGGAACATAGCCCCAAATGAGAAATGGCACCAGATAAGAAAGATATGAAAATTCAATATTTGTTCCAATTTGGGTCCCGTATCTCCCCTAAACCATGAGAAACCTATGCATATGGGGTATTGCCGTACTCAGAAGAAGGAGCTGAACACTAAACAATGCATTTTTAAAAATCTTCACCTATCCTGTGCTTGAAATTCACATCAACATTGAAGTGCAAGTGTGAAAAACGGTGTTTTTTTAACTTACGTCAAGATTTACGAGCGATTGGTGGTAAAATGGCTGCGTAAAAAAATTGAAAACATACATAAAATGAAAGCCTGGGGTGTCTACTTTCCAAAAATATATACTTTTGGGGGGAAATCTTAGAGTGGAGCACTGTTACACAGCCCCAAATGAGACATGGCACCAGTGATGCAAGCTGTGAAAATTCAAAGTGTGAAACTGGAAACACGCATGTTCAAATTTGGGCCCCGTAGCTCTCCCAAACCTTGAGAAACCTATGCATATGGGGTATTGCCGTACTCAGAAGAAGGAGCTGAACACTAAACAATGCATTTTTAAAAATCTTCACCTATCCTGTCCTTGAAATTCACATCAACATCGAAGTCAAAGTGTGAAAAACGCTATTTTTTTAACTTACGTCAAGATTTACGAGCGATTGGTGGTAAAATGGCTGCGTAAAAAAATTGAAAACATACATAAAATGAAAGCCTGGGGTGTCTACTTTCCAAAAATATATACTTTTGGGTGGAAATCTTAGAGTGGAGCACTGTTACACAGCCCCAAATGAGACATGGCACCAGTGATGCAAGCTGTGAAAATTCAAAGTGTGAAACTGGAAACGCGCATGTTCCAATTTGGGCCCCGTAGCTCTCCCAAACCTTGAGAAACCTATGCATATGGGGTATTGCCGTACTCAGAAGAAGGAGCTGAACACTAAACAATGCATTTTTAAAAATCTTCACCTATCCTGTGCTTGAAATTCACATCAACATTGAAGTGCAAGTGTGAAAAACGGTGTTTTTTTAACTTACGTCAAGATTTACGAGCGATTGGTGGTAAAATGGCTGCGTAAAAAAATTGAAAACATACATAAAATGAAAGCCTGGGGTGTCTACTTTCCAAAAATATATACTTTTGGGGGGAAATCTTAGAGTGGAGCACTGTTACACAGCCCCAAATGAGACATGGCACCAGTGATGCAAGCTGTGAAAATTCAAAGTGTGAAACTGGAAACGCGCATGTTCAAATTTGGGCCCCGTAGCTCTCCCAAACCTTGAGAAACCTATGCATATGGGGTATTGCCGTACTCAGAAGAAGGAGCTGAACACTAAACAATGCATTTTTAAAAATCTTCACCTATCCTGTGCTTGAAATTCACATCAACATTGAAGTGCAAGTGTGAAAAACGGTGTTTTTTTAACTTACGTCAAGATTTATGAGCGATTGGTGGTAAAATGGCTGCGTAAAAAAATTTAAAACATACATAAAATGAAAGCCTGGGGTGTCTACTTTCCAAAAATATATACTTTTGGGGGGAAATCTTAGAGTGGAGCACTGTTACACAGCCCCAAATGAGACATGGCACCAGTGATGCAAGCTGTGAAAATTCAAAGTGTGAAACTGGAAACGCGCATGTTCCAATTTGGGCCCCGTAGCTCTCCCAAACCTTGAGAAACCTATGCATATGGGGTATTGCCGTACTCAGAAGAAGGAGCTGAACACTAAACAATGCATTTTTAAAAATCTTCACCTATCCTGTGCTTGAAATTCACATCAACATTGAAGTGCAAGTGTGAAAAACGGTGTTTTTTTAACTTACGTCAAGATTTACGAGCGATTGGTGGTAAAATGGCTGCGTAAAAAAATTGAAAACATACATAAAATGAAAGCCTGGGGTGTCTACGTTCCAAAAATATATACTTTTGCGGGGAAATCTTAGAGTGGAGCACTGTTACACAGCCCCAAATGAGACATGGCACCAGTGATGCAAGTGTGAAACTGGAAACGCGCATGTTCCAATTTGGGCCCCGTAGCTCCCCCAAATCTTGAGAAACCTATGAATATGGGGTATTGCTGTACTCAGAAGAAGGAGCTGAACACTAAACAATGGATATTTTTAAATTTTCAACTATCTCGTGCTTGAAATCAACAGTAATAGTGAAATGTAAGTGTGAAAGCTGCAAAAAAACAAAATTTTTCTACAATTTTGAAATTTTTTTCTGGAAAAATAGCTGCATAAAAAACTTCAAAATTCTCCTGATTATTTACCTTATGTTGTCTAGTTTTCAGAAAGATATACCTTTGTGGGACATTTTTGGTACTGGCACCATCAACTAAGCTATGATGCTCACATGTCAATTGTTGAGAAATTACAAGTTGGAAATAATGGCATCCATCTTGTAATATTTACCTTGTAAATGTGAGGAAGGGATTGAAATACTAGGCATATGGGGTATTCTTATATTCAGGAGAAGCAAATGAATATATTTAGGGGTATTTTTTTGTCATTAAGTAATAGTATGCAAATCCTGACAGAAAAATGTAAGCAAAATGTTGTTTTTTTTTAATTTTTTTCCTCTTTTTTTCTATTTTAATCAAATTAAATAATGAGGTATTCATATAATTGTGGTATCAAAAGAAAGCCCTACTTGTGCTTAAAAAAACAGTATATAATTTGTGTGGGTGCACAAAAGGAATTAAAGAGAAAATATGGTTGAAAAAAGACATAGTCAAAAAAGTCAAAATTGCTCCGGTCCTTAAGGGAAAACGACATCAGATTTTCCCGGTCCTTAAGGGGTTAAGACTAAAATTGGTAACAGAGATCATTTATCATATTAACTATAACACATTATTAGCGTGGGCTAGGCTACATAATTTGAGACCTCTAACAGAAATCAAAATTGAAATATTTGTTTTCCATACACTGCTAGTCACAGAACCACACACATACTCTCTGATACCCCAGCCTTGTTCTACTGTCCACTAGTAGTCACAGAACCACACACATACTCTCTGATACCCCAGCCTTGTTCTACTGTCCACTAGTAGTCACAGAACCACACACATACTCTCTGATACCCCAGCCTTGTTCTACTGTCCACTAGTAGTCACAGAACCACACACATACTCTCTGATACCCCAGCCTTGTTCTACTGTCCACTAGTAGTCACAGAATCACACATATACTCTCTGATACCCCAGTCTTGTTCTACTGTCCACTAGTAGTCACAGAATCACACATATACTCTCCGATACCCCAGCCTTGTTCTACTGTCCACTAGTAGTCACAGAATCACACATATACTCTCCGATACCCCAGCCTTGTTCTACTGTCCACTAGTAGTCACAGAACCACACACATACTCTCTGATACCACAGCCTTGTTCTACTGTCCACTAGTAGTCACAGAACCACACACATACTCTCTGATACCCCAGTCTTGTTCTACTGTCCACTAGTAGTCACAGAACCACACACATACTCTCTGATACCACAGCCTTGTTCTACTGCCCATTAGTAGTCACAGAACCGCACACATACTCTCTGATACCCCAGTCTTGTTCTACTGTCCACTAGTAGTCACAGAATCACACATATACTCTCCGATACCCCAGCCTTGTTCTACTGTCCACTAGTAGTCACAGAATCACACATATACTCTCCGATACCCCAGCCTTGTTCTACTGTCCACTAGTAGTCACAGAACCACACACATACTCTCTGATACCACAGCCTTGTTCTACTGTCCACTAGTAGTCACAGAACCACACACATACTCTCTGATACCCCAGTCTTGTTCTACTGTCCACTAGTAGTCACAGAACCACACACATACTCTCTGATACCACAGCCTTGTTCTACTGCCCATTAGTAGTCACAGAACCGCACACATACTCTCTGATACCCCAGCCTTGTTCTACTGTCCACTAGTAGTCACAGAACCACACACATACTCTCTGATACCCCAGCCTTGTTCTACTGTCCACTAGTAGTCACAGAATCACACATATACTCTCCGATACCCCAGCCTTGTTCTACTGTCCACTAGTAGTCACAGAATCACACATATACTCTCCGATACCCCAGCCTTGTTCTACTGTCCACTAGTAGTCACAGAATCACACATATACTCTCCGATACCCCAGCCTTGTTCTACTGTCCACTAGTAGTCACAGAACCACACACATACTCTCTGATACCACAGCCTTGTTCTACTGTCCACTAGTAGTCACAGAACCACACACATACTCTCTGATACCCCAGTCTTGTTCTACTGTCCACTAGTAGTCACAGAACCACACACATACTCTCTGATACCACAGCCTTGTTCTACTGCCCATTAGTAGTCACAGAACCGCACACATACTCTCTGATACCCCAGTCTTGTTCTACTGTCCACTAGTAGTCACAGAACCACACACATACTCTCTGATACCCCAGTCTTGTTCTACTGTCCACTAGTAGTCAAAGAACCGCACACATACTCTCTGATACCCCAGTCTTGTTCTACTGTTCACTAGTAGTCACAGAATCACACATATATTGTCTGACTCCCCAGCCTTGCTCTACTGTCCACTAGTAGTCACAGAACCACACACATACTCTCTGATACCCCAGTCTTGTTCTACTGTCCACTAGTAGTCACAGAATCACACACATACTCTCTGATACCCCAGCCTTGTTCTACTGTCCACTAGTAGTCACAGAACCACACACATACTCTCTGATACCCCAGCCTTGTTCTACTGTCCACTAGTAGTCACAGAACCACACACATACTCTCTGATACCACAGCCTTGTTCTACTGTCCACTAGTAGTCACAGAACCACACACATACTCTCTGATACCCCAGCCTTGTTCTACTGCCCATTAGTAGTCACAGAACCACACACATACTCTCTGATACCATAGCCTTGTTCTACTGCCCATTAGTAGTCACAGAACCACACACATACTCTCTGATACCACAGCCTTGTTCTACTGCCCATTAGTAGTCACAGAACCACACACATACTCTCTGATACCACAGCCTTGTTCTACTGCCCATTAGTAGTCACAGAACCGCACACATACTCTCTGATACC
This sequence comes from Rhinophrynus dorsalis, assembly GCA_037306005.1. Classification (NCBI taxonomy): domain Eukaryota; kingdom Metazoa; phylum Chordata; class Amphibia; order Anura; family Rhinophrynidae; genus Rhinophrynus; species Rhinophrynus dorsalis. The sequence goes on along the minus strand of CM074718.1, from coordinate 662,888,235 downwards.
CCAGCCTTGTTCTACTGTCCACTAGTAGTCACAGAACCACACACATACTCTCTGATACCCCAGTCTTGTTCTACTGTCCACTAGTAGTCAAAGAACCGCACACATACTCTCTGATACCCCAGTCTTGTTCTACTGTTCACTAGTAGTCACAGAATCACACATATATTGTCTGACTCCCCAGCCTTGCTCTACTGTCCACTAGTAGTCACAGAACCACACACATACTCTCTGATACCCCAGTCTTGTTCTACTGTCCACTAGTAGTCACAGAATCACACACATACTCTCTGATACCCCAGCCTTGTTCTACTGTCCACTAGTAGTCACAGAACCACACATACACTGTCACTCCAGCCTTATTCCACTGCCCATAGATTGTCACAGAATCACATGTAGAAACATATACATTAATGGCTGATAAGAACCAACTGGTCCATTCAGTTTGCCCATTTACCGAAATTCCTCTTACAGTATATTGTGCCAGTGCAAAAACTTAAACTAGACAATGCTGATACAAGAAAAAAAAACCTACTGTAGCTAAAATAAATGATGGAATAATAGTAATTAGTAACTATATAATGTCTGATACCCAATCCATGTGCCTCACTGCACTGGTAGTTACAGAATCAAATATATACTGTGACTCCTCAGCCTTGTTCCTATGTTCAATGGTAATCACAACATACGCTGTCTGACACTCCAGCTATGTCCCATTGTCCACTGGTAGTCACGGATCCATAAATACATTTTCTGACATGTCAACCTTGTTCTACTGGTAGCCACAGAAGCACACACACACACACACACTGCGTAACATTCCAGCCTTGTTCCACTGTCCACTGCTAATCACAGAACTACCCATACTCTGCCTGATACCCCACTATTGTTCTACTGTCCATTAGTAGGTATTGAACTACACATACACTAACATTCCTTTTTCCACTTACTACTGGTAGTCACAGAACCACACATATAATGTCTGTTTCCCAAGCCTTGTTCTACCAATCACTGGTAGTCACAGAAGCACACATATACTGTCCGTTTCCTTAGCCTTGTTCCACCGATCACTGGTAGTCACAGAACCACATATGCACTGTCTGACACACCAGTCTTATTTCTGTTGAACCTTTTCTACTTGTTCAGGGAATCATGGGATTCCATGGAACTCAGTTTGAGAACCACTGATTTTTAAACATTCTTTACATTTTTGTGAGTAAAATGCCCCTTGAGTTCTCTCTTCTCTAACAGTAATGGTTTAAATATTATAGTGTGTTAGAAAATAAGACCGTTACTCTCTGATACAAGAGTAGTTATTAAAAGCCTGTTCCTGTAAGAGCAGACTAAGGAACATATGCATAAAGAAAAGAGGAACAGTTATGGAACAAATAAAATTCACCATGGGTGTCAAGGAATTGGTAACAGTAAACTTAAAGTGATAGTAATGGTTAATTTTAAGTTGATTTAATATTGTAGACATTAAAAAAAAGATTCACATCAATGTAAGTCTTATCTCTCAAACCTTTATGGTTTGAGAGATATAACTTGCTAAAGTTACCTTTTCCTCGCTGTTTTACTCAAGTCTGCCATCTAGCTGACAGCTGCAAATTCCAGTCATTTGACTAGACAGAGGCTCTTCAGCAGAGCTGAAATCATGCTATTTAGAAATAAATACTTCATTGGAATGGTCTACAAAGTGTGCTTGCAAGCCAGGCACACTTTGTAGACCGTTCCAAATTAAGAATGTATCTTTAGATATCATTATATCGGTGCTACTGAAGAGCCACATCTGGTCAAGAGACCAGAATCTGCTTCTTACTGCTTTACAGCTCGTCAAGCAGAAAGGGGAGGGACCAGAGAACTTTATTTTCCTATATCTCTCAAACCATAACGGTTTGAGAGATACGAATAAGTGCAAGTACTCTCTTTTAATTGTATCTACCATATAGTTAATACTTTTTTTCTGACATTACTATCCCTTTAATTTTTAACTTGACCTACTCTATAATTGCATAATAGTTTAACTCAAATTTTTACACTTTAATATCCCTGATTCAGATTAGTGAAAGTTTTCACTGCAAAAGTAAAATGTGAAAAACTGCACTTTGTCTTGTGTGGGAATTCCTATGAAAAATGCAGTTGTTCTGCTTTTTTCTTCCCACTGAAATCAATGAAAATAATGTAATTCCCTCCCACACGCAGCGTTTCCTCCATGTATTCCCACATGCTGACTCGGCATAAAAGTACATTTACTGCATTGCCAGTCTGTGCTGGAAGAAAGAGAAAAAGCTGCTTAAAGTATAGGCATCCCTGCCATGTACAATTGGTAGCCAAAGAACCACACATGCTGACCCACAACCTTGTCCACTCAAAAGCACTTAAAGGGTTAAACTAACATCATCCAGGGCCATACGGATGGAGAAGGAGGAGTAATTCTGGTGCAATCCAACTGCACCATATCAATTGATTTGTATTGCAGTTTTAACACCTTGAATGCTAACGAGCTCGCCAACGCATTACTTCGCAATGCAATGGAGACTTCTTTAGCATTCGCGACCGGCTGGCAGTGGCACTGTGGCCCATGTAACGGCCTCTTCAACTAGTTTATAATATTACATCCCTTAACCTTATGAGTGTCAGAGGGTTGTTCAAAGCATTGCAAAGCAATGCATTGCATACCCCTCTGGCACTCAAAGGGTTAAGTACGATAAGTGCCAGATCCTTTCCTTACAATTCCCACATGGGGACAGTACAATATGACATTGGAGATCAGGCTGCCCTCTAGTGATAGGCAACAATGTTGTTGAAAATGGACTGTTTCGCCTCCCTCAGGAATTCCTGCAGAAGGCCATTTCCACCAACATCTTCCTAAGGGGAAGTGAGGTGCGTGTATGTGTAGAAGTGAGGTTGCGTGTTCAGGTGTATGCTATGCTTCTGAGCACATGTATGTATGATGTGAATGCATGAATAATTGTTTCAATTAATTTCTCCTCCCATGGGAACTTCGAAGGAAAGTCGAAACATGTCTACTATTCCATGAAAATTACTTGTGTAAAAGAAATTACCTTTATGCTCAACCCTAATGCCTGGGGCAAAGAGAACAGCTATGAGCAAGAGCTCGTAGGTCATTGCCTAAGTGTCATGCACACTTGATTTCTGATCAACAGTTTTTCAATTCAGCTGATTTAAAGGAGCAGTAAACTTTTTTTATATATTGTAGGGATTTATCTATTGTTACCAATTTTAGCCTACTAACTTAGTCTTAAAGGAGCAGAAAACTTTTTTTTTTATGAAAAAATATATATTGTAGGGATTTTCCTATTGAGTAAAATAAGGGTACTCCCACTGCCGAGAGATTTATATTACCAGAGTTATTACAGTTTAAACCCATGTTTTTTTACATTAGCAGTGCCCTCTAGTGGTCAAATTCCAATTAGATTTCCTGTTAGATTCTAATGGAGAGGAAAGTCAGAAAAGTCAGTGACATACAGTTCTCCATAGAATGTGATAGAAACTGCCTGTCACTTCCTGTCAGTTATAACTATCAGGAAGTAAACACAGTAAATTCACTTCCTGGTTATTTGAACTGATATAATTTTCAATAAAACATCTGACAGTGATGGGAGTAACCTTGTTTTATTCAGCAGGAAATGCTCTGTAAAACGTGTTTTCATAAAAAAAAAGTTTACTGCTCCTTTAATATTTAGCACAGAATGAAATCATTTTCACTCGTTGCTGCCTACCAGCCTGTTCAAGCAAAAGAGAGAGCCTGTGAAGATACGTAAAACACCAACATTGTTTTAATGCTTCAGGTCTACCAGCCTGTGGGCCAGTAGGGTGACCACATGTCCTGGATTGCCCGGGACAGTCCCGGATTTTAAATGTTAGTCCCTTGTCCTGGGCCTACCCTTCTGGGACAGTGCAATGTCCCGGAATGAAGATTCCTGAACTAAACACCATAAGAAGAATGGCCCGGTCACAAAGTGATGTGTCTGCTGGGTTACAGAAAACAGGCTTCCAGACAGAGCGCTAAACACTAGACAGAGAACTGGGCCTTGGTACTGACATCAATCAGGAGCTGCAGTGCAATTGTGTTGAAGTGTAATGCTAGTCTAAGGCTTTGGGCGTGATGTATATTTTCTTGGAGCCCACAACAGGAATCACATTTCTGTCACAGCAGTCAATGGGCAGTTCTCCCTCTAGTGTTGAGAACTCTGTGGTGCACTCTTCTCTCTGCAGTGTCCCTGAATGGCAGAACTGAAATGTGGTCACTCTCTGCGCCAGTGCGGTGAACTTCTTCAGCAATTTTCTGCCTCACCTGAGGCTAAACCTTCTCATTGAAGCATTTGGGTCTATCTGGCACTCCCACTCTTTTGCAAATACGAAACTTTTTTAAATTATGTTTAATGCACAACTATCACACAGATCGTTACCCCATTGACTTATCTGTTCCCCTGCTATCAGACCAGCCAACGGAGACAGAATTTCATTGTGAGCCCCATGGAACCAATGGAAGAGCAGAATGGGAGTCTAAAAAGAGACCTCCCTCATAATAAGAGGCCTCCCTCATAATAAGAGACCACCATCAAAGGTTCCACAAGAAGATACTGAACTGTATAATCGAAGTCTGGCTGTTGACTCTTGTAACCTAGTAGATAACATAGTAACATAGTAGATAAGGCTGAAAAAAGACATGTGTCCATCAAGTCCAGCCCATGCCAATAACACTCCTGTTGATCCAGAGGAAGGAAAACAAAAAGCCCTCTGGAACAATTTCCAATCTAGTTCCAAGTGTGTGTGGGGGGGGAATTATTCCTTCCTGACTCCAATTGGTAGTCAAATAGTTCCCCGGTTCAATATCCTATCTGCTTTGAAGCCATCTGTCATAATTGTCAATATTGTTCTGTGCTAGATAGGCATCCATTGCTTTTTTGAATGCAGTTGCATTATCTGCAAGCACAACATCCTGAGGCAAAGAATTCCATAGCCTTAACGCCCTTACTGTAAAGAATCCCTGCCTTTGTTTTAGTTGAACGCACCTTTCCTCTAGTCTTAATGGATGACCTCCTGTTCTTAGCTCAGCTCTTTGCTCAATGCTGTCCCCATATGTCCTTTGCTTTTGGCTTGAACGTCCAAAACAGAGGCATCTATAGGGGGTACGTGGCAGCCCACAAAATGCGTAGCTGAGAGATCCCTATATGTCTGGGTTGTGTTTCAGGTAAGAGGTCCGTTTTCACATTCCCCAAAGGCTGATAGGATAATTTTTGTTGATGAGCAAGTGCAGACTTCAAAAAGTATGATAATTTCCATTTAAAGGCAGCCTGCACTTTAGGTAGTCAGTCTATCTCCCTTATTCACTTTAGGTTGGAAGCTATATAGCAAGGCCCCACTCCTTGTTTCACTCTGTAAAGTACTTGTGTTATCCATATTGTCTGAACCCTCGTATTGTAAGTGCTGTGAGCCACTATATAAAGAAAAGTATTCAGTTATTCACTCAATGGTATTTAATTTATTTTACAAAACGTGTAGCCATGTTTGGCATGTCTTTGGGTGCACCCAAAGACATGCATTCATTTAGATTTTTTTCTTTTGCCCTGTTGTGGCAGATTTGAGTACAAATGTTAACCCTTTAAAGACCAAAATATGAGGTGTGCAATGCATCGCTAAGCAATGCATTACACACCTTTCTGATCCTTAACCCTTTGAGTGCCAGAGGGGTATGGAATGCACTGCTTTGCAATGCATTCCTTACCCATCTGGCACTCAAAGGGTTAAAGTGTTTGCCAGTGTTCTGAATTTATACAAATGGATTTCTGTCAGGATCAATTTTTCTTATTGTAAACACTTTTATTTCATTATTGTTAACCTATTGAGATCTAGAGATGTGTACAGAACAAACTGTTGCATACACCCTCTGGCACTCAAAGGGTAATGTTATCTAGTGATTCCCAATGTATTGTTGTATGGTTAGCCCTTTAAGGACCAGAGGCATTTCTTTACACCTCTGGTCTCAAAGGGTTAAGAAGGAAGAAAAGAATCTGGGAAGTCTTTGCAGAGTCATTCTTATTTTCCATAACGATCATGTGGAGCCTTTAACTTCCTTGTGTGCACATTGGAAAACAGAGCTTTATACATTAAATTTCAGAACAAGCACATTATTATTTCACATCCTATATAATAATTCGCTAAAACATGTGTAACGCCGCAACATGCGCAGTAGACACTGCTGCGCGTGCTGCAGTCATGCACAGTAGAGACTGCCCGCGCCATGGCTGATACAGAGCTGGGCGCTCAGAAGGTGTGTCCAGCTCTGTATCAGTTATGGCGCGGGCATTCTCTACTGCGTGTGACTGCCCCGCGACCGGGTGGCAGTGGCACTGTGGCCCGTGTAACGGGCTCTTCAACTAGTTATAAATATAATATAAACCAGCGTTGTCCACGTTTGGTCCTCAAAAGCCACCAACAGGCTAGGAGGTAAGGATTTCCCTGATTTAAGCACAGGTGAGTCAGTCACAATGACTGATCCACTGATTAACTCACCTGTTCTTAATCAGGGAAATCCTTACATCCTGGCCTATTGGTGGCCCCTGAGGACTGAAATTGGACAGCCCTGACATAGACTATACATTTCCATATTGTTTTTAGTGTATTTATCATTGAGTATCCTGACGTGTATATTTGTGAGTACAGTATATTTCAGTTATATTTACATAGCAATATACTTGAGGAGACTGAGATTATGAGATATCAATTTGTAAAAAAATGCCTACCTTTGTTTTAGTTGAAAACACCTTTCCTCTGTTCTTAATGGATAACCACCTGTTATGTTTTATGAAATGGTGCCTAAAAACGCCACTCCATATTCTAGTTGTAGTCTTACCAAGGATTTGTGAAGTGGTGGAATTATATTCCTACCTAGCGTATCTATAACCCCTTTTATACATGATAGAGCCTTATTGGCTCTTGCAGGACCTGAGTGACCCTGCACATTGTTGTGAAGTCTATTGTGTATCAGTTCTCTGAAATTTTTCTCTAACACGATTCCCCAAGTAGTTTTCATTTAATGAATATGAAGTATGCTTGTTTTTGCAACCTAAAAGCATAAGTACACATTTTTGCAGATAAAGGCACCCTTTTTAGTATATATTTCTTTGCATAGTGTTATCAGCAATTTTGATATTCTACTTTCAATAACCACTTTAAGATCATTAAAAGGACACTAAGTGTCCCTGTTACCTTAAAAGAAGTAGAGATGCATCATGGAGCCTTCTAAAGTGTTCTGGAGCTCCTTGTACCAGATGGAACCCTCACTGGAGACCCAGTGAAGCCCACAGCTGCAACAGTCTTAGGATCCCTGTTAGCATGATGACACATGGCGGCTTCCGTGTGACTTATTCGCCTCTATGGACATGCTCCCAGAATTAGCTGCGTATCTGGGAGCAGAGTGCTTTGTGCATTTTTTGCTGCTGTTGTCTTTTTAGAAAGGAAAGAGGTGACCTTTCAAATAACTGCCTCATCTCTCAGGAATTGTTTTTTCCAGTGGGTGCATCCATTTGGCCGAAGGGGCCCCCTAAAAAAAACTTTACGCTGCTCCAGAATATGTCTCTACTTGAACTGTATTAAAATAATATGAACACCTTTCTGTATAGGTTTTAGTGTCCTGTTAATGAAGAAATTAAAAAGTATCAGACCCAAGACTGAACACTGAGGCACTTTACTTATAACCTGAAAAGGTTCAATTTACAACAGCTCTCTATTCTGATATTCAATCAGTTCTCTTTGCATGCACAGATATCACCTTCCAAGCCAAAGCCTTTTAATTTATGCAGTAAACTATTGTGAGGAACAGTATCAAAGCCTTTGGCATAATCCAAGTATACTACATCAACGGCCATTCCCTTGTCCAAGTTACATAGATTGCAAATAAATTATCGGTATTTGAAATGATTTTTCATAAAACCTTTGTCAATCTTACTAATAATGTTGCTGGCTGTCATACAGGCCTGAATGTTACTGGATTGTAATCCTTCTAATATCTTACCTACTTCAGAAGTAAAACTCATAAGTCTATAATTCTGATTTAGATCTTGCCATTTAAAAAAAAAAAAAAAAAACCAATAATGGTACTACACATGCATTACTCTAATCACACTCTGCCTGATGAAAGTGAACAAATAAATAGTAAGCATAATGGCCTTCCTTTTACTGACTAAGCTCCTTAAGTACCCTTGGGTGTATGCCATCAGGTCTGGTGCTTTATTCAGAATAACCTTTTCCAGTCACTCTTGGATTACTTATCAGTAAGACATGTACATGATGGAGGAAATTCTGTTCTTCTCCCTGTTTTCCCAAAGCCTGTTTTTGTTCATATATATAGAAAAAATGTGTTTAACCCCTTAGTGACAGCCACGTTCGTACGTGGCTGTCACCTTAACTCCCGTGGAACATTTTTTTTTTTTTTTTTAAACTGGTTCTGTCTCCGAACGGTATGCAGCCGCACGGAGACCCGGACTTCCGTGACTTAACAGGTACGTCCTCTGTCACTAAGTGACAGTTTTTGCGGGACGTACCTGGTAAGTCATTTGTCTCTATGGGGTTAAGGTGTTAGCCATTGCCTTGTCCTCACTAATGAATTCACCTGTCTTAATGTTAACGATCCTAATAATAACCTTCATCTTGTTGCCATTTTACAATGAATTTTCATGCTATCTTTTGCAATACTTTACTCATTCTCAATTTTTAGCTAGTCTAGTTGCTTGTTTGCAGGTTCTTTATATTTTTAAATGACGTATCTGAGCCTTCTGACCTTAAATAATTTAAAAGCCTGCTTATTAGTCATCAGTTCCCTGTGAACCTCTATGTTAAAGGGATAGAAATACTTTGTAGAAAATTCTAATACTGTTGATATTAACAATACAAGTTTAATAACCTAACTTCCGTCTCTCAAACCTTCATAACTTGAGAGATTGTAGCATTTAAAGTCCCCCCCGCCTCATTCAGAGACGTCAGCACTCTATGGGATAGAAGTGGATCCTGATCATTTGACCGGCCAGCGGCTCTTCAGCAGAGCCGAGATAGCGCAATCTAAAAAGAAATACTTCATTGGAATGGTCTTCAAAGTGTGCATGGTTTGCAATGCATTGTGCACCTCTCAGCTCCTTAAAGGATTAAGTATGTTCATGCACGGTTCCTTCTTCAGTGTGGAGGGAAAAAACCAACAGCAACTGTCATGTCTGCCTCCATGCAAATGATATCCAGGACTGATTGAAGATGTTATCACTTGACCAAAGGGCCAGTCAGATTTTCTGCCCATAGTAAACTAAATGGGAGGTTGTTATTATTTCTAAATCTCCATTATATACTATACCAAGGGCAAACCAAAAAAGAATGCCAGTTTCCCAGAAGTCCCCCTTGCCCTTATCAGATGAAAGAAAGAAAGCATTTAGAACCCCATTAATAAGACTTTTTTTGCTGGGTGTGTGCATATTTCTGTGCCAGAGGTGGGAAGTCTATGTCCATTCAGCTGCTGGTCCACAACTTCCATCATTCAATGGCAGTCTGAAGACGTTGAGCATTGTAGTCCAACTACAGCTCGAACATTGCAGGTTGACCACTCGTGCTCTACATTGATTTATCTGTACCGTAAAATCTCAGGTATAATACACACCTCTGTATAATACGCAGGTGTAAATTATACCAAATATTTTAGGGGAAAACAAGAGTGTCTATGTTTAATACTCACCCTACTTCACTAAAATAAATGTTGTGTTGGTGCTCTGTCTCCCTCCCTGCCTGCTTACCTTCATGCTCCTCACCAGTACAGTCCAACAGCCTGATAGCTTCACAGCGGGCGGCATGCTTGCATTTACTGCCAGCTTCCAGCAATGCTCGTCAGGACCTTTCCATGCAAGCCAATGGTAATGCCCTGTGAGAACCACATAGACCCAACATGCATAGATCTATGTACTGGATCTACGGTATTTCCCTACGAGGACTTTGTAGTCTTCACAGGGCATTACCGTTGGCTTAAATGACAAGGTCTTAACAGGCCATTGCTCAAAGCGGATGTCAAATGCAAGCATGCCACCCACTGTGAAGCTGTCGGGCTGTAGGACTGGACTCTGGAGGGGGTGAGGAGCATGAGGATAAATGGGGAGGGAGGGAATCAGAGCACCAACAGAAAATGTATTTTAGCGAGCGTCTTGTGGTGGCTGCAGAATTCTTCCCTCTTGTATAATACGCGCCCCCCTAGTTCACATAATATGAAGAAGGGCAAAATTGTGAGTATTATACATGAGATTTACAGTAATCCAGGTGTAGTAAATATGTGGATCTACAAGTGTAGCAGATTACAAATCCTATCATCCTCTACTAGCCACCGGCTGGTTGGTGTCAATGGGAGTTGTAGTTGTCAACAGCTGGTAGTCTAATGATTAATTACCTCTGGCTTTTGGATACATAATTACATAGAACAAATTATACATCTCGTTATAGAAGTACTTGTTATTTAATTTAGTTTGTTTTTTTATTTTTTTTTTTTGGTTTGACCCATGTGGCTGAATCTTTACATAAATCCGTGATACACTGTACATTGAACTAGATATAAAATAAGGTGCAAATGGATCTGCTCTTGAGAGTTTACATTCTAGAGCGATCAGTAGCACAGAAAGACCAAGAAGATTAAATTCTAGATTACTGAAAAGGGGGAGGATTTTGGAGACCGGTTTGGATTGTGGGTCAGAGTTTGAGAGGATCAGTAGGCCGCATTGTATTTATTGTGTGTTTGATAAGCTTTTATTTACATCATTTTTTCCCCTTTTCCACTTTCTGGCATATTTATTCTCTCTATGTCGTGTTGATAAGACCAACTAATTCACACATGTTTTTGTGTTAAAATTCAAACGCACACACAGAAACACACACACACCTTGTTAAAGGCCAGTCCCTCCTAATAAGACAAAAGTAGAAAATGAAGCATATCTGTGGTTTATATTTTTGTTCTCACATGTTTTCACAACATAAAAATGTGTCAGACCTATTGTCACTGTAACAACACAAGAAGCTCAGTAGAGTCCATTGCTGAAATCCCATCAGCTCTTTGCTTATGTGCTTCTTCACCTTAAGTTCAGTGATCATGGCATTTGATCATCAGTGTGTGATTTAAAGGGATAGTAATATTTCCTTTTAACTTTATTTTATTTTGTAGGCATTAAAAAACATGAAGAATGATATAAGTTTTATCTCTCAAACATTTATGGTTTAAGAGATATTCACAAGCAAAGTTTCCCCTCCCGCCCCTTTTACCTAGTGTAAGTCATCTCTTCTCAGATGTGGAATCCAGTCCATAGACCAGACAGATAACAGAAGGGGACAATCTTCTTCCTGTGAGAACAATGAAAGCCCTGCCCCCCTTGACAAGTTTTTCAGGTTTTTCCCTTATCTTAATTGAAGATTGTCCCTCTCTGCAATCTACCTGGGCACCTCCCTTCTGATCTGGCTGAGCAGTGTTACATCAGTAAAAGGGGTGGGAGGGGGATACTTTGTCATTGAATTACTCTTGAACTACAACTCTGACAGAATTGAAAAAACACTCTCCAAAGTCCAAATACTATGATGATTAATTAGAGCTGCTTTTATTATGAAACATTACTATCCCTTTAAAGAAAAAAAAAAGGGGGGGGAGACCAGCTGAATTTACCGGACCATGAGAAAATCAGAGGGGGGAGGTATCAAAATCTAAATGTATATTTGTAATACTTGTGGGGGCACTTGGGAGTGGCAAGGATAAACTCTCCAATGCTATATTAAGTAAGAAAAGAAAAGTTTTGTTTTATTTTTGACTGAGGCACTGCCCCTTTAACATATCCTTTTAGTGTTTTGTTGTTGTTTTTTGTTGTGCAGCCAAAGAGTTAACTACCAGTTGGAGAGGTTGTGCCAAGCCAAGTATTGACCTTCGTACCCGGCACCCCACTAGGGTTGCCACCTTTTCTTCAAAAAAATACCGGCCAAGGCATTCCTTCCATAGACTTAACATCGAAAAGAAGCCAATTTTTTACCGGCCTGCCGGTAAAATACCAGCTGGGTGGCAACCCTACACCCCACTGTATTTATTATTTTTATGTTTTCCTCCCTATACCCACTAAACACAATCCACAGTATTGTGCACTTTAAACGCATAATTCTTCTTTGCTCACTGCACATGATAATCTTAATGCATTGTCTATATAAGGTTAACCCTTTAAGTTCCAGAGAGGTATCCAACACAAAGGGGGAGATTAACTAAGCGGTGATAAAGATGACTTCTCCAGTGATATCACTTCTCCAATTCCTATGTTATTCTATGGAGCCAATGCACTAAGATCTCTTCAACTTTGGAGATCTTAGTGCATAGGCTCTATACAATAACCTCAGAATTGGAGAACTGTTATCACTGGAGAAATCATCTCCACTTCTTCACCTCTTTATCACCCCTTAGTGAATATCCCCCAGTGTGTTACAATGAGTTGAGTACCTTTCTGGCACTCAAAGGATTACTTAAGTTCTTGCATTCTGCCTTCTTCCATTTCCAAAAACCACCAACTGTCAAGTCCTATTCCATGGATGTGAGACATCTAAGACTGATGGAACATGTTGACTGGGGAATAAAGTATAAAGGCTTATGCACGAAGGTGTGATAAAGAGGAGATAAAGTGGAGATAACTTTTCCAGTATCAATTCTCCAGTTCCTATGTGATTCTATGGAGCCAATGCACTAAGATCTCTAAAGTTGGAGAAATCTTAGTGCATAGGCTGTATAGAATAACATAGGAACTGGAGAAGTGATATCATTGGAGAAGTCATCTCCACTTTATCCCCTCTATATCACACCTCCGTGCATAACCCCCATTATGGTCCTCTCTTTCATCTGCACATCTACTGCCAGAGGAGCTGAACTGCTCATAGGGCATTATACTTATTGCCCTATAAACCTTCTGCTTATTTTGTTTCATCACTTTACATTCACAATTTAAAAATAATATTACATATTTATCAGATTAAGTGAAAGTCATTAAGCTTTGTACCAAGAAAAGTGCGTACATTAAAAAAAAAAAAAAAAAGTGTCTAACTAGATCTTTTAAGAACATCAAATGAAGTTTGCAAGAGGGCTGTGACTCCATTTTCAGATTATTCTTTGACTCTGCGGCCTGGAGCTATATGTATAGACGTGCAGAGTGGAATTCATAATGTTGTCAGTATATAACAGACAGAGAATTGCTCCAGTCTACTTCAACATACATCATTTAGAATTCTAAGCTTTCTGCCTGTGGCAACTTTGACTGGAAAACCTTGTTTCTTTAAAGTAACACTAAAGGTAAACTTCTAGTGAAATAACACACTAATAACAATCACAGATGTGTCTATAAACATTTCTACACTGCTATAGGATACATGAACATTCCTGAACTGTTATAGCAATCTGGGGGGGAATGTTTTCTCTCATATTTCCCTCTTTATGTTGTGTTTTGGAAAAGTACAGCGCAGCCTAATATACACGCCTCTATCTTTGTGGTGATGTGGGGGTAGGGACGGCTAAGGAGCATCAACCAATCAAAGAACAAGATTGTGTTCTCGCTTTGTGTCACACACTTCAAGGAGGGAAACTGGCACAAGAAAGCTTTTGTATCTCTTAGATGCACATAGTGATATAATTGTGTAATGTGTTCTACAAAATCATAGTATCTAAATTTCTTAAAGTATTACTTTCTTAAAAGTAATACCCAGGGCCGGCGCCACCTATAGGCGAGGTGGGCACCGGCCTAGGGCGCGCATCTACTGAGGGCACGGTACAGAGCAGAGCCGCGCGCACCTTGGCCACCAGGTACTTCCTCGCTCACAGCACAACCACTGTAATAGCGGAGACGCGCATTGTGGATGAGTTAAAGGGATAGTAATGTTTCATAATAAAAGCAGCTCTAATTAATCATCATAGTATTTGGACTTTGGAGAGTATTATTTCAATTCTGTCAGAGCTGTAGTTCAAGAGTAATTCAATGACAAAGTATCCCCCTCCTGCCCCTTTTACTGATGTAACACTGCTCAGCCAGATCAGAAGGGAGGTGCCCAGGTAGATTGCAGAGAGGGACAATCTTCAATTAAGATAAGGGAAAAACCTGAAAAACTTGTCAAGGGGGGCAGGGCCTTCATTCTTCTCATAGCAAGAAGATTGTCCCCTTCTGTAATCTGTCTGGTCTATGGACTGGATTCCACATCTGAGAAGACATGGCTTACACTAGGTAAAAGGGGCGGGAGGGGAAACTTTGCTTGAGAATATCTCTCAAACCATAAAGGTTTGAGAGATAAGACATTATCGTTCTTCATGTTTTTTAATGCCTACAAAATAAAATAAAGATAAAACGAAGTATTATTGTCCCTTTAAGTATTGCTTTCTTAAAAGAAATACGGTACTTGTGCAATTCTAGCTGTTAAAAGCCCCTTTTAAGTCAATGGAAATTTTTGGAATGTTTGTTTTCTTGGTGCAGATGGCTTGACCCAGAGTAAGTGGATTTATAGCTTTTAGTCTCAAATATATGTATTTAAATTGCATATACTTTATAATCTTTGGTTTAGTAGTGAGGGAGTCTTCAAGCTCTGTCCTATGTGACAGCCTGTGTATTTGCTTAATCATGTGCCATGTAATTGCTTCTCCTCACTTCTCCTTCCAGAACATATTGTTTCCTCTAAAAGAGGTGGAATAAATTTCTGTGGAGGAATCATTATGCAAATGCTCTGAAGCCGCATGTTCCAAATGAAGTCCGATCTTGGAAAAGTGGCAGATCCGTTTAAATCCACCATTTACTTGTGCATAACTTCCTATATTAATCTGCTGAAAGGTTATGCAGTATAGCCTCCAAATGTCATTGTTACAGCCGTAAACTGAGGATGCAGTTGGAAACTTCTAGAAGTTGAGATTACACTGAAAAAGAAGCCATGAAATAGCAACTTCATCCTTTTGGGTGCCAGAGAGATGTCCAATGCATTGCAACACAATGCCCTGGATACCTGTTTGGCATTCAAATGGTTAAAAAGAATGAAGAAGAAAAAAGTATGTTATGTTATTTATTTATGGATATCAAGTGTATGTATTATAAAATATGTTTAAGTGATTCAAATTTATTACAGAAAACAGAATAAAAACTCATTACAGGTGGTAATAGTGTGAAATAGTCAGTGAGTTGCTGGCAGTGGACCAGCAGTTATTGGAGGTAAGGCGAGCTGGAGAGCACATACTGCTCAGGTATTGTGGAATGGTCAGTGAATTGCAGGCAGTGGAGTTATATAGAAAGTATGGAGATCTGGAGTGAGCTTACTGCTCAGGTATTGTGGAATAGTCCAAGAACTGCAGGCAGTGAAGTGGTATATGAAGTATGGGGAGTTGGAGTGAGCTTACTGCTCATATATTGTGGAATAGTCAGTGAGTTGCCTGCAATGGAGCGGAGGTTATAGGAAGTGTGGAGAGCTGGAGTGAGCACACTGCTCAGGTGGTAGTCAGTGAATTGGAAGCAGTGGAGTATCAGTTATAGGAGGTAAAGCCATCCAGAGTGCATATACTGCTCAGGTATTGTGGATTGGTCAGTAGATTGCAGGCAGTGGGGCAAACTAGGAAGTATCGAGAGCTGGAGTGAGCATACTGCTCAGGGAGTGTGAAATAGTCATTGACTTTCTGGTAGTGGAGTGTGTGTTATAGGAAGTACAGCGACCTGAAGTGATAATATTATTCAGGTGACATGGAATAGTCCAGTGGTTCTCAACTCCGGTCATCGGGACCCACTAACAGGCCAGGACTTAGGGATTTCTCTGCTAGAGCACAGGTGTGGTGATCAGAGGCTCATTCACATTGATTAACTCACCTGTGCTCTAACAAGGAAATCATGTGATCAGAGGCTCATTCACAATGATTAACTCACCTGTGCTCTAACAAGGAAATCATGTGATCAGAGGCTCATTCACATTGATTAACTCACCTGTGCTCTAACAAGGAAATCATCACATCCTGGCCTGTTACTGGGTCACGAGGACCGGAGTTGAGAATCACTGAAATAGTCCATTAACTGCAGGCAGTAGTGTAAAAGTTACAGGAAGTATGGAGAGCTGGAGTGGGCATATTGCTCAGGTGGTGTGGAATAGTCAATGAATTGCTATAAGTGGAACAGAGATTGTAGGAAGTATGGAGAGCTGAAGACAGCATACTTCACCGGTGGTCCAGTACTTTTTCAGAGAAAGCTAAGCAAGAAAAGTGAAGGGAACTTGAGTGTTAGCCAATTTAGTTGTTTAAACTTATTACGATGAAGAATAGCGTAATTAAGTTGTAGAACAAAGTGGCATAATGAATTATAGAGAGGGCTGAGTCTACAAAGATGGATTTATAGTGCAGAAACATCTTCTACATCGCTATAGTTGATGACTGCCATTAACTTCTGTTGCACAACACATTTTTTTGTTTGCTTTTTACCAGAGGGCACTTTCCTCTAAACAGAGCTCCTACTTTAGGATAAAGTTTGAAGATTACTTTTCAATATGAAGACCAAATGGTGAGGTTTGGGTCTAGACACATGCCAGGGTATTTATAGGAATGGCGTTAGGCCGAGTTATGATTAGACTTTGTCATGATGGTTAAATGGGTATTGTGGAGTTTAAGTAATCTGCAATTTGTGCCAAATACCATTGTGACTTTTTTGTATATGAACAGATTTTAGTGATCTTTCGAACTTACAGATATCTTCCTGTACTACAGCCTCAAGCTGGGCTATACTAGATCCTGAGCAGTCATACACACTGCACTAAGAGCATTAACCCTTTGAGTACCAGAGAGATACGCAATGCATTGCATGCCGCTCTGGCACTCAAGGGGTTAAGGACCATAGTGTGTGTGTGTGTGTGTATATGACTGCCCAGAATGTAGTATATGGATACAAACAAAATAACGGTGCTTCAAAGAGTAACCACAGGTTAATTCATATCAATGAGAATCCGCAGGCGTCGTACTTGATCTCCTTATGGAATGTGCTCGCCAGAGTATTCTTCTTATACCCATTACACATGTAATAATCATAGAAAATAGCTGCACCAATCCATCAAGGAACAATGGTAAAAAAATATATCCTTTATTATAAAAAATCGTTAAAAAACAATCAAATATCTAACGGACAACAGAGAGATTCTACCTCTGTTGTCCGTTAGATATTTGATTTTTTTTTAACAATATTTTATAATAAAGGATATATTTTTTACCATTGTTCCTTGATGGATTGGTGCAGCTATTTTCTATGATTATTACAGAATGTAGTATATCCCAATTTGAGGCTGTAGTACAGGAAGATATCTGTAAGGTCGAAAGATCACTAAAATCTGTTCCTATACACAAAAGTCGCAATGGTATTTGAAGGTGAAGCGGCTGTATAAGCATTCGAGGAGACCAGTAAATTAAGTCATCCACCCGCAGGGGGCACGGAATACAGTGGCTGGGTGGTGAAGTGGATGTATAAGCATTCGAGGAGACCAGTAAATTAAGCCATCCACCTGCAGGAGGCACAGAATACAGTGGCTGGGAGGTGAAGCGGCTGTATAAGCATTTGAGGTGACCAGTAAATTAAGCCATCCACCTGCAGGAGGCACGGAATACAGTGGCTGGGAGGTGAAACGGCTGTATTAGCATTTGAGGTGACCAGTAAATTAAGCCATCCACCCGCAGGAGGCACGGAATACAGTGGCTGGGAGGTGAAGTGGCTGCATAAGCATTTGAGGTGACCAGTAAATTAAGCCATCCACCCGCAGGAGGCATGGAATACAGTGGCTGGGAGGTGAAGTGGCTGCATAAGCATTTGAGGTGACCAGTAAATTAAGTCATCCACCCGCAGGGGGCACGGAATACAGTGGCTGGGATGTGAAGCGGCTCTATAAGCATTTGAGGTGACCAGTAAATTAAGTCATCCACCCGCAGGGGGCACGGAATACAGTGGCTGGGAGGTGAAGCGGCTCTATAAGCATTTGAGGTGACCAGTAAATTAAGTCATCCACCCGCAGGGGGCACGGAATACAGTGGCAGGGAGGTGAAGCGGCTGTATAAGCATTTGAGGTGACCAGTAAATTAAGTCATCCACCCGCAGGGGGCACGGAATACAGTGGCTGGGAGGTGAAGCGGCTCTATAAGCATTTGAGGTGACCAGTAAATTAAGTCATCCACCCGCAGGGGGCACGGAATACAGTGGCTGGGAGGTGAAGCGGCTCTATAAGCATTTGAGGTGACCAGTAAATTAAGTCATCCACCCGCAGGGGGCACGGAATACAGTGGCTGGGAGGTGAAGCGGCTCTATAAGCATTTGAGGTGACCATTCACTAGGATTTGTGGCAATCTCACGCTGTAATTCACTGCGAGATTCTCATGTCGCCATTTTTATACATGTAACATGGTGAAATTGTCAAAAGGTCACATGCTGTTTTGCGTGCAACCTTTCAAAAGGATACCCATGTTCGCTATAGAAAAAGCAGGAGACTACGAGAGTAAAAAGAACTCAGAAAACTGGTGAAAATGATAAACCTTACTGAATTAGAGATTTTTTTTTCCTTCCCTTTATAACCCCTTGAGTGCTAGAGAGAGCAATCCAATGCACTGGATACCTCCCTGGCACTCAAAGGGTCAACCTTATGTTTGTTAGATAGGACTGCAACACATCGCTTTGGAGACCATTCTTGTAACCAATATACTAAATACGTATTATTGTTGTTTTTATTTTTCATGTTTTCAGAATTTCACCACTTTTTGCGGTACCGGAATCCTATCTCCTACCAACAACTCTGGTGATTTTGAAAGAACTGTCAGCGCTGCGGTATAAGTTGGCGCTATAGAAATAAAGGCAGATAACTACAAATAGAAGGCGCCAAATAGTGCAGTATATCAAGAGCAGTGAGATATTATATAATCTGGATACTCACAAGGGAAATTGTCCGCATGAGATAGGTCTGACACAAAGGCAGGCAGAGACCTGGGCGAATGGCCCTGTCGGGGGATCGGGCATCCCCCGGTGGGCCGCTAGATCATGGGCCGGTGGGGGAGATCAGAGGATCTCACCTCACTGTCCCACAATATTTTGAAGGAGAGGTCTGTGTTGCCACAGGCACTCTGTGACAGCCTTTGCATTCCTTGTTAATGCAGAGCGCCAGGATATGACATAATATCCTGGCGCCTGCACTCCCATGCCACACAGGGACCACAAGGGGGCGATGATAGGGACGTTGGTGCTGGAGGCTGCATGGACCTCTCATTCCCCACACTGGACCAGCAAAGAGATATGTTGAGAGGCAGAGGAAAAGACAAAAACGACTAGATGGAGAGGGAGGTGGGTAGGGCAGGGGACTGAGGGGGTCTGACTGAGCAATATTAGGAAAGAGGGGGAAGTAGTGGGAGAGAGTGGAGGGGGGCAGGGAAGATGGGATGAAATAAATTGGAGGAAAAAGGGAGAGAGGAAGCAGCAAAGGGGCCTGTAGGTAGAAAGTGAAGGGGGGTAATAGGCTGGGAATGAGAGTGTAGAAAAGGGCTGGGGGAAAGGGGGTGGGTGTTGCTAGGGTTGTATTTAACACTATGAGTGGCAGATATGTATCCCAAATTATATATATAAACACCAGCTAGTGGGCTGTTTTGAAAAAAAAATTGCCTGGGCTGGTATTCCCTTACAATCCGCCCCTGGGCAGAGATATATTCCGTCTCTGCTCAGCAGACACCAGGAAAAATCTAGGACTCCAATTAAGGCTGAACAGCTTCCTAGTGAAAAAATATATTTAAAATTGATTCAATAAACAATACAATATAGGGAAATCAATTGCCCAAATAGAAATATAACTCTTATCGAACGATAGATATAGAAATAAAGAATTATAATATCACCAATATGCTAACCATTTTTTTTTATTTAGAAAACTAGTTTTTTTATTTACATAAAACTAAATTAACCCTTTGAATGCCAGAGGGGTACGCAACACGCTGGGTTAAGACATGGTATGCAGGAACATAGTAATGATTTTGAGAGCTCTTTTAAAATCACCAACGTTGTTTAAAGGTGACAGGGTCCTGTTAACCATCTGAGTGCCAGAGGGGTATCCAACGTATTGCGAATCATCTCCTCTGGCATGCTGAGGGTTCATATATATGACCTAATACATTGCACCAAAACAGCATACCTCCCAAGTGTCCCTCTTTAGGACCCAAATCACTCTGCCCCTCTTTCCCACTCTGATGTCCCTCTTTTTAGGAGATCGGATTGCATGTTGTATATAAAAGTGTATCATATTGCTCTACAGCAATATAACATATAACTGTTTGTTTAAAGGTCAGTATATGTGTTTATGAATGATTGTGTGTAAATAAAATACTATGATCTTGTTATAAGTCATCTATTAGGTTACACAAGGAGATATCAATAGGTCATGAAATAGCCTAAAAATTCTCAGTAACGTCCCACCCACCAGCCACACCCCCAGCAACACCCCTAAAAAAAACAAGTGTCCCTCTTTGGCAATTTGAAATGTTGGGAGGTATGAACCAGGCTTTTTCTCCTGGACACGATAACTGCAGTGTTGATGGCCCGAGACAGTCAACATTTTTCTGCAAGTTACAAGATGAAAAAAGACTTGGATTGCTGATTTGTCAGCCTTGGGCCATTTGGCATTATTGGTTGATACACACCCTTCCTTCCAAAGTACTGCACTTCACTAGAGCTACTCAACTGTGCAAATAAATCATATGATATCAAGCAGTGGTTCCCAAATGGTTTGCTGGGACAGATCTCTGTAGTTTCGAGTGCACCCTTTAAGTGCCAGAGCAATGTGCAATGCAACATACCCCTCTGGCACTCAAAGGGTTAAATTATGTGGCTGCTTGGCAATCAACCCCATTAACCCTTTGAGTGACAGAGGAGCAGCGCATTGTGTAGAAAGACAAGTATATGAAGTGGCTCTTCATCTAGTTAAATTGGACCCCTCCACCCTGAATTACATTTTGCATATTTGCAAACCTCATTCATAAACGCCTAATGCATCATATTAACCAAATATCAGATGAATATCAGATGAATAGGATACTAATACTGTTTCTTTATGCTAATCCCTCGGAGTAGCACTTAATGCTAATTATATCCTCACTGAAGCATAGGGCTTAATTAGCATATGGTTCTACAGTGAGAGAGATCAACGCCTACAAATAACAGTAATAATGTTCTATTCATCTCCTGGCCATTTGGTTAAAGGGATAGTAATACTTAAAATGTATAAAAATATATGTTGTAGGGTTTATCCCCCTGAGTAAAACAAAGGTACTCCCACTGCTGAGAGATATTTTATTAAAAAATTATAACAGCTCAAACTTGAATTTTTTAGGTGCAATATCACAGTGGCCTGAAAATTTACAGTGGCGCTGTTGCTACACCATCCTATGGACAGCTCTGGTCCCGGGACCATAAATCTCCATAGTATGGTGTAGCAACAGCGCCACTGAAAATTTTCAGGCCACTGTGATATTGCACCTAAAAAATTTTAGTTTGAGCTGTTATCATTTTTTAACAAAATATCTCTCAGCAGTGGGAGTACCCTTGTTTTACTCAGCGGGATAAACCGTACAACATATATTTTTTTACAACTTAAGTATTACTATCCCTTTAACATGAAGCATTAGCAGTTTTAAAGTTCTATATATACTAGTGTAAAAGCCCGTGTACACGGGTCAGGGTCCAGATAATGTTAACCCTTTGAGTGCCAGAGGCGTACGCAACACATTGCTTTGCAATGCGCTGCGTACCTTCTGGCACTCAAAGGGTTAAGAGGCCACTACCTCAGTGCTCCACACGATGCAGTCTTGTGTCTCCTCACTAACGCGATGCAATCATGCGCAGTAGAGACTATGACTGCATCATGACAAGCATCCTAGCAAATTATTATATAGGATGAATTTACATAGGATTGTTCAGTTTAATTTTTTATAATGCATTGTATCTTTTGAAATCTTTTTACCTTTGTATTCATTTAGTAAATTGAGTCAAAAGTTTCCCCCTCCTTTCCATTTCCATCCCATCATGCAGTTGTCACTGCGATCCGATGACCGGTCTGGATGAATCTCAGTGAGGTACAATATCGTTTCAGCTTAATCCTTATACAGACACTCACAATATTGTCCCTTCATCCAGTCAAGCAACAGGCTTTCAGATCTCCATAAACTCTGCATGATGTAAATGAAAAAGGCAGGAGGGGGAAATGATTGACTCAATTTTTAAGAACAATACAAGGGTAAAGAGATTTCAAAATATACTATGCATTATAAAAAAATGTAATTGAACTATTGTATGTATATTTCTATTCTGACATCGCTGTCTTTTTTTAAAGGGATAGTATTGTTTCATAATAAAAGCAGCTCTAATTAATCATCATAGTATTTGGACTTTGGAGAGTTATTTCAATTCTGTCAGAGTTGTAGTTCAAGAGTAATTCAGTGATAAAGTATCCCCCTCCTGCCCCTTTTACTGATGTAACACTGTTCAGCCAGATCAGAAGGGAGGTGCCCAGATAGACTGCAGAGAGGGACAATATTCAATTAAGGGAAAAACCTGAAAAACTTTTCAAGGGGGGCAGGACTTTCATTGTTTTCATAGGAAGAAGATTGTCCCCTTCTGTTATCTGTCTGGTCTATGGACTGGATTCCACATCTGAGAAGAGATGGCTTACACTAGGTAAAAGGGGCGGGAGGGGAAACTTTGCTTGTGAATATCTCTCAAACCACAAAGGTCTGAGAGATACTTATATCGTTCTTCATGTTTTTTTAATGCCTATAAAATAAAGCTAAAACGAAGTATTACTATCCCTTTAAATGACAGATTGCAGACAGTTGTTGGAAATTTAACCTTTTTATTGTAGCCTAAGGTCCGATGTTTTTTACTTTGTTTTTTATTATTACTGAAATGGTTATTGATAGAAGTGTCTATGTCTTTACTTGTGACATAAAGCTATGTAAGGAAAGACTCACATTACAGGATGTTTTTTGGAAACGCACAGTGCAGGATATTTTTTCTCCAGAAAATCTGGGATAAATTAAATAAATAGCTCAATAAGTGGCAGATAAACGTTAATGTAGGTACATGTGAATTTGTGCATTTGGTTTGCAGAAATAAGCTTTCTACATAATATACAAACTGGGAGTATACATGGCGAATGCTTATTAGAGAAGGACTTTGGAGTACTGGATGGGTTGACCATGGAGTTCTTCCAGTTCTTTAGGGAAACTCTTGGACCTGCTTTCCAATTGGTCCTAATGGTAGCCCTTGAGATTGGCGAGATGCCCCTTTCATGGCGAAGGGCAGTAATGGCTTTGCTGCCCAAGAAGGGGGTTCTCTGCCTTATTGAAAACTGGTGATCAGTCTCTCTTCTCAGCACGGATTATAAGATCATAATCAAAGCTATTTCATTAAGGCTCAGGTCCCTGCTAGCAGGGGTGATCCATCCAGATCAATCCTATACAATCCTGGGCCAGACCATCTTTGATAATATCTTTCTGGTGCGGGATCAAATCCATTATGCTTGCACTGTAGACCATAAACTAAACACCAGTGTGCAGTATCCATCAGCTGCTACAAGAACTAATATCGTATTGCCATGTATAAAAAGGGATTAGATGCACAACACTATAAATTCTTGGTAAGACCTCATTTAGAATATAGAGTACAGTTTTGACAGCTCTTCTAAAAGTACATTACATGTATATTTAAGTTCAATACAAGGAACTCGCTGGGGAACTTTCTTCAAACAACTGTTTAACAAACAATGCTTTTTCAACTAAGACAAAGGTAGGGGTTTTTATGGTAAGTGCAGTAAGGATGTTGAATTATTTACCTCGGGAACCTGTGGTGGAAGATAGTGTAGATACTTTCAAAAAAGTTTTGGATATATATGACTGCTGGGTGCTTGAACCCTTATATAGATATGATGATAAACACATAACATAATACAACTACTTTAACAGTAAGCACCAACCTCACTGGGGGGACATGTCCTCCACAGAGTGGTGAGCATGTTCAGAAATAACCAGAGGTCTGTCAGATACTGGCTACCTTCCCAGACCTTATGACTGGGTCACTTTACCTAATAAAAATTACATTATAAATCCAAACCTCAACAGTTCCTAGCTTAACAATAAAAATTAACCAGATTAGCATACAATAAACTAGCTAGCATACATGCACTTCTGAATTAAGCTCTGTAGAACCAACATCATTTAGCTTGACCCACAAAGAAATATTTCCAAAATCAATTATAAAAGAACAGAAAAACAGTGATGGTTGACTATCCAAGAAAGAGGGAGAAATTAGCATCCTCCAACCTAATGAACCCTTCTGCTAGCCCTTGCACTCCCCAACTCAAAGCATATATCTGTTTCTCTAAATCCCCCTTCCCCCTTTACCACTACCTGTGCTCTATTGCCACTGAGCCCAGCAGTCATTATGGCCTCTTCTTTAAGATTCCTGCACAGTCTTGTCTGTTGGAGGCCTGGTGTCCAGGGACAGACTGATTCTTGGAATTCAGTGAATTCCCTTGTTACTTCACGGCTAGTCCCAGATACTCTCTGCCTATTTAAGTGACAAATCCCAAATCCACTCTTCCTAGCTGATCCCTGCCCACTTTGACATGAATCACATCATTTGGACACTTTCAACAGCAGACCTTAGGGACCTCTGGGTGCTTGAAACAAGAACCTTCCTATATATGCAAATTAAATCAGCCTCACCATTTTCATAATGTGCTATTTGTTGTTGTTTTCTCTAAATAATGAAGTCAAATATTAGCAATGTGCAGCTTTGTCTCCAAACCTGATATTTTTCTGTATTTGTGTTGAACACAGAACTCTCCCATGGTAACAAAAGACTGTTTGTATTCATTTAACCAGAAGCAGTCACACTTCACAAGGTAAAGTCTGCATTCACGAGGCTCACTGAGCATACCTTACAGACCGCAAAACTCTGCTCTCCCCACCAGCATAACAGTGTGCAGGCCAAACGAGAACATGCATTGAGGGCACTGAATAATACCTAAATCTCATTCACATGATCGTTAGAATAAGGCTAAGCTCATTGCAAGTCTACTTATATATTATTCACTGGACTTGTATTAGAGAAAGTAGGTTACATTAAGTAGCCTCTCTTGATTTCTTGCTTGCTAAGATTTGACCCTTTAAAGGGATAGTAATATTTCAAAATAAAAGCAGCTCTAATTAATCATCATAGTATTTGGACTTTGGAGAGTGTTATTTCAATTCTGTCAGAGTTGTAGTTCAAGAGTAATTCAATGACAAAGTATCCCCCTCCCGCCCCTTTTACTGATGTAACACTGCTCAGCCAGATCAGAAGGGAGGTGCCCAGGTAGACTGCAGAGAGGGACAATCTTCAATTAAGATAAGGGAAAAACTTGTCAAGGGGGGGCAGGGCTTTCATTGTTCTCATAGGAAGAAGATTGTCCCCTTCTGTTATCTGTCTGGTCTATGGACTGCATTCCACATCTGAGAAGAGATGGCTTACACTAGGTAAAAGGGGGGGGACTTGTGAATATCTCTCAAACCATAAAGGTTTGAGAGATAAGACTTATATCATTCTTCATGTTTTTTTAACACCTACAAAATAAAATAACGATAAAACAAAGTCTATCACTTTAAGGACCAGATGGCTCCTCAACGGGTAAACAAAGGGTCCAACATACTTGCCAACATTTCAAAATACTTTACAGAGAAACTTTCTTCCAGTGCAGTTGCATTACAGAGAGTCCACATACCTGGGAACTCTCCGAATCTACCCTAAAGAGTCTGGACTTTCAGACTGAATTATCTTGGGGGATGGGGGATTCTTCTACTCTTTGAGCTCAGCTATAACTTCTCCCACTTTCCAGTCTGTTCACCCCATTCCACCCCATTGTGTCTACTCTCAAACCCAATTCCTGGCAAACATCTCCTTTCAACCACTCACGCATGTCCACCTGATTAAGCCCCACCCACAATATGATTCAAATTATAATTTTGGCACTCCCACCCTCAACTCTGCTTGTTTCTCTGGGGGCTTGGGACAAGGTTTCCAGGTATGAGAGTCTGTAGTGGTTCATACTACCTTGTAGTGCAACATCAACAGAAAAACCTCAAACAGACCTAAACCTTCACTTGGACAGAATAGTAGACATTACTCACACACATATATATTATATGAAATCCTATAAATAAGCAGTATTAACATGTGGAGAAGCTCATAACCTTTTAAACTTTAATGAGAAATGCATAGAATATGAGGTTGCGTTTTTATGCTTAACCCTTTCAGTGCCAGAGAGGTATGCAGTGAATTGCCACACAATGTGTTGGATACCTCCCTGGCACTCAAAGGGTTACAACCAGGCTCTGGAGGATCCAGGGACATGGAGCCCAAACCTGTATATAGGGAACAGTTGACAAGTATGAAAGCTATGGCTTAAGGGGCTGAAGAATCTTGTCTCTCTCCAGCTGCTGCTGTTGGGCTAGTGCTTCATTATCATCTGGCCATTTATGATTGCATTAGTGTAAAAGTCCGTGTGCACGGTCCACTGCAGGTGTACTACCGCAGAACTACACGGCTAGGGTTGCCACTATTGTATCTTTCACAATATGTCCCCCTCCATATCATCTCCACAACTCACAGAATTTCCCATGCAAGAAAATGGCTTTGTCCCGCGCTGACTCTCTCAGTACCACCTGCAGCTGAAATCTGGAGAGCGCATACTGCTGTGACTCCACGAGTCTCTCTACTAAGTCTCTCCATTCTCTTCTTCAATGTCCCGCTTTCTCTTTTCACCGGAATGAGCCATTGTACTATAATCACCTTATGCATGTGCATCCACAAAGTCAGTGTGATAGAAGAAAGAAAAACTCACACAACAGAGGTGCACCACGATAGAACCACTCACTACAGCGCCACCTCCCAGTAACACGGCAGGTCTACAACGGCAGAACTAGAACTCCCAGCATAGTGTGCATTTGGGCAGCCTCTACTGCGCACGACTGTGCTTTTGGGCAGTCTCTACTGCACATGACCGCATCGGACAAACATACATCTCCTTTCAAAAGGCAGTCAGATATTTCCCTGGGTCAATATCCTATCTGCACTGAAATGAATAATTCTCAACATTGTTCTAAGATAGAAATGTACCCACCACTTTTTTTAAAGCATCTATAGTATCTGCAAACACAGCTTCCTGATGCAAAGAATTCCACAACCTTACTGCCCTTACTGTAAAAAAAAAAAAAAAAAAAAGCCCTCACCTTTGGTATATTCCAAAATCTTTCCTCTAATCTTAATGTATGACCTCCTTGTTTCTTGTTCAACTCTTTGACTAAATAGTTTCTTTGAATTGTACTTGAATATATTTGTCAATGGTAATCCTATCACTCCTTAGACATCTCTTCTCTATTGATGCACTGCAAAGTGCTGCAATGAGTTCAATACTTCTCTGGCACGCACAGGAGTGTGCAATGAATTGCAAGGCCCACCCTTCTGGCCCAAAATGAACTTCCATGGTATTATGTGACTTAGCACATATTCAGGTTTTCCCAGTTAGTATGTTTTTTGAACAAAAAATAGCAAAATACCTTCATACAAACAGCCCACACTGGGCGAGGCTGTTGTTGCTTTGCCGTAGTTCAAACACCGTTTCTATGTTACAAGAATAGTAACCTTTAGTTTTACTTTACATGGTCTGCATGTACATATATGAACTTTCTAATTCCTTACACTTTTTATTTAGCCACTTGGATAGACCATCAATGCAGAATGTAATACAATGATAGTCTCCCTGCAGCACTGACTGCTCAGTGTGATATAGTACAATGTTACAGTCTCACTGCAGAATTGAATGCTCTGTGTGATGTAATACAATGTTACAGTCTCACTGTAGCACTGAATGCTCTGTGTGATGTAATACAATGTTACAGTCTCTCTGCAGCACTGTATGTTCTGTGTGATGTAATACAATGTTACACTCTCACTACAGCATTGAATACTCTGTGTGATGTAATACAATGTTGCCTTATCTCTACAGCACTGAATGCTCCATGTGCTTTCAGTTTTACATTGAATCTTTTTTTTTTTTTTTTTTTTTGACATTGTATCTCTAGACCTGCTTTCATGTTCTCTGACAGAAAACTCACTGAAAACAAATTCATGTTTAAAAAAAAAAAATAGAAACAAATATGTGAAGATGGAATGAAAAATAGTACAAAGTATAGGAAATCTGACCGGACATATTATGTATTACAGATATGTAATATCAAAATAAAGAGGTAGTATCACATAATATGGGCAACATAGTTACTGCAGGATGGATTTATCCTATTGAGTGAATAAATATACTTATTCTTACAACTGGAACACATGGTTTTTGGGAGCAGTACCTGTGTGGCCTAAAATGTTATAGTGGTGCTGATATCACAATCGTCTACGGAGCGCCACCATAAAATTTCAGTCCATTGATATATTGCACCCCAAGAAATGCAGATTTGAGCTGCAATAGCTTAATTTTACTTTTCTTTCCTTTTTTTGAATAAAACAACATTCAGCAGTGGGAGTACCCCTGTTTTTTCTATTTGAGGCACTCAAAGGGTTAAACAATTAAAATGATAATCTGGCAATCCATTTGATAACTGGTACATAAAGGAAGAGTGTCATGTAAAAAGGAGGGGAAATGTATAGTAGAGTTTATCCTAACCCTTTGGGTGCCAGAGAGTTGTGCAACAAATTGCAAAGCAATGTGTTGCACACACCTCTGGCACTCAAAGGGTTAAGTAAGATAAACCCTACTATATATACCCCCCCCCCCAATTTTAACATGATACTGTTTCTTTAAATACAAGTTATGAAATGGACTGCCAGATTATCATTGTGTTGGCAGAATCTCCAACATTTAAGGGGATAAAAGCCCCAATTAAATAAATCAATGTGAATTTTTGAACCTTTTTCCCCCTTATTGTGCTTTTGTTAGGTCCAGAATACATTTTATCATAGTGCTCCTATTTCTTTGAGCTCAAATGGATGTTCAGTGCATCTCTCTGCAATATGTTGCACAACCTCAGGATAACGAGAAGGAAATGTAAATTCATATGTATATGACATTGTTTCCAAGCCATAATAATGGAGTAGCAGGCTTTTGTTAGAAGGAACTGAAGGTGTGTCTGTGACATGCTGACCTACTCCAAAAATTTGGGCCAACAAAAAAGAGAAGGTTAAAACAATGTAGCAGAGCGTTGCCAGGAATTACACTGCCAGCTAGTGTTCTGATCCTCATAGGGCAATATGCACAAACCCAGAGTGGATCAGTTCTGGTTTGCGCCAAACACAACATAGAGGATTTTAATTTTTAATGGATTTAAAGTTGGGCTCTTAAAGGGATAGTAATGTTTCTGTTAAAGTGCAGCTCTGAGTTTTCTTTATATAGATTTTTTAACATGTAGCAATATAATTAATTATTTAGTGTTGTAGTTTAAATGCTCTTTAAGCTGAAAGGATCCTACTCCTTCCCCTTTCTCTAGATCACGCTGCCTCTGTCTGGTCTGGATGGAGCGTGGCAAGGGCCAATCTTCAGTAAGCAAAAGGAAAATCCTGACCTCCTTCGTCAAGGCGGAAGGGTTTTCTTTATACTTACTGTAGATTGTCCCTCGCTGCATCCGTCCGGTCCCACGACTGGATCGCATCTCTAAGGGGAGGCGGGCAGAGGCTGCGGGAGGGGAATCCTTTCGGCTTGAATAGCATTTAAACTACACTGTAAGTAATTAAATATAACGCTACATGTTAAAAAAACATAAAGAAGACTCAGAGCTGCACTTTAAAAGAAACATTACTATCCCTTTACAGGAAGAGTAAGCATTTTTTGCAAAATCTTGCACACTCTCTCGCACACTCTCTCGCACACTCTGTCTCTCTCTCGCACACTCTGTCTCTCTCTCGCACACTCTGTCTCTCTCTCGCACACTCTGCCTCTCTCGCACACTCTCTGTCTCGCACACTGTCTCTCTCGTGCACTCTGTCTCTCTCGTGCACACTCTGTCTCTTGTGCTCTCTCTCTCTTGTGCGCTCTCTCTCTTGCATGATTATGCTCGCTTTGTCACACGCTCTGTCGCTTGCTTGCTCACTCTCGATTGCTCTCTTATGTGTGCATGTTCTATCTCTTTCTCTCTTGCTGGGGTGGTGGAGGCCAGTAATATGGGAAGGAGGGTGGAGCCTCCTTGCCCAATCCCTGCCAGGCCACTGCAGCATAATAGCCACTATGTCCATCTCATCTCACAGCTGTGTATTTGCTCTGGACCTTCTTTTTCTTTACCATCCCTTCTCCTCTCCCTCCAACTCCCCCTTTCTCTGCTCCGGCTCTTCCAATTTCCCAGCCTACAGTAACTCTTCCTCTCCTTTTTTTTATATATATATATATATATATATATATATATATATATATATATATATACATACACATACGTACATATAATATAATATACATATATATATAGTACATATAGTTTAAATGGTGTTTCTCTGGGGAAATCTACAGATGAAAAGGATTTGGGAGTAATGGTAGACAATAGACTTAGCATTAGCATGCAGTGCCAGCTGGCAGCTGCAAAGGCCAATAAGATATTGGCATGTATTAAAAGGGGTATTGACTCAAGGGAGGAAGATATTATTATGCCTCTTTACAGGTCCGTGGTAAGACCCCTCCTAGAATATGCTGTTCAATTCTGGGCGCCCTTTCTGAAAAAGGACATTATGGAACTAGAGAAAGTGCAGAGGAGGGCTCCAAAACTAGTAAGGGGAATGGAAAGTTTTAGTTATGAAGAAAGGCTAGAAAAGTTAAACTTGTATACGCTAGAGAAACTGCGTCTTAGAGGGGATATGATAACACTATATAAATATGTTCAGGGCCCATACAAAGGGCTCTCCAAAGACCTGTTCATTAACAGAACAGTACACAGGACAAGAGGCCACCTGCTTAGACTTGAGGAAAGGAGATTTAATCTACAACAGCGGAAGGGTTTCTTTACAGTAAGGACAATAAAGGTATGGAATTCACTGCCTGAGGAGCTGGTATTATCGAATACATTAGATGCCTTTAAAAGGGGCCTGGATACTTATTTAAAAGAGCATAACATAGAGGGCTATGTACGTTAGTATTGGGATTAATATTTAATTAGGGCTTGTTGATCCAGGGAGAAATCTGATTGCCATTTGGAATCAAGAAGGAATTTCCCCCCCCCATTCAAGGCAGAATTTGAAATTGCTGTATTGAGTGTTTTTTTCCCTTCTTTTGGATCAACAATGGTAAACAGGAATAGGAAAAGGGTTGAACTAGATGGATGCAAGTCTTTTTTTCAACCTAAATTACTATGTTACTATATATATATATATATATATATATATATACACCTTACAGAGCATTTCCTGCTGTGTAAAACCAGGTAACTCTCACTGCTGGCAGTTGTTTATTCAAAAGTTATAACAGTCCAAACTGTCACAAAGTGATAAAACTGTTACTGTCGGTGACTCCGCATAGTAATTGTCTGACGACCAGGCGAACACTCAGTGAAATGTCTGGATACCAGGGGAACTGTAAGTGAAATGGACACCAAATAGCATTGATAATATAAAAAAAAACTTTAATAATTTTGGATCAATGCATCTCCCAGTAGTGGAATTGATTATCCTTGTTTATTCAGCAGGAAGAACTCTATAACACTTTAATTTTTATAAAAAAGATAACTTGTCCTTTAACCCTTCGAATGCTAGAGAGGTCTTCCTGTGGTATTCAGGGTTAACAAACCCCGTTTAAATCAATGGGAATTACTATGGTGCAGCTGATTTGCTTCAAAAACAAATCGAGCAATTCAGGAGAAACCCAACTGCGGCACAGGAGAGAGAAAAACATTTTTATGGATTTAACACTTTGAGTGCCAGAGAGGTAGCCAATGCACTGTCTGGCCCTTAAAGGGTTAAAGGAACAGTAGAATCCCCTAATAATGAATTCTTACCTTAAAGGGATAGTAATACTTTGTTTTTACTAAAGCCATATAAGTTTGTCTGTAAAAGTTATTCACAGTGTCACCTTACTAATGCACTGAAACAGTCTGGGTCGTCTGAAAATTTCTATTAAAATTTCCCCAGAATCCAAAATTGTCAGCTATGTCTGTTAATCCGATGATAAGCACGCTCACGCCATTAGCCTCTAAATGTGCACGATCCTTTGCATTTTCTATTTGGGAGGAGCTGTGTAGTCCTGCGCGGGTGAGGTACATATGTGTGGCCTTTGTATCGGTGCGCCTGAATGACGGATAGCTGGTCCAGTCTCCTGCAGGACCCAAATAAATATTACTCCTATCTTTACCATTCTCTGCCCTGTGTTGAATTTTGTTTTGTCCATGTGAAAGTGGAACCAAAAACATTTAAAGCCTCCGTTTGAAGTTCTGGTCTATACTGTGAAAGTATCTGGGCTACTACTGTATTTCTTTGATAAGCTCTCTCACTCACAGCTTTACTGGTCTCAAAATGCATTAAAGGGATAGTAATGTTTCATAATAAAAGCAGCTCTAATTAATCATCATAGTATTTGGACTTTGGAGAGTGTTATTTCAATTCTGTCAGCGTTGTAGTTCAGGAGTAATTCAATGACCAAATATCCCCCTCCCGCCCCTTTTACTGATGTAACACTGCTCAGCCAGATCAGAAGGGAGGTGCCCAGGTAGACTGCAGAGAGGGACAACCTTCAATTAAGATACGGGAAAAACCTGAAACACTTGTCAAGGGGAGCAGGGCTTTCATTGTTATCTGTCTGGTCTATGGACTGCATTCCACATCTGAGAAGAGATGGCTTACACTAGGTAAAAGGGGCGGGAGGGGAAACTTTGCTTGTGAATATCTCTCAAACCATAAAGGTTTCAGAGATCAGACTTGTATCGTTCTTCATGTTTTTTTAATGCCTACAAAATAAAATAAAGATAAAATGAAGTATTACTATCCCTTTAGAATGCAAATACCTCCAGTGTGCTACTGGTGTTTACATAGCATAACCAATTCATAGAAAGAAGCAACATCTTGGCTTACGGACTACCAACATCTTGAAGTAATGTATGAGGAATCATGTACGTCCCGCAGAAACTATCACTGTCCGGGTCCCTGCACGGATTACACTAGCGAAAATTTTTTTTTTCCTAGCCGGGCGTTAAGTGACGGCCACATGTGCGCGTGGCTGGTCACTAAGGGGTTAAAAAAAAAACAACAAAAAAACAGATTGGCCAGTAGGATTTTATTTCCAGATAAAGGTTAAGGGGTTTATTATTAGGAATGTTAGTGCTCCTGTAAATGGGGCTTTTAGACACTTGAATGCTAGTGAGGACTCTGACGCATTGCTGTGCAATGTGTTGCACACCTTTCCGGTTTTTAACAGGGTTAACCTATTGAGTGCCAGAGGGGCATGCAGTGCATTGCAAAACAATGCATTGCATAGCCCTCTGGCACTCCGTGGGTTAACCCTGTAAGGATCGGAAAGGTGTGCAACACATTGCTTTGCAATGCATTGCACACGCCTCTGGCACTCAAATGGTTAAACCCAACTTTCTGTTAGGCTGTTTGCAGGGAAGCTAAACATAGTTGCTAGGACTCAGACTTAACCAGTAAGTAATGATACAGAAAAGTGACACCGTACATTTAAAGGGATAGTAACCCCCCCCGAACAACGTGAGGCCAAAATACAGCTATCATACTGAACGCACTTAGTCCCATCTCTCAAACTTTTATGGTTTGAGAGATGTAAGGCAAGACAAACCTCCGCTCCCTCCCCCTTCTCATGCATCCGCTGTATAGTGGACGTCATGCGATCCGGCTTCCAGCACCAGACGGCGGCTCTGCAGGAGCGCTGTCATCTAGATATTTCCGTATTATTACTTCATGGGTATGGTCTAAAACATGTGCCTGGCTTGCAAGCACATGTTGTAGACCATTCCTATGAAGTAATTATACGGAGATATCTAGATGTCAGGACTCCTGCAGAACCGCCGAAAGTCCGCCGACCGGATTCTGCCTCTGACAGCTTTACAGCTCGTCAGGCAGAAGGGGGGAGGGAACGGAGGACTGTCTTGCCTTACATCTCTCAAACCATAAAGGTTTGAGAGATGGGACTAAGTGCGTTCAGTATGTTTGTATGATTGCTGTATTTTGGCCTCACGTTGTTCGGGGGGGTTACTATCCCTTTAAGGATTACTGAATCCTTCTACAGGGCCAGGTGCATTACGCAAACAGTCCATATACGTTGTTACCACCCTATAACCCTGTGTTTGAGTATATGCAATTACTACTAATCAGGTCCTACTGGTCTCCAAACATGACTAACAGGATATGCTGCCTTTTTTGAATACTTCTGAATGTGCATTCCTTACACGTCCTGCCCTTTTACATTTCTTAGCTCAATTTACCAACACGCCCAGACACTGCCAAAGTCTGTAACAATTGCCGGGAGGCATTTTTTAATTGCATAGTGGAATTAAGTACTATTATTAACACATTTAAAGTTTTATATGACTCTTGTATACTGCAGCTGATTAACCCCACCACTATCATATGTGTTGGAGACATCTATAGCATTCAAGTGGTTAAAAATATGTAACATCAGTGACCCAGTAGGTCATTTGTTTCATAATTCGTTGTATCATGAAATGGTCTTGCAATTGCAATTGTTACAGTTTTAAAGGGATAGTTGTGTTTCATAATAAAAGCAGCTCCAATTAATCTTCATAATATTTGGCCTGTGGAGAGTGTTATTTCAGTTCTGTCAGAGTTGTAGTTCAAGAGTAATTGAATGATAAAGTATCCCCTTCACACCCCGTTTACTGCTTACCTCAGAGCAGCAAGACTGTCTGGATGGATCACAGAGAGGGACAATGTTCAGTGAGCATAAGGAAAATCCTGAAAAACTTGTCAAGGGGGCCAGGGTTTTCCTTATGTTCACAGTAAGAAGATTGTCCCTTGCTGTGATCTGTCTGGTCAAGAGACCAGCTTCCATATCTGAGGGGAGGTGGCTTACACTAGGTAAAAGGGGGTAGGAGGAGGATAACTTATCATTCAATTACTTTTGTACTACAACTCTGACAGTATTGAAATAACACTCTCATGCCCCAAATACTATGAAGATTAATTGGAGCAGCTGTTTTTGTGAAACATTACTATCCCTTTAAAGGACAACAGGCATGTCTATTCTCCTATCTGGTTCAGTGTTTTTCATTGCCTTTTTTTATTGCGTTGCTGTTGCAAGCTTTGGTCTTTCCATCTCTTCCAATCTGTACATTTGAGTGATTAATCCTCATTTAATAAGTAATGTATTTGGGACCTTCCTCTAGTACACAAATTTGTTAAAGCGGAACTATCGTAGGATATCAACTTGGTTTATCCAAGTAGATATCCCTGTTGCATGCCTTAAAATGTATGAGATACATCCAGAAATTATAAGATGAATGTAAATTTACCTGTATTATATGCCCCAACATGTTGTAAACCGCAGCCATACTGGATTTTAGCATGCAAAGCGCATGCGTTGCCAGCTCCGTTGCCTGTCAATCAGGCTCAGAGACTCTGCCTATTGTCCTCCTCTCTGTAGTGTGCGCCTCTCAGACGCGTCTCCTACAAGTCACGTGACACTATCTTCTCGGCCGCGCGTCATTGCCTGCACACATCGGATCCCTGCATTATATTGTAAATTCTGGAGCAAACTAACTTTAGCATAGGGGAAAAATATATAGTGCGAGCGAGACATGCACTCGTTCGCACTTCAGTACCATGACCTGAACGTGCTTAGAGGCTAGTGCGCGTCAGGTCATGTGCTAGAGAAGGGGCGGACACAGGCAGGATGGACAGGACTGATGGGAGTGACTAGCTTACCTTAAGGTAAGCAGTAGGACATTCACAGTCCTTCTCCCTCGGTCCTGACGTCACTGGGTAAGATTTAGATTTACTGTTTTTGCCGAACCTACAAACTTTAATGTAAAAAGAACTACAACATGTTTACAATATAAATGAAGAGTACAGATTTAGTCCAGATGTTGTTGGGACGATAGTTCCCCTTTAAACATCAGATCATCACTGTAAGTAGAATTCTCTCTATAGTACATAATTCCATAGAGTGGGACACAGTTTTATCATAATAGCTGCTATTGTGGAGCTGGGGATCCTTCCTTACAGTTGGGAGAATGTACTTGCTAAATCAGGTGTTGGAATAGTTTTTCAGGCCCTATACCTAACACCAATTTACTAAGCTGCACCAATGCGTTGCATGCCCCTCTAGTGCTCGAAGGGTTAATGCCACTTGTGCTAAGGGGCAAGCAGTGTTAAACGCGTTGAATACCTCTCTGGCACTCAAAGGGTTAATGCAACATATTAGAAAATGGTGGGATTTTACACCATTTTCCTGGTCATGCTATGTGGCTGCTGTATGGGGCTTACTGGTATCCAAGTGCTAATGCTAGGGAAGATTCACTATAGTGCTCATATGCTCTAGTACAGTGTTTCTCAACATTAGTTCTCCAGGCCACACCAACAGGTGAATCATCAATCACTGACAGTCCTTTTGATCAATCTACATGTGCTTAATTAGGGCTGTCTTGAACATCTGATCTGTTGCTGGGCCCTGAGGACTGGAGGTGAGAATCCGTTCTCTAGCACATACCCTGGAGTGGTCACTGGGATCAGAGGTTATTGGCACCGTAGGTCCTTTGGAAGATTCCTACATTCACCACAGTGCATTTCTTTTAGGAATATTTATGAAAACTGCTGTGACAGCATAATAAATCTTCCTTTAGGGCAGAGTGCAACTACCTTTGACCCTCCAGCTGTTGTCTGGTTGGGTTATGATGGGAGTTGCAGATTTCAACAGCTGGAAGTTGTCTACCAATGCACTATTGCTGTGGTTCCCAACCCGTGCCCTCAGGGCCCACTAACAGGCCAGGATTTAAAGATTTCCTTGCTAGAACACAGGTGAGTTCATTAGAGGGTAAGTCAGTTTGATTAAGCCTCAGGTCCTTGCTTGTTAGTGGGTCCTGAGGGCATGTCTTGGGAACCACGGCACTGTTGGCTCTCTGCAGGTAATGATTAATGGCGACCCACTCTGAGCTGTGATTCAGACCTCTGGGATTAATTAGTCTGTGGCAGGGCTACTGGGATGAGACACATCCATGGTTTCTGCAGGATAGTAGGTCTTGCTCTCTACATGCATATTATAAATGAGACACTGGCAGCCATTAACCCCTTAAGGACCGGACATTATGGGACATTTCCGTCCCATAACGTCCGCATAGGGGCACGTTGACGGGCCGGTACACGTGACCTGTCACGTGTATCGGCGCGTCATTATGGGGCTTGAAATAGAGCGCTCCGATCTTGGAGCGGTCTATTTCATGCCCCATTTTTACTTACAGCGCTCCCGGTAGAGCGCTGTAAGGAAAAAGTACGTGACTTACCAGGACCGTCAAGGGTCTTTCAAGAAAGTTTACCCTTGACGGTCCTGGTACGTCAAGGGTCCCTAAGGGGTTAAGAACACCATTGCCTAGCCTGCACTGCGCTCATACCTGGTAACTCTCTGGATTTGTCCTGGAGACTTCGGTTTTGAGAGTATGTTACCAGGTCTCCAGTGCAGAGGCCGATTCTCCGGATGTGGGTAGTTTTCTTTAAAACTCTGCCCACTTTTGCTCCTTCCCACCCAGTTCCTCCCACTTTTCCTCCTTCGCCACCCAGTTCTTCCC
This sequence comes from Rhinophrynus dorsalis, assembly GCA_037306005.1. Classification (NCBI taxonomy): domain Eukaryota; kingdom Metazoa; phylum Chordata; class Amphibia; order Anura; family Rhinophrynidae; genus Rhinophrynus; species Rhinophrynus dorsalis. Next base: position 662,850,401 of record CM074718.1, on the reverse strand, counting down.
ACTTCCCGCCCATTTGTGTGATGCCCTGGAAAGCCCTGCCGCCACTCGCATGTAAAATCTGCCACGATTTGCTGCAATTGCACTCCCCTGCGGCATCAGAGGAGTCCCCTCCAGGTATGACTTTGATACATTTACCTCCGTTTATTTTATGCAAACATAGCAGATGTATACAATACTCTGGGGAATAGCTATAACCCTTTTGTGTGCCAGAGTGGTGTCCAATTCGTGGCAAAGTATTGGGCACTCCTATGGCAATCAGAAGGTTACATTAAAAAAAAATCATGTCGTTCTGGGGCAAAATAACTATATTTAACAAAAAAAATGTGCAACGAGCAATGCGTTGGATTCCTCTCTGGCACTCAAAAGGTTAAATGGGTATTTTAACTGCTTGAATGTCAAATAAGTCGCCAACACATTGCAAAGCAACCTATTGGGGACCTCTCTAGCATATAGCAGCGGATTTGTATTTTTAACCCTTTGAGTGTCAGAGGGGCACGCAACTCATTGCGTACCCTTCTGGCACTCAAAGGGTTAATATTGGTGCATCTATATTTATGTGACACTATGTATTTTCACTATATCTCACCTTCGCTCCAAGTTGTTCTTTATCACAATCCATTTAATGGTCTGTTTAAGTAGGTGTCTGCCAAATGATGTTTGGCTGATGTCATTGTGGGCTGGCTATCCAATGCATTGGACTCCTCTTTGGCACTCATAGGGTTAAACATTTAAGATTACCCTGTGCACTGAAAAGTGTAGTGTGCAGTGCATTGCTTTCCAATGTGTTGTGCTCCCATCTGTTCCTTAAAGGAGCAGTAAACTTCTTTTTTTGTGAAAAAATATATATTGTATGGATTTTCCCACTGAGTAAAATAAGGGTACTCTCACTGCAGAGAGATTTATATTTCCAGAGTTATTACAGTTTAAACCCATGTTTTTTTATATTAGCAGTGCCCTCTAGTGGTCAAATTCTAATTAGATTTCCTGTTAGATTCTGATGGAGAGGAAAGTCAGAGACATACAGTTCTCCATAGAATGTGATAGAAACTGCCTGTCACTTCCTGTCAGTTAGAACTATCAGGAAGTAAACACAGTAAATTCACTTCTTGATTATTTAAACTGCTATAAATTGTGAATAAAACACCTAACAGCGATGGGAGTGACCTTGTTTTATTCAGCAGGAAATGCTCTATAAAATAAAAACAAGTTTACTGCTCCTTTAAAGAGTTTAGTAGGATTATGCAGTCTGTCTGCTTTGGTTTGAAAAACTGCCAGCAACTGTGTTGTCTGCATCCACAGACACTAACATCCAGGACAGACGGAAAATCTCTTGCACAGGCAAAAGTTCAAAATTCATCAGAGCCATTAGGATTTTATGGCCATAGTAAGTTAAGTGTGGTTGGGGGGGTATTAATAGCTCTTAAGTGAGGAGGAAATGGGCCTTTATTTCAGCCCATCCATCACAGAAATTAACACTTTGAGTGCCACAAGAGTACGCAACACATTGCTCTGAAAAGCGTTGCGTACAGCGCTGGCACTCAGAGGGGTTTTTTTTTTTATATATATATATATATATATTTTTTTTTTTTTTCCTAGCACTTTCCTGGCACTTAAGGACCTTGGGGTATTTTTTTTTTTATTTTTTTTTATTTTTTAACGATCGGATTTAGGGCTCCCCAAACGGCATGGAGACCTGAATTCCATGACATGCCATGACCATCACTAGTCCTTTAGTGAAGTTTTCTCATGACGTGCTAGGACCCTTAAGGACCCTTGACAGTCCTGGTACGTCATGGCTGGATTTGCTTTAAGGACCAATGACGTACCAGTACTGTCATGGAATTCCGGGCTCCCCGCACAGCTTTACGCCATTCGGGGAGTCCGTAATCGGATTCAATAATAAAAAAAAAATGCTCAGTGGTCCTCAAATGACCGCAGCATGCATGCATGGCCAGTCCTTAAAGGGATAGTAATACTTAAAATGTAAAAAAAAATATGTTGTATGGTTTATCCCCCTGAGTAAAACAAGAGTACTCCCACTGCTGAAAGGTGTTTCATTCAAAAGTTATTACAGTTCAAAGTTGAATTTTTTAGGTGCAATATCACAGTGGCCTGAAATTTACAGTGGCGCTGTTGCTACACCATCCTATGGATAGCTCTGGTCCCGGGACCATAAATCTCCATAGTTTGGTGTAGCAACAACACCTTTCAGCAGTGGGAGTACTCTTGTTTTACTCAGGGGGATAAACCCTACAACATATATTTTTTTACATTTTAAGTATTACTATCCCTTTAAGGGGTTAAACAAGTGTGTGTGTGTGTGTGTATATATATATATATATATATATATATATATATTATAATGTGTGCATATATCTATGTATAAAATATAATGGCTCTCTGCTTGGGCAGAAGTTCAGGTTGCCATGGTAACTTTCCTGCGCCAGATCCTGTTTTCCAGTTGCTCTGATTCTCTTATTGCAGTGAACAGGAACTGTCATCAACATGATTACCTCAATATTAACACTATTGATCTTGAATAATTAGATTTTATGAGCCTCACTTTGCCTCTGTCATATCCCAGGTGTGCAGTGTTAAACACAAATCAATGTAAATGGAGATTGCAGGGATTATATATTAACACTCCTCTATTCAACTTGTTAGGGTTATATCCCTGGAGATCTCTTCCTAATTACACTTCTCTATGATATAGAGGGGTGGGCAACCTATAGTTTTCCAGTTGCTGTGGGACTTCAACTCCAAGTACAGATGTGAGAATTGCAGTCCAACAATTGCCTATTCCTCTTATTATTATTTTTTTTTTATTATTATTATTAATATTATTTGTTTTTACATGTTTATATTTGTAACAATCCGCTCCCTTTATCTGTTTGCTTAGAGCTTCTTGTCAGGGAACATGAAAGCATTTTAATGCTGCAGGGAGTTTGTAACTTTGTATTACATTGAATTGATTGTCTGTTGACCAGAAAATTCTTTGAAAACACATGCCTCCCAACCAGGGCCGGTGCAAGAATTTTTGTCTACACAGGCGAAGGTGCATTTTGATGCCCCCACCCCCCCAATCCACCCACCTCCCTCCAACCCGGCCACAATCCCCCTTCCTCCGACCTTGCCACAATCCCCTGCCCCTTGTGCCCTACCCTAAAAATGGCCCTGGCACTCTTTTTATAACTGAACATGTCTGGGGTCATATACACTTAAGTATCCTGGACGTCATGCTAGACTGAAACATTTCTCCATTTGTTCTCTGCAATCTAAAATACAGTCCTACATATGCTCTGAGGGAGCAGCCATTCCCACCCTTTCCACTGCTCCGTACAATTGTCAATCAATGCATTATACCCACTTTTGGTCCTCAAGAGGTAAACCAGAAATATTACACATCTCTGTATTAACCCCTTGGATTTTAGAGAAGTCTCCATTAGACAGCTCTTGCCTCCATGTCGTTCATTAAAAAAGTGTAATTGTGCTACACTGTGATACCACAGATCTTATATTTAAAATGAAGCTACACAGATATTACAGAGCTTACCTCTGAGGCAAGAGGTGGGATAAAGAAGCAAGAGGGGGAGGCAAGAGGGGATAAAGAGACAAGAGGGGATAAAGAGACAAGATGGGGTGTGAGTGGCAAAAGTGAGAGAGACAAAAAGAGATAAAGAAAAAGAGGAAAGGGGAGAGAAAGAGGGGCAAGAGGGGTATAAAGAGGGGCAAGAGGGAGAAGGAGACAAGACTGGACTAAAGAGAAAGAGGCAGAATGGAGAGAAAGGCAAGGGGGAGAGAGAAAAGTGATGGAGAAAGATAAAGAGGCAAGAGGGAGAAAGAGAGTTAAGAATGGAATAAAGAGAAAAAAATTAAGGGAGAGAAAAGAGTTTTTCTCCCCCTCTTGATCCCTGCTCTAGCATCTTTCTCCCCCTTTTGCCCCCTTGCCTCTTGATCCTCCTATTCCATCTTTATCCCCCATTTTGCCTCTTCCCCCCCTCACCTCCTGATCCCCAACCATTTTGCTTCCCCCCCACCTCCTGATCCCCAACCATTTTGCTTCTTCCCCCCTCACCTCCTGATCCCCAACCATTTTGCCTTCCCCCCCTCACCTCCTGATCCCCAACCATTTTGCCTCTTCCCCCCACCTCCTGATCCCCAACCATTTTGCTTCTCCCCCCCCTCACCTCCTGATCCCCAACCATTTTGCCTCTTCCCCCCCTCACCTCCTGATCCCCAACCATTTTGCCTCTTCCTCCCCCTCACCTCCTGATCCCCAACCATTTTGCCTCTTTCTTCCCCTTACCTCCTGATCCCCAACCATTTTGCCTCTTTCTTCCCCTTACCTCCTGATCCCCAACCATTTTGCCTCTTTCTCCCCCTCACCTCCTGATCCCCCCCATTTTGCCTCTCTTCCCCATACCTTTTGATCCCCCCTTTTTGCATTTATCCCCCTCACCTCTTGACCCCCCTTTTTGCCTCTTTCACCCCTTAATGATCCCCCATTTTGCCTCTTTATCCCCCCTCTTGATCCCCCCCCACGTTGTCTCAAGTTCCCCCTTGCCTTTACTTAATTCTGAGGGAGCCCGGAGCTGTGCTGGTGCAGCAGGTGAAGCCCTGTTTCCTCTTCTCTGCACTGCAGCCTCTGAAGACAGCCGCTGCCAGCCAGTACCGGACCATTTGACACACGCAGCGAGCTAGCGACGCAGACGTGATGCAGGTAGTTTGCTTCATCTTTCTGGGCGCTACTTTCAAACTTGCTCTGATTCAGAACAAGTTGGAAAGTAGCGCCCAGAAAGAGGAAGAAAACTACCAGCATGCGCGATGTCACTGCTCAGTGTGTGCCACTGGGTCCCGGATAACCCGTGTTGTGATCGCTGGCGCTCAGCCTCTTTCACCTCTCAGGTATTCCCGTTTCGGCGCCACTCCGCTGCGGGGCACCCTAAGGCGGCTGCCTAAGCTGCCTTATGGTAGCGCCGGCCCTGCTCCCAACATTCCAAACAGCCAAAGAGGGACACTTGTGTTTTAGGTGATGTTGCTGGGGGTGTGGCTGGTGGGTGGGGCATTACCAGGAATGTTTATTATCCCCCATAAGACCCTAAGAAGGGGACACATGTCTGGGCTGTGGGTTATAAGTAAGCCCCTTTGTTATTAGAACTGGGTAGACCAGGTACTGTATTTGTTGACTAAATCCTTATTTGTGGGACGTGGCTATTGCAAATCCCTTATTCCCCACTTAAACCTTTGAGTGCCATAGAGGTATTGCGTGGGATACCTCTCTGGCACTCAAAGGGTTAAATTCTGAGTTAGCTGTGGCAGAGAGAACAATTTCCGTTTATCAAATCAGTGCATTGGAGATGGAAATCAAAGCAATGCGTTGGAGACATTTCTACCTTCCAACGGGTTAAAGCCTTTTTGATGTTGGCACATACTGTACCTTTTTATTATATTAGAACTGGAAAAGGATTGTGGTAACTGCAGACCAGTAAGCCTAGCACGCAAAGTAGAGATATTAGTGATGGGAAAAATATTGAAGAACTATGAGGGAGTTCTTAAAGATCAGTCCTTATGGCATGGCAAGTAAATATAACACCAGGTCTGATTCATAAATTATTAAAGACGTTTTTATAAATATGGTGTTATTATGCATATTTTAACACATGGAATGCTTAAGGACAGCATATACATGGCATTAAGATTCTGGCGATAATTCTGTTGCAAAATTGTCGCAACTCGTGACATTTCTTTATAAATTCGCTGCTCCACTTTTCTAACTTGCTTGAACGCCGCTTAATAGAAAACTGAACTAGATGGTATTAACACTTTAAAAACGGTCACAACTTATGTTATAAATCCCATTAACACATTTAAGCTACTTTCAAAGCCAGTTTTTCTTTAACGCCCGGTTTATAAATCTCCCTCTTAGTATTATATTTTAGTGAAACAACTGTTTTTATGCTTAATTTCTTAAATCCGTATTGTGGTTTACATTTTCATTATTTTTCCCACACCAGAGAGGATGTTGATGTATTGTTCTATCCCTCTTAATGTACACTTGTCACCCTTAGAAAATATTAGATTGCTTTACAGAGGATCAAAGTCTGCCTGTGTATGTAGCACAAGCCATTTTACTGTAAAATACTATTTGAGAAATTAATCTTTATACACACAGTGTTGCACTTTATGCAAACTCCCGGCACAGTATGCTAATTAGTAGGGATGTGCATAAAACCCATTCTCCTCCTTGTAGGAATTTTCAAAGAAAAATAGATTTATTGCTCCTTTCCACTGAATACCTGTGTAACTTGTTATTGGAAGGTGTTCTCATACAAACTTTCGCATTGAAGCTTGAGTTCCAACATTCCTGTGATGATGCTATATTGTATGCACATTTACATCATGCATAGATGCACACGCACATTCAAACCAGGCCGTTACATGGAAGACGCTGAAAGAAGGGGTCTTCCCATGGGTACTCCTAAACGAAGTGGATTTCCAATGATTTCTTCCTGCCGGAGAAAATTCTCATATATATCCTATATAATAATTTGCTAAATCGTGTGTAACGCCCGACATGCGCAGTAGACACTGCTGCGCGTGCGGCAGTCATGCGCAGTAGAGACTGCCCGCGCAGCAGCGGATACAGAGGTGGGCGCTCCGAAGGACCGGCTGCCAGAGGCACTGTGGCCCGTGTAACGGGCTGTTCAACTAGTAAGAATATAATGGACAAGGTATTGGCTTATCGCAAGTCTCAAGATTAACATATACTATAAAGAAAAAAAAAAAATAAAAGAAAAAGAGAATATACGGACATTTAACCTGTCCGCAAAGAGAGACCAGTACAATACTTTTTCAATCGGGACTGATTCTAGTCCTCACAATAATGCTACACAGATGACTAAAACTGTAAATCTTTATTCAATATTCAACTATTAAAAACAACAACATAACCCATTGTCTATTAAACTAAACAGGCTCTAAAAGACCCCTTCATACAGGGGTTAAAGAGGGATATACACTGTTTCAGGTCCCAATGGTTAACTGTGTCCGATCGCACGGGTTATAATTCACCCCTCTTTTAATTTAAATTACTCGATAACCGGACCACGGATTAAGTAATGTGTCGCTTTCTACACTTTCAGACATATAAAAAATGTCTCCCTGGTTAAATCGTATTTCACTCTATTAACATCCATTGGGTATTCCCCATATTTAGAACCGAGTCAAAGACTAACTGTTTAATTACTGTCTGTTAGCATAAGTTATAACCTATCTGTCGTGTTTCACTCTCTCAGCATGAATTGGGTATTAGCCCACATTCAAAACCGAGTGAAAGACTGACTGTGAAGAACGCTATCAATGCAAATAATGTGCGATAAATTAATATACTGTTCCGTGGACCCCAATAGCCTTGATGCTATAGTATAATAACCATCCTTCTTGACCCTTATATACCCTCTAATCACATATAAGCCCAACGCGTTTCGCTGGTCATGCCAGCTTCGTCAGGGACATATAGATAGTCGCCGCCACTTGTGCTGTAGTATATATAGTATTAATAAGGGATATGATGTCATACCGCCCGTTTTTCAAATGTGTCAATCTTCATTATGATTGGTTCAATGTTAGCCAATTCTGGCTCTCATCCATTTCAGCTTCCTAACAATTAACCCTTTCCTATCTTTTGCCGGTAGCATATATCGGACATTAAACTGCCAATCTCTATTGACTGGTTTTGCTCAAGGCCAAAGTTTTCATTCGCTGTGCTATTAGAAAATCGTGGGCTCTGCCTAGTTCCATTTATAGCAGAGTGTGCGGTTATATTGGCCCAGCACAAACTAATTAGCATATAGTGCCACTAAATGGTACATATCTCAAACTGTTTATATTACCAACAAATGGCTAGTTCAACATATAGCAATTTTTATTTATCATGATAACTAACAAATATTATTTAAAGTTAACAGGTCTGCTTTCAAACTGAAGCTCACCTTTTATTTTTTTTCAGTATAAACTCATGAAATTAATTGCCATACATATATATCATTTTTTTTCTTAAGGTTCATTACAAAGTTAAAATATTTTTCACTTGGTTACATCTTCAGTGGATATCATAAATGAAGGCACATAAAAATATTTTTTAGCATGGCTATTGTTTAAAAAAGAGGCAAGATTGTTATTTTACTAATTGGAATGCTGTAATTAAGGTTATTTCTTACGTTAATTTAATTTGGATTCCAGGAATAAAAATAGCATTAATATAGTGATAAATTTAGATGCAGGATTCTTGTTTTCTTTTATGATTCATCCATACAAATGAGTGATGTCAGAACTCGCTAAAGATAGAAAAGAACCTGTTTTTATTGTACAAACAAAGGGCCAGATTTCTAAAACTGGAGTTACAAGGAATAAAGTGGTGTTAAAATGGTTTCGGTTATTTATAAAAGGGATTACATCAGTTTTGTGTAATTTCACACCAACTATTTGAGCTTGTGGAGAAATAGTGGTAGGGAGAGTGAAAATATTGGCATAGTAAATTTAAAAAGAATTGTCACACTTTTCTTGCCAGAAGTGTAACTGACGTTTAGGCATTAGGTATGTAGAAGAACCTATAAATTTTGCACAACAACGTCACATTTAAAAATGCACTTCTACAGCTGCGTTGTCAGTCCCAGCCGGAGCCAAATGGCTCCTAGCAAGGCCTCCTAGACCCGGCTGGGACTGACAGCGCAGACGCGTGGACGTCACGATGGCAAGATGTCCACGCTCCGTCCTGCCTGTCACCCATGGGAGAGAGGAGAACTCTATTAAATAAGGTCATTATTCTGGTTACTAGCACTACTAAGCAGCTAGTCGCCAGATGGGGACTTAGTGAAGGTAAAGATTGTGTCGGGTGGTAGTTCCCCTTTAATTGTAGCTGGTTTTATTTTGAAGCATTACTATCCCTTTAATGTTGCATTGTAATCATTGTATCCCTGCTTGAAGATGTGTTCTAATCTCTTAACCCTCTGAGTGCCATTGGGGTACTCAAGGAATTGCATTGCATACCCCTCTGGCACTCAGAGGGTTAATATGCTACAACAGGACTAGTCTATTGTTTTACTTCCAGTTCTTGGGGACTACATCTCCCTGCCTCTGGCTGGTTGGGTATGTTGGGAGTTGAAGTCCCCAACAGCTGGAGGTCCAACAATTCACTACCCCTGTTCTGCAACTTGAACACACACAGACAATCAGGACTTCTCCCTCTGCCTTTTTGGTTGAGGTGATACCAGTTTATGGACTAAAGAATCCACTGATTACACAGGGGACAGTCTCACCTTGAGAATTTTGGTATTTCACCCTGAGACCCAGAGATTTGGGGCAAAACACTGAGTCCGAGGGTCAAACCTAAGAGTTTCCAGTTATGCAAGTGGGAGTTTATTACTAGACAGTGTTAATTCTCCTTTAACCCCTTAATGACTGCCCGATCTGTGGTTGGGCGGCCATTAACCCCTTGAGTGCCAGAGGGGTATGCAGTAATGCATTGCATACCCTTCTGGCAATCAAAGGGTTAAAGACAACAGGGTTTGGGGTTTTTTTGAGGAATGGTTTCCGGGGTCACTGAGAGGTGTGCAGCTGCGTGCCGACCCCGATGTTCCAGGACGTCACCGGACCGTTAAGTGCCAGACAGCCATGACAGTCTTAGCAAGTCATACGTTATTAAGGTAATAACCCTATTTAACCAGTTCTACATTATCCTTTATAGTCCTGTTTTGTTTGCTATTTTTTTTTTTAAGCTTCCAACCTATTAATTATTCCTATATAAAATATTTTCTTCTAAACGTATAACTAGGCAACTGGTTAATGTGTCTTCAACAAATGATATTATTCTCCTAGTAGGGAATTTATAGAAATCATTTCTAATGAAAATACATTAGAGCAATGAGGAATCCCATACGGAGCTCAATAAAACTCCAGGACACTAGTGATGGAGAGGAATGACTCATCAATACACCTCATCTCTATGGCTTTTCTCTTGAGCTAAAGATTATCATTCATGTGAGATTTGTCAGAGCAGACAATGGAGTTACTATATACGCATCTCTCTTTATAAAATCTCTCAGAAGAATCATTTTAATTTGAAAAGACTTCGGTCTAGCCGCTTCTGATTACATAGAAAACGTCTACACTCAGTAGTTCGTATTCTGTGATTTTTAGCTATAATTATAATAAAGTTTTATGTGGTTAATCAAGTTTTTCTGGTCCTAGGAACAGCTATTGTCAATTTTATCTCAGGCGCTCCAAAGCTTCTTAGGTGCTTCTAGAATGCACCCCCACTCCTTTCATGAATACAACCCTTTACCCACACACCTTTGCCTGCAATAACCTTATACAAACAGCAACACAGTTGATGAAGCTGAAACAAAGACCTACATCCATCAAGTCCAGCCCCTTCCAAATCATCCCTGTTGATCCTGAGGAAGGCAAAAAAAAAAAAAAAAAACTCCATTGAAGCCATTTCCAATTTAGCCCCAGGTGGGTAAAAAATGATTTCCTGACTCCAAATGACAGTCTGTTCCCTGGATCTACACCCTGTCTGTTTTGAATCCAACTGTCATAATTCTCAATATTATTCTGTGCTAAATAGGTATCCATTACTTTTTAGAAAGCAGTTTCATTATTGCAGACACAGCATCCCACGGCAAAGAATTCTATAACTTTAGTACCCTGCCTTTGTTTTTAGTCAAAAGCACCTTTGCACTTGTCTTAATAGATGACCTCTTGTTCTTCGCTCAGATCTTTGAGTAAATCATTAATTGGAGAGTTCTTTGTATTGACCTCGAATGTATTTGTAAATGGTAATCATATCACCCCATAGAAGTCTCTTCTCTCATGTATACAAACTCAGTTTGGGTAGTCTCTTTTATAACTCAGATCCTCTTATCCCTCTATCAGTTTTGTTGCACGTCTCTGCACATCTTCCAGTTCAATAATGTATTTTTTTAAGAACTGGTGTCCAAAACTGTACTCTATATTCTAGATGAGGCCTTACCAATGATTTATATAGAGGTAAACTTATATTTGCATCCCGTGCAGATATACCCCTTTTTATACAGGTTAGTACCCTATTCGCCCTTTCAGCGGCTGAGTGACTCTGCACACTGCTGTGAAGTCTATTGTCTGTCAGTACTCCTAAATCTTTCTCTAATGAGGATTCCCCAAGAGAAATGCGTAAGGAGGAAGTGGTGGTTTACCCAGTGTTTTTTTTGTTTGTTTGTTTTTATATATAATGACCAGGTTTTACTTTTTAAAGGGATAGGAATGCTTCTTTTTAAGAAAAGCTTATATTGTACATATTAAAAAAATAAATGAAATACCGTAAGTCCCGTCGCTCGGGTTCGGGACATTTTAGAAGCTTATTACTCTTAAACTATACATGCCTGAGCGACCGGACTTACATAATTTCATTTTTTAATATATACAATACTAAAGTTTCTTAAAATCAAGTATTACTATCCATTTACGTGGCTCTCCATTTGAATTTTTCATTCCTAATCTGGACAAGATATACGTGCTTTCAAGTGAACTGTTCCATGCTTTTCTATACAGAAATCATGGTGTCGGTTGTAGTCGATTGTTGGGCCTCCAGTTGTTGGGGAATAATACTCTCTTGTGCCTTTATATGATCTCACTTCAGATTCCATTTCTCTGTATTACCCCTTTGAGTGCCAGGAAGTTATTCAACGTATTGCGTTGCAATGCATTAGATATCTCCCTGGCACTCATAAGGTTAAGGGGGCAATTTTAATTCTATGTCATGTTAAACAACACAATCTAGCACTGATGAATTTAAATTTACCTGGTTTCCAGGTCTTTTTTCTTATTGGCTCACTGTTTTGAGAGGTGTAACCATTCTCTTTAAGAGGCTTGGATTGTGAGTGATTCATTGTGTCTATGATTAAGCACTCGGGTGCGAAACGCGTAAGACAACTTACCTAGTATGACGTTTAGAAATCTTTTCTACTAATAAAGCAGGTTTTAGTGTTCACACGTTTGTGCCGTTTCCTTTTCCTGCATTAAACAACAGCTGTGCCATTCCCAGACTCATGTAACTTGACACAATGACATCAATTAGCACTAAAATAAAAAAAACAGATTATTTCCTCCTGCGTTGTGTAGTCTGCAGAATCTAAATAACATGTAACGGTTGACAGCTGAGATGTAAGTAATTAATTCTTAGCTTAGATCAGATGGAGGGAAGAACCTGTTACGCCTGATGTTACAGATGAATGCAAAATATCGTTCCTCTAATATGTTCTTATAAACGTCTGTAAAATTATTTGATGTACGATTCTTATGCACAAAATTAAATGAGGAACAATCCTGGCTCAAAGCAACTGCACCGCTGGGAACAAATAAACATTCCATTTTATTTAAGTGGGGCTTTTAACCCTTTGAATTCTAGATAAGTCTCCAAATCGGTGAAAGGTGACAAAATGGAGACCTTAAAGCGGAACTTTCACCACACATAACACCCCCCGAATCAATGACTTACAGGATCGTAATAACAATGCAGACAGTTTCACCTACTAAATAATTCCCCTGTAGGTGAAACTATAGCCTGCATCTTCAGCAGAGACAAGGGAGAGCACATCCATCTTTTATCTGCTACAGCGCTCTCCCCATCATCTGCCTTCCCCTTTTCCTTCAGTAGCGCGTCTAAACAGCTGCCTACAGGCAGCATTAACGTTAAGGAACAAGCCGGGCAATTAATACACAGTAAAAAGCAACGTCTTGCACTGATAAGTACAGGGTGTTTTTTACTGTGTATTTGTTGCCCAGCTTGCTCCTTAATATCAATGCTGTCTGCAGGCAGCTGTTTAGACGCGCTTTTGAAAGAAAAGGGAAGGTGGTGATCGGCATATAATGCCACAGGCTTGACAGCCAGTGCAGAGTGAATTTCTGCAAGTGTTGGTTAAAAAAAAAAATGCAACAAATTAAACATGCAAAGTTCTTTAATTTTTTTTTTTTTTTTATTTTTGCTCCCACTTTTATATGGGAGCAAGTTGTTCAAACATGATACTTCCCCTTTAATGAATTCTGGTTTAGCTAAAGAGGTGCAGTTTTGAAGCAAATCAACTGCACCATGAACATTAACAAAAGTCCCACTAATTTAACAGTTGGGTGCAAGAGGGGTGCAATGCCTTGGCCACCCCTCTGGCACACAAATGGTTAAAGCGTAACTACCACCGCACAACATCTTTAGCTTAATTAAGTCCCCATCTGGTGACTAGCTGCTTAGTAGAGCTAGTCGCCAGAATTATTACCTTATTTAATAGATTTATGCTTTCTTCCATAGCTGACAGTAGCACGGAGTGTGGACATCTTTCCATTGTGACGTCTGTGCGTCTGCGCTGTCAGTCCCTTTTGGAGCTGCCCGGCTCCTATCAACACCTCCTAGACCCGGCTGGGACTGACAGCGCAGGCGCGCGGATGTCACTATGGCAAGATGTCCACACTCTGTGCTACTGTCACCCATAGAAGACAGCTTAAATCTATTAAATAAGGTAATAATTCTGGTGACTAGATCTACTAAGCAGCTAATCACCAGATGGGGACTTAGTGAAGCTAAAGATGTTGTGCAGTGGTAGTTCCTCTTTAAATAGAGCATGCAACCTCTTGAATGCTGAAGAGTTCTAAATTGCATTGCTTTCCAGTGACATATTTACATATTGAGATTTGTCTTAATGAGTCATCTTCATATTCCTGAGAACTTTAATGTGGCTATTTACCACATGCCCATGAAGCTCTGATAGCTGGCAGATAGACTTGTGCGAATCGGTTTGGCCAATTTCAGAATTCAGACGCATAAGGGTCATTCAGCTTTATTCGGGCTGTCAAAAAGGAAAAAGTTGTTTGTTTCTTTAAAAGCGAATCCAAACAGCCCGAAACAGGTCCGAAATGTTGTAGGAAATTCGGCAACGACTACCCGCGCGCACCATACTTTCCCTCCCTCTCTAGTCCAATTAGCTTCTTTGTTTCATGATGGGTGTTAGACTAATGACACGTCAGACACCCAGACAGCCTGTATTTCCTGTTAGTCCATTGGTCGAGCTCAGAGAGAGAAGAAGGAGATAGTGTCCAGTTGTTGTGTAGGCAGGCAGGTAGCATAGGCAGGCAACCAGCATTAGTACCTTACTGCCACTGCAAGGGAGAGTCCTGTGCACAATATAAAAAACATTAGGAATTTGTTTTAATAGTTTTCAGAGTGACACAGCCAGTCTCACAGTTGTGTAGGCAGGCCTAGTACCTTATTGCCTTCACAAGGGAGAGTCATTTTTTAAAGTATGTTAAATTCGGCCAAATAATTCAGAATGTCGACGAATTTCTGGTCCGAAATGCGGATCCTAAGAACAACAAAAAAAATTGTCTGAAATCGAGCATTTTTGCCATGTACAAGTCTACTGTCTAAGCTCACAGAAACAAGTTTGCAGATTTGTGGATGTTTCCATAGCCTCTGATCAGCTGCTCAATGTAAACTGTGCAGAGCCAACTATCAGCTGATACATGTAAACAGTGCATTGCTATGTCATCATGTGCAGAATGTAATGATTGTATAGAACTCTTGTATAATCTGAAGCTGTGAGCCACATATCACACAACAGCAGTGTAAACCTTAGATGCTGGCATAATTCTTCACTGATTATGTGGATTAGCTCACAATCGGCTTTGTACGGTTTATACTGAACAGATCGATTTCGAGTGGGGAGGTAGTTGCTCTGTATTGCGAAGTAGAAATATTTTCCATTAACCCTTTAGGGTGTGCAACATATTGCTGTACAATGCATTGTTCACAGTTCGGGTAGTTAAAAGATGAAGGGAGATCTGCTGTTGTTTCTTTGTGCTGAAGTCTGGTAAGGAGTGTATCCTGTCTACCCTTCAACCCTCAGCACATTGGCAGCTTTATGCCAGCGCCATATGCTAATGAACAAAGTCTCGCCCCCGCATACTTATTTCTTAGTGAATAGGATGCTTGGTTTCGTATTCTTCATGGCACATTGATCTCCTCACATCTCCAGACACATTTCACCTTTGCACTGACCTTAAGTGCATCTTCCTTAGTGAACTATATCTGGCAGCTAGGGGACACTGATAATGTAAAAAACGAGTTGGGAGAATCCCTGTTTTACACAGCAGTATAGTCCTACAATTTAAGCATTAAAAAAAAAAAAAGTTTAGTTATTTGGCTCAGTCCCTGTGACTGATCTACCTTTTATTAATTAGGGAAATCCTCAAAACCTGACCTGTTGATGTACTCTGAGGTATGGAGCTGGGAATCACTGTTGTATGGGGCTGTTCACATGGGTGACTTTTACATCTGCAGTGATTTTTGTTTTAACCCCTTAATGACCGGCACGCTCGGCTGGGACTTGAGGACCACGGGGCATTTTTTTTTTTTATTTTTACAGATCCGATTCAGGGCTCCCCGAGCAGCACGCAGCTGCGCAGGGAGCCCTGAATTCAATGATGTGCCAGTGCCGTCACTGGTCCTGAAGCGCCAGACAACCGTGATGGTCCTGGCACGGCATTGGATGTTAAGGGGTTAATGCTTGTTTGTTGCTGCAATATCTTGTAATAAAGTTGTGTTGCGAATTAGTTTTAACCCTTTGAGTGGCAGAGGGTTACGCAACGCATTAAATATCCACATATCTTGCTTTCCTGCTGTCCTTCATGTGCTCCTTAACCCTTTGAGTGCCAGAGGAGTATGCAACGCATTAACCACAGTCTCGTCCTCTGCTTCAACACCAGTGGACCAGTTCAGTCCTCCATCATGTCCTGGCTTCCAGCATCATCCTTCCCTAGTCTTCCTTCAAATGACTGACACAGGAACTCTGAACAGATAAAGGACTAAACTGTCCCACTGGTGTTGAAGCATCGGACAGTATCACAGTTATGGAGCAGCCAGAGCAAGACAGGGCTGCAGTAAAGAGGTATAGTTCACTTTATAGTAACATATTTATCCTATGAAACTCTGACAGCCAAGGACGTCCATTTTCTGATAACAGCTTTTTTGCGGCTGCACAGCTTCTGGTTGGCTTATAGCCTAGTGATTCTGACACCAAGTCTTTGGAGCATACCAACGTGTCAGGTTTTCAAGTTATCCCTTAATTAAAGGGATAGTAATACTTAAAATGTAAAAAAAAATATGTTGTAGGGTTTATCCCCCTGAGTAAAACAAGACTAATCCCACTGCTGAAAGGTGTTTCATTCAAAAGTTATTAATTTTCAAAGTTGAATTTCTTAGGTGCAATATCACAGTGGCCTGAAATTGTACAGTGGCGCTGTTGCTATACCATGCTATAGAGATTTATGCTCCCGGGACCAGAGCTGTCCATAGGATCGTGTAGAAACAGCGCCACTGTACAATTTCAGGCCACTGTGATATTGCACCTAAAAAATTCAACTTTGAAAATTAATAACTTTTGAATGAAACACCTTTCAGCAGTGGGAGTACTCTTGTTTTACTCAGGGGGATAAACCCTACAACATATTTTTTTTTTACATTTTAAGTATTACTATCCCTTTAAGCACTAGTAGCTAATGACCACTGATTACTCACCTGTCACTAAGAGGGGTTATTTTCAATAGTTGATATGTTGATTGGCCTCGTTGGTTATTGTAGATAAACACTGCATGTATCCATTGCTGCAACACAAGTTTTCTTTAAATGGTTTGACTGCAAGGCGATGACAGATGGCAGTTCAGCATTGTCTTGAATTATAAAATAGCATGCATGGATAATAAGTGGCCATATAAAGGTTGTTTTTTAATCCTTTGCGTGCCAGAGGGGTACGCAATGCATTGCCTCTGGCATTCAAAGGGTTAATACATAAAATACACAGTACCAATGACTGCGGGTTCTTGTGTTTTTTTATCCCGTGGTATGTAGTAATGAACCAATGAATAATTGTCTGTTTCCTCTCTTTCCCTGCAGGTCCACCCCGATAAGCACTATGACCGATGGGGACTATGATTATCTGATTAAACTCCTGGCTCTCGGAGATTCTGGGGTCGGGAAGACCACATTTCTTTACAGATACACAGACAACAAGTTCAACCCTAAATTTATTACAACAGTGGGAATAGATTTCCGGGAAAAACGAGTGGTAAGTATACATTTATAGTGTTTTGCCAATAAATTATTTCTATCCTACTCAAATACATTTCGTAGGTAAATGAAAGCCATAAAAACAACTTAGATAAAATGTAGATGATTTCAGACCCAGGTTGGCTTAAAGGAGAGCATACACCACATAATAATAAATCCCATCACTTACTTATGGCCAGTAAATCCTTGCAGCCCTTATGAATTTGTTCTAGAGATAACATCTTCAGTCAGTATGTGGAGCCCATAGAGGAAGACCTAACGGCTGCTGGTAGTTTTTTTTCGAATTGAAACAGGCAGAGTACATTAGCTTAATTAACCCTTAAAGAACAAAAGGTGTATACAATGCGTTATAAAGCAATGCTTTGAATACCCTCTGATCCTTAAAGAGATAGTAATGTTTCATAATAAAAGCAGCTCCAATTAATCATCATAGTATTTGGACTTTGGAGAGTGTTATTTCAATTCTGTCAGAGTTGTAGTTCAAGAGTAATTCAATGACAAAGTATCCACCTCCTGTCCCTTTTGCTGATGTAACACTGTTCAGCCAGATCAGAAGAGAGGTGCCCAGGTAGATTGCAGAGAGGGGCAATCTTCAATTAAGATAAGGGAAAAACTGAAAAACTTGTCAAGGGGGGCAGGGCTTTCATTGTTCTAATAGGAAGAAGATTGTCCCCTGCTGTTATCTGTCTGATCTATGGACTGGATTCCACATCTGAGAAGAGATGGCTTACACTAGGTAAAAGGGACAGGGAGGGGAAACTTTGCTTGTGAATATCTCTCAAACCATAAAGGTTTGAGAGATAAGACTTATATCGTTCTTCATGTTTTTTTTAATGCCTACACAATAAAATATAAAATGAAGTATTACTATCCCTTTAAATGGTCAAGAGTAGCATGTACTGTGAGCTGAGTTTGAGGTCATGCTGACAACTGTCATGTCTGCCCTCATGGGCATGATGACATCAGAAAGAAAAAGCATAACCAGGAGAGCGCTGATATTCTGATATGTATACCAATAGTTGTAGAAGGTGAACTGAAATACAGCCACTAGTGAAGCAAATGACCAGTGATTTGCATTGATCAACCAGTCTATGGGGATTTAAAGGGATTTTAATCTTCCACCATTGTACAGTTCATTTAATGCAGAATTGCACCTCTGCAGCTTTATGAATATGGCCCAAAGTTGTAAAAAGGCAAGGTAATATATATAACGGCTAATTGCTGATACAAAAAGCTGCTCAGAGAAAATGCAGGATCACAGTAATAGAATATGATAGATCAACACTCACTGTACCCAGTACCTTGCATGCTAATCAGATTATACAAGAAACAGGCCAGGAGCAGCAGAATGAATGCAGAACAGGAGATAACCTTGTATCAGTAAAAGCTCCAAATATATACACATATACATACATACACATATATATATGTACATACACACAAAGTTCGTGGGAGTAGAGCACTCACTTGATGAAAGTCTAACTTGCCTGGGTGCCAGCCTTAATATGGATGTAGATATAGTACGAACAAAACCACACTCACAGGACTTCTTAGTGAGATAAAGTGCTGATTTATTTGAATAATTCAAATAAATCAGCACATCATCGCACCAAGTAGTCCTGTGAGTGCGGTTTTGTTCGTACTAATATATATATATATAAAATAAAAATGAAACGCAACATCTAACTGGTTTCTAGTTTGCTGTCCGCCAGCTGCAGGGGGGCGGAGATCGGATACATGCAGCAAATCAGGGGTAGCTATTTTAACAGGGGTAAAAATTGAGGTAGACAGGATTCTTTGGACCTTATCAATGAAATTAAAGAGGTGCACAATCTGGCGCAAGTTAATTACACCATGCTGGGATGGGGGTGGATAGAAACTGTCATCGATTTAAAGCAGAACTTTCCCGCTGTATAAAGTTGCCCTACAATAATTAAGTATATGGCGATTAGCTTCAGAATAGTTATATTATCTCTCAGAAGTGCCAGATTCTAAAGTTATCCTTAATCTTCAGAGACTGGAAGCCAGGCATCAGCGCAGACATCTTGTCTGCGCTTTCACTTCCGGTCTCCTCTAAGAAGCACTGCATTGTGCCATAAGGTAACTGTAAAGGACTGACGGCGCAGGCACACAGACGGCGCTAACCTGGCTGAAGATTAAAGGGATAGTAATACTTAAAATGTAAAAAAAAATATGTTGTAGGGTTACTTCCCCTGAGTAAAACAAGAGTACTCCCACTGCTGAAAGGTGTTTCATTCAAAAGTTATTAATTTTCAAAGTTTAATTTTTTAGGTGCAGTATCACAATGGCCTGAAATTGTACAGTGGCGCTGTTGCTTCACGATCCTATGGACAGCTCTGGTCCCGGGACCATAAATCTCCTTAGGATGGTGTAGCAACAGCGCCACTGTACAATTTCAGGCCACTGTGATATTGCACCTAAAAAATTCAACTTTGAAAATTAATAACTTTTGAATGAAACACCTTTCAGCAGTGGGAATAATCTTGTTTTACTCAGGGGGATAAACCCTACAACATATTTTTTTTTACATTTTAAGTATTACTATCCCTTTAAGGATTCCTTTAGAATCGGGTACTTCTGAGATCCAATAGAAGTATTTATGAAGCTAGTCGCCATATGTTTAATTATTGTAGGGCAACTTTATACAAGGTGAAATTTCCGCTTTAATTAGGGATTTTTACACCTTGGATGCTAGAGAAGTTTTCACTGCACTGTCCTGCAGTGCAGTGGAGACAGTCTTAGCACTCAGGGGGTTAAAAGCCCCATTTAAATCAATGGTAACTGCTACTCCCTTCCTCTGGCGCAGTTGTTATACACCAGAATTGATCCCCTTTAGATTAATGAATAAGGACCTTTGCACAGAATACAAGAAAGTGAAGAATTTATTGTTTTTTGAAAGCCATAAATTTATGTGCTATTTGTAATTGCTCACATTTTGATGCAAGAAACACACTACCATCTTGATGCTGGAATAGCACGTTGTTACATTAAATGGATAGTAATACTTGCAAATTACTAATCCCCATATTGTAGCTTTGTTAAAAAGAAATTTATTGCCCCCAGTGACATCTCTCAGACCCTTATGGTTTGATAGTTGATAGCGCTCAAAGTTCCCCCCTCCCCCTTCCCTGACTGAACGCTGACTGCAGGGGAAGCTGTCGTACAGCAGCCTTATGTGCATCAGGCGGCTCTACAGCTGAGCCGAGATCACATTTATAAAAAAGAATTCTCTCACTGAAAGGTCTTCTACGTGCGCTTGGTTTGTGCTTGGTTTGCAAGCACACGTAGAACACCGTTTTAGTGAAAGATTTCTTTTTTTATAAACGCGATCTCTGCAATGCTGCAGAGCCGCCTGATGCAAGTAATACCGGATATCCCTACAGTCAGCGTTCAGTCAGGGAAGGGGGAGGGGGGAACTTTGAGCGCTATCATCTCTCAAACCATAAGGGTTTGAGAGATGACACTGGGGGCAATAAGTTTCTTTTTAACAAAGCTACAATATGGGGATTAGTAATTTGCAAGTGTTACTATCCCTTTTAAAGGCAAATTTAGCAAATGCCCCTAAATGAAAGGCAAAGTTAGCCAGACTTATGAAAATGTGTGATGAATGTTTTGCTGAATTAGACGCAATCGCTCATCCTCTCACAAAGTGATAGCCACACCCACTTATTGAATCACCTTCACAAGGAATTGCACTAATTCTGAGAAAAAAATTTTGTAGTTCAGTAACATTTTAGTGATAATCATTTTGCCATCAAAAGTACCTGTAAATAGCAATAGAACACATTTCTTGCATTCCGCCCTTTGTGTCCAGACTCGCACTAAATACTTCCTGCCTAAGAAGGAGGAGTTTGAGATCCTGGAGTCTGGCATCAAAAAATGATGTCCTCCTAAGTGCCTATGATATCTGGTAATAATTAGAAATTCATTGTGGAGAACCAACCACACCTAGAATTGATTTATAGTACAGTGTTTTTTGGACATATACGGGTTGATTATTAGTATGTTATTATTAACTAGTTGAAGAGCCCATTACACGGGCCACAGTGCCACTGCCAGTCGGTCTCGGGGAAGTCATGCGCAGCAGAGACTGCCCGCGCCGAGGGCAGTCTCTACTGCGCATGACTGCAGCACACGCAGCAGTCTCTACTGCGCATGACTTTGTCATTACACACGTTTTAGCGAATTATCATATAGGATAGGTTTTAGTCCCTTATGTTAAAGGGATAGTAATACTTTGTTTTAAAAATCTTTAAAATTGTAGATATTAATAACAGAATTAGAATAAGCTACTGCCATGTCTCAAAACATCATAGATTTTGTGTACGTAGCATTTAAACTTCCCCCGCACCCCTTCTCATACGTCAGTGCTCTAGCTGACAGATACAGAATCTGGTAATTTGACCAGACGAGGCTCTTCAGCAGAGGCAAAATTTCGACATTTATGAAGAACTACTTCATTGGAAAGGTCTACAAAGTGTGCTTGCAAACCAGGCACAGTTTGTAGACCGTTCCAGTGAAGTAGTTTTTCATAAACATTGTGATTTTGGGTCTGCTGAAGATCCTCCGTCTGGACAAATGACCAGATTCTGCATCTGTCAGCTAGAACGTTGACGTATTAGAAGGGGGGGCAGGGGGGAAGTTCAAATGCTACGGACGCAAAAACTATGACATTTTAAGACATGGGAAGTAGCTTATTCTAATTCTATTATTAATATCTACAATTTTAGAGATTTTTGTAACAAAATTACTATCCGTTTAATAGTATTCAAATAATTCTCTGGAGAACCAACTGCAAAATGGTGGAGACCTGAGAAATAACCATTGAGTTAATCGTTTGAGTACCATTGCTCTGCAATGCGGTGTGTACCCCTCTGACACTCAAAGGGTTCAATTTCAGTTTTAACTCCTGGAATGCTGGAGAGGTTTCCAACAGATTGCCTAGCAATGATTTGGACGTTTTTCTAGCTTTCAGTGGGGTAAAAACTCCATTGAACTCAATGGCGATTTGGGGACTTTGTAGTTTTCTCCTTGATGTTGATGCTGTTGGCGTTGGCGTCCACAGAAATTTTTCTGGGGAGGTAGGGGCAAAGCCATGATATGCCCACCCCAGGCCAGCCCACCTAGCCCCTATGTTTATCCAGGAAGCGAGCAGGAGAAGAAAATGCCTCCTCCTCTTGTCCCTTCCCACTGATGCCCATGGTTGTTGGTTTCCCCAGCATTACCCCACTTCCTGTGAACATATAGCTCTTAGTGTTCCTTTCATCCCATTGGATACTAGAGACAGACCAGATTTCCCAACAGGCAGAGAAGACAACTTCTCAGACCTCCAAAGTTTAAAGGAGCAGTACACTTTTTTTTATAAAAACACATATTATAGAGCATTTCCTGATGAATAAAACAAGGTCTCTCCCATCGCTGTCAGATGTTTTATTCAAAATGTATAGCAGTTTAAATAACCAGGAAGTGAATTTACTGTGTTTACTTCCTGGTAATTCTAACTGACAGGAAGTGACAGGCAGTTTCTATCACAGGAAAATCCCTGCAATATATTTTTTCATAAAAAAAGTTTACTGCTTCTTTAAGGGGAACCTCAGGTGTACAGACCACACCCACATTCTGAATTGTGTGTGTGGCCAGAGAGATCGCAATGTCCCACCAGCAGTTTTATACCCCTTGACAGGCTGTTATTTACGCCTTGGATGTGAGAGAGATCCCCAATGCATTGCGGAGATCTCTCTAGAAACCAAGGGCTTAAAGCTTGTTTTGTTCTTGCTTGTCATTGGCCAAGGGTATTTTCTGTGCCAGGAAACAGTGAATAGGAGTATGTTCACAGTTATGTGAGAAATATGAGGTGACCATGGGTGGAGCTAAGGGCACCTAGAGTGCCTTACCTTGGTGTGCCTGGTGTGTAAATCTGGCCTTGGCTAGAGGAGTCTCCAACACATTGTGAAACGGGGTTGGAGTTGTGACTAGCACGTAAAGGACTAGAGAAGAAACACTGTACACAATTTGTTTTCCAGGATAATGAGAATTTCTAAATTGCATCTCACGGACTTTGTTTTATATTTGATTTAGCTGAGGGTTGGGAGGATTCTGGAAACAGGACAGTTTTAAGACCCCCTGCGGCTCCCAGAGGAATTGTGAATGGAATCCCCTGAATATTTGTTAAAAGATAGGATCCATCTCTTTAGTTATTCCTTCCTTCTTTCCTACCTACCTACCTTCCTTCCTTCTTTCCTTCCTATCTTCTTTCCTTCCCATATTCTTTCCGTCCTGCCGCCTTTCCTTCCTTCCTTCCCTCCTACCTTCCCACCTTCCTTCCTACCATCTTCTTTCCTTCCTCCTTTCTTTCTTTTTCTTTTTTCTCTTTCTTTCCTTCCTTCCTTCCTTCCTTCCTCCCTTTCTTTCCTTCTTATCTTTCCTTCTTATCTTTCCTTCCTTCCTTCCTCCCTTTCTTTCCTTCCTTCTTATCTTTCCTTCCTTCCTTCCCTCCTACCTTCCCACCTTCCTTCCTACCTTTCCACCTTCCTTCCTTCCTCCTTTCTTTTTTCTCTTTCCTTCCTTCCTTCCTTTCTTTCCTTCTTATCTTTCCTTCCTTCCTTCGTTCTTCTCTTTCTTTCCTTCCTTCCTTCGTTCTTCTCTTTCCTTCCTTCTTATCTTTCTTTCCTTCTTTTTCTTTCCTTTTCTTTCTTTCCTTTTCTTTCTTTCCTTCTTTTTTCTTTCCTTCTTCTTTCTTTCCTTCCTTTGCTTCCTTCCTTTCCTTCCTTTGCTTCCTTCCTTTCCTTCCTTCCTCCTTTCTTTCTTTTTCTTTTTTCTCTTTCCTCCCTTCCTTTCCTTCCTTCCTCCCTTTCTTTCCTTCTTATCTTTCCTTCCTTCCTTCATTCTTCTCTTTCCTTCCTTCGTTCTTCTCTTTCCTTCCTTCGTTCTTCTCTTTCCTTCCTTCGTTCTTCTCTTTCCTTCCTTCTTATCTTTGCTTCCTTCTTTTTCTTTCCTTTTCCTTCTTTCCTTCTTTTTTCTTTCCTTCCTCTTTCTTTCCTTCCTTCCTTCCTTTCCATCCTTCCTTCCTTCGAGAAAAGCAGCCACATATGTGCATTATGCACCCAGACCCACCTCACTGCTCCTAGACCATAGCTGGTTCCTTTATATAAAACTGTGACTGTAGGAAACTCAAGGTGAAGCCCCAGAGAACACTGGCTACTCTCATGAATTAAAATGCCTGTGTCTGAAAATTCTCAGGGCCTCCTATAATTTATTTAAAGGCATCACTGGATGCTTAATAAACACTTATCCTCGGGGCGAATTGTCAATAGAGCCGCCTTCCAAATGTCCGCTCTCTGACTTGTTGAGGTTTTATGGAATAAACCTCCGCTCTGAATACTAAATGGAAAAAGCTACAGTAGCTGAGCGAGCGTCACATACTGCTGCATAATATGATTTAGTTTGCAGCAGTTTAACCCTTTTATTGCCAGAGAGGTATCTAGTGCATTGCGTTAAAATGAATTGGCTACCTGCCTGGCACTCAGAGTTCATAGTTTTGAAGAGGCTAGAAGTGGAGTACTTTAACTCTTTGAGTGCCAGAGAAGCAGGCAATGCATTGCCAACTCCTCTGGCACTTTCAGGGTTAACATCAGTTGTGTAGAGAGCAACCATTTACGGATAAAGAAATCTGATGGTGAGCATGGTACTAGCAATAATAGAACAAACCAAATACAACATAGGTAACAAATTAAAATAACTGTTAATTTAAATAGCATTCAAAGTGGTTAAAAGCCCTATCTTCACAATGCATTAGAGACATCTCTTGCATTCAGATGGTTAAAGTGGTACTTTCACTTTAAAGGGATAGTAACCCCCCCCCCCCCCCCGAAAAAGTTTAAGCCAAATGATGGGAATAATAAAAACATACTTAACGCCCTCATTCCCATCTCTCAGATCGTTATGGTTTGAGAGATATAATAAAATAAAGTTCTCCGCTCCCTCCCCTTTCTGCCTGACGAGCTGTAAAGCTGTCAGAGGCAGAATCTGGTCGACCGACTTTAGGCGGCTCTTCAGGAGCGCTGTTATCTAGATATCTAGGTATAATTACTTCATCGGAATGGTCTACAATGTGTGCTTGCAAGCCAGGCACACGTTGTAGACCATACCGATGAAGTAATTATAGTTATATATCTCGATGACAGCACTCCTGAAGAGCCGCCGTCTGGTCCCAGAAGCAGGATCTCATGACGTCCGTTATACAGCTGACGCATGAGAAGGGGGAGGGAGCGGAGGTCTTTATTTTATTACATCTCTCAAACCTGAACGGTTTCAGAGATGGGAATGAGGGCGTTAAGTATGTGTTTATTAGTGTTGAGCGAGCATGCTCGGCCGAAGCTCGGTTCGGCTCGAGCATCGCTCTGCTCGGCATATGGCGGTACTCGTACGAGTACCGCATGTGCTCGACCGCCATGTTCGGGTCTCCTCCCCGCACGTTTCGCGGCTGCTGCGCAGCCAATAAACGTGCAGGGAGGCTCTGACATCAGTGTAATGCCAGCAGCCATGTTGGCTGCTGGCATTACACTGATTGGCTGGCCAGAACCCGTGATCGGGTGCTGTATAGCACCTGACCAGCGAGTTCGGCTCAGTCTTAGCCAGGGAGAGATGAGGATAGGAAGGGAAAGTCAGTGTAGGGAGAAGAAAAGCAATTGTGAAAAAAAAAAAAGACCCAAAAGTCCTTTTTAGGACTACTGTGTGTGGGGGCAGCAGTTTATTTTGTGTGGGGGGGCAGAGAAAAAAAAAAAAAAAATTCATATATTCTGTTTAGTGTGCAAAGTTGCAGATTAGAGCACATTCTGTTTAGTGTGCAAAGTTGCAGATTAGAGCACATTCTGTTCAGTGTGCAAAGTTGCAGATTAGCAGCACATTCTTTTTAGTGTGCAAAGTTGCAGATTAGAGCACATTCTGTTTAGTGTGCAAAGTTGCAGATTAGCAGCACATTCTGTTTACTGTGCAAAGTTTCAGAATAGGAAAACATTCTGTTAAGTCTTCAAACTGTAAAATATCAAAGTCACATATTCCATTCACCGTGCGTAGCCGCAGTTAAGAAGCAAATTCTGTTTACTGTGCAAAGTTTCAGAATAGGAAAACATTCTGTTAAGTCTTCAAACTGTAAAATATCAAAGTCACATATTCCATTCACTGTGCGTAGCCGCAGTTAAGAAGCAAATTCTGTTTACTGTGCAAAGTTTCAGAATAGGAAAACATTCTGTTAAGTCTTCAAACTGTAAAATATCAAAGTCACATATTCCATTCACCGTGCGTAGCCGCAGTTAAGAAGCAAATTCTGTTTACTGTGCAAAGTTTCAGAATAGGAAAACATTCTGTTAAGTCTTCAAACTGTAAAATATCAAAGTCACATATTCCATTCACTGTGCGTAGCCGCAGTTAAGAAGCAAATTCTGTTTACTGTGCAAAGTTTCAGAATAGGAAAACATTCTGTTAAGTCTTCAAACTGTAAAATATCAAAGTCACATATTCCATTCACTGTGCGTCGCCGCAGTTAAGAAGCAAATTCTGTTTACTGTGCAAAGTTTCAGAATAGGAAAACATTCTGTTAAGTCTTCAAACTGTAAAATATCAAAGTCACATATTCCATTCACTGTGCGTAGCCGCAGTTAAGAAGCAAATTCTGTTTACTGTGCAAAGTTTCAGAATAGGAAAACATTCTGTTAAGTCTTCAAACTGTAAAATATCAAAGTCACATATTCCATTCACTGTGCGTAGCCGCAGTTAAGAAGCAAATTCTGTTTACTGTGCAAAGTTTCAGAATAGGAAAACATTCTGTTAAGTCTTCAAACTGTAAAATATCAAAGTCACATATTCCATTCACTGTGCGTCGCCGCAGTTAAGAAGCACATTCTGTTTACTGTGCAAAGTTGCAGATTTGCAGCACATATTCCGTGTAATATGAAGAAGGCGGGTAAAAAGGGACGGGGAAGTGGACGTGATCCTGATAGTTCAGGGCGCAGGTCAGGACACGTAGAAACTGCGCCTGGTGCCAGAGCACAAGACAGAAAGACATCCACCATACCTAGCTTCATGTCTCATTTTACAGGGCGTCGCAGGACATCACTCTCGAGGTCCGACCACTGCGAACAGGTGGTCGGTTGGATGTCAGCTGATACTGCTTCCAGTCGGTTAAGCACCACCCTGTCTTCCACCAAGTCCACTCTCAGTAGCCAAGAGTCTGGTCAACATAATCCTCACCCTGATCATCCTTCCTCCCACCATAGAGGATCTGGTCAAAGAAGTGATCCCACACTGGGATATAGTGAGGAGCTCGTCTCATCACCAATCCTTAATTTGAACCTCTCTCCAAGCACGCTTGCAGAGGAACATGACATCTTGTGCCCTGATTCACAACCTCTAGAGGGTACCCAATCACAAGAAGATGACAGAGGTGAACGGCATTTAAGGTCAAAGGAAGTGGATGATGATGATGATGAGACACAGTTGCCATTAAATCAACCACTATTACTGTCTCAAGACCTTGATGAGGAGGATGATATACAGTTGTCAATGACTGAGTATGTGGTGGGATCAAGACATGAGGAGGATGATCAGAGTGAGGAAGTGGAGGAGGACTTGGTGGACGATGAGGTGACTGACCCCACCTGGGAAGGTGTAGAGCCGAGCGATGACAGCAGTCCTGAGGGTGAGCCATCTGCAGCACCGCAACAGGCTGGAAGAGGCAGTGGTGTGGCTACAGAAAGAAGGCGGACCGCACCAAACCGGCCCGCAAATGTTCCACGGAGCACCCCCTTGCGTAAATCTCCCTTGCCAAGGGGTAGGTGTTCCGCGGTATGGCGTTTTTTTAAGGAAAGTGCGGACGACAAAAGAATTGTAGTTTGCAACCTGTTCCACACCAGAATGAGCCGAGGCATGAACACTAGAAACCTCACCACCACCAGCATGATCCGACACATGGCATCCAAGCACCGTAATAAGTGGGAGGAACGCCTGGATCGCCCATCTGTGTCTGCAGGCCACACCACTGCCTCCTCTTCCCCTGTTTTCGGTGCCGGCCAATCGCCTGTCGAAGGCGCAGGCCCGCATACCTCCCGCCCTGCACCTGTACCATCTGAAGCACCATCAGCGACCACATCCACTTCCCTGTCCCAGCACAGCGTCCTAATGTCGTTACCCCAGGCATTTGAGCGCAAGCGAAAATACCCAGCCACCCACCCACAGGCCATAGCACTAACCTCACACCTTTCCAAATTACTGGCCATCGAAATGCTGCCATTTAGGCTTGTGGAGACTGAGTCCTTCCGCAGCCTGATGGCAGCAGCTGTCCCTCGGTACGCGGTCCCCAGCCGCCACTACTTTTCCCGGTGTGCCATCCCCGCATTACACCACCATGTGTCCCGTAACATCACCCGTGCCCTGACCAACGCAGTTACTGGGAAGGTCCACTTAACGACTGACACATGGACAAGTGCTTGTGGCCAGGGACGCTACATTTCCCTGACGGCACACTGGGTGAATGTCGTGGAGGCTGGGAGCGACTCGAACCCTGGGATGGCACAGGTGCTACCCACGCCGAGGATTGCGGGCCCTACCTCCATCAGGGTTTCCGCCAGCACCTACGTTATTGGCTCCTCCTCCTCCATTTCCACCTCCGAATTCTCTGCGCGCAGCGCCACTCACCCATCAGCCGGTAGCTGGAAGCAGTGTAGCACTGCAGTGGGGAAGCGTCAACAGGCCGTGCTGAAGCTGATCTGCCTTGGGGACAAACAGCACACGGCCTCAGAGCTGTTGCAGGGGATTAGTCACCAGACCGAGCAGTGGCTCTTGCCACTCAACCTGCAACCAGGCATGGTTGTGTGTGATAATGGGCGTAACTTGGTCGCGGCTTTGGAGCTCGGCAAGGTCACACACGTACCATGCCTAGCGCATGTATTTAATTTAGTGGTTCAGCGATTTCTAAAAACCTACCCCAATTTGCATGATCTCTTGACCAAGGTGCGCCGCGTGTGTGCACATTTCCGTAAGTCATCTACAGCTTCAGCCGGCCTGTTGAAGCTGCAGCAGCGCTTACAATTGCCAGCTTACCGGCTGCTGTGTGACGTGAGCACGCGCTGGAACTCCACCTTCCACATGTTGTCCCGGCTTTGTGAGCAGCAGAGGGCAGTAGTGGAGTACCAGCTGTTACACGGTCGTCGCCTCTCCGTTCAACTTCCTGTAATCAGAAGTGAGGAATGGGAATGGATGTCAGACCTCTGTGAGGTTTTACGCAATTTTGAGGAATCGACACAGATGGTGAGCGGCGATAACGCTATTATCAGTGTAACCATCCCACTTCTGTGTCTACTGAAACGCTCGCTGCTCACAATTAAAACCGACGCTTTGCATGTGGAAGAGGTGGAAATGGGGGAGGAAGAGCTTACACAAGGTGATAGCCAGAGCACCCTCACTTCGTCTTCTCAGCGACAATTGGAGGAGGCGGAGGAGGAGGAGGAGGAAGACACGGTTGCCTCCGCTACAGAGGTTAGCCATGGAACTTTAGTTCCATCTCTTCAGCGTGGGTGGGCAGAAGAGGAGGAAGAGGATGAGGAGATTGAGAGTCATCCTCCTGGTGAGGACAGCGAAATCTTGCCTGTTGGTACTCTGGCACACATGGCTGACTTTGTTAGGCTGCCTTTCCCGTGACCCACGCGTTATACGCATTTTAGACAACACGGATTACTGGGTGTTCACCCTTCTGGACCCCCGCTACAAAGAGAATTTCTCATCTCTCATTCCTCCGGTGGAGAGGACAAGCAAAATGGTGCAATACCAGAAGGTTCTTGTTGAAAAATTGCTCCAAAATTTTCCATCTGACAACGCTGGCGGCAGAGTACGTGCTACCTTGGCCAACCGAGAAGGGGAGAAAAGGGGAGCACACAGCAGTTCCGACAAAGGCAGGGCAACACTCTCCAAGGCGTGGGACACCTTCATGACACCCGCCAGCACCCTCACCCTGATGCGCAGCCTAGTGTCACAAGGAGGGAAAAGTTTTGGAAGATGGTGAAGGAGTACGTAGCAGACCGTGTCAGCGTCCTCAATGATCCCTCTGTGCCTTACAACTACTGGGTGTCCAAGCTGGACACGTGGTATGAACTGGCACTCTATGCCTTGGAGGTGCTGGCCTGCCCTGCCGCCAGCGTTCTGTCTGAGCGGGTATTTAGTGCTGCTGGTGGCATCATAACAGATAAGCGTATCCGCCTTTCCACCGAAAATGCTGATAGGTTGACACTTATAAAAATGAACAAGGCCTGGATTTCCCCTGACTTCTCCACTCCACTGGAGGAAAGCCCCGGAGGAACATAAAGTGACTTTATATATGTTATTTACATGTTTTGGATGGTCGGCTCAGCGCACGTTTCCCTCTTAATCATGGCCTCAGTTCAGAAAAATCAAGGAAATTTTTGGGAGAATTTGCCTCTGCGCACGTTTCCCTCTTAATCATGGCCTCAGTTCAGAAAAATCAAGGAAATTTTGGGGAGAATTTGCCTCTGCGCACGTTTCCCTCTTAATCATGGCCTCAGTTCAGAAAAATCGAGGAAATTTTTGGGAGAATTTGCAGATGATATACAAGTAAATATACAGCAAATACTGTTTGGTAACAATTTTTCACCTAAAGTCGTTTTTATCTTCCTTTTTGTGTGTTTTACGGTCAGTCTGTAAAAATGGCGTACTACGGGCGAAAGATCGTTCCCAGCAGCGATGTTGGAGTCCAAGATACATCCAGACATCCTCCCTATGCTGTCCCTGAACCATTTCTGTGGTGTTTCCATCATTTTCTGCCCTTTTCCTATGGACCAGGCACCCTCCCCTCATCAGAGCAGGGGGTGCCTGGTGTAATGCTCGAGTCCTCCCATTGACTTCAATGGGGCTCGGGTGCTCGGCCGAGCACTCGAGCCTCCGGGGGTGCTCGGTCAGAGCACCCGAACACCCGAGCATTGGGGTGCTCGCTCATCACTAGTGTTTATTATTCCTATAATTTGGCTTTTTTTGGGGGGGGGTTTACTATCCCTTTAATTCAAGTTTCCATATTTGAAAACTGCATTAAAAAATGCCTATATGTCATGTTAACCAAAAGACCAGCAAATGTATATTTAAGGAGATATTCACACTTATTATCATATGCTAATGTATGCTAATTGTGGTACCCGTGCAGTACCAGTGACATTTCATATGCTAATGAAGGTTTGTACTGTACTAGGAAATTTCCACTTTGCCCAGAAATAAGTATGAATATCTTCTTAACTGAACATCTGCTGGAATTATGCCTAACATGACATATAGGCAGTTTTTAGTGCAATTTTCAAATATGCAAACTTGAATTAAGGTGAAAAGATCACTTTTAAATCAATGGGAATTTTTATTTGATATACTTGGTTTACCCCAGAACTGCTCTTTTTAGTTCATCAGCCTCGGTGCCTCATTGTATCCAAATGTGTCCTTTCCTGACTCACTTCCCAGAGAGGAACATCCCAGAGAGGAACATCCACATAATGTGTTGGAGACCCTTCTGATACTCAAAGGGTTAACCCCTTCCCGACAATGGACGTACATGTACGTCCCGCAAAACTGTCACTTAGTGGCAGAAGACGTACATGTACGTCTTGGAAATCTGGGTCACCGCGCTGCTGCACGCCGTTCGGGGACTCTGGAATAATAAAAAAAAAAAAAAATTTCTTAGTCGGGCATTAAGTGACTGAGTGTGCGTGCAGCCGGTCACTAAGGGGTTAAAACATAAACAATGCTAGTAATTGTATATAAGAAATGTGTTGAAAAAGACAAAATATATCACAAACTAATATAGTTCGTGATGTGTATCTTAAGCCTTGGATGCTAAAGATCTCTGATTGTATTCAATGGGTTAATCAAATACTGTTCCTACGTGGAATTACAATTATATTAAATGAATGCTGAATGCTCTAAACCTTTATATAGTAATTTGAATGGGTGTCACATGCATTCGGATTTGTTTTTGGTTGCTTGTCCAGATGCTTAGGTGCATAGTTTAGGATTGGACTTGAGGGTAGTTGGCAAGATAATAAATTGTCTGACAGACTGGTGGCAGTATGTCATAGTCAATGGAAATCCTTCAGTGGAAGGACAGGTTTCTAGTGAGGTGCCTCAGGGGGTAGTGTTAGGGCCTGTTCTATTTAAAATATTTATAAGTGATATTACTAGTGGTATAACGGGTACAGATTTATGACAGGGTTGACACCCCAAGAGGATAGACCAAATGCATAAAGATTTAAGACATTTGGAGGAATGGACAGTAGTATTTGATCAAAAGTTTAATACTGCAAAGTTCAAGATAATGCATTTAGGGCACAAATGACAAAGGTAGAATACAGGTTTAATGGTAATTTGCTTACAGCAATATCAGAGATAATGTACTTGGGAGTTATAATTTCAAACTTGATGGTAGACAATCAATGCAGTAAATTTAAAGGGAAAGCTAAAAGTATCCTGGGTTGTATAAGATGATGTATTAGCAGCAGGAAGAGAGATTCATGCAACTCTATAGATCACTAGTAAGGCACCTACTGGGGTTCTCCAATGAGAAACAAAAAAACCCACACACACCAGCTAGAACCCATCCCTCCAATAGCTAAATAAACACCAATGGCCAAAACAAAGGTGCTACAGGGGAAATTATTTGCTACGTTGAAGTCTTTTCATGTTATTGGCAACTTTGTGTTACCATTTAATATTTAAATATCCAATTTTTTTCACATCATTTTACTAGCTCCATCAGTATGATGAATAAGAATTTTTCTGTGAAATTATGCTGATCCTTTGAGATTTTCTTTTAGGATTATTTGATTCTCTTACTTTCTCTTTTTTTGTCTACTAAACTTAGTGGCAAAGAGGATTGTGTTTCTTAATCCTTTTGCATATTGATACGTGAAAAGTCGGATAGTGCCCCAGTATTTTTATACACTTTAGTAGTCATATGTGACAAGCCGGATAGTGCCCCAGTATTTTTATACACTTTAGTAGTCATATGTGACAAGTCGGATAGTGCCCCAGTATTTTTATACACTTTAGTAGTCATGTGTGACAAGCCGGGTAGTGCCCCAGTATTTTATACACTTTAGTAGTCATGTGTGACAAGCCGGATAGTAACCCAGTATTTTTATACTTTAGTAGTCATGTGTGACAAGCCGGATAGTGCCCCAGTATTTTTATACACTTTAGTAGTCATGTGTGACAACCCGGATAGTAACCCAGTATTTTTATACTTTAGTAGTCCTGTGTGACAAGCCGGATAGTGCCCCAGTATTTTTATATACTGTAGTAGTCATATGTGACAAGCCGGATAGTGCGCCTTTATTTTATACACTTTAGTAGTCATGTGTGACAAGCCGGATAGTAACCCAGTATTTTTATACACTTTAGTAGTCATGTGTGACAAGCCGGATAGTAACCCAGTATTTTTATACACTTTAGTAGTCATGTGTGACAAGCCGGATAGTGCCCCAGTATTTTTATACACTTTAGTAGTCATGCGTGACAAGCAGGATAGTAACCCAGTATTTTTATACACTTTAGTAGTCATGTGTGACAAGCCGGATAGTGCCCCAGTATTTTTATACACTTTAGTAGTCATGTGTGACAAGCCGGATAGTAACCCAGTATTTTTATACACTTTAGTAGTCATACGTGACAAGCCGGATAGTAACCCAGTATTTTTATACACTTTAGTAGTCATACGTGACAAGCCGGATAGTAACCCAGTATTTTATACACTTTAGTAGTCATACGTGACCAGCCGGATAGTAACCCAGTATTTTTATACACTTTAGTAGTCATATGTGACAAGCCGGATAGGGCCCCAGTATTTTTATACACTTTAGTAGTCATACGTGACAAGCCGGATAGTAACCCAGTATTTTTATACACTTTAGTAGTCATGCGTGACAAGCCGGATAGTGCCCCAGTATTTTTATACACTTTAGTAGTCATGCGTGACAAGCCGGATAGTGCCCCAGTATTTTTATACACTTTAGTAGTCATGCGTGACAAGCCGGATAGTGCCCCAGTATTTTTATACACTTTAGTAGTCATGTGTGACAAGCCGGATAGTAACCCAGTATTTTTATACACTTTAGCAGTCATGTGTGACAAGCCGGATAGTAACCCAGTATTTTTATACACTTTAGTAGTCATGCGTGACAAGCCGGATAGTGCCCCAGTATTTTTATACACTGTAGTAGTCATATGTGACAAGCCGGATAGTAACCCAGTATTTTTATACACTTTAGTAGTCATGTGTGACAAGCCGGATAGTAACCCAGTATTTTTATACACTTTAGCAGTCATGTGTGACAAGCCGGATAGTAACCCAGTATTTTTATACACTTTAGTAGTCATGTGTGACAAGCCGGATAGTGCCCCTTTATTTTATACACTTTAGTAGTCATATGTGACAAGCCGGATAGTGCCCCAGTATTTTTATACACTTTAGTAGTCATGCGTGACAAGCCGGATAGTGCCCCAGTATTTTTATACACTTTAGTAGTCATGTGTGACAAGCCGGATAGTAACCCAGTATTTTTATACACTTTAGCAGTCATGTGTGACAAGCCGGATAGTAACCCAGTATTTTTATACACTTTAGTAGTCATGCGTGACAAGCCGGATAGTGCCCCAGTATTTTTATACACTGTAGTAGTCATATGTGACAAGCCGGATAGTAACCCAGTATTTTTATACACTTTAGGAGTCATGTGTGACAAGCCGGATAGTAACCCAGTATTTTTATACACTTTAGCAGTCATGTGTGACAAGCCGGATAGTAACCCAGTATTTTTATACACTTTAGTAGTCATGTGTGACAAGCCGGATAGTGCCCCTTTATTTTATACACTTTAGTAGTCATATGTGACAAGCCGGATAGTAACCCAGTATTTTTATACACTTTAGTAGTCATACGTGACAAGCCGGATAGTAACCCAGTATTTTTATACACTTTAGTAGTCATGTGTGACAAGCCGGATAGTAACCCAGTATTTTTATACACTTTAGTAGTCATATGTGACAAGCCGGATAGTAACCCAGTATTTTTATACACTTTAGTAGTCATACGTGACAAGCCGGATAGTAACCCAGTATTTTTATACACTTTAGTAGTCATGTGTGACAAGCCGGATAGTAACCCAGTATTTTTATACACTTTAGTAGTCATGTGTGACAAGCTGGATAGTAACCCAGTATTTTTTATGCATATTTGCTCTTATATTTTAGTGTAATGATTAAAAGTTAAGTTTTAGATATTTGCCCTTTGTTTACAGTTGGCTATATACTAAGATAACCTTTTTTTGAGTGCTAGTTCTGCAAGGTTATCTTTTTTCTTTTCTCATCATCTGAGTACTGTGTACGTTTCTGGAAAACACGTGGATAACTTTTTCAGTGCAATAAACCCTTCAATTCTGTTTTTCTTTGGAGTCTGTACATTAAGATCTTAGTGCAAAGGATCGAAAACATAACATAGGAAGTGGAGGTTTATTGCACTGAAGAAGTTATATCCTTTCTATCACCCGTTTATCATACTTAATACATAACCTCCCACATCTCCAAGAGGACATGATTAAATTGGATGCCGTACAAGGCACTACCACCACTAAAGTAGTACCCAGTATTCATGACAAAACTTACCAAGATAGACTCAAATAGGGATATATATATACTACTTACTTCATATCTTTTAAAGAACAGTCCTTATGACATGGCAAGTTGATATAATGCCAGGTCTGATTTTTAAATGATTAAAGATGCTTTTATAAATATGCCATTATGCTGAATTTAACG
Organism: Rhinophrynus dorsalis; assembly: GCA_037306005.1. Classification (NCBI taxonomy): domain Eukaryota; kingdom Metazoa; phylum Chordata; class Amphibia; order Anura; family Rhinophrynidae; genus Rhinophrynus; species Rhinophrynus dorsalis. The sequence goes on along the minus strand of CM074718.1, from coordinate 662,814,376 downwards.
ACTGGAATGCTTAAAGGGATAGTAATACTTCATTTTATCTTTATTTTATTTTGTAGGCATTAAAAAAACATGAACGATATAAGTCTTATCTCTCAAACCTTTATGGTTTGAGAGATATTCACAAGCAAAGTTACCCTCCCGCCCCTTTTACCTAGAGTAAGCCATCTCTTCTCAGATGTGGAATCCAGTCCATTGACCAGACAGATAACAGAAGGGGACATCTTCTTTCTATGAGGACAATGAAAGCCCTGCCCCCCTTGACACGTTTTTCAGGTTTTTCTTAATTAAAGATTGCCCCTCTCTGCAGTCTACCTGGGCACCTCCCTGCTGCTCAGTGTTATATCAGTAAAAGGGGCGGGAGGGGGATAATTTGTCATTGAATTACTCTTGAACTACAACTCTGACAGTATTGAAATAACACTATCCAAAGTCCAAATACTATGAAGATTAATTAGAGCTGCTTTTATTATGAAACATTACTATCCCTTTAAGGACAGCATATACATGGCGTTATGATTCTGGTGATAATTCTGTTGCAGATAGTGACATTTCTTTATGAATTCGCTGTCTGCATTTTATAAATGTCCTTACTCCATTTTACACAAAAACTTACTACATAGCATTCAGTCCTCTTACTTTTTTAACTAACAGACACTATTACAACCATTTTAACACATATTTCCACTTTGCTCCACTTCTATAAATCTCCTTCTAAGATCTTAATATGTTAAGTTGAAAGAGACAAGGGAGAGGGGGAATATGATATAAACTTTTACATTTATTAAAGAATGTAATAATGTTCTCGAGGGAAGTATTTTTCAGGAAAAGAGGAATACTAATGTAGCACCTTACTTTTGAGTCTTAGCATAGAAGACTCAAAAGTAAGGTGCTACTTTACAGAAAGGGTGGCAGGCTCATGGAACAGCCTCCCAGTGGAAGTGGCATGGAATAACACAGTAAGTGTAGTAAAAAGTCTCTGGGATAGACGGAAGACTGTTCTTCTTTTTTTTTTTTTTTTTTCTAGACTGGAAAATGTCTAGGCTGGATCGGCCAGTTGGCTTTTATCTGTGATTTAAATATGCTTCTATAGCGAATGCACTTTTTACTCATTGTTTCCATTTGTAATATAACACGTGCTAATTTATACATTTCACCTCTGAAAATGCATTGGAAAATTAACATTTTTAGAATATCAGCATTTAACAATTAAGTGCCTGAACAACAGTAACTACAGCAGAGTGACCACACTGCCATAATATATATTAATGTGTGTGTGTGTTTTTATATATATATGTATATATATGTGTATATGTATATATGTATATATATGTGTATATGTATATATATGTGTATATATGTGTATATATATGTGTGTACATAATACATTTTCATTTACTGTCTCATGGTTTCATGCTGTTTCAGTAACAGTAGTCTGCAAAAATACCTGGGTGACTTATAAAACTGTTATGGCTGTTGTAAGACCTGGAGATGCCTGTTTTATTAATATAATGTTGGGTAGGGGTATTACACATATATAAATATGGCCAAAAGAATGGAAGGGTATGCTTTTTACTTGAAAAAGGGAGCATCGCTTTAGAAAGCTTGTACATATAACTGAATATTAGTCCAATAAAAAGGTATTATTACATACTACAATACTCATTCATTTGGCCTCTGTTCCACTGGACTAATACCGCTGCCCCGTAGCCGGTAGCAGAGACATTATGTGAGCCGTCTGTAGCGGGGCAGCGCGTTCAATGAGTCTCTACTGCACATGCGGGGAGCTCACAGCGAAGCTCCCCGAGTGCAAAACCACACATGCACAGTAGAGACTCTCTACTGTGCATGTGCGGTTACGGCTCACAGCGAGCGACGCATTCTACCACTTTACAGTATAAGATTTTTTTATATAATAGTTTTTATTTTTTTTAATAAAATATATATAATTTTTTTATTTATTTTTGGTGGTAATGTCCATTTAAAAGTCTTGGTCTATACGTCTGATTTCCTCTTTTGTGCCTTTTAAGTTAAAAATACATATTCTGATGTGATCTTGTTATCCAGGTATACACCAGCAATGTAGGGGCCGGGGGCCCCCATGGGAAGACCTTCAAGGTTCATCTGCAGCTTTGGGACACGGCTGGCCAGGAGAGGTAAGATACATACTTACTGGTAGTGTTGTATATATTATACACAAGGGAGGAATATGAACAAAGACGTGTGGAGGACTATAGGGGATACATACACATTCCCAGTGATTTTAAAAGGGAATGTTAACCCTTTGAATGATAGAGGTCTCCAATGCAATGATCCCTATATCATTCAAGTGTTAAGAGCCATTTAAGCCTTTGAGTACCATAGGGGTACGCAACGGATTGCTTTGCAATGCGTTGCGAAACCCTTAGGCACTCAAAGGGTTAATCAATGGGAAACTGGGAATCCTTCTAGCATTCAAGGGGTTAAAAACCCCTATTTAAATCAATGAGAATTTTGAGATTTGTTTAATCCTTTGAATGCCAGTGGTGTATCCAATGTACTGCAATGTATGGGCTACCTCTCTGGTGCACAAAGGGTTATTTATTTATTTAATTAATTTTTTCCTCCCAAATGTCCCTCTTCAGACCCAAACTCCCTCAGTCCCTCTTTTTTACCTTGTCTGTCTTTTTAGGAGATCAGAATGGGTATTATATTCTAAAAAGAAAGGTACCAGGTTACGTTATTCTTGGCAGACAAAGTAAAAAACAAAAAACAAACAAAAAAAAAAGTCTCTGTTAAAAAGTACGGGGTCACCGACAAAAGGCACCTAGGGCAGAAATGTGTGCAATCGCTATTTACAGTGTACTTTTGATGGCAAAATGATAGCACCAAAGTCTTACTGAATTGCATATGTTTTTTTCTCAATTGGCAAAGGTTTGCTCATTTTTTTAGCGAATTCCTTTCAAAAAGTGGGCGTGGCTAAAATGTCTGCCATTTTGTGAGAGGATTGGCAAATGCTCCTAATTCAGCAAACCAATTAGCACACATTTCCATGCATCTGGCTAAATTTGCTGTTAATTTAGGATCATTTGCTGTTCAGTATCAAAGCGTTAATAGGTTTGTTGCATCAAAACGTGAGCAATTTCAAACCGCACATATATGTAACTTTTATAACATAGCGAATGTTCTACTTTCACACATTCTTCCCCGGTCATTGACCTGACTGAAAATCAGCTTCAATCAGAATGTGTAGTGTATCACATTGCTCCATAGATATAAAACTCACATTGATGTCTGTTTAACACAGTGGTTCTCAACCTGTGGGTCGGGACCCCTTTGGGGGTCGAATGACTATTTGCCCAGGGTCGCCTAAAACCATCAGATATTTATATTTCGATTCATAACAGTAGCAAAATTACAGCGATGAAGGAGCAACGAAAATAATTTTACTGTTAGGGGTCACCACAACTTGGGAAATTTTATCAAAGGGTCGCGGCACTAGAAAGGTTGAGAACCTCTGGTTTAACACCTTAATGACCCATGTCATGGGGTGTAGGTCCCCAAAGGACCAAGGAGGTACACGTATGTCATGGAATTCAGGGCTCCTCGCGCAGCTGCACGCCATTCGGTAGCTCTGAATCGGACTGCGCAAAAAAAAAAAAAGGTCCATAGCACTTAAGTCCTGACCTCCTGCGTGCATGGACGGTCCTTAAGGGGTTAAACTTCGTTTGTGTATTTAGCAAAAAGTCTGTGTAAATCAAATATTTTTGGTTTTGTTCTACATTGTTTGTTACATGAGATAAGGAGCTCTCAATAGATTATGAAATAACCTTTCGTTCTCAGAAATGTCCCTCCCACCAGCTGAACTCATCATTACCTAACATGCAGCGCTGCTTACAGTTCTGTAGTTCAAAAGCTGGCCACCTCTTCTTCGAGCTGCAATCTGGTCATGTGACTGGACGGATGCAACAAGGCAGGGCCAGACTGGGAATAAAAACCAGCCCTGGAAAAAATTGCTGACCAACCCCATAGCACCGTGTCATTATACCAACCCCATAGCATAATGGCATTTTTTTCTTGTTTATAAAAGGGGAAAACATGCATTTTAAAAGACATCTGAATGCCACCACCAGAACAATAGAGTTATACGTCACCATCAGAGTAATAATCAGAGTAATAAAGAGTTATATACACACACACACACACCACCTCTTGACTCTCGATTCCCCTCTTTTGCCTCTTTCTCCCACTCTTCATTCCCACCTTTTGCTTCGTTCTCCCCCTCTTGACTCTTGAGTCCCCTCCTTTTGCCTTTTTCTCTCCCTTATGATCCCCCTTTCTCCCCTTCCTTGACTCTTGATCCCCCCTTTTGCCTCGCTCCCCTTCTTGCATCTTTCTCCCCCTCCTGACCCCCTTTTCTTTTGCCTCTTGGTCCCTCCCTCCTTTTGCCTCTTGATTGCCCCTCCTTTCACCTCATGATCCCTCCTTCCTTTTGCCTCTTTTTTCCCACTCTTGACCCCCCTCTGCCTCTTTAACCCGATCTTGATTCCCCCTCTTGTCAAGTTGCTTCTCTTTACCCCTCTTGATCTTCCTTTCTCCATTCTCCTCCTCTTGATCCCCCTCTTTGCCTCTTTTCCCCTCTTGCCATAATCCAGCCTTGACTCTTGTCTTGATCCTCCTTTTGCCTCTTTTTCTCCCTCTTGCCTCTCTCCCCCCTTCCTGATTCCCCCCTTTTGCCTCTTTCTCCCTCCCCCCACTTTCCTCTCTCTTGATCTCCTCTTTGCCTCTTTCTCCCTCTCATTAACTCTTGATCCCTCTTTTGCCTCTCTCTCCCCTTCTTGACTCTTGATCCCAACCTTTTGCCTTTTCCCCCCCTCCTCCATTTTCCTCTCTCTTGATCTCCCCTTTGCCTCTTTCTCCCCCTCATTAACACTTGATCCCTCTTTTGCCTCTCTCTCCCCCTTCTTGACTCTTGATCCCAACCTTTTGTCTCTTTCTCCCCCTCCTGATCCCCCCTCCTTTTGCCTTTTTTTCTCCCTCTTGACCCCACCTCTGCCTCTTTTACCCGCTATTGATCCCCTTTTGCCTTTCTCCCCCTCTTACCTCTGTATAAACCCTCTTGATCCCCCTTTTGCCTTTCTCCCTGTCTTGATTCCCCCCCCCTCTTGCCTGTGACCCTGTCTGGCGTCTGCTGATTCTTTCTCTGCTCCCAGCCTCCCACTCAGCTCTCTCTGTCTCTGCAGACCACACTTGCACTTAAGGTAGGAGCGGCCAGCCTACCCGGTGTGCAGACGCAGTGCTTTTCACACTGCGTATGAAGTCACTGGGTCTAGGCCCGGCCTGCCTCCACTCCCTAGACGCGACCATTGGTTGTTCATATCTCGCGGCTGCCTGTTACCTTGCGGCCGTGGATGATTGGCTTGGCAAAGTTTGCATGTTTATTTAAGAAGCCCTGGCTGGCCCCCAGGGAAGCCCAGTGCTGGCGGCTTACCAGGATTTTTCCCGGTATCCCGGTAGGCCAGTCCGGCCCTTCAACAAGGGACAAACTTCAGTCAGACAGTATAAGGAAAATCCTGCTCCCCTTGACAAAGAAGGGCAGGATTTTCTTTCTGAAGATTGTCCCTCACCGCTCTCCATCCAGACTATGCTTACAGGCAATGTGACATGGCCAGAAGGGACTGGAGGTGGATCATTTCAACTTGAATATCTTTTGAACTACAGAACATCAAGTAATTAAACTAAGCGCTACATGTTATAAAAACAATATAGAAGACTCTGAGCTAAACTTTAATGTAACTATTAATATCCCTTTAATCCATTTGGAGTGTTAAGAGATTTGGTGCTGTTTGTTTGCCCTGGAATTGCTGAACATTTGCTTTTGTGCATATACCCCATCAATCATCTGTTTTTTTCTTTACCACTATTACTTGTGATTATGATAAAATGTGTGACAAATATCCCTAGTATAAATTGAGAACAGAGACAGGAGAAGGAGCAGCTTGGTTCTTTCACTGTCTTTTTCATCTGAAGAGGAACAATTCTGGGGGCAAACCAGTTATTCCAAAGAGGACAAACTACATATCCTTTTGATTTTCATAGGGATTTTAACATCTGGAATTTTAGAAAGGTCTCCAACCCTTTGAGAAAGGCTATTTCCAGAATTCTCCACAAAGCCAAGTGTTCCAAATGATTGGAGTGTAGAGCTTTCTCTGAAACAATCTGTTGCTTTGGAAGGATTGATCTTGAACCACAGCACCCCACCCAAAGTTGCTGGCATCAGTGGTTAGAATTGCCCAGCGTCATACTGACCATGGAAGATTCTTGGAGAGAATATTTTTGTTCTGCCTAGTCAGAGATATGGTGACATGAGGAGTGGGGATCAGACAATCTAAAGAATGTAGGTCTTGTTTCAGTTCTTTAGTGTAGCTTGCTGAAGGGGTGTTATGTGGAGACAAACCCACAAAACCAATTCTATCGACGCTGACATAATGTTCAGAATGGACTTGATGTTGCAATGACAAAGACCTGGCTGACTTGAGAAGCTTTTTTATTTTTTCTGATGGCAACAAAGATTTTGCTGAGGTGGAGTTTAGAATCAACCCAGGAATTCCTAGCAAGACTCTGGAAGCAAATTTGACTTGTCCAGGTTGACCAGTAACTCTAGCAACAAAAAAATGAGAGATCACATGCTGTGTGTGTGAGTCATTCTCAACTGTAAAGAAGATATCTTCACTAGCCATTCATCTGAATAGGATCCTGTGGCCAGACTCTGTAGGTGGAGATTCACCAACGCCACAACCATGATCTTTGTAAATGTTCAAGGAGCTGTTGAGCGATCAAGTGGTAGGGCTGCAAATTGAATATGGCCAATGCTACCTGAAGTTACTGTTGAGATAAATCATGAATTCACATGGTGATGATGATGATGCTAATAGTCCTCCAGGAAGGGTATCTTCATTATTGTGTTGTTGGAGGATATTTACTGTAGACTTGTTGACAATGTTGAAGCTGTCCTGTTGCATGAACTGGTTGAGTTAAGTGAGATTCCCCACCAGACAGCAACCTCTTGAAAGCTTTGGGAGTGGAAAGATTTGTATGTCCCCTTCTTGTTGAACCAAAGAGGGACTAGTAGTAGGATTCTGGACACCACAAATTCCTGGATAGCTTGGAGGAACACTGGTCTCTTGAGATGAGAGGTACTTTGGTGGTCACAAATCTGGGCGAAGCAAGGGAGGAAAATGTTCTTGATAATCTTGAGGACCCAGGATCCAGTGGTAACACATTTCCATTGATGAAGGGAAAAAAAAGTTTTTCCACTAATTAGAATGTGGTTCCTGGATTCAGAACTGAGCCTTAGGCTGACTATTGCGATAGGTGGATTTATGACCCTTTGCTGTTAAGGGCTTGTAGGCTGGTCTCTTCCCCTGATACCCTCTTGAATTGATGAAAAAAAAAGGTTTCCTGTGATTAGAAGCTTTTGCCCTTTGGAAGGTATTTCTCCTCTTCAGGAAGGGAGTGAAGTAAATAATCCAGTTATGTTCCAAACAAATGGAGTTGAACAAATGTTACTCTTGTAGAAGTAATCTGCTGCCCACTGTCTCGAATGTAGATCTCTATAACCTGCTTTTGACAGAGATCTAGTTCTAGGGGGCATACATACTCCTTCCCTCCTCCTGCCTAGGCATCACAGACATAACCTGTCACCAATACAGGGAAATACATTCAAGGGAAATAGACTTTTGTAACGCTTCCTGAGAGACTTTGTTGACAAACTCCTTTTCAAAGTACATCAACCTGAAGCAAGGCTACAATCTGCTGAAAGGGTATGGCAGCAGTTTTGTAACACAATGCCATCTCTGTTTTCTTGTCCATAGGGTCTTTGAACCCCTATTCATCCCTGACCAGAATGGTGGTCTTCCAGAACAATCTAGCCTTATGCATGTCAAGCTTGGGTAATTGGTCCCAGAAGACTGTATCTTTCAGATCAAATGGGAACAAGGCCTTCAGCTTTCTAGGAAAAGGCAGTCTATTTTCTTGATAACTCCATTCTTGCTTAATTAGAGCAGGTCTGAATTCATGTACAGGGAACACTGTGTGTGTGTGTGTGTGTGTGTGTGTGTGTGTGTGTGTGTGTGTGTGTGTGTGTGTGTGTGTGTGTGTGTGTGTGTGTGTGTGTGTTGGGGGGGTTATAACCCAAATACATTTCACTGGCCAGAGACCAGAGCTCATCATTTTCCTTACTATCAGGAGAGGTGTGGATTTGATTGACAAGAGCATCCTCAGATGACTCTTCAGAATCTGATTCGGATATACTCACATGCTTTCTACTATGACAGTAAAGAGAGGAAGGGCCTGCCATACTCTCTTCATCCTCTTTCATACTTTTCAAGGTCTCCATTAATTCACTAAAAAAAGAGACTATGGAAGTCATGTCAGTAGGAGCGTGAACCACAAGTGCAGAGGGACACAAGGAGAGGTCAGTAATACATTTCTGGTATACTCGCTTAACATAACCAGCTTCCAGAGGGGCCTGACAGACAAGGCACAGGGTCATCAAATCTTCTAAAGGGTCAAATATGTGTAAGGCAAGCACAGAAGAAACAAAAAATCCCCATTACCAAATGAAAGACCCATAGAAAATATAACCCAAAGGAAATGTAACTTTAATGGCAGACCAATCCCCCTACTGTGCTCACTGCAGACAAGCAAGGAGCCACCACAGGGCACAGAAATGATGTAGGAACTCTCCTTCTGCATAGAGTTAAGGGGAAGTCGCTGCCAGACCCCATAATGCTGTCTAATTTTTCTTCCAATTGATTTTAGTGCAGAGAGCTAGGTGAAAAAAGCGGGAAAACTTTACTTTTCACAGGAAATTATTCACCAAGCTGGAATTGCCATTTTTCGACTATTTTTGTTTGAGGCGAAAATTTTCTCTCATCCCAACCTGGGACATACATTTAAAATCTGGGACTACTGTCCTGGGCAATACAAGACACGTGGTCACCGTAACATAAACTCATTATTTGCTATGTACTATAGCTGACACATTTTATATCTGGTTTAAATCTGTGAAGTAAAATTATTTTTCTGTCGCTGAAAACTACTATTGTGTCCTGACCTCGCAGAATTGTCACAATGGTAAATAACATTTTGCCTGCAGCTTTACATGAAAAGCTAGATACCAGTAATGGCTCTATGTGCATTAACCAATCAGAAACCTTCAGGAAGACAACTATAGTAAAATGCAGCCTTATTCAGGAAACTAAAGGTGAGCAATTCTGGAGACACAGTAGGACATTTCCTTTACGTCAAAAGTGGCTTTCATCCAAACAAGAGGTTGCCAAACCAATGTGAAGGAATGTGCTGGAGACCTCTATAGCATTCAAGTGGTTAACCTTCTGAATGCCAGAGGGGTGGATACCACTCTGGCACTCAAAGGGTTGGTTGCCTATGGAGCAGTTGATTTGTCCCAGAATTTGTACCTGTTTAGATTGATGATTAAGGCTTTTTGGGGGAGATTTATAAAACTGGAGTAATGAAGAAAGTGTATGTAAAATTGTCCCAAAGCGATGGATATGTATAAACGTTTAGCAACATTTTCACCACGTGCCAATACCAATCGGCATAGCTGGGGCGCTCTCCAGTTTTGACTCTCCATTACCAGGTCTCTCCGGGGCAGAGGCTGACTCTCTGGATGTGGTGAGTTTCTAATGAAACTCTGCCCACTTCTGCTACTTCCCAGTCTGTTCCTCCCATTCCCCGTGCACTTCTCCTCCTTCCTCAGCCTATTCTGCCTATTTTTCACTATGTTTCTTAACCCTGCCCCCACTCATGATTAAAGGGATAGTAATACTTAAGTATTACTAATCCCTATAGTAAAGCCCTACTAAAAAAATGTATTGCCCCCAGTGTCATCTCTCAAACTTTTATGGTTTGAGAGATGAACGCTTCTAAAGTTGACCCTCTCCCTCCCCCTTCCCCGAAGTCATCTTTGTAGCTGACTGAAGGGAAATCCGGTCATAGATCATCAGGCGGCTCTGCAGCAGAGCCGCGATCGTGTTAACTAAAAAAAAAAAACTTTCACTAAAACAGTCTTCTACGTGTGCTTGCAAACCAAGCACACGTAGAAGACCATTTCAGTGAAAGTTTTCTTTTTTGGTAACGCGATCCGGCTGTGCTGGAGAGCCACCTGAAAGTCGTACAACTCTCTTCCCTGCAGTCAGCTAGAATGCTGACTACGGGGAAGGGGCAGGGAGGGGGTCAACTTTAGAAGCGTTCATCTCTCAAACCATAAAGGTTTTAGAGATGACAGTGGGAGCAATACGTTTTTTTTATTAGTAGGGCTTTACTGTAGGGATTAGTAATACTTAAGTATTACTATGCCTTTAAGCCCTACCCCTTTTGACACAAAATGTGTAATTTATCTCCCTCCAATGGCACCACAGGACTCCCCCTCCAGGGAGTACAGAAGAAAAAGTTCCCAGGTATGCTAATCGTTAACTTTTTGAAAAGTGGAGTAGGAATGGGCTTGTCAAAATAAGAATTTTTGCAACTTGTGCATAAAGAAACTTGCTAATTGCTCCAAAAATAAAGGCCATTTTACTGATTAAATCTTAACCCCAGGTATAAACTGTTCTTAAAGGAAGTATATCGTTTATAATTTCATTAATCTGTGTATGCAGAAAAAAATAATTCTCATTAGTGAATATTCTCCAATAGAAATAATTATAAAACTGACTTCTTTATAAATATGACCTGTCATTGCAAATTTTAGCTACAATTCTTAAACGTACATTAACAATGCGTTTTACACATCCCTATTTTCTTAAAGCAGTACTTTCATTCAGATTAAAGTGCCCCCCAAATCATTATTCGCATAGTGATACGCATATCAATACTTTTATTATCCTGAATAAGTCTGGCATTATTGAGAAATCCAACTTGTTCAGAGATACACAAGGAGGCACCTTGGTGTAGTGGCATCTGTGCGCCTGTGCCATCAGTCCCTTCCTGTACCTTAAGGTACACTGCAACTCCCCCTCACCAATCCTAGAGGATACTGGGAAGGACAGCGCAGATGCACAGATGCCTCTTCGGCAAGATGTCTGCCAAGATGCCTGTTGGTGAGTCTTCAATCAAGTTGGATTTCTCAGTAATGCCGGACTTATTCAGGGTAATACAAGGACTGATATGCGTATCGCTATGTTCATAATGATTTGGGGGTCACTTTAATGAATTGAAGTTCCTCTTTAAAGGGATAATAATGTTTCAAAATAAAAGCAGCTCCAATTTAACTTCATAGTAGTTGGACCATTGAGAGTGTTATTTCAATATTGTCCGAGTTGTAGTTCAAGAGTAATTGAAGGATAAAGTATCCACCTCCCTCCCCTTTTACTGATGTAACACTGGTCACCTCAGAGCACCAAGGTGATGTCCAGATGGATCACAGAGAGGGACAATCATCAGTGAGCATAAGGAAAAACCTGTCAAGGGGGGCAGGGTTTTCATTGTTCTCACAGTAAGAAAATTGTCCCTTGCTGTGATCGTCTGGTCCCAGGACCAGATTCCACATCTGAGGGGAGGCGGCTTACACTAGGCAAAAGGGTTGGAGGGGGGATACTTTAGCATTCAATTACTCTTGACCTACAACTCTGACAATAGTGAAATAACACTCTCCATGGCCCAAATACTATGAAGATTATTTGGAGCTGCTTTTATTTTGAAATATTACTATCCCTTTAAGAGGTTGAGAGTTTTTTTGGCACAAAAACTGCACAAAAAATGTGATTACACACAAAACTGAAAGCACGAATCTGTCTTATCTGCTGGAACAAGACCATGAGTTGCCTTGTTAACCCTTTGTGGGACAGATGTGTTCAAGGCCTTATAAGCTTTGCCACTCCTCTAATGCGCAGAGGGTTAAATGCCAGAAGGATGTTCATTGCATTGGCCAAATTGCTTTGTGTACCCACTTGGCACTCAAGTGGTTAAAAGCAGGATAAAAAAAATATCTTTCACTATTTGAAGGGAAGAGTACATAAGTGTGTTTTTCCCTTGTGATCTCCCTGGTACACCCTTATTTTCTCTGAGATTCTGCTGGAGGGCCAGGTAACGTAGCTTTGTGGACAATATTTTATATTTCCCAGTTTTATTAACACAATAATTGTTTTGTCCTGTAGGTTTCGAAGCCTCACTACAGCGTTTTTCAGAGATGCCATGGGATTCTTATTAATGTTCGACCTCACCAGTCAACAGAGCTTTTTGAACGTCAGAAACTGGATGAGTAAGTATTATTGTCTACTACAGAGACTTATAGGGATAGTAATGTTTCACAAAAACAACAGCTCCAATTAATCTTCATAGTATTTGGGCCATGGAGAGTGTTATTTCAGTTCTGTCAGAGTTGTAGTTCAAGATTAAGTGAATGATAAAGTATCTCACTCCCTCCATTTTTACTGATGTAACACTGCTCACCTCAGAGCAGCAAGACTCTCCGGATGGATCACAGAGAGGGACAATCTTCACTGAGCATAAGGAAAAACCTGAAAAACCTGTCAAAAGGGCAGGGTTTTCCTTATGTTCACAGTAAGAAGAGTGTCCCTTGCTGTGATCTGTCTGGTCAAGAGACCAGATTCCACATCTGAAGAGAGGTGGCTTACACTAGGTAAAAGGGGTGGGAGGAGGGATACTTTATCACTCAATTACTGTTGAACTACAACGCTCACAGTAATGAAATAACACTCTCCATGGCCCAAATACTATGAAGATTAATTGGAGCTGCTGTTTTTGTGAAACATTACTATCTCTTTAACCCTTGCATTGCAATGTGTTGGATAACTCTCTGGCACTCAAAAGGTTAAATTGGGTTCTGTGGAAGCCCAAGGTCCTCCAAAGAAATACAAGTGGTTCCACAGAACTAAAATGATGATGGACAGAGGAACAAGGCTGAGGTCACAAACAACATTAAATAAAATCAACTTTATTGGCACCAAATACAAAATCAGACACCAGACAACATCTACCGTATTTCGCACATTAACTGTGCTTACTCATAGATCAGTTAATGTGCGAAACGTGTTAGATGTTGCCCGGTGTCTGATTTTGTATTTGGTTTTGGTTCCAATAAAGTTGATTTTAATGCCAGCATGCCTGTCAATCTTCAGAGCGTGATCCGATTTTGTTTAATGTTGAAAGTATACGGGACCACTTGAAGCCCTGAGGGATATGCACCTGATGGAAGACATATAGCGACTGGTGAGTTATACTCGAAAACAAGATATCTGATGTTGTATATGAGTGTCACTTTCTTTTTACTATTGAAATTTGAGGTCACCGACAATCAGAGTGATATACTAGGAGCAGCTGGGGGAATGCATTGCATTGGAGATCTCTCTAGCATTCAAGTGGTTAAAAGCCCTACAGGGTTACAGGGTTTATCCCTCTCAATAAAACAAGGGTACTCCCACTGCTCAGATGTGTTTGATTCAAAACGTATTACAGCTTAAACTTGATTTTTTTTTTTAGGTGCAATATCACAATGACCTGAAATTGTACAGTGGCACTGTTGCTACACCATCCTATAGACCGCTCTATTCAGTTGACCAGATTTCTCCATAGGATGGTGTAGCAACAGTGCCACTGTACAATTTCAGGTCACTGTGATACTGCACCTGAAAAAATTCAAGTTTGAGCTGTAATAACGTTTGAATAAAACATCTCTCAACATATTATTTTTTTTTTATATAGTAAGTATTACTAACCCTTTAATATGTTTATATAGTGCCACAAGTACACATTGCTTTACAATTTAAGGGTTTGGACAATACAGGGTGACAAGTGCTTAAAATGGGCTCCATACTTGAAAGCTTACAATCTAACATATTAACATAGTAAATTAGGTTGAATAAAGACACAAGTCCATCAGGTTCAACCTTTACCTCATACCTCAGTGGATGAGAATTATATGGCTTTCCTGCTACCAAATAAGTTAGTCTTTATCAGACCTTTCTCATCTGCCTACTAATAAACAGTATAACTCTGGATGTTCCCTTTTGAAAGAAATGTATCTAATCTTCTCTTAAATGTATCCATTGTTTCTGCCATAACCACCTCCTTGGGCAATGAATTCCACAATTTAACAGAACTTACCGTAAAAAAACCCTTCCTCTGCTGAAGTCTAAACCTCTTTTCCTCTAATCTCAAGGGGTGTCCCCTGGTCACCTGATCAGGCCTTGGAATAAATAGCTCACCGCAGAGATCCTTGTATTGACCTCTCATATACTTGTACAACGTGATCAGGTCTCCTCTTAGTCGTCTTTTCTCTAGAGTAAATAAACTAAGTTTGTCTAGTCGTTCCTCATATGTCAAGTCCTCCATTCCCTTAATTACTTGTGGTGTTCTTTGTTATAACCTCTCTAGTTCTAGTGTATCCTTTATCAGAACTGGTGCCCAAAACTTCACTGCATATTCTAGGTGAGGTTTTGCCAATGATTTACACAATGGCAAAATAAGTGGTAATGGGAGACAGAGAACACAAGGGTTAAGTGTGGAATACAGTGCTCGATTTTTGGTTGGGATAAGGGAATGTAAATGAGTAAAGTATAAGAGCCTTAGATGCATGAAGTCAGTGTCCTCTAGACTGTTGAAGCCTTATAGAGGAGGTTTAATTTTAAATGACACTTGAAGACCAAAAGACAAGTGCAATGGAGCATGCTGGGAGGTAGAGAGTTGCAAAGATAAGGAGCAACGAGGGAAAATGGTTAGATACGAGAGAGAGCTGTAGACACAAAAGGAGCTGAGAGAAGAATGGCATTGGTTGATCTTAAAGGGCATTAATGGGTATAGTGGGAGATCAGTGGAAATGTTGAAAGGGGAAGAGGTTAGAACAGTCTTGAATGAGAGAAGCAGTATTTAAAGGGATAGTAATACTTCGTTTTAACTTTATTTTATTTTATAGGCATTAAAAAAACATGAAGAATGATATAAGTCTTATCTCTCAAACCTTTATGGTTTATGAGATATTCACAAGCAAAGTTCCCCTCCCCGCCCCTTTTACCTAGTGTAAGCCATCTCTTCTCAAATGTGAGTCTGGTTGTATGACAGTACAGATAACAGAAGGGGACAATTTTCTTTGTATGAAAACAATGAAAGCCCTTCCCCCCCTTGACAAGTTTTTCAGCTTTTTCCCTTATCTTAATTGAAGATTGTCCCTCTCTGCAGTCTACCTGGGCATCTCCCTTCTGATCTGGTTGAACAGGGAAGGGATACTTTGTTTGTGAATATCTCTTAAACCATAAAGGTTTCAGAGATAAGACTTATATCATTCTTCATGTTTTTTTAATGCCTACAAAATAAAATAAAGTTAAAACGAAGTATTACTATCCCTTTAATAAAATATCCAGAGATATAGGCAGCCATTGGAGTTATAGGAGGAGGAGTGGACAGGGACAAACCTTGTTGACAGAAAGGTAACTTGCATTAAAGCATTCTGTATTGATTGAAGTGTAAGGAGCTGTGAGGCAGGAAGACCCAAGAGAAGGTTACAGTAGTCCATGAGGGATAGGATGAGCGCTTGTATAAGACATTTAGCTGGGGAGGAACAGAGGAAGGGACTGATTTTGCAGGGAGTTGGAGACTTCTCTAGCATTCAAGGAGTTAAAATTCCATACAAATGAAATGACAGTATGAATTTTTCCCCAATAATGCAGTTGGCGTGCCCCACAATTGTACCACTTTTACTTAGTGCATCTGCCTTAGTGACTTCAGAGCTGTGGAAGCCTCACAATATGGTGGAGACTTATCTAGCATCTAAGGAGTTAATAAACAATGCCATTAAAGGAACACAACCCCCCAAGGAATAGTAAACACGTGCTTATCTTTATCTGGGCAGATTATCTTAATGTGTGTTAATTACTGTGTTAAATAATTAATTATGATCAATCCTACTTTTCTCTTGTCACATGAAATGATTTTGTGACGCACTTTAATTCTATATGCCCTAAAGCCAAAACAATCTTACCCATTCCTTAAAGTGAGCACCTAAAAATATCCAGTATTTCCAGCTAGCATTTGTAATGTTTAGTTATTCCATATTAGATCCCTAAAATCTATTTCTAAACTTGTATTTTTAATGCATGTGTAGACTGTTCTATATAGACGTATTGTGGTTAATTGTTTGTACCCAGAAAATGTGGTTACTGTATTGAGATTAACACCCTCTGCTCTTCTATTTTGAAAAGGGGGGTTCCTGTTGAGTAAAATAGGAGTACTCCCACTGTTGAGAGATGTATATTTCCAGAGTAATTACATTTTAAACATGTGTTTTTTACATTAGCAGTACCCTCTAGTGGTCAAATTCCAATGAATTATTCTGTTACATTCTATTGAAGAGGAAAGTCAGTGACATACAGTTCTCCATAAAATGTGATAGAAACTGTTTAGTCACTTCCTGCCAGAGCTTTCAGGAAGTAAATGCCCAGTAAATTCACTTCCTGATTATTTGAACTTTTGAATAAAACAATGGACAGTAGTGACAGTGCCCTTGTTTTATTCAGCAGGAAAAGTTCTATAATAATATACGCATTCTTGGGAACTCTCCGTTGTTGAATCTGCATTACCGGGTCTCCAGGACAGTGGCTGATTCTCTGGATGTGGGGAGTTTCTAATGAAATTCTGCCTACTTCTTCTGCTTCCTATCCTATTCCTCCCACTCACTGCCCTCTTCTCCTCCTTCCCCAGCCTATTCATTATACTTTTTTCATTTTTTTATTCATTGTATAAGCTCCACACCCCCTTGTGACTAATCCCCACCCCTTTTGACACACATCACATCATTTTTCTCCCCCAGCGCAACCACAGGACTCCCTTTTCTGGGGAGTCCACA
Source organism: Rhinophrynus dorsalis (assembly GCA_037306005.1). Classification (NCBI taxonomy): domain Eukaryota; kingdom Metazoa; phylum Chordata; class Amphibia; order Anura; family Rhinophrynidae; genus Rhinophrynus; species Rhinophrynus dorsalis. The sequence continues at coordinate 662,797,518 of CM074718.1, read as the reverse complement.
ATAAAAAGTTCCCAGGTATACAAATAAGGTTCCAGAAAAAAAGTTTACTGTGCCTTTAAAGACATTGTAGAACAATCTCTTGTTAGACACCCTATCAGTATTGCTATTGAAATGGGAGACTCCAGAGAGCACATGTAAGAGCAGATTTTAGGCCTCAATTGCAAACTTTACAGAAGCTAGAATGGAGTGCAGGGCATTTTAAAGTGTATAATCCCAGAACATTTTTAGATGTTAGTGTTCCTTTAATACAAATAATTCATTGGGGTTTCAGTCACTGAGATCTGTGATAGACATCTTGGTGATTTGGTAAGAATATGAGTGTCAGTTTAAAGGTGCAGTGCCTTCATGAACAAAAATGTTATGTTATCATGCTTAACCCCTTAAGGACCCATGACGGTCCTGGACCGTCATGGGTTGCTATACCCTCAAGGACCCATGACGGTCCTGGACCGTCATGGCTTAAATGATAGCAGCGTGCCTCCGTGCACACTGCTAGTATTAATTTCAGGCTGAGACTGAACGCTCTGAGACCGGGGCATTCAGTCTCAGCCCTTCTTGCTTGTGCTGGGTCATGTGATCACAACAGCAGTGATCACACGTACCGGCATTCTGATAGATAGAGGCAGTACGCAAAGCATGCTGCCTCTATGTCTCTCCTCTTCCTCTGTCTCCCTTGATAACAAAGTAAAGGAGAGAGAAGCAGAGAGAAGACACCTAGTGGAACAAGAAAATACAGCAGCTGGGGTATTAACCCTTTCACTGCTGGTGCTGGAGGCTGGCTAAATGCAGGTCAGTTTCTGACCTGCAATGATACACTTGTGTTTTTTAACACACCGTCAAATGTCAGGGATAAAAACGTGACAAAATAGGGTGGGAAAAAGGGACATGGGGATTTTCCCCCAGGGGGGACAGTGGCCACTTTAAACTGTGTATTTTGTAGGTAAGACTGACCGGTCATACCTTTCATGTAGTCTCCATATAAATTTAACCCTTTGCGCCCTATTGATCCCAAAAGAAAAAACAAAAATGGTGTGTTTTTTCCTTTTTTTTTTTTTTTTTTTCTTTTCATTTTAATAAAGCAAATAGTGGGTTATCCATATAAGTGGGGTATCAAAAGAAAGCCCTATTTGTGCTTAAAACAGTATATAATTTATGGAGGTGGAATAAAAGACTTAGAGGGAAAACACTGTTGAACAAAGACATAGTCAAAAAGGTCAGAATTGCTCCGGTCCATAAGTGAAAACGACCTCAGATTTTCCCAGTCCTTAAAGGGTTAAGGGAGAGTTTAAATTAGATCTGTGTTTTTATTTTTGTCCTCACATCTTATTCACATGAAAAAATGTCTAACAAGGTTTTTATGGTCATATGGCAATGGGAAAATGTCAGCTCATTATGTTCCTTAACCCTTTAACCCTGTGAGTGCCAGAGGGGTACGCAACACATTGCTTTGCACTCAAAGAGTTAAGGACCAGAGGGGTGTGCAGTAGGCTGACCAGACCTCACCTTTAACCAGGGATGCATAGGAAAAATGCATATTGCAGGACTGCTTTGATTTCACTGAAGTACTGAAATATGCCTATTTTCTATGTGTCCCCTGTTAATGGTGAGATCTGGTTAGCCTAGTGTGCAATGCATTGCAAAGCAATACATTACACACCACATTAAAAGGTTAATCCCATCAGGGCAGAAGAGAGAGGAAATTATCTGAATTTAGACGCACTGGAGAAATTCAGATAATGGTGAAAATATCAAACTAGCTTTACATTTTTAAAGTGATAGTAATGTCTAAAAAAACTTTTTTGCATTTAGAAGAGCTCAAAAAGCTGATCTAAATGCAAAAAAACGTATCTCTCAAACCGCTATGATTTAAGAGATACGGGCATTTGAAGTTTGATTTCTCCTACTGACAGCTGTAAAGCTGTCAGCAGGAGATTCGTGTTGGTCGACACTGTGGCACTTGAGAAGTGCCGAGATCTTGTTACTTACACAGAATCCCTTTATTGGAATGGTCTAAAACATGTGCCTGAACACGTTTTAGACCATTCCATTGAAGGGATTCCATGTAAGCAACGAGATCCCGGCACTTCTGAAGCGCCACAGTGTCGACCGACACGGATCTCCTGCTGACAGCTTTACAGCTGTCAGTAGGAGAAATCAAACTTCAAACGCCCGTATCTCTTAAACCATAGCGGTTTGAGAGATATGTTTTTTTGCATTTAGATCAGCTTTTTGAGCTCTTCTAAATGCAAAAAAGTTTTTGTTTTTAGACATTACTAACACTTTAAGGTTTGTGAGGCCACTATTGCCAGGGATAGGCTACCCCATGGCTGCCCAGGTTCAGTCCTCAGGCGCCACCAACATGCCAGGATGTAAGATTTTCCCTGATTTAGCACAGGTGCGTTAATCAGTGACTCATTCATTGTGACCAACTCACCTGTGCTTAATCAGGGAAATCTTAGAGGCAGTAAACTTATTTTTATGAAAACCTATTTGCTAAAGAATTTTTCCTGCTGAGAAAAACAAGGACACCCCCACTTCTGCGAGTTGTTTTATTCAAAATTTATAATGGTTCAAATAATCAGGAAGTGAATTTACGGTGTTTACTTCCTGATAGTTCTAACTAAAGGAAGTGACTATCACATTATATGGAGAATTGTATGTCACTGACTTTCCTCTCCATTACAATGTAACAGAAAACAAATGGAGGGCATTGCTAAGGTAAAAAAAAACATAGATTTAAACTGTAATAACTCTGGAAAAATGCATACTATTTTACTCAATGGGAAAAGCCCTACAATATATATTTTTTCGTTAAAAAAAGTTTATTGCTTCGTTAAATCCTGGCCTGTTAGTGGCCCTTGAGGACTGCACTTAGACAGCCCTGGCCTACCCAATACTATATTTATTAAGATTTCTTCCATCTAAGATGCACTGCCCCTTTAACTCAAGTTGAACTTCCTACTTTGTATACAGAGATTGTCTGTATGTGACAGCCAGACAGGAACATATATAAACTGACAGTGACAAGGTCTTTAGATTGACAACTAGGCACAAACATACAGTGAATACACCAACAGGGACAGATTTTGCTTCATATGAGAATTGTAAAATTATTAGTATACCCTACAAAGCACTGCCCCTTTAACTCAAGTTGCTACCCGGAGATTGCTTGTATGTTTCTGACAGCCAGACAGCAACATATATACACAGAAAGTGACCGGGTCTTTAGACACACAGACAGGCACAGATTGTATATCCCCATGGAACTAACAGCACCTCTCCTATTACACCTAGGCCAAGCAGGCTGCATTGAAGAGGTGCAAGCTTAACCCTGTGAGTGCCAGAGGGGTATGCAATGCATTGCTTTGTGTATATTTATTCAAGAGCATTTTAAACAAATTCCATCTTTCTTTTGCATTTCTTATACATTTTTATCTTTGAAGATTACATCATCATAGAGAATGTCCTTTAATACTGCTTTTAGCATTGTAAAATTTGCCTTTTGTTTTGTTTAAACCCTTGTTAATAGGTTTCTCACTGCTGCCTAAATGTACCCTTACCTGTAAATCATAAAAAGTGTATAACCCTCTAGATTGACTATCCAATTCATCATCTAACCAGGTTCCAAACACACATTGCAATCATTTCCAGTCCCCCCATTTTATAAGCCAGACTACAGGCATTTACATGCATACATTTTAGGTTATTGCCATTCTGAAGAATTGCATTCTTTGAAATATTGATTTGCTTTTTGTCAGGCTGTAACATAGGCACCTCCCTATTGGATGAACTAGCCCATCCCCCCTCTCCACCTCCATGCCCCTTCTCTAAGCACATTTACTCATTTACACTCTTTTCCCCATCCTGTGTTGTATCACCTTCCCCCTTTCCTAGTTTAATGTTTCTTCCATCCCTCTAACCATCCTAACTCTTAGCACCGTACCTCCCTTTCCACTCTACTATAAAGATTGCTTCCAAAGGAAAAGACACCCTAGTGCTCTAGGAAGCCAAACCCCAACTGCATACATCAAGTTTTTAACCACACATTTAACTCTCTAATATCCCATTGCCTTTCTGATGTAGAGCGTAGCACAGGTAGTATTTGTCACGGTTTATTATGACTCTCAGACACAAGTTTTAGGTAAAAATCAATTTTATTGAAATAATAAATTGATAACGTAGGATGGCAATCACATACATACAGATATATTCATAATATAACAAGACAGAAGGCAGACTCTACCGGTCCTGTCAATATACCGGACAGGACAGTCTGAAGTAATAGAATGTTAGGCTCTACCGCCCTTGCCAATACCGGGTAAGGCAACCTGCAGATGGAATCGCATAACGGTTCTACCGGCCTTACCAAATTACCGGGCAAGGCAGCCTCAATAGATTCATAATGTAGGCTCTACCGGCCCTGCAAATACCGGGTAAGGCAACCTCAGATGGAATGTGGCAAAAGGTTTTACCGGCCTTACCAATACCGGGCAGGGCAGCCCAGAGATAGTAGCAGCAGTCAGATGGTAATGGCAAATTGACAGGATCGTAAGCAACCCAGTGTACACACACTGAGACTAACAGGGGAATCGTAAAGCCGCAAGGCTTTGGAGCAAACCAGCGTCCGCACGCTGGGACCAACACTGAATTGTATAGCCGATAGGCTTTGGAGCAAACCAGTGACCGCACACTGGTGTAACAAGCGAGTTTGTATAGCCGCAAGGCTTTGGAGCAAACCAGCGTCCGCACGCTGGGACCAACACAGAATTGTATAGCCGATAGGCTTTGGAGCAAACCAGAGACCGCACACTGGTGTAACAAGCGAGTTTGCCTAGCCGCAAGGCTTAGGAGCAAACCAGCGTCCGCACGCTGGGACCAACACAGAATTGTATAGCCGATAGGCTTTGGAGCAAACCAGTGACCGCACACTGGTGTAACAAGCGAGTTTGCCTAGCCGCAAGGCTTAGGAGCAAACCAGCGTCCGCACGCTGGGACCAACACAGAATTGTATAGCTGATAGGCTTTGGAGCAAACCAGTGACCGCACACTGGTGTAACAAGCGAGTTTGTATAGCCACAAGGTTTTGGGCCAAACCAGCGTCCGCACGCTGGGACCAACACAGAATTGTATAGCTGATAGGCTTTGGAGCAAACCAGTGACCGCACACTGGTGTAACAAGCGAGTTTGTATAGCCGCAAGGCTTTGGAGCAAACCAGCGTCCGCACGCTGGGACCAACACAGAATTGTATAGCTGATAGGCTTTGGAGCAAACCAGTGACCGCACACTGGTGTAACAAGCGAGTTTGTAAAGCCGCAAGGCTTTGGAGCAAACCAGCGTCCGCACGCTGGGACCAACACAGGATAGTACAGCCGATAGGCTTTGGAGCAAACCAGTGACCGCACACTGGTGTAATAAGCGAGTTTGTCTAGCCGCAAGGCTTTGGAGCAAACCAACGTCCGCACGCTGGGACTAACACAGGATTGTATAGCCGATAGGCTTTGGAACAAACCAGTGACCGCACAGTGGTGTAACAAGCGAGTTTGTCTAGCCGCAAGGCTTTGGAGCAAACCAGCGTCCGCACGCTGGGACCAACACAGGATTGTATAGCCGATAGGCTTTGGAGCAAACCAGTGACCGCACACTGGTGTAACAAGCGAGTTTGTATAGCCGCAAGGCTTTGGAGCAAACCAGCGTCCGCACGCTGGGACCAACACTGAATTGTATAGCTGATAGGCTTTGGAGCAAACCAGTGACCGCACACTGGTGTAACAAGCGAGTTTGTAAAGCCGCAAGGCTTTGGAGCAAACCAGCGTCCGCACGCTGGGACCAACACAGGATAGTACAGCCGATAGGCTTTGGAGCAAACCAGTGACCGCACACTGGTGTAATAAGCGAGTTCGTCTAGCCGCAAGGCTTTGGAGCAAACCAACGTCCGCACGCTGGGACTAACACAGGATTGTATAGCCGATAGGCTTTGGAGCAAACCAGTGACCGCACACTGGTGTAACAAGCGAGTTTGTCTAGCCGCAAGGCTTTGGAGCAAACCAACGTCCGCACGCTGGGACTAACACAGGATTGTATAGCCGATAGGCTTTGGAGCAAACCAGTGACCGCACACTGGTGTAACAAGCGAGTTTGTCTAGCCGCAAGGCTTTGGAGCAAACCAGCGTCCGCACGCTGGAACCAACACAGGATTGTATAGCCGATAGGCTTTGGAGCAAACCAGTGACCGCACACTGGTGTAACAAGCGAGTTTGTATAGCCGCAAGGCTTTCGAGCAAACCAGCGTCCGCACGCTGGGACCAACACAGGATAGTACAGCCGATAGGCTGTGGAGCAAACCAGTGACCGCACCCTGGAGTAACAAGCAATGTCGCTGACGCGACCAGGCAGGAGGTCGCCAGGATACAGGAGACAGGCGATGCGATGACAGGAACCAGCAACGATCAGTCAGGTCAGGAAACAGCAGAGAAGAAGTTCAGCAGGAACTGCAACACCAGAGACTAGGCCGGAACCAGGACTGGAAGTACTTCAGCATGCAGGAAACACTGGAACAGTAGAGATCAGGAACTCAGGAACACATGAGATCAGGAACTCAGGAACACTGGAACAGAGGCCCAGCTATCACTAGCATAGTGATAGCAAGAAGGTCAGAAACAACACGAAAGGGCAACCAAAGGGTGCCCAATCCAGGTTTAAATAGGAAATGAAAGGCGGGCTATCTGCAGACAGCCAATAGCAGCCCCCTACTGGTGACAGACAAGGAACTGCAGCAATCATGGGCACCGTGATAGTATTTGATTAAACTTATAACATAAATCCCCGTAATCATGTACCATGACAGTCAGGGCATGCCCAGCCCTGCCCAACAATCTATCAACCCGATCTGCCACATGTTGAACCCAAGCACCCGGGAGATGGCAAACTGTTCTGCTGTTGAAAGATTACCCTGTGTCTCTTCCTAATCATAGAAGCTTCTACCACTACCATCTGTCTAAGCCTGCCTTAATCCCGGATCCCATCAGCGCTGGAGAGGCTGTTCTCTCTGCTATTAGCGAGAACATTCCCCTCCAGCAAAGGCGTTCCTGTGCCAACATCATCACTCAATGTAGGAAATATGTTAGAGACTAGTACATACCTCCCAACATTTCAAATGGCCAAAGAGGGACACTTGTGTTGTAGGTGGTGTTACTGGGGGCGTGGCTGGCAGGCGGGGGATTTTTAGGTTACTTTGTGACCTATTGACACCTCTTTGTGTAACCGAATAAATGATACAGAGCAAGACCAAAGTATTTTATTTACACAGATTCAATTACAAACACATATACTTAAGATTAACTAAACAATTATGTGAATTTCATTGCTGTGGAACAATTTGATGGACTAATATATACACCACTCATTCTGATAGCCTAAAAAGAGGGATACCAGGGTAGAAAAGAGGGACAGAGGATTTTGGGTCTCAAAGAGGGACAGTCCCTCCTAAAGAGGGACACTTGGGAGGTATGCTAGTAGTGTAAAAATTATACCTTTGTTGGCTAACAATAGCCTGCATTTTCTATGGTTAACACGGTGCCACACTTTGCAAATATGTTAGTGAGTAAATATAGGGTGTCTTCCCTATTCCTCTGCCCTCCCCCTTGCTACAGCTAGCTTCCTGCTCTTCCTTTGTGCAGACTCCACCCCCTGAACTTCCCAAGACAGCTTCTTTTTGATTAGTGAGCAGAAACTCTTCTCAAGTTTGGCCATCTCCCTCAAAATTGATGGAGAAGACTCCAGTTCTTTAATTTGACCTTCCAGAGAGACTACTTGTTCACATTCTCCACAGAGGTGTGCACCCTGGAATGGCAGCTTATGCATTGAGTTAAATGGACAGTCATGCTACCACACATATTATGTCAGTTACCACAAGTTAAAAGGCAGGCAGAAAAAAATATATATGTACAATAAAATTAATAAATATTTGTTTCCCTGGTAAAACCCTTGTATTTGTCTACCCTCCTATTTAAATTACCAAAATATACCATATTGGTCAAGGTTCACGTGTTCAAGTATTCACTGTCCCTCTGCTTCATATAGCAACCCAGCAAACAAAACCACTCCCACCACAAAGACAGATTACAATCAATCACTTGTACAACTGCAAAGGCTTTTTGTTGTTTGTTTTTGAGTTTTTTCTTGTTTTCAAAGGGCTTTATTTAAAATTTTCATTAGTACAGATACATGAGAGAATAGCAAAAATGTACAGCCGAAAACACGTGAACATAGTCAGCAGTGCAGAAAGCATTTAGATTATACGGATAATTCATATCACGAATGCCATGATGAAACAATATATACAGGACTCATTAACATTTTAAACAGGGAGACTCCTAAGTGGACACATTATAAGTGATGGTGGTGGCTAGGAATGGGAGCTTAGTGTGTCCAACTGATAGATCAAGCTAATTAGAAGCAGTGGACAGTGGAGGTGGTGATGAAGAGGAAAGTGGAGTAGGAGAGAGGAAAAAAAGAGGGGAATAAGAAGAGTAGGTGAGAGAGAAGTAGAATTACATGGTCAAAGTTAGAAGAGGAAAGAGGCGTCAGAACGACAAATGCGAAACTGATATTCAATCTCTCGGTTAGGAGAGTAGTCTAGGTGTGTACCATCAACACAAAGGGTCTGGGGGAAGTTGCAGAAGGTTGAATGTCAGTGCTACCTTGTGAGAGGTTCTATGGTGACCATAATGAATAGAAAGTGGGTAAACTTCAAGCATGATTGCTTACATTTAGCCATAGAACAGTAGGAGTTGACCTTGGTGATCCAATATAACAGGATCATTGATTTTGCCAAGTTCAGGAGAGCATGTACCAGGAACATCTCCTATTTGTTCCTAAACTTAGTGTGGATAGGGTCATAGAGGAATAAGCAAAAAAAAAGGGGGATTTAGACCAGTAACTGTGCCTAATATTGTATTTATGTGTGAAATGACCTGTTTCCAGTAATCGCTGATAGCTGGACAAGACCACCACAGGGGAAGCATGATACCTGTGATACCAGGCATTTCCAGCAAAGATCCGATAGTTGAGGATTGACTTGAGCCAGCTGGATAGGTGCCCTGTACCAACGTGATATTATCTTATAATTCATTTATTTGATGTAGGTCCCTAAAGGTTGTCTGCAGTTGAGACAAAGTATCTTTCTCCAAATGGCCTGGTCTAAGGATACATTTAGATCCCTGTCCCATTGCTTGAAGAAATAGGGCAGTCTGTGTAAGGGAGGGTCTGTCAGGAGTCTGTAAGTGAAGGCCAGATGTCTCTGAGCATTATGCATAGAACGTAATCTATGCTCGAAGGGAAAGGCTTTTGTTTTTAACCCCTCCCTTACCACACCACACTATACAACACAGAAAATACACTTGTTCAAATTGTCCAGCGAGTATCCCACAACTTAGCTTATTTCGGCTCACAGCGTACATTCTTCACTCTACCTCTGCTTTATATAGCAGAAAGCCACCAATTACAACCGAGCAAACAACCAAAAACACTTCCACCCCAAACACAGACTGCAATCAATCACTTGAACAAATGCAAAGGGTGGGGGGAAAATGCTTTTGTTTTTAACCCTTCCTTTACCACACTAACAGAACACAGAAAATATAGTTATTCAATTTGTCCACCAAATATCCCGCAACTTGGCTTATTTCAGCTCACATCTTAATACCTACGCTACCACCACCCACTCCTCTGTTGCCTGTTCTTCTTGCAATATATTAATAAGATTAAAACCCTCCCCACTTTTCAGTGCAGTACCTCCATGGCGTGGCACTTTAGTATGATGTTGTTTCTATACTAGTCTATGGAAGGCTACTGTCGCTAACAATAGCCTTCCGCAGGGTGATGTAGCAAAAGTATTGGAAACTCTACATACACAAAACAAATGTGAGTTTGAGCTGTCATTTTATTTATATAGAAAGTGTTTTACCAGCAAGAATGCACTGAGATTCCTCTAATTTTCAAGTATGTCCTGGAGAGCTTTTACAGTACAATGTAATAAATTTACCCAAATACAGAAACAAAATAAATATACATAAATAAATAAAAATAACATTTTACTTGAAGCTACATGTTGTAATAAATGTTGGATGATGTATCTCCATGCATGGGAACTCTCCGGATTTGACCCGGAGGCTCCAGTTTTTACACTGAATTTCCAGGTCTCTGGGGACAGAGGGTGATTCTCCAGTTGTGGGGAATTTGTTATGAAACACTGTCCACTTCTCCTCCTTCCCAACATGTTCCTCCCACTTCCTGTCTCCTTCTGCTCCTTCCCAGCCCATTCCTTCCACGTCTCCTCCTTACCAGCCTTTTCCTTCCACTTCCTGTCTACTTCTCCTTCTTCCCAACATGTTCCTCCCACTTCCTGTCTCCTTCTGCTCCTTCCCAGCCCATTCCTTCTACTTCCTGTCCACATCTCCTCCTTCCCAGCCTTTTCCTTCCACTTCCTGTCCACATCTCCTCCTTCCCAGCCTTTTCCTTCCACTTCCTGTCCACTTCTCCTTCTTCCCAGCCTTTTCCTTCCACTTCCTGTCCACTTCTGCTACTTCCCAGCCTGTTTCTTCCCCTTCTCTCCCACTTCACCTCCTTCCCACCATGTTCTGCCACAAGTTTATCTGTCCGATAAACCCCAACCCTTTTGAAGTGAATCACATAATTTAGCTTACCCAGCGGCACCCCATGAGTCCCATCCAAGGGACTCTAAAAGAGACAGTTCCCAGGTATGTGTATCCCCCAGCAGTAGTGGTACACTCATAGAACTGAGCAGGCAAAACCCTTCAAATTATTAATTCTAGATAATATGTGATACTTTTGCTTTCAAGTTTTGCTTATTTTTTCAAGCCAATGATCATTTGACCCCTTGGATGCTAGAGACTTCTCCAAAGCATTTCAAAGCATTCAAGTGACGGGTTGAAGATTTTTCTTTATAGAAAAATTAGAGTTAAATTAGATTAAAAAGGTTAATTATAGGAAATAGCTTTTTTATTATACACTTTCAGGTGTCTTTATTTAGCAAGCTCATTTTCAGCTGCAAAATTTTTTTGTTTATTTGTTTTCTTTTTAATTACAGGTCAACTGCAAGCAAATGCTTACTGTGAGAATCCAGATATCGTATTAATTGGCAACAAGGCTGACTTGTCGGATCAGAGGGAAGTTAATGAAAGACAAGCTAAAGAACTTGCAGATAAATATGGGTAAGGATTCCATCAAAACACTACCCAGCTGCACTTTAAAGGAACACTAAGAACTAAAAATTAAATAGGTTGATATAACTCTAACCCCTAAAGGACCCTTGACGGTCCTGGCACGTCATGGGTCAGCGAGCCATAAGGACCCATGACGTCCCACGACCGTCATGGAATTCAGGTTTCTCCCAGCCACTGCAGGCCATTCGGGGAGCCCTGTAACGGATGTGCAAGAAAAAAATGTGGTCCTTAAGCGCCGGCCACCTGCGTGATCGGCCGGTCCTTAAGGGGTTACATATCATGCACTTCTAGATGGCATAAGTAAAGAATAATTCTTCAAGTTTGTTTCGGGCTATTGGCAATGAGAGATGAACATTAAAGGAGGAGATTATCCCATCAGACATTCGAGCATGTGTATAGTATGCTGTGTGCAGTCTATTAATCCTTTCAGTATCAGGGAACTGTCCAGTGTGTTGGACATCCCTCCATCATTGAAAGGGTTAATGCTGAGCATTGCATGTGATGTCACATACCAGCCCAAGGAAAAGGAGCGCACTATACAGATCTGTGCTGGGCAAGGAACAGAACCAATATACAACAAAATGTAAAATGGGCTAGAGGGGGACACTTTATCCTTCAATTACTGTTGAACTACAAATTATAAAGACTTGTAATACAGCACTTCATACTACAAAAAACTTAAAGGGATAATAACGTTTCACAAAAAAGCAGCTATGATTAATCTTTATAGTATTTGGTCCATGGAGAGTGTTATTTCAATTCTGTCAGAGTTGTAGTACAAGAGTAATTGAATGATAAAGTATCCCGCTCCCACCTCTTTTACTTATGTAACACTGCTCACCTCAGAGCAGCAAGACTGTCCAGATGGATTGCAGAGAGGGACAATCTTCAGTGAGCATAAGGGAAAACCTGAAAAACCTGTCAAGGGGGGCAGGGATTCCTTATGTTCACAGTAAGAAGATTGTCCCGTGCTGTGACCTGTCTGGTCTGTGGATCAGATTCCACATCTGGGGGGGGGGCGGCTTACACTAGGTAAAAGGGGCAGGAGGGGAATACTTTAATTGTGAAATATTACTATCCCTTTAAAGGGGATAAATCTGTGGCAATTTTAAGATGGTATATATGTTTCCTGTGGTACCGTTGGTTTGTTCCTGAATTAACCCTTTAAATACCAGAGGGGTGTCCATCATATAGCTTTGCAATGTGTTGGACACCTCTCTGGCGCACAAAAGGTTAATCCAGTTTTCTTTTCAGCATTGGCCCTTAGAGTAATGGAAAGGTATGGGCTGGTAAACTTATTAACCCTTTTGAGTTCCTTCCCCTGGATCTGAACCAGTTTGTTATGCACACAGAGGCAGCTGGAGCCCCTCCATGTGCTGCAGATAATACTCCATCGGCTGCAGATAATACTCCATCCAGCAGAAGGCACAGGCTAGCAGGTGGCAGGAAGAGGACCGAGTATTATCTGCAGCACATGGAGGCACTCCAGCTGCCTTCGTATGCTTAACAAATGGGTTCAGAACCAGGGGAAGGACACAAACTGAATTCAGAGATGTGAAGACGGCAAAAAGGAGAAAAATAATAAAAGAATACACTTCTCTTCAGCATGCGCCCATTGGCTATGCAACGTGACAATCTCACTGTCATGCACTGCGAGATTGTCACGTTGCGCTTTTTAGCCTGGTGACCTGCTGAAACAGTTGAATGGTCGTACGCTCTTCTGCATGCGACCATTCAAAAGGATACCTGTAAATCCAACCCTCACTGTCCTTTACAACTAGTACAATGTAATTTACATAAAACTGACAATCATGAGAATACAATCAGTATAGATATTCCCACTGATGTCAGAATGTGGGCATGTGACATTTCCACATTAAGAGGAAAGACAGAAGATCATTGTTACCTTTTCTTTTCTCCAAATTAGCATCCCGTACTTTGAGACAAGTGCAGCAAATGGGCAGAACGTGGAGAAGTCAGTGGACACTCTTCTGGACTTGATAATGAAAAGAATGGAACAGTGTGTGGACAAGACCCAAGTACCAGATGCAGTTAATGGGGGAAGCTCTGGAAAATTAGATGAAGCCAAGCCAGAAGGAAAGAAGTGTGCTTGCTAAAAACCATCTACAGACTGTGAGAATCTGATACAACTGATGTGAATTGGCTGGCAAACCACTACATTGAACCCATGGCCAATCTGCACTCCTCAGTCATTCACATGTTCATAAAATAAAATCTATTAAAAAAAATCCCTCCAGGATCCCCCGATGTTACAATATGGTATCAGTCAGCATCTCTTGCTTAAAAACAGGTATATGCAGCAAAAGGTCAGAATAAAGAAAATCACTGGCCATAACTATTAACGAATCAGTAAAGTTTCATTAGGGAATGTATATTTTGTATGGCTTTTCTGTGATGTAAAATAAGGGTATACCCACATCTAGGAGATGTTTAATTCAAACATTATTATAGTTCAAACTGTCATGAAGTGGTGTAGTATCAATCTGTAGCCAGAAAATGCAACAGAAATATAAAAAAGCAACAGTTTGATCTGTTATGACACTGATAAAAGCGTTTCCCATCAGTGGAAGTACCATTGTTTTACTCAACAGTAAAAGCCTTAAAATAAGAGAGGATTTTTTTATTTTTCTTAATAAAATTTTACTAACAAAAACAAGACTGGAGTAATTATAGGGCCGACTAGCTGTACCACATGGTAAGCAAAGCACTGGACATCTCTCTAACGTTCACAGGGTTGAAAAGTCAATAACCCTTTGAGTGCCAGAGGGATACACAATGCATTGAAAAGCAATGCATTGTCTACCCCTCTGGCACTCAAAGGGATTTAAGTCAGTGGGAATATTTGTTTTCTCCTGTGTGGGCCAGGTGGTTGGTCTGATGTGTGTTAGCTGGAAGAAAAGTGATGATGAATTTAGTTCAACAACCCAGATCATATTTTGTTCTGATTCTTCTGCCACAAAGTAACATCAGATGTTACACAGTTCACTGCAAGCTCCATACCTGTTTAAGGCATCTTTGGCTTAAGGTTTGTTACCATCAACCGATGCATTATATCAAACTTGTGCTGTTTACATTTCAGAAAGTCCTGCCATTCATTGGATGAAAATGTATTAGCAATTTCCCAAACATTTGTGAATGAATCTACAGTATATTCTGTTTAAATGTAAATGCTTGACATATCTGTATTGCTATTGCTAAATGAATCCTAACTGCTGTTACAATCAGGGATTTAGTGAGCCTCATTTGATTGCAGGCGGTTTTATGATCTGGCAGAGCTGTCTTGGAGGCTTAAAGGAGCAGTGAAATTTTTATGAAAATGTTGTTATAGGGCCTTTCCTGCTCAGTAAAGCAAAGGTAATCTCACTGCTGGGATATGACATTCTAAAGCTGTTGTGGCTTAAACTGTTAGCAGTAGCTCCAACTAGTGTCCAAAAGGTCATTTTTTATTTATAATATAGTCTATAGGAGAGCTTGAGTCACTGCTGACTACAGATGCCCATAGTAAGTGAGAAACAGCACCACCCAGTGACCACAATGGAAAATGACTGTATAACTTTAAAAAAGCTTTTGAAAGAAATATATCTGAACATTGGGAGTACCATTGTTTTATTCAGAAGGAATGCTCCTATAACATATTTTTGTTGGAAAAAAAATACTGCTTCTTAGTAGAACCATACCTACAGGGAACAGGGAAAGGCTCTTAATTTGTGTTCCTTATCAGGTATTTGTTGTACTTTGTGACTAAGCAGGCTCACCTTATGCATTGATCAAACAGGGACAATTGACTGGACACACAGCCTACTGCTAATCTGCCATTATACACTGTGCTTCTAAGGGCTTCTGCACACAGGCAACAGTAAGTACAGCCCCCTGGCACATTTCCTTTGCCTGTGCCCCAAATTCACCTCTGTGGGTATGTTGTAGGTGGGAGAGGCAGGGAATATGATGGCTGGCCCACAGGAGTATCAGTAGAATATTATTGGCTGACACTCCTGTTGGTTGGTTATTCAATGGAGTTGGAGATGATCCTTCAATGTTGTTCATGTGAAAGGTCTGCAGACAGCCCCATAAGACATCATGCAGATCTGCTGTGCTACAACTTTACTGCAAAGCTGCATGAACACAGTAAAGCTGCAGCATTCTGGACTTTGATGTATTCATTCCAGGTGATAGTCATCCAGCCTGCAGCAACCAACACATCTCTACCTGGATGTCTTCTGTGTGAAAGGGGAATAAATAGTTGCATACCTTTCTGGTGTCTCTTGTTCACTGGCCAACCATGCAGCGTGTGCTCCGTTATGGCTCAGTGTGTTCTCTGTGTTCTCTGTGACATATAGGCACAAATAGTATCATACGGATTATTGAAACACACAAAACAAGACCTAGTTAAGGCAGTTTCTGACTCTTCTGATATAGGACAAAGTTGTGATGACACCTACTATATCTTTGTGCCCACTGTGCAGCATTTGGGTGTGTGTGTGTATATATATATAATATATAAATATAATGTGTGTGTGTGTGTGTGTGTGTGTGTGTGTGTGTAAAAAATCTTGACAAAGGCCACACACACACACAAACTGGACTGCTGATTGAAGGACACCTAACTAGGTAAGATTTTCTATTTACCCTTTAAAGGGATAGTAATACTTAAAATGTAAAAAAATATATGTTGTAGGGTTTATGTCACCGAATAAAACAAGGGTACTCCCACTGCTGAGATATTTTATTAAAAAATTATGACAGCTTCAACTTGCATTTTTTAGGTGCAATATCTCAGTGACCTGATAATTTACAGTGGTGCTGTTGCTACGCCATCCTATGGACTGCTCTGGTCTGTAGACCATAAATCTCCATAGGATGGTGTAGCAACAGCGCCACTGTAAATTTTCAGGCCACTGTGATATTGCACCTAAAAAATTCAAGTTTAAGCTGTTATAATGTTTTAATAAAATATCTCTCAACAGTGGGAGTACCCTTGTTTTATTCAGGGACATAAACCCTACAACATATATTTTTACATCTTAAGTATTACTATCCCTTTAAGTAACAGAGTGTACCCCATGGCCTTTTAAAGGATTAAACAAATTAAGAGCCTCTTCTTCTATAGGTATAGTTCAACTTTATGGGTTTAGTATATTTTTTGGTGCACAAAGGTCTGCTAGTGAAAATGTCCTATTGTCTGTAAATGCTGAATACAAGGGTCTGTTAGAAAGCGTTTCATATTCTGGAGACCAGTCTTAATAGGTATTTAAAGTGTCAGTTTTACACTGTGCCATATTTTTAGCTTTATATCATTCACCTATTTCAGTGCCACAAAATGGGACCATTAATAGCTGTTGCAACACATAAAACTGATTAAAAATGCAGCGATTTATCCAAAGTACAAGATACTAATCTGTGTAAATCCCTTTAAACTCTACAACCTGCTCCCGACCTGGCTAGGAATCATATATATCATTTATTGCAGGTTTTCATAGTTTGTAATGGGGAAAGGGAAAAATATTAATTTTTAATTTCACCTTTGGTCCGGTATTCAGTCAAATTAAAGATAAGCAATTCTGGAGCTAACTATTTGACCAGTAAGGGACAAATATAAATTGTATAAATAGGCACTGATTTTATTTGGGTTTTTAACCCTTTGAGTGCCAGAGGGGTACCGTACCCCTCTGGCACTCAAAGGGATAACACTTTGAATGCTAGAGAGGCCTTCAATGCATCACTCTAATGCAGGGTAATCCTGGATAACCACTTGGGATGCTCCATTTTATCTATGAAGACTTTGACAAAAATGTAAATGTAGAGTTATAGTTGTATATTTTTGGAAAATGATAATTAGTATATGTTTTTTTTTTAGTAGTGAGATTTAAGAATAACTATAGTTATGCATTTGGAGCCTTAATTACAAACTTAACAAATAAAGTAAAATGATAGGGGTGACCCTAAAATTCCAAACTGCGTGATAAGGGTGCCTTGAGTTAGGAAAGTTTAAAGGGATAGTAATGTTTCATAATAAAAGCATCTCTAATTAATCATCATAGTATTTGGACCTTGGAGAGTGTTATTTCAATTCTTTCAGAGTTTTGGTTCCAGAGTAATTGAATGATAAAGTATCCCCCTCCCACCCCTTTTACTGATGTAACACTGCTCAGCCAGATCAGAAGGGAGGTGCCAAGGTAGATTGCAGAGAGGGACAATCTTTCGCTTATCTTAATTGAAAAGTTGAAAAACCTGTCAAGGGGGGCAGGGATTTCATTGTTCTCATAGGAAGAATATTGTCCTCTGCTGTTATCTGTCTGGTCTTAAACCAGATTCCACATCTGAGGTGAGCAGTGTTACACTAGGTAAAAGGGGCGGGAGGGGGAAACTTTATCATTCAATTACTCTTGTACTACAACTCTGACAGTATTGAAATAACACTCTCTGTGGTTCAAATGCTATGAAGATTAATTGGAGCTGCTGTTTTTGTGAAACATTTCTATCCCTTTAAGAACCACTGCTCTAACGCAATAGAGGCCTCAAGGGTTAAAGCCTCTTTTAAATCAGTAAGTGTTTTTGTCCCTTACGAGGCAATTGTTTTGCTGAAGAATTGCCCCTCTTTAGAATCCTGAATAAGGCCAGAAACATGCTGTTTTACATTCTTGTGTCTTATATTAACCTTTTGTTTGCCAGAGGAGTGTGCAACACATGCACCCCTCTGGCACTCAGAGTTAATGCTTTACAGGTACCGTATCACCTTAAAACAACTTTGGTCATTTTGAAACAGCTTTCCAAACCATCAATATGCTTCATTACATTATGGGATTCCTCTAAAAATGTAACCTTATTTAAAACACATTTCCGTAAGAATGATAACAATTATGTATGTTTCCTTATACCTTCATTAACCCTTCAAATGGCAATGGGGTGACCAACCCTGTGGCACACAAATGATTAATATTACACTCCTTTACACCTACTTACTGGTCTATTTTTCGATCCCACAAGTGCTAGACTGAGGTCCTCAAAGAATCTGTGATGACATCTCTAACATGTAAAGGGTTAAAACCAATTTACTATTACAGGGCCGAGCAAACTTTTCTAGATAAAGGAATTCACCCTTTCTGTGTGCAATTTATATCAACAAAATAAGCTGATAACATAACAAAAAGGTCATTTTAAAGGCACAATAATGCAAAAATACAAAGTTACTTGTAATATAATGGAAACAATTGTAGGTTTCACATGTGCATTTAAAACATTTTTATACCTTGATAGAAGAATGAGTAGTAAATATTTATTATGAAAAATACACATTCAACGGCTTTTCCTGTTGTGTAAAATAAGGGTATTATCACTCTTGGGAGATACTTTGTTCACAGTTATTACAGAACAAACTTTAAGACAAAAAAATGAAACCATTAGCTACAGTGCCAGCTAGTGTCTAGAGTACAAATGTTTTTTATTGATCCCCAGTCTTAAACTAGAACTCTCCATAGAAGGTGATAGTAAAAAAAGTTTGTTTTAATAAATAATATTTTTAAAAGGTAATAACATTTCAATTAAGCATCTTCCAGTGTCAGCGGGGAAAAGATCTACAATATACATGTTTTTATTTTTTTCATAATGAAACCGTATTGCTTCTATAAGATATAAACTATTGCATGTGCAGCTTTTCTGCAGGTTGGTGGAAGATATTTTTGTTTGCACTCTTCTCTTCCTTCTAGTGTCAGGCACAGCAGGAAGTGAGAAGTGTAAAACCAAATTGCTTCCCCTCCATACTGTTGCACAAGAAAGCATGTACAGCTAAACTCGGGGTCAGTTCTGGGGCAAACCAACTGCACCTCGAGATAAATATTCCCTAATTTTCCTTTGATTTAAATGGGGCTTTAATCCCCTTAAATGCTTCGCAATGCCTTGTAGACTTCTCTAGCAATCAAGGGGTTAAAAATGAAAAATCAAATCGGTACATTTTTTTTTCATGTATCCACTTGGTTTGCTCCAAAATTGTTCCTATTTACCCTCCTTAATACAGTCCATAATATCCTTTATCTTAAAGGAGCAGTAAACTATTTTTGTATGAAAAAATATATATTGTAGGGCTTTTTCTCTTGAGTAAAATAAGGGTACTCCCACTGCTGAAAGAGCATATTTCCAGAGTTATTACTTTAACTTGTGTGTGTTTTTTTTTTTATATTAGCAGTGCCCTCTAGTGGTCAGACTCCAGTTAGTAGTCTGTTGCGTTCTATTTGAGTGGAAAGTCAGTGACCTACAGTTCTCCATAGAATGTGATAGAAACCGCTGAGTCACTT
This sequence comes from Rhinophrynus dorsalis, assembly GCA_037306005.1. Classification (NCBI taxonomy): domain Eukaryota; kingdom Metazoa; phylum Chordata; class Amphibia; order Anura; family Rhinophrynidae; genus Rhinophrynus; species Rhinophrynus dorsalis. The sequence continues at coordinate 662,777,965 of CM074718.1, read as the reverse complement.
CCTGTCAGTTCAACCTTCCAGGAAGTAAATGTGCAGAAAAATCACTTGCTGATTATTTGAACTGTTATAACTTTTAAGTAAAACAACTGACAGCAGTGGGAGTGGCCTTGCTTTTCCTGCTAAGTAAAGCTCTATAACATATAGGTTTTCATAAAATAAAAAGTTTACTGCTCCTTTAAGCTTTATCAAGGTACGGAAACATTGACCTCTCATTCAGATGCCCTCTCCTTGTCCTTGGGTTCCCAATGTCACCTCCTGGAACCAATTTATTCCTCAGGTCAGGTATTTAAGCAGTGAAATAAACCTGAGTACACAAAACACCAACATTGCTGGTTTTACTATAGATATATATATATATATATATATATATATATATATAATTACAGGGCTTATAATTTTAAGTCCTTTGCTACTAGCCAGACCTGAAAAGTTACTCGCCACTGCAAGCCAAAACATACCCACCAGGGCTGAATTTCTACTCGCCAGGGCGAAATTTTCACTCTCCATTGGCTATATATAAAAGCAAAAGTAATGAAAACATTTTTATTATAGGGCTATGCCTAATGGTGTAATGGTGATAGGTGCTTCATTCCAAAGTTATTGTAGTCAAGATAATGCTTCGCTATTTCAGTGTTTGGTTAGACAGAAAATCTATATAGCGACCAAAGACAATGGCAGTGGTCATGTTTATAGATTTATTTTTTTAACTTTTGAATAAATTATCTCCCAGCAGGTAAAGTCCTACAGTACTATATATCATTTTCCATAATAAAACATTACTATATATTTAATGGACATAAACAAGGTTATCACTGACCTTGAGAGAATCCCACCAAAATTCCTCTATAGAGAAGTCTCCTTCCAATTTTTCCAGGGGCCTCAGATGTTCTTAAAACTATTCTGTTGTAGTCTAACATTAGTGTTCCTTTAACCCCCTGAGCACCAGAAAGGGTAGGCAAAGCATTGCTTTGTGTGTCTAAATATATACAATCATTCTTGGAACAGAACAGCTATAATGTCCCCAGACCGTGACAGTCTGGAAAGATCACAATGTACCGACATTCCATATGTGAGTCGCAGGTTCCACTGGGACACAACTGAACTTGATCAGGGTTTGTTTGTATCAGTTGTGAGTTTCTATTAATTATAAGAAAGACCAAATACTTGGAGAGAAAAATGGCAGTGGATCTTTAAAGGGAAACTGTCACCTTATACATTTTTATTCTGTTTTTTTCTGTAATAAATTGGTGTTGCTGAAATATAGTTTATAATATATGTTCTGGATATCTCTAAATTAAATATAATATAATAAAAAAAAAATTGAATCTTTATGCCTATTGGTTTTCAACTACTGTCTCAAATTCTGGCTGTCCGTGTAATGTAAAAGTTTTTTGCAGTCATGTCGTTTTATCGCTATGGGGCGTTCTTAGGCTGCTGTACTAAGGAGAATTGTAGTAACTCTGGTGTAAACCAATGCACCTTAAACACTAGGAAGCTTTACAACACATAGGGGGAGATTCACTAAGCGGTGATAATGTGGAGATACTTCTCCAGTGATATCACTTCTCCAGTTCCTATGTTATTCTATAGAGCCTATGCACTAAGATTTCCAAAGCTAAAGAAACCTTTATGCACAGGCTCCATAGAATAATATAGGAAGTGGAAAAGTGTTATCACTAGAGAAGTCATCTTCACTTTATCGCATTTTTTACCATCGCTTAGTGAATCTCCCCCATTGATTCACAATGTGTTAGAGACTTCACCAGCAGGGCCAGTGATACCATTAAGGCAGAACAGGCAGCTGCCTTAGGGCGCCGCAATGGAGGGGCGCCGAAAAGGGGGAAGCTGGGAATTTTTTTTTAATAAATATATCTGCCACGAGGGAGCGCTGATTTACACTACCAAGCGCTCCCTCTCGGCGTCTATGTGACGCTCACAACGCAGAGTGACCCAGGCTCTGTAGTAATACAGAGCGCTGGGAGATGACATCATCTCCCAGCGCTCTGCATTACTGAGAACAGCATGCAGGAGCTTCAGCTCTGTGCCGAAGGAGGCACAGAGCTCTCTTATGGCACACCGCTAGACCACCAGGGACTCAAGGTAGGGGATCAAGGGGCATTGTGGAGATGAAGGGGGGGGATTGTGGAGATGAAGGGGCATTATGGAAGGGGCAATGTGGAGATGAAGGGGCATTATGGAAGGGGCAATGTGGAGCTGAAGGGGCATTATGGAAGGGGCATTGTGGAGATGAAGGGGCATTATGGAAGGGACAATGTGGAGCTGAAGGGGCATTATGGAAGGGGCATTGTGGAGATGAAGGGGCATTATGGAAGGGGCATTGTGGAGATGAAGGGGCATTATGGAAGGGGCAATGTGGAGATGAAGGGGGGGATTGTGGAGCTGAAGGGGCATTATGGAAGGGGCAATGTGGAGCTGAAGGGGCATTATGGAAGGGGCAATGTGGAGCTGAAGGGGCATTGTGGAGATGAAGGGGCATTATGGAAGGGGCAATGTGGAGATGAAGGGTCAATGTGGAGGTGGGGAGAGTGTGGAGGTGAATATGTGGGTGGGGGCAGGGGATTGTGTCTGGGTCGGGGGCATCACAATGAACCTTCGCCTGTGTATACAAAAATCCTTGCACCGGCCCTGTTCGTCAGCATTCAAAAGGTTAAAAATACCATTTAGATCAACAGCAATTTTTATTTCTTCCCTAATGCGTAGTTGATTTACTCCAAAATGATTTACTCCAGTCAATCTTTGTATAACGGCCTCACTGACAGAGTTGAGAGCTATGGCCTGGTTTCCGGGCCTCCTGATGAGTCCTTTTCTGATTTGTAGAGTGAAAGTGATACGATTATTGGCTGACTGAGTACCTGTAGACTGCAAGCCATCAAGACAACTTAGGTCTCCTCATCTGGCTTGTTATTTAACATAACATGCCTGAATAACATGCCTGACAAAGCTGTCTTGAAGGCTTGCACTCTAAAGCTATTCAGCTATCCAATAAATGCATTACCAGTCTCCTACCTTTTTCTATGGTTAACCCTTTGAGTGCCAGAGGGGTACCTTTTACCTATATTCTGATTCAGGAGAGTTGCAAAATGCATCTTTAATCAATGAAATGGCCGTGCACACGGTAAAATAAGGCTACTTTAGCCTCTGATCCGCTCCTACTGGAAATCTGATCAACATCAAGAGAACTGGAGAAAGGTCCTAGAATGTCCTCATCTTGTAGATTCCACAGTTGTTACAGAAACTTCAACCCTGTCCAGGGGAATCGAAAATGAGCACTGTGCTGTAATCCTTTGCATGCCTGTTTGGGTTAAATTAACATTACACCAAAAAAAATACATTGAGTTGTTTAAATTACAGAAAGCATTTGTAAAACTGAAATATTTGAGGTTAGATCCTTAAAAATCCAATCCTGGATACTCTGCATTTCAGGCAGCAACTGGTTAATTTTGTGTGTGCAATTTGTAATGAAAAACAAATATGAAGGCAATTCATTTATTGAGATTAGTGCCTATCACTCTTGTTTTCAGAAAAGCTGTCAACATGCCAAAGCCCATTTACAAGACAATACAGCACTATCACTTCTGAGACATCCTATCAAGTTTGCTATGGTAACTGTGGGACCCAAGGGAAATGGAACACTAGCTGCTCTCACTGAGTATATGTAAGACTAGATTTTAGGCCTCAGAAAATAACTTGTTACAGATGGTAACATGAAGTATTATGTGTTTATAACATCAAATCATTTTAATGAGTTTGTGTTCCTTTAAATATGTAAGGAAGTCTAATGGGCTGAAACTAATTAGTAGATGGCATCCTAATAATAAGCAGGGCGGGTGTCTGTAATGCACTTTTTGAAGTTTTATTTTGAACATCTAGAAAGCCACAGTTAGTGCATTGACACAATACTGCTTAATAACCCATTGAAGGGGTAATGAAATTGTAAACCTATGAGTGCCACAGGGGGTATCCAACGCATTGCTTCACAATGCGTTGGATACCACTCTAGCACTCCAAAGGGTTAAAAATCAAAAAAGTTAAATATGTTAAGTTGTTTACAATTGTAAGAGAGTGTTCTATTCTTGTAAGTTTAATCATGTCATAAGGAGAGGGTATGATCCATTAAATAAGCACAGACACATAATTTGGGAATAACAGGCCACAGCTTTAACTACTTACAATCCCATTATTATTGTTCTTATTCAACCATAATCCTAATTAATCGATAATCAATCATTAGCTGACAGTCCTTGCAATCTACATTGCTTGAAACTAAGCATTGCCAAATTGCACAGGCTCATGCTAGAATCACCTTATTCTTCAGCACTCTAGCTGACCCCACAACATTTGTCAGCACTTACAGCTGACTCTATCATAATTCAGCACTTACAGCTAGCTCCCAAGGAATTACCCCATTGGTCATCCACTTTAGCTTCGATGGGTAACACCACCAACCCGTGGCCTAAGTCTGGGGCAAACTCCCAAAGGGCTTCTGCCTGAGGATAAAATCCCCTAACTTTACCACATCCATTATTAGTCTTTGCATGGTTTTCAGAGATCATCTGCCCACTGTGACAAACAACCAAAAACAACTACACAAACACACCATAATAGAAAGGGATACTTCTCTTTGCCCTCTCTTCCCCCTAACAGCAGTCCACTCCTTTACTCCTCCCTTATCACACACATTTTTGGTCTGAATCAACCCTCCCCATGACATGCTTCCCCTCCTTGTACCCTGCATTCCCATCAGAGGAAGCCTACACAAGCACTTTCAAGCTGGCAAAGGTAAAAATTGACCCACAATCAATTTAATCTATATGCTGCAGCAACTTAGGGTTGTTGAAGTCAAAAATGTGTGATCAAGAGCTGAAACAACGAGGACATTTCAGTAGGCTATGATTTAATCAATGAACTGGCTGTTCAGTGGTATTCTGTTGTGTTTGGGAGCTGATCAGCTGAGAACACTGCTTCTAAAAATACTGTAATGTGATGTCTTAACTTGAATAAAACATGGGCTTCTGACCAGGACTGGATTTACATCCCAGACTCTCCTAGGCAAGGCACTCTAGGCCCCCTTAGCCCTAGCTCCACCCATAGCCACAACCCCACTCCTCACATGACCCCCACCTCCTGTCCCATCCACTGTTTCCTGGCACAAAAAATACCTTTTGCCTATAATAAGCAAGAACAAAAAATGCTTTAACCCCTTGGTGGCAAGACAGATCTCATGTAAAGGGTTATAAAACTGGTACATGGGGTTTAAAACTGGTGCATGGACACTGAAATTGCTCTGGGTACCTCCACAATGGAGTATGCGGGTGGGGCCACCACAGTTCAGGAACCCCTCAAAAATTTGGAGGTCTAGGCAATTGCCTACTCTGCCTATTGGGAAATCCTGTCCTGTTTCCAACATTTGGCATGGGGCCGGCGGTGTCCTGCCTGACCCCTAGGTGTGGCTCACCTGAGATTTTTCAACAAAACCATATTACCTGCTGCTGTATCGCACATGGACTAGTACACCTGTAGGGCCTAACCACCTCCCTGGTGCTACCGCTGTGTAGCACTCTACAGTTTTCATAAATACTTTAGTATGTTAAGTTCAGAAATGTTTTACTTTACTTTATCTTTCTAGGGCCAAAAAATCATAATAGACCCTATGAATTTTTCTCTTGCTCCGTGGTTCAAGAGATAACTTCTTCAATCAGTCCTGATGTCATGTCCATGGAGGTGGACATGACGGTTCGTAGCTGAAAAATGCAGGACACAAAGAAAGATTATGCAAAATACGAAGCCTCCTTTCATGTGGTAAAATTGTGCTCCGCGATGTACATTTACCTCATAACTTACTAGTTACTATGTAATATAATATTAAGGTCGATCCCGCCTGCACTTTTCCCTGACGTCATGGTTTTTGTCCCACATCCGACGGCAGATCACAAGGTGGGATAATCTTTATGCAGTATTAGAAAAAACCTTCCCGCCTTCATCATGGACAGCAGGGTTTTCCTTATACTGAACGAGGGAAGATTGTCCCTCATTGTGATCTGTCCAGTCAATGACCAGACTTCAGAAATTAGGGGAGGCATATTCACATCAGGGAAAGGGGGATGAGGGATCATCTTTAACATTATATTACACAGTAACTAGTAAGTTATGCGGCAAATGTACATGGCGGACCACAACTATTACACATGCTCAACATCCTGACCTATGTGTAATATGAACCATTACTATACCTTTAAGGACCAGGGGAATGTGCATTCCTTTACAATGTATTGTATACCCTTCTAGTACTTAAAGGGTTAAGAAGACTCATGCAGAGCATATTTTCAGCTAGGTCGCTAACACAATACATTTTTGGCACTTTTTCCACCAAGAATAAGATGACCTGGTAACCTGCTTCAGTTTGATTAAACTGCTGGCTACATCTGCCTCTATACACAACACCCAGGACTGATTTAACATGTTAGCACTTCAACAAAGAAAAAAGGACAAGATTTATTGATGCAAAATAAACAGAGCTAGAACACCATAATTCAGTGTTTCTCAACTCCTGTCCTCAGGACCCACCAACACGCCAGGATTTGATGATTTCCTTGTTAGAGCACAGGTGAGTTAATCAATGTAAATAAGCCTCTGATCACATGATTTCCTTGTTAGAACACAGGTGAGTTAATTAATGTGAATGAGCCTCTGATCACATGATTTCCTTGTTAGAGCACAGGTGAGTTAATCAATGTGAATGAGCCTCTGATCACATGATTTCCTTGTTAGAGCACAGGTGAGTTAATCAATGTGAATGAGCCTCTGATCACCACACCTGTGCTCTAGCAGAGAAATCCCTAAGTCCTGGCCTGTTAGTGGGTCCTGAGGGCAGGAGTTGAGAACCACTGCCATAATTAATACATATTTTACACAAAAATAGTCATTTATGTGAATAAGTGTTCTTAGGGATTCCAGTTAGTATATATTCAGGCCCAGTTAGGGGTGGCATTTGCCTGGGGTGGCATTTGCCAGGGGTAGCAGTTGGCACCTTTCTCAAAGTACATCTTTATCTAAGTACTGAGAGTTAGGCAAGAGAGATAATATGTTACTATCTATCCAGTATGCTGCATTGTATGCTATATGAAGACAGTCTCCTAACAACTTTCTTATCTTCCTTACAGGTATGTGTTTCCTATCCAGTCTGCTTCAAATTCTGTGCTGTACCCCAATTGTTTATTAACTATACAGTTTCCTGGTATGTGTTTCCTATCCAGTCTGCTTCAAATTCTGTGCTGTACCCCAATTGTTTATTAACTATACAGTTTCCTGGTATGTTTCCTATCCAGTCTGCTTCAAATTCTGTGCTGTACCCCAATTGTTTATTAACTATACAGTTTCCTGGTATGTGTTTCCTATCCAGTCTGCTTCAAATTCTGTGCTGTACCCCAATTGTTTATTAACTATACAGTTTCCTGGTATGTGTTTCCTATCCAGTCTGCTTCAAATTCTGTGCTGTACCCCAATTGTTTATTAACTATACAGTTTCCTGGTATGTGTTTCCTATCCAGTCTGCTTCAAATTCTGTGCTGTACCCCAATTGTTTATTAACTATACAGTTTCCTGGTATGTGTTTCCTATCCAGTCTGCTTCAAATTCTGTGCTGTACCCCAATTGTTTATTAACTATACAGTTTCCTGGTATGTGTTTCCTATCCAGTCTGCTTCAAATTCTGTGCTGTACCCCAATTGTTTATTAACTATACAGTTTCCTGGTATGTGTTTCCTATCCAGTCTGCTTCAAATTCTGTGCTGTACCCCAATTGTTTATTAACTATACAGTTTCCTGGTATGTGTTTCCTATCCAGTCTGCTTCAAATTCTGTGCTGTACCCCAATTGTTTATTAACTATACAGTTTCCTGGTATGTGTTTCCTATCCAGTCTGCTTCAAATTCTGTGCTGTACCCCAATTGTTTATTAACTATACAGTCTCCTGGTATGTGTTTCCTATCCAGTCTGCTTCAAATTCTGTGCTGTACCCCAATTGTTTATTAACTATACAGTCTCCTGGTATGTACTAATATACCCTTCACCTGGAACTCCAATCTCATCCAGTCTCCCTCTACCATTTAACCCCTTGTTGTATGTACTAATCTACTTTAGCCATTTTGACCCCCTGTCCCAGTCTCCATATTGCCTTCCTCCCCCATTCCTCTCCTATATCTCTCTGTGTCTGTTTCTTATCAGAGATTTAATGGTGTCACACCTGAACGCACTCTGAGCTCTCCCATCCCAAAACAATTTGTAATTTGGAAATCCCTCAGTCAGTCATTCAGTGTTCTTAGGGACTCCAGTTACTATATATTCAGGCCCAGTTAGGGGTGGCATTTGCCTGGGGTAGCAGTTGGCACCTTTATCCAAGTACATCTTTATCTAAGTACTGAGAGTTAGGCAAGAGAGTTGGACAGGAGAGAGACAGCTGCTGCAGCCACCTAAAGACAAGAGGCAAGTAAACAGGCTGAATTCAGAATGAAGAAACAGTCATTTTCACCAAACACTGACATTTGCTTCCTCTACTGAAACTACTGACCACCTGATGCAAGAAACCAGGATTTCCAGCCACCATTAACCATTACAACTTCTGCCTCTCCTGATCATCATTGGACTACTTCATTTAACCCTGCATTGATTCCTACCCTCGCCAAGTACTTTGCAGTTCTGCTACTGACTCTCCTCACCATCCCTGGCACCTATACCCTCTGCTCCGTGGATTGACCCTTGACTGCCAAGTCATCTGTACTCTCCTGGATTACTGACTGTTGCACATCTCTACTGCCCCATTCATTAACCCAACTATGGGCAAATTAACTCCTTGTTTTGTCATCGCCATTCTCACCTGCATAAGACTCTCCTCCTCCTGTGTCCACATTAAGTGTCACGCCATTCACATTGCACCCTCAATTCTTCACTCACCACTTCTCTGCTCCCATGAACTTTTTTCATTCCTCCGCTCCCTATCACCACCATCTCCTTCTACCCCTGCAAAAAAGCCCCACTGCTTCAAATCTCACTCTCACCTTATGTCCCTGTCCCTTCTCCTCCTACTTGCTGCAGGTGACATCTCACCTAACCCAGGCCCCCCTTCCATTCTCTCTTGGACCACAGAACCCACTCACACACGCAACACTCACAATCTAATAACCGTACCCCGTCACCTAACCTCCTCCCCCCCCTTTTGTTTTGGTCTCTGGAATGCCCGCTCTGTGTGTAACAAACTAACAGCTGTTCATGATCTGTTCATTTCTCATTCCCTAAACCTCCTTGCCATCACTGAAACTTGGCTCACATCATCAGACACTGCCTCCACTGCCGCACTCTCATATGGAGGCCTTCAATTCACACACACACCGAGGCCTGGCAACAGGCAGGGAGGGGGAGTAGGCATCCTGCTGCCCCCTAACCATATATTTCAGGTACTCCCCACTGTTCCCTCTCTTTCCTTCCCTACATTTGAAGCTCACACACTTCGCCTCTTCTCTCCCCTCCCCCTGCGTGTCGCTGTCATATACAGGCCACCTGGTCCCACTGCACAATTCCTTGATCACTTCACCTCCTGGCTCCCTCACTTCATGTCCTCTGATGTCCCTACTCTCATCATGGGTGACTTCAACATCCCTATAGATAATCACAACACCCCCCCTGCCCTCAAACTCCTCTCCTTAACAACCTCCTTAGGCTTATCGCAATGGACCAGCTTTCCCACACACAGTGATGGTCACACCCTCGACTTGATCTTCACTAACCTCTGCTCGGTCTCCAACTTCTCTAATGTCCCCTTTCCCCTCTCTGACCACCACCTCCTCACCGGTAACCTCATCATACCACGCAAACCCATCACCCCCGCCACAATCAAGCGCATGCGGAGAAATCTACATTCTCTTGATAAGCAACAATTTTCCACCTCCCTGCAGCCTATCCTCAACCCCATCCTCACACTTACTTGCCCAGACAAAACTACTGCTCTCTACAACAGCACTCTCACTTCAGCCCTTGACATCGCTGCACCTGCAACTCCACGCCACCCACGCACAACCCCACTACAACCCTGGCACACAAGACTAACGCGATACCTCCAAAGGTGCTCACGCACTGCTGAAAGGCACTGGAGGAAATCGCGCTCCACAGCCGACTTCACACACTACAAATTCATTCTCCGTTCGTATAGCTCTGCCCTCTCCCTGGCTAAACAGTCATTCTTCTCCTCTCTAATTTCTAATCTTTCCTCCAACCCCAAACGCCTTTTCTCAACCTTCACATCTCTTCTAAACCCACCAACACAAACACCTTCCACTAACTTCTCTGCCCAAGATCTCGCCAACCACTTCAAGAACAAGATTGAATCTATCAGACATGACATTTCATCACTACCACCCTCACCCAGCCAGCCCAGCCCTGTCGCCTCTCCCACACACACACTAAGCTCCTTCCCACCTGTCACTGAGGATGAAGTCTCCCTTCTCCTCACTCGCTCAAACCTAACCACATGCCCTCTCGACCCAATCCCATCTCAGCTCACCCAAGAACTCTCCCCTCTACTAACTCCAATCCTTACTCACTTATTCAACCTCTCTTTGTCAACCGGCACCTTCCCATCCTCTTTCAAACATGCACTAATCACTCCCATCCTAAAAAAACCCTCCCTAGATCCAAACTCATTGTCAAATTACCGGCCAATTTCCCTACTCCCGTTTGCCTCCAAGCTTCTCGAGCGCCTTGCATATAACCGGCTCACTAAATTCCTCTGCTCCCATTCCCTGCTAGATCCCTTGCAATCCGGATTCCGCCCTCATCACTCCACTGAGACTGCCCTCACTAAAGTGGCCAATGACTTGCTCTCAGCCAAGTCTAAAGGCCACTACTCCCTACTCATTCTTTTGGACCTGTCAGCCGCATTTGACACAGTCGATCACCCACTCCTCCTCCAAGCCCTCCACTCCCTAGGCCTCTGCGACACTGCACTCTCCTGGTTCTCATCTTATCTCTGCAACCGCTCCTTCAGTGTTTCATACTCCGGCTCCACTTCCCCACCCCTCCCACTGTCTGTTGGTGTGCCCCAAGGATCAGTACTGGGACCCTTGCTCTTCTCAATCTACACTGCTTCCCTTGGAAAACTAATAAACTCCTTTGGGTTTCACCATCATCTCTATGCTGATGACACCCAAATATATCTTTCCTCCCCAGACCTCTCTCCTTCCCTCCTGTCCCGAGTGTCTGACTGTCTGTCTGCTGTGTCTTCCTGGATGTCCTCCCATCAACTCAAACTTAACCTTAGCAAAACTGAACTAATTCTCTTCCCTCCATCTGCAACCAGCCTTATCCCAAACATTACCCTCACCGTTAACAACACTTCCATCACACCAACCCCTACAGCACGCTGCCTGGGGGTCACATTTGACTCTGCCCTATCCTTCATTCCTCACATCCAGTCAATCTCCAACTCATGCCGCCTCCACCTCCGCAACATCTCTAGAATCCGACCCTTTCTCACAGAAGACACTACCAAAATTCTAATCCAAACACTCATCATGTCCCGTCTTGACTACTGTAACTCTTTACTAATTGGCCTGCCTCTCACCCGAATAACCCCGCTACAGTCCATAATGAACTCTGCTGCAAGACTAATCTACCTCACTCATCGCTTCTCTAACACCACACCCCTCTGTCAGTCCCTACACTGGCTCCCGTTAGCATACAGAGTCAAATTCAAAACTCTGGTGCTAACTTATAGAGCCCTCACTAACACTGCACCCCCCTATATTTCATCTCTCATTTCCAAATATACTCCCGCCCGCCATCTTCGCTCTGCACATGACCTTCTGCTCTCCACAGCTCTTATTACATCCTCCCACTCCCGCCTACAGGACTTCTCCCGTGCTGCACCTGAGCTGTGGAATTCCCTCCCCCGCCCCATTAGACTCTCCCCCAGCCTTCAAATCTTCAGACGCTCCCTGAAGACTCACCTCTTCAGGGAGGCCTATCAACTTCCTCCATAAACATCATCACCAAGATTCACCCCTTGCACGGACTACTGCACTCAATGGCACTTCTCACTCCCACCCACTGACTGGCAGTTCATGTGGCAGGAGGCACTTAAACACAATAGCACTTACTCCTTCTGTATCAAACCTACCTTCCTCTAGACTGTAAGCTCTCACGAGCAGGGCCCTCTGATCCTCCTGTTCTACACATCTGATTGTACTATTTAATACCACTGTATGTCTATTCCCCAATTGTACAGCGCTGCGGAATTAGTTGGCGCTATATAAATAAAGAATAATAATAATAATAATAATAAGGTGTGGAGCGCAGAAAGTAATGAAGGGAATTCTCGGAGTCCCCCAAACTTAGGAAAAGCCTAGAACAAGATCAATAAGCAAACCTGTGCATACAAATAATCCAAATGTGAACCCTGTGGAAGGCAACGATCATAACAATGTGCTAATGTGACTAATACAATTATAATGAGGGTTTTAGTTGCAAAGCTTTGGTCAAAATATGTTTAAGCTCACTCACCACGTCAACGTGTTTCTTGTGTCCTGCCTCCAAGTGTTTCCTGTGTCAGGGACACACACTGCACTTCTCCCCATATTCATTTCTTCAGTGAATACATACATGGCCTCCCATTACCCAAAATGTAGTCCCAGGTGTACTGCATACGGGGAAGTTTGGTAATTGATTGTGGACACACGAGGTAGGATTTGATATTTGAGATTCTTCAAATTCCATCTATCAGAGGATCACTTCTGAGCGTTGCCAGGTGAAGAGTAACTTGGGACTCCAGCGCATCGTGCAGCATTCCATTTGCTGATCAGTTGGTTTCCACTCAGTTGGTGATTCAGTAAGAAGTGCTATGTTACATATCTGGCGTAGTGATGATCATACCTGGGAACTTCCTGATCTGGGCTCCCCGGAGGGAAGCCCTGTGGTGCCACTGAGGGGAGAGAAATTACATGGTTTGTGGCATAAAAGTGGTGGGGCTTAATCGCGAGTTGGGGGGGGACAAAAAAAAATATCTAGAATATACTAGAGAAGGAGGCGAAAAGGGCGGGAGAGGGAGGAACAGGGTGGGATCGAGCAAAAGTGGGCAGAGTTTCATCAGAATCTACCCACATCCAGAGAATCAGACTCTACCCCAGAGACCCGGTAATGCAGAGTCAAATCCGGAGTCTCCTGGGCAAAACCGGAGAGTTCCCAGCTATGGAGATGACTCATCACAGGCTGCAGGATATAGACCTGTATATGGGTGCCATGCTGTAATAACACTGAGAGGCCCCGGCCCTGGTGGATGCTTCTGCCTGTCCTGGTGGACTGTGAGTGTGTTTGGGCCTCAGTCCTTATGCATGGGAGGCATGGATTTGTTTAGCTGGATATTGGGGTGGCCCTGGCCTCTACTTTAAGGGTTGCCGGCAGTGATCCTGATGCCTAGGCAGGTTGAGGGTGGGCTCAGTGGTTAGCACTGTTGCCTTGCAGCGCTGGGGTCCTAGGTTCAAATCCCACCAAGGACAACATCTGCAATCAGTTTGTATGTTCTCACTGCGTTTGCGTGGGTTTCCTCCGGGTACTCCGGTTTCCTCCCACACTCCAAAAAACATACTGATAGGTGAATTTAGATTGTGAGCCCCAATGGGGACAGGGACCAATACGAGTGTAAATCGCTGCGGAATCTGTGTGCGCTATATAAAATAAAGAATTATTATTATTATTATTATTATTCCTTATTGCACAATTAGGGGTCAGATTGTCTGATACTTTAATATTATCTATATTTATTGATGTTTGATTTCTTGACATATTTACTGCATCTCATTTGCCCTCCACTGACTATATAGCATGACTCCCCATTGGAACGCATTGGTTCTGTCCTTGTACCCCGGTACCGGGACACAAAGTGCTGAGGAAGCCCATGGGAACAACATGATTCCTCCCTCCTCCTGAACCTATGTCCACGATCCCACTTAATCCATCCAGTTCCAGAGGGGTACGCAAAGCATTGCATAGCAACGCATTGTTTACCCTTCTGACACTGAAAGGATTAATGCCTGGGCGTGAGTACTGTGGACAGTTTTCTAAGGGAAACATTCACATCTCCCCCTGGTTGGCAGTGTAGAGGTGCTTGAGGTAGTGGCCTACCTCTGTGCTATCTCCCCCCCCCCATCCCAGCCCTTGTTGGCTCTCTCCATGCTTTGTAACTGTTGGATTCTTCCAGCAGTCATACCCACACTCAAGTGTTTACCAATAGTCACCAATGTCATCCAGTAGCTTGTTTGCTTCTTTTTGTAATCTCATTTACAAGATGGGATTCATGAGTTGCACTGCACCTGGCAATGCTTAGAAGTGATCCTATGTTAGATGCAGCTTGAAGGATCTTTTTCTCGGCATCTGAATAATGCGCTGGCGTCCCGGGTATATTCCACATGGGGATGCTTAGTAACACTCTGTGGGGAGGTCATGTATTTTTGAGTTCAGGAAGGAGAGGAAAGAGGAAGATGCATGCAATGAAGGGAGCGCGCTCAATCCTAGGAGGGAGGTGAGGAGAACATTACAACAGGGGATGTCCTGCAGAGCTGTGCGGCACATCTTTTGCTGCAGAAACAAGCACTGGTGACGTCACTGGGTACTTTATAAAAGGCAATATCTCAAACTGTAACAATATTAAAATATTACAAAATCTAAAGTCCTTTTAAAAAGCTACATTCAATAACCGTGTCTTCAGGGTAAAAGTTCCCTTTTAATTATCAATCCTTTAGTCTAAATAACTCAAAAACTACTTAACTAAACAAAAAATGGTCAACATAACATATAGGTGATTTTGAAATGCATTCAAAATCAGCAAATTTATTTATAGGTGATAATGTCCCTTTAAAAACCTCCATTGACCTAAATATGGAGGGCACAAAATCAGCTGGAGGACAGAACCTCCCTACCAAACAAAAAAAGAAACCAATATATAGAGGCAAAATCAGCTGGAGGACGGAACCTCCCTACCAAACAAAAAAAGAAACCAATATATAGAGGCAAAATCAGCTGGAGGACGGAACCTCCCTACCAAACAAAAAAAGAAACCAATATATAGAGGCAAAATCAGCTGGAGGACGGAACCTCCCTACCAAGCGAAAAAAGAAACCAATATATAGAGGCACTTAAAAAAGAAAATTATATCATGAAAAAATATATACTTTATTAATTATAAACAAAATACACCAATCTGCCTACAGGCTGACTCCACCGAGGGGCGACTGTCATTGGGACCCGTTTTTTTTTTTTTATTTATTTTTTTATATGTATATTTTTTTTAATTATTCTAACCCCCTATTCGGTCATGTCTGCGCCTCTTTCGGCACAGACCTTTAGCTGCAGAGCTCCCTCGTGAGCTCTTTAGTAATGCAGAGCGCTGGGAAATGACATCATCTCCCAGTGCTCTACATTACTGAGCAGAACACCGCGCGGGAGCTCCAGCAGTTATAGGTCTGTGCCGAAGGAGGCGCAGACCTGTCCTGCCACACCACTGGACCACCAGGGAGGAGGTAGGAAACGGGGGTGGCCACAATGTGAGGGTAATATGGAGCTGATGGGGTGCAGTGTGAGGCCAAAGTGGAGCTGATGTGGGCAATGTGATGGCAGTATGGAGCTGATGACTGGCAATGTGAGGGCAATATGGAGCTGATGAGGGCAATATGGAGCTGATAGGGAAATGTGGAGAAAAGGGCAATGTGAGGGCAATATGGAGCTGATATGGTGCAAGTTGGAGCTGATGGGGGGCAAGTTGTAACTGATGGGGCAATGTGAAGATGATAGGGGAAATGAGAGGGCAATATGGACATGATGGAGGCAGTGTGGAGATTAGGAGCATTGTGGAGGTGTCCAGTGGAGATGACGAATTGGGGGGGCACTTCAGATTTCTGTGCCTACAGGCTCCTGAGATGTAAATCCGGCCCTGTGTACCAGCAAAGTTAAAAATGCTTAAAAACAGTCACAGAAGAGTGAAAGAGAGACCTCTCTCAATAAAATATATTTCCAAGAAGACTGATTAAGCATTGTGAGACTGGAAACTCAAGGCAACAAATATAAGTCCAAATGTTCCCTCTATTACAATCATAAATGCAAAACAACAGATCTATCCATAAGGTGCAAGTGCAAAAAAATAGTTAATTGAAAAACGAATGTGAGGAAAGATATAAACATATACTATGAAAGTGCAATAACACTGTAATAGAAATGTAGTATATACTCATCCATGAATGCCCCAATAAATGAAGATCAAAGTGCAATGAGGTGAATAATGGATGCCGTCTCTCAGTACTACCCAACGCGAAACTCGTTGGGTAGTACTGAGAGATGGCATCCATTGTTCACCTCATTGCACTTTGATCTTCATTTACACAAGGCTTCTCTTTCACTGTTTTGAGAGTAATGTTTGACAATAAAAGCAGCTCCAATTAATCTTCATAGTATTTGGGCCATGGAGAGTGTTATTTCAATACTGTCAGAGTTGTAGTTCAAGAGTAATTGAATGATAAAGTATCCCCCTCCTGTCCCTTTTACTGATGTAACACTGCTCACCTCAGATGTGGAATCTGGTCACTTGACTGGACAGATCACAGCAAGGGACAATCTTCTTACTGTGAACATAAGGAAAACCCTGCCCCCTTGACAGGATTTTCACATTTTTCCTTATGATCACTGAAGATTGTGCTTCTCTGCGATCCATCCAGACAGTCTTGCTGCTCTGAGGTGAGCAGTGTTACATCAGTAAAAGGGGCGGGAGGGGGATACTTTATAATACAATTACTCTTGTACTACAACTCTGACAGTATTGAAATAACATTCTATATGGCCCAAATACTATGAAGATTTATTGGAGCTGCTTTTATTGTGAATCATTACTATCCATTTAACTCTGGTGATGCAGAGTGGTGTATTTTGTATATATTTTTTCGTGGTGTAATTTCCTTTTTTTTTTGCGTGCCTCTGTATATTATTTTATTGTTTTGATTGGTAGGTCAGTCCCATCTCCAGGCTGCCTCCAGATGATTTTGTGTCCTCTGTATTATTTGACCCTTGAGTGTGCAACACTATGTAAGTGTTTATTATATCTGCTGTATATTGATTTTGTATCTAATGATATAGTTGTGGGACAGTTTCTTCTGTGTGTACCATATACACAAAAGGATAGTAATACTTCATTTTTGCAAATTATAATATTGTATACATTAAAAAAAAAATAAACAATCATTTATGTATTTTTCCCATAACTTGTATAGTTTAGGAGCAATTGTTTTCTAAAGTTTACCCCTTCTGTCTCTTATATTATGTCCCTGCTCTAGCCAACAGACTTGGATTCTGGTCAGCGGACTGGATGGATCTCCAGGAAGGCCGAAATAGCATAGGCCTACTGCCTCAAACTACTCCCACTTTGTAGACTGTCGTCATGAATATTTCCTTGGTATCCACTCCTATTTCAGCCTTCCAGACAATCAGTCTGCTCCGCAGAACAGAATCCAGGTCTGTCAGCTTTAGCGGTGAGGTACATAAACTTTACAATGCAATTGCTCCTTCACCTACACAAGTTATGGGTAAAAAAATACATAAATGGTGTAGTGTATTTCTTTAATACAATAAAATCTCAGGGATAATATGCACCTTTGTATAATGCACAGGTATGAATTATAACCAAGGCTTTAGGGGAAAAAAGTGCCTATGTATAATATACTCCCTTGTTTTCCCTCCCATACCCGCCAAAAACAAAGTTCCCTCTCTCCACCCACCTCAATATGCTCCCACCTTCCCCTCCATCTTCTCACCCATTCTGGAGGCATCTGGGATATCTGAATACAGGGCGGCATGCTTGCATTTGCCTCCCGCTTCCTGCATCTCCCTATGAGAACCTGTGTTAACTCAAGATAATGGTCCTCACAGGGCAGTAACATAGATCCAATGCATAGACCTTTGCACACTGAAACTACATTAGTGCCCTGGAAGACCCTTCAGGTCCTCAAAGAGTTAACACAGGTCCTCATGGGGGATGTTAGAAGTGGGAGACAAATGCAAGTATATTGCCTGCTGCACAGATGTCCTCTGGATGGGGTGAGTAGAGGGAGAGGAAGGTGGGAGCATATTGAGGTGGTGGGAGGGAGGACAGACTTGAGGATATACTAACATTCTACATAGAACCCTGTCCTCTAACCACTCTCTGCTAGCCAAATACATTCTGCATTGGACCCCGTCCCTCCTACCACTGCATGGTAGCCAAATACTAAAACTTTCACATAGAACCCTGTCCCACCTACCCCTCCCTCCTAGCCATATACTAACATTCTACATTGATCCCCATCCCCCCCACCACTCCCTTCTAACCAGATACATTCTGTATTAGACACTGTCTCCCCTACCATTCCCTGCTAGCCAAATACTAACATTCTGCATTGAACCGCATCCCACCAACCACTCCCTGCTAGCAAAATACTAACATTTTTTATTGAACCCCATCCCACCTACCACTCCGAGCTAGCCAAATACTAAACATTCTTCATTGAACCCCATCCCTCCTACCACTTCCTGCTAGCCAAATACGTTCTACATTGGACCCCATCCCCCCTACCACTCCCTGCTAGCCATATACTAACATTCTACATTGATCCCCATCCCCCCCATCACTCCCTTCTAACCAGATACATTCTGTATTAGACACTGTCTCCCCTACCATTCCCTGCTAGCCAAATACTAACATTCTGCATTGAACCGCGTCCCACCAACCACTCCCTGCTAGCAAAATACTAACATTTTTTATTGAACCCCATCCCACCTACCACTCCGAGCTAGCCAAATACTAAACATTCTTCATTGAACCCCATCCCTCCTACCACTTCCTGCTAGCCAAATACGTTCTACATTGGACCCCATCCCTCCTACCACTGCCTGCTAGCCAAATACTAACATTCTACATTGAACCCTGTCCCCCCCTACCACTCCCTGCTAGCCAAATACTAACATTCTGCATTGAACCGCGTCCCACCAACCACTCCCTGCTAGCAAAATACTAACATTTTTTATTGAACCCCGTCCCACCTACCACTCCCTGCTAGCCAAACACTTTCTACATTAAACCTTGTCCTTCCTACCACTGACTGCTAGCCAAATACCAACATTGTACATTGAACCCTGTCCCATCTACCACTCCCTGCTAGCCAGATACATTCTGTATTAGACCCTGTCTCCCCTACCACTCCCTGCTAGCCAAATACTAACATTCTGCATTGAACCGCATACCACCAACCACTCCCTGCTAGCAAAATACTAACATTTTTTATTGAACCTTGTCCCACCTACCACTCCGAGCTAGCCAAATACTAAACATTCTTCATTGAACCCCATCCCTCCTACCACTTCCTGCTAGCCAAATATGTTCTACATTGGACCCCATCCCTCCTACCACTGCCTGCTAGCCAAATACTAACATTCTACATTGAACCCTGTCCCCCCCTACCACTCCCTGCTAGCCAAATACTAACATTCTGCATTGAACCGCGTCCCACCAACCACTCCCTGCTAGCAAAATATTAACATTTTTTATTGAACCCCATCCCACCTTCCACTCCCTGCTAGCCAAACACTTTCTGCATTAGACCTTGTCCTTCATACCACTGACTGCTAGCCAAATACCAACATTGTACATTGAACCCTGTCCCATCTACCACTCCCTGCTAGCCAGATACATTCTGTATTAGACCCTGTCTCCCCTACCACTCCCTGCTAGCCAAATAATAACATTCTGCATTGAACCGCATACCACCAACCACTCCCTGCTAGCAAAATACTAACATTTTTTATTGAACCTTGTCCCACCTACCACTCTGAGCTAGCCAAATACTAAGCATTCTTCATTGAACCCCATCCATCCTACCACTCCCTGCTAGCCAAATACTAACATTCTGCATTGAACTGCATACCACCAACCACTCCCTGCTAGCAAAATACTAACATTTTTTATTGAACCACGTCCCACCTACCACTCCGAGCTAGCCAAATACTAAACATTCTTCATTGAACCCCATCCCTCCTACCACTCCCTGCTAGCCAAATACGTTCTACATTGGACCCCATCCCTCCTACCACTCCCTGCTAGCCAAATACTTTCTACATTGGACCCCATCCCTCCTACCACTCCCTGCTAGCCAAATACTAACATTCTACATTGAACCCTGTCCCACCTACCACTGTCTGCTAGCCACATACTAATATTTTTCATTGAACCCCGCCCCACCTACCACTCCAAGCTATCCAAATACTAAACATTCTTCATTGAACCCCATCCCTCCTACCACTCCCTGCTAGCTAAATACTTTCTGCATTAGACTTTGTCCTTCCTACCACCACCTGCTAGCCAAATACTAACATTGTACATTGAACCCTGTCCCATCTACCACTCCCTGCTAGCCAAATACTAACATTCTGCATTGAACCCTGTCCCATCTACCATTCCCTTCCTGCCAGATACTATAAAATTCCACAATGAACCCCGTCCCACCTACCAGTCCCTTTCTACCAGATAGTAACATTCTGCATTTAACTCCATCCCCCCTACCACTCCCTGCCAGCTACTAACATTCTGTATTGAACTCCATCCCAACTACCACTCCCTTTCTGCCAGACTCTAACATTTCATATTGAACCTCATCCCACCTGTCGCTCCCTTTCTACCAGATACTAACATTCTGACAATTAAAGTTAAATATCTCAAAGTATGAAGTAAAAAAATACTAATTTAAACATAAGTTATTATGCAATTACTTTCAAAATCATCTGTTACAAATTGGCAGGTTCTGTTTAAAATATTCCTGTCTGGAGATGTCCAAGCATCCATGAGGTTCAGTATGGAGGCTCTCCGTGTACATTGGAGCAATACTGTTATTAACAATGTTAGAATTAGCAGAAACAAAATCAGTTCTAATAACTTTTGGTCATATGTGTTTCCTCTGAAGAAGCCAGGATGCGTTTTATTTTTCACAGCAGATACTTGCTCCTGTAATTACATGTCTGTTTCTTAAAGGGATAGTAATGTTTCACAAAAACAGCAGGTCCAATTAATCTTCACAGTATTGGATCCATAGAGTGTTTTCAATACTGTGAGAGTTGTAGTTCAAGAGTAACTGAATGATAAAGTTTCCCCCTCCTGCCCCTTTTACCTAGTGTAAGACCCCACTCCTCAGATGTGGAATCCAGTCCATAGACCAAACAGCTCACAGCAAGGTACAATCTTCTTACTGTGAGAACAATGAAAACGCTGCCCTCTTCAACAGGTTTTTAAGCTTTTTCCCTTATCTTTATTGAAGATTGTCCCTCTCTGCAATCTACCTGGACACACCCTTCTGCTCTGGCTGAGCAGTGTTATATCAGTAAAAGGAAAGGGAGGGGATACTTTGTCATTCAATTAATCTTGAACTACAACTCTGACAGTATTGAAATAACACTCTCCATGGCCCAAATACTATGATGATTAGTTGGAGCTGCTTTTTTTTTGTGAAACATAACTGTCCCTTTAAGCCTCGACAAACTGAACAGAATATTTTAAACAAGAGTTTATTTTAGATAAAATGTCTAAAAAAAGAAGCGCAGAAGGAAGTGCATCAAGAAAGCTGTCGAAATAATTGAATCTTAACAACCAGCTTCTGTAACACATCAGTAATTTAGGACAATTGTGAATTGACAATGAAAACCAAGCTTTTGTGTGCCAATTTCCTGGACCTGCTCTTCAAGAAGAGATTTTATTTTTTTTTTTTTTATTTTTTGCGATTGCAAATGAAAATGCCTCATCGCATTTAGATTAACCCTTCAGTGCCACAGGGATGAGGAGCTTGACCCTTTGAATGCCAGAGGGGTACACGATGCATTGCTTTGCAATGTGTCGTGTACCCCTCAGGCACTCAAAGGGTTAACACATTGTGACGCAATACCTTGAGCTGGTCCTTAAGGGTTTAACCCTTTGAGTGTCAGAGGATTAACCCCTTAAGGACCGGCTCGCTGCCTGGGTCTACATCAAATTAAGTAAATCCATACAAGTCACTGGAAGGTGGTGTCTGTATAATATATATTATACGTAAACAGAAGTATCAACCAGCACTCGCTGGATATATTCAAACAAAAAGTGTTTATTGTAGCGTGTCAACGTTTCAATTCACCCACGTGCATTTTCGTCAGGACATGGATGCATTGAAACGTTGACAAACTACAATAAACACTTTTTGTTTGAATATATCCGGCGATTGCTGGTTGATCCTTTTGTTTACGTGCATCTTGAACTATTCCATTCAACTTCAGCAACCAGATCATCTCTGAGTGCTTCCCTTCCTACTGGATATTTTATATATATATATATATATATATAGATAGATAGATAGAGAGAGAGAGAAACACTGTATGAAATGTTCCTATCTAGGAAAGTCCTCCTGTTTAAAGGGATATTAATGTTTCACAAAAAAAGCCGCTCCCATTAATCTTTATAATATTTGGGCAATGGAGAGTGTTATTTCAGTACTGTCACAGTTGTAGTTCAAGAGTAATTGAATGATAAAGTATCCCCCTCTAGTGTAACACTGCTCACCTCAGATGTGGAATCTGGTCCTGGGACCAGACAGCTCACAGCAAGGGACAATCTTCTTACTGTGAGCATAAGAAAAACCCTGCAGAAAACAGAAGAAGGGAAAGGGGAAAAAAACACAAGCGACCCTGTGCGGGATCAATAGATCTCAAAATGGACCTCCACCAACACCCTAAGGTGCGTACTCACAAAAATATAGACCGAAATTGGCGTACACCAAACTCGGCAAATAAGCTCCTGGGAAAATAAAACTGTTCCCAGATGACAGTGCTGTAATACGTCAGGGCTGCTCCAACCAAAAACTCACTCCCCCTGGGTGGCCGTAAACTCGTGTAGTAAAAACATGTAACAAAAAACACACAGGAGCGCCCCAATAGTGCAAATATGACAATACATTTAAAGTCAAATATAATAAAAATATATATTATTGCACCCACATATAACGATGGTCAGCAGGCTGGTATCAGGCTGTCTGACAGAAGTGCTTGTGGAGAAACATCCGTCCCCACTCGGATCCTCGGACAAACTGCTACAAACACAAAGACTCCACAATCGACAAGCTGGATCCCAAAAATTCAAAATTTAATAATCCTCATAATGTATATAAAATTAGAGGAATATAGAATCGTGCTAACGCGTTTCACAGCGCACAGGCCACTTTTTCAAAGCAAGTAAAAAAATTAACAAGGATAATGTGAGTGCAATAATATATATTTTTATTATATTTGACTTTAAATTTATTGTCATATTTGCACTATTGGGGTGCTCCTGTGTATTTTTTGTTACATGTTTTTACTACATAAGAAAAACCCTGTCCCCTTGACAGATTTTTCAGGTTTTTCCTTATACTTGCTGAATATTGTCTCTCTCTCTGCGATTCATCCAGACAGTTTTGCTTCTCTGAGGTGAGCAGTATTACATCAGTAAAAGGGGCAGGAGGGGGATACTTTATCATTCAATTACTCTACTACATTTTTTTTTTTTTTTTTTAATATAAGCCTTTATTGAAGATAAAAACATAAAATGAGAAAGCATAAACGGTATTAAAGCGGCATAGCAAAAATACAGCAATACCATGCGGGAGGTACAAGTACATGAAAAGTACAGAAAAACCGTATTGGTGTCAAGGTACCATATAAGCAAGAGAACTGAATGGACAGAGCAAATAGGAGAGAAATAGTGTACGTGATGTAAGTGTAGTGTAAGAGATAAATACTAACAAGAACAACAACAAAAAATTATATATATATATATATATATATATATATATATATATATATATATATATATATATACGACCAAAGTCCTCTAACGTACCCAGCAAGTAGACTGAGGAGATATACTAGAAGCCAGAAAAAAAAAACTCTACTACATTTCTGACAGTACTGAAATAACAATCTCCACGGCTCAAATACTATGAAGATTAATCTGAGCTGCTTTTTTGTGAAATATTACTATCCCTTTAATAAATGAAGACACCAGTAGATATAATTCACATTTTAAAGATTAAAAAAATTAAATAAAGCGTACATTTCTTTTTTTATTCATCTGGGCCAAATACTTTTAAACATAAGGTCACGTGAAGCAAAAATATGTTACTGAAGGAAATTGTTCAAGATTTTTCTGAGAAAAGTATTGAGTTCATACTCAATAAGTTGGGCTGTTCTGGGATAAGGGGTTGTTACTGTGCAATTTAATATTTGACACACTGTTGCTTTTGCAGAATGTTCATAAATTCAAATGAGGTTGTACTAAGACCTGGATCAAATCTAGAGCAAACCCAATGCACTACTGGGGGCAAAGAAGAATTTCCTTACCTGTCCTACCAAGCCATCCCTTTTGTTTGAGAGAAACCAGAACACAATTGATGCTTAAACAAACAGAATTTAATAAAACATCACATTGCAGACCATGAAGGAAAAATAATTGACAAGAAAATTCTGTCTTTCCTTTGGATCTCCTGGTAGCACAGTGGAGAGATACCATAGCTCAACCAAAGGGAGGAATTAAATAGTAGCTTGCAGCACTTGTCTGCCAAAATCATCTTCCCCAGAAGATTGAAGGTCAACTCTGTAATGCCTCAGTCATGATGCGATAACTACTTCTCCATAGAAGCCTCAGCTTTTCTGCCCATGATGTAGCTATCATATTAATAGAGTGGGCTTGATCTTCATTGGCCTTGCTTTTGAAGAGTATAGCTTCTGAAAAAGCTGATCTTAACTATCTTGTAGTGGCAGGTTTTGAGGCTTTCAGTCCCTTGAAGGAACCAAAGAAATGAATAACAACATACAAATAACTTTTCCTTAAGCCTCTCCACTCCCATAACACTTGCTGCATAGTATATTATTTAAAAGGGTTCTGTATGGGTCCTATATTGCCCCTTTAAGAGAAAGGAGCTTTAATTAACAGTCTTCTTATGGTCAAAAGAAGCTTCCTTAAATGCTGTCTGTACCAGACTTCGATCCCACAGAAGATATGAATCTTTGGTCTTATACTTCTGATGGATTTCATAAATCTTTTGATCAGTGATTATATGCAAGAGTGTCCCAGAATCTTCTCTATAGCTGAGAATCTATTCAAGAGGAACTCCAGAAGACAATGAATGGATGGTGAAATAGGATTTTCCTTCTCAGCTTCACACCAGAAAAATGTCTTCCAGGTTCTGTTATAAGAATTTGATGTACTTTTTTTCCTGGATTTCTGCATTACCTTAATTTCTTGTGATGGCAAGTTTTGGCCACTTAAAGCTGACAGCCTGGTTCCTGAAAGTAAGATCTTAACTTGAACACTTGCTGATGTAGGACTGAACCTTGATGAAAAAGGTTCTTCTTGTATGGAAGAAAGATTAGATCTTGTACTAAGACTTTTTAGTGTTTGAAAACATGCTCTCCTGTGCAAATATGGACTCATGTAAAACTTTGTTTTCTTTGATGAAGCTAACTCTTTTGGGAAAGTGTTGAGGCACTTAAGTGACTAAGCACCTTCTTGGAGAAACAGGAAAACATTACCTTCTGCTATTACCTGTAATACCTAAGAATCTGAGGTGATATTTTTTTCCATTGATTTAGAAAGAACTGAGAAACCTGGTTTCTTCTCTATCACAGTCTGTCTGCCAGGGTTCTCCTAGTGTGTTGCGTATCAGGTAGGCAGAAACACACTAACCACCAGCGTGTGGTCGGAATCCTTGAGCAGGGACCGCAAGTTGAACCACAGGCATGAAGGTCGGTTCACAGGAGAGGTACAGGTAGTCGTATGACAAGCCATAAGTTGGTACACAAATGGTCGGATCACAGTCAAAGAACAAGCCTGTAGTCAGTGAACAGAAGGTTGGATCACTGGAGAGAGGAGGTCAACTGGAAAGCAGAGCCAGAGTCAGTACACAGAAGGTCAAATCACTAGAGAAGCGGGTTGTCAGTAAGCAGAACCAGAGTCAGTACACAGAAGGTCGGATCACTGGAGAGAAGCAGGTTGTTGGTAAGCAGAGCCGGAGTCGGTACGCAGAAGGTGGAATCACTGGAGAGAAGCACGTTGTCTGCAAGCAGAGCTAGCGTCAGGAAGCCAGAGATCACGAGAGTCGATTAACAGACTGAATCACAACGGGAATCAGAAGAATCGCAGGAAACAGGAACTAGAGTAAACAACCATCCAAGGGCAAGGACAGTGGGTTAAATAAGCTGCAACAAGGGGTGGATGCTAGAAATCGGTGTCTGCGCCACCCATGAGCAGGAGGGCCAGGACGGGATTGTGACATTCTCTTCGTGGACTTAAATCTCTTCCTTGAAAAAACGGATGAACCATATTTGGATAGCCTGGCTACATGAACAACAGCGTTACAAATGTTATCCCAGAAAGAAGTGTCTTTATAATGAAAGGTAAATAATGGTTTTAGTTAGCTTCCAAAAGATGGCCTTTTCTTTGGAGAGTCCAGTTATTTCTTAATAGTGCTTATGGTGACCCAAAAAGTTTCCATGTTTATGAGGTTATCTTGTACCCCAAGTACATGGTATCTTGTTAAGATTTTACAAGATATTTTTAATTCCATAGAAACTCTGAAATCTATAACCAATTTATCAGTATTATCTGCAACAGCTCAGTAAGTATGAAAGATAGTGGGACCATGGCTAGTTGCCCCGACAGCAAAAAAAAAAAAATCAGTCAAACTTTGAAACCAAGTCATAAACTGGACATAACTTAACATATTACACCTTAGGCAAGTCTGACAAATTATCTAGATGTACCCCTCAGTAAAGATTGTTTCACACAGTACAGAAATTCTTGGAGGGGGGCATTTCAGAAGGAAGACACCAAGAGAACTTTAACCAAACAAACAAGAAGAAATAACTTTCTAGTTAAATCAATGTCAATACATAAATGGGAGAGAGATCTAAATTGTTCATTTCCGGCTCAGGTGTGGTATACAGCCTGTCAAAATACCAGGAAAGCTGTTCATTGTATCAATCTTCAAGAACAATATTATAAATTAATGCATAGATGGTACTTGGTGCTTTCCCATTTATCTAAATTTCAGTCGACATCCATAAATAAATGTTGGCAATGTATGAATGAGGTGGGCACCCATTACCATATCTGGTGGTGATGCGAAAGGATTCTTCCACTGAGGGATAAAATTGCAGAATTGATTTCTTTGATTTTAGATAAAGAGTGTGAGATTTCCCCACAGTCTTTCCTCTTTCATTAAGCTCTCCCGGACACATATAAGTATATTAAATTCCTTCTTATTAATGTTTTACTTGCATGTAAAATGTTCCTGGCCAGATATTGGAAGAAACAGGAGGTTCCCTGTTGGTCAGAAATTAAGGCACAGATTCAGGAGAACTTGGGAGCTGTTTTTTTATAATAAGGATAAGAGTTTGAGTGATCTTTATGATAGAATATGGTCTTTGTGGGATTTAAAAGGTGATTTGAATATTATTTCCCTGTGAGTTTATTTGCAGACGTTAGGTGGAACGAATCGTTTATGGGTATAGCAGTAGACCTACTCTTGACCCACCCCTATCCCCCCTTTCCACTAGAGCAGATGTATAAAGTGACCATGTTCAGGGCTTGCCTTTTCAAACTATTTTATATTTAATTTTATATTAACAATATTGTATCGGTATCTATTTTGCTTGCTATATGGTTTTGTTAATTTTATTTCTATAAAATTAAAAAAAAAAAAAAAAGATTAAAAAAAAAAAAAGAAATAAAGAACCTTAAATTATAGATTAACCCTACAGATGGAGGCTTTGAGAGGAGCTGGAACCTTCTTGCTGTACCACCACTTGGGAGAATGAGAGGAAAAGCCACCAGGAGCACCCATTACTGGGTTTTTTAAGAGTCCAAATGCTCTCACAATCAGAGGGGAATCCACCCCATCTGGAATGCACCACCATACAATTGGACATGCATGGTCACCTATTCTGGAAGTAGTCAACAGTGGATGACAACCTAGATTTCTCTTACGGCCAGAGCCGTGAGAATATCTTTTGGGACACAAACTGTAGAGGACAGGCCTCATAACCCTAATACAGTTAGATGGACTATAGCAGAGCCAGGTAAGTAAATGCCCTAAAGGGTCCTCCAAAAATATAGAGACTTAGAAGCTAAAATTAAGTGCCCTGACCTGAGTAGAACAGGAAGTGGGTGAAAGGTATTTTTAAGGTGTTTTCTTGACCTACCTGGGAGGTGGGTCCTTTATGAGGTGTGCTTCCAGGAGACCTGATGAAATAAAGACTCCACAAATTCTCTTTGATTTCAGTTCGACTGTTAATCTCTTGAATGATAGAGACATTAAAATCCCTATTTAAAACAATGGAAAGGTTTATTTGTCTCCTATAGTGAGGTTGGCTTGCTGCAGAATTGTTTGTGGTCAGCTTCTTGAATATGGCTCTAACAGTGTTCAAAAGATGCCTCAAAACCACTGCAGTTCTTCTTTGTACATCTGTCTCACATTGCGGCAAACATAAGGAACCTTATGGTTAATTCATTCATAGGTTAAAAAGTGTTAGGTGTGTTATAGCAGGGGAGCTCAAACCTGACTTCTAGCCACCCCAATAGTGCAGGTTTCCAGGATCTCTTCACATAAACAGAGGTGAATCAATCAGTGGTTATTTTTTTTCCTTACAAACAATCTATACCATGAATTAAGAAAAGTCATAAATGCCCTGAAATTTAAAATCTGACCTTTCACCATTGATATTTATTTATTTATTTTTTTAACTTTTACTGTTCCTTTAGTTAAGTCTATATGTATTGGGCATTAGGTGATTGAGATTTGTTTTCAAATCTGGGTAAAAACATTTGAACCACGGGGGAAAAATAAAAATTCCCATAATTTGTATTGCCTTATTTTGAGATTTAACCTATTAAATGCTAGCATTCAAGGGGTTAAAATACTCTTTTAAAGGAATAGTAACAAGTAATATGCCAATAAATCAATATTGTAGGGTTCATCGTCCTGAGTCAACCAAGGGTACTCCCACTGTGGAGAGGTGTTTTATTAAAAAGCTCCAACTTGAATTTTTTAGGTGCAATATCTCAATGGCCTGAAATGTTACAGTGGCGCTGTAGGTACATCATCCCATGGACAGCTCAGATCAGTCAGACCATTCAGCTCATTCACACTGATTAACTCACCTGTGCTCTAAACAAGGAAATCATCACATCCTGGCCTGTTAGTGGGCCCTGAGGACAGGAGTTGAGGACCACTGTTGTAGAGTAATGCTAGTCAAAGGCTTTGGGTGTGATGTACGTTTTCTTGTAGCCCACAATGGCAGAGTAGAAATGATGCCACCCTACTTGGCGTCCACACCGGTGTAACAGTCCTGGCAAGTCGATAAGGTGTTAAACTGGTCTATACTACTGAGAAAAAAAATCTCATGTTTACAAACACTGAAAATCATTGTACTTTACTGGTTCCCAGTTTTCTGCTTAACGAAATCCTTATATTGTATTTTATGTGGAGGTCTGATGTTTGTTCTGAAACAGATTTATAAATAATCAGTATACAAATGTGATCTATATTTTCTAGAATCCTTCTGATGGTATTTTACTGTTTTACTGAGCGTGGTCCCTGCAGAACAGCTCTTTGGTATAGATCTGTTGTATCAAAGTACTCGTGGCTTCTATTAGATAAATATATTTTCCAATGACAAATTACTGGTGCGGGGGTTTGTATAATATGGTGCTGTAAAACGTAAGCCTGTGATTCAGATAATGCACTGTTATTTTCAAAATGAAAGATGACATTTTTCTATCTCTTGTGTTCTGTGGTACTCTGATTTTATTGGGAAAATGACATTCACACAGACACTCTCTCGCTCTCATGCATTAACCCATTGCATTGCAATGCGCTGCATACCCCTCTGACGCTCAAAGGGTTAAAGGGGAAAGTACACCTAATAATAAATCACCACTTATATTTCTATGACCAGAAGATCCTAATTGTCCCTATGAATTCTGGCCTTGCAGTTTTGTTCAAGAGATAATATCTTTAATCATTTCTGGGTGCCACGTCTACGAAGGAGGAAATGACAGTTGTTATCAGGGCTACAGGATATCAGACTTACTGAACATGGTATTCTTAACCACTGAAGTGCCTGAGGGGTACCTAACCATTGTGAAGCAATGCACTGGATACCCCTTCTAGCACTCACAGGGTAAAATCAGACACTGGAACCCCCACAAGTCTGGGGGATAGCATTTCGTGTGTCACTCTGCACCCCCATGCCCCTCGTGTGTCTCTTTGCCCCCCAGTCCCCCTGCATGTCACTTTGTTCCCCCCCAGCCCCTCTGTACCTTATTTGTAGCATGGCTGAGCGGGCCGAGGTAGAAGAGCTTCTGATCCTCTACCCGGTCTGACAGGAAGCTGCTCATTGCTCTCGGCGAGCAGCTTGCTGTCAGTCTGGGGTAGAGGATACAGAAGCTCTTCTACACGTGGTCCACTCTGCTCGGCCACGCTACAAGGAGGTGACCAGCAGGAGGGAGCCTGCGCCCCCCAGAGCACCCAGAGCCTGCGTCCCCCGGGCCAGTGCTCCTAGCACCTGGGGGGATTTCTACACCTGCATGGTTTCCTGGGGGGGGCCTCCCCCACCCCCCGGTTCCTACACCCCTGGGAAATATATTTTTTTTACCCAGTTGGGGCTAATTGGAAATAGTTTCAATGTTTGTTTGTTTTTTGCCTTCCTCTGGATCAACAGGGGTGTTTTGGCATGAGCTGGACTTGATTGACACATGTCTTTTTCAGCCTCATGAACTTTCCTACTAAATGGAAAAAGCAGTCTTTAAAGGGATAGTGATGTTTCATAATAAAAGCAGCTCTAATTAATCATCATAGTATTTGGACTTTGGAGAGTGTTCTTTCAATTCTGTCAGAGTTGTAGTTCAAGAGTAATTCAAAGACAGAGTATCCCCCTCCCGCCCCTTTTACTGATGTAACACTGCTCAGCCAGAGCAGAAGGGAGGTGCCCAGGTAGATTGCAGAGAGGGACAATCTTCAATTAAGATAAGGGAAACACCTGAAAAACTTGTCAAGGGGGGCAGGGCTTTCATTGTTCTCATAGGAAGAAGATTGTCCCCTGCTGTTATCTGTCTGGTCTATAGACTGCATTCCACATCTGAGAAGAGATGGCTTACACTAGGTAAAAGGGGCTGGAGGGGAAACTTTGCTTGTGAATATCTCTCAAACCATAAAGGTTTGAGAGATAAGACTTATATCGTTCTTCATGGTTTTTTAATGCCTACAAAATAAAATAAAGATAAATCGAAGTATTACTATCCCTTTAAAACAGGCTTAATTTACATTAATATCGTAAGGTGTTTTCAGAAAAAATATTTTAGCAGTTACGTTTTGTCTGATTTCCATCATTTTTTTCCAACACAATAAAAACGGTCTAAACCAGGAGAAGACAAATTAGAGTACTCTCTGCAGATAGAAGTGCGAAGCAGTAGTATGGTGCTGGTAAAAACAATCTTTGTTTCTTTTAAAATCTGTTTTAAAGGTAAATCAAAGACATTTGTAGCATCAGAATTCCACATCTGAGAAGAGATGGCTTACACTAGGTAAAAGGGACGGGAGGGGAAACTTTGCTTGTGAATATCTCAAACCATAAAGGTTTGAGAGATAAGACTTATATCATTCTTCGTGTTTTTTTAATGCCTACAAAATAAAATAAAGATAAAAAGAAGTATTCCTATCCCTTTAAAATACTGCCCTTTTACCACCGACTCATGATACATTTTTTCCACTATGACGACTTTTTGAATATCTCTCCCTTTGACTGCTAGGTATCACCCTTATTTTTGGATTCCCTTCAGGATGGATTAAAGATATTATCGCTTGAACCAATATACAAAGGAAAAAAAAAAATATCATACTGACCATTATGATTTTCAGGTCAGTAACTCAAGCGGGGGTGTAATTATTTCTAACATTTTATAAATAAATACATAATTCGGAGGACTTAGGATGGAATGCAGGAAACATGCGCAATCGCCGTTTCCAGTGTGACAACTTAGCGAATAGGTTTGAGCATGATTTTGTTAAATTGCACAAGAAAAATCAAGATTAGTGAACAGCTGTGCATATTTTTTTGTGGGCGTGGTTAGAGTGGACAAATCTGCCTGAGTGGAATAGCGAATGGGCTTAACACAGGAAGTGCTTTTGTGAACAATTTTATACGTCTGTGTAGTTTTGTCATAAAAGCTAATTTTTCATGTGCAATTCAAGAAGCGCTTGGTATATGGCTTCCTTCATTAGAACGTGTACAATATCTTCAGTGCATGCGCACATTTCTTGCATTCTACCCTTAGTTCTCATTTAAGGTCAGAGAGATCACTAGTTAGAACTCTCCAATGCACATGTTGGTCTGCAGATCCACCTTTTCCTGTTAGAAACATGTTAGGGCTCAATAAAATAACATAGGAATTGCAGATGTTTCTCTCAACAGAGAGTTTATCTAATCAGAATGCATCTCCCTGCAGGAATTTTATTTATAAAGTAAATGGGAGAGGACAGAGGATTGCACCAATCCAGGGATCACAGGACTTCTATCTCCAGGGTCCCAATGGATACCTTTGCCTCTTTAAGCCATTATTAAAGTGGAACTACCACCTCTAAAAAACTTGAGCTCCAATAATTCCCCATCTGGCGACTAACTGCTCAGTAGCGCTAGTCGCCAGAATTCTTACCTTGTTAAATAGAATTATCCATTGTTTCCGGGCTGACAGGCAGGACAGAGCGCAGACATCTTTCCATAGTGACGTCTGCACGCCTGCGCTGTCAGTCCCAGCTGGCTATAGGAGGAGTTGCTAGGAGTCGTTCAGCTCCAAAATGGAATGATGGTGCAGGCGTGCAGACGTCACTATGGAAAGATGCCTGCACTCCATCCTGCCCGTCAGTCCGGGAACAATGGATAATTCTGTTCAACAAGGTAATAATTCTGGCAACTAGCGCTACTGAACAGCTAGTCACCAGATGGGGAATTATTGGTAGTTCCGCTTTAAGGCTGGTTGCTATTGCAGATGATAACTTTATTGTTGGTTTTATCTCCAAGTTTTCACATAGACTTCAACAGGAATCTGTGATACAACAATTGATAAACAATCACCTACAATGAAAACCCAGTTTTAAAACATAATAGGGCCCTGTACAAATTACTGGGCCATTTTAACCCTTGTCGAAGCTAAACAGGTTCTCGCACCCGAGATTTCATGCCCATCGTCACACAATGCTGAGTTTTTATGCCCATCTTTAGACACTGCTAAATTTCCTTACCTGTCATAACACATCGAGCAGACTGGACTGTGTATCCCAGATCTTTGGGGACAGCGAGACCCAGTGGGTTCTAAACTGTGATGTATGACCGGCAGAGTCCTCCTTCCTTGGGGAGGCTCTTATCACCACTTGTTTAACCCCTTAAGAAACAGCAGTTCCAAGAAGTTACCTTCCCTTAGCAACTGCTTTGATGTATGCTGATGCGTTGGCGCACGTAACCTGTTACATGTACCGGCACACCGAGCAGGGGCCTGAGAAAGACTGTCTTGGAGGGGTCAATTTCAGACCCTGTTTTTACTTACAGCCAGTGATGTCCATAGAAATGTTTCCAGGTCTGGGGGAGACAAAGCCATAATATGACCCCCAGGCCAGCCCATCAAGCCCCTTTGTTTATATGGAGGGGGTAAGCATAGGGGGGGAGCAAGTAACCCCCCCTCCCAGGACGCCCATGTTTACAGTGCTCCCGCAGGAGCTCTGTAAGTAAAAAAGTCCTCAAGAGAAAAAAAAACGGTGACGGTCCTGCGCAGATATGTTTTGCTTTGGGCTTTTTGTTTAGACTTCGGCCTGATTCTGGGCAGCCAGGAGAACTCCCACATTTCTTGATGCTATCTATATTTATTCACTAGGGTTCTCAGTTTATATCTGTGAAATTAAATGTCTAAGCTAATGTGAGTTGGCGTTGTGAGTTTTCTGTTTTTGCGGTCATTAAGGGGTTAAAGACAAAAGAATGTGTATTGTGCATATCAATCTGTAATGTTCTATAACATATAACTGCAAATTAAATTCAAATCCTCCACACTGTCAGAGACTTTGTCCTGGGGGACCATACAGGGTTAATTCTAATTGTAGGAAATTAGCTGAAATTCTGTTTAAAATGTGTTCAAATTACATCATATGTGAACAATGAGCTATTAGTCCAAGGTAGGGAGTAAAAATAACAATGTCAGTTTAATGGCAGATGGATAGTCAGTTGGAGACAAGGTGGCTGAGAGAGACGGACTCCCTTATGTGTAAGACATAGCAAAATGACATATTTAGGAGGTTTTTGATAACCCTTTTGACCTTTCTCAGTTTTGACGAAAGCCACATGATCTGACATAAAACTGATTATAGGTAAAATTCTAAAGTAGAGTAAGAGCTCCACCTAGAGTCTTGAGAGCATTATGACTGGGATATCCGCATTCCTTGAATAATTAGGGATATATTAATATCCAATCAGGGCAGACCGGTGATGTCACGGTATAATGAGATGGCTCTTTGTCCAATCATCAGACAAAGGTGGGGATTACTGATAAGGCAAAAATTGCAAATATAATGCCCAATTACTCTTAGTTAAGGGTCTTTTTGACTTCCTAAAAGAGGGTCTTTGGACTCAACTTAACTGGCTGAAACAGAAAAGGTGACTTCCTGAAGGCTTTGCTGATCCTGCCATCTCACAGAGAAATACTAAGAAACTTGGATTGGTAACTATATCATTTATTCATTTAGATTCATTTAATCCAGAATTTTATAATTTTTCTTCTGTTTGAAGAACTTAGTTTTAAATTGTCTTAGGTGGACTGGCCAACCATTTGGGATAATTTATAATAAGCTAGATTTAGCTATTAAATTCTGGAAATAATAGAATCTATATATAATTATTGGGAAATGTTATAAATTGCCAATCAGTGTAATACAGTATATAGCGTGGGTTATTTATTTTAGCCAATATTAATCTTGGTATTCCTAGAGTAATATTTTGTGGTTCTGGGAAGATTATAATAGTTAATATTTGATACAGGGTATTCTTTGAATCCAGCTATTAACCCTTTAACCGCTATTTGTCTGCTGTTAGTGGTGTTTTCTTTGGAATTCTCTGTGTATGTGCCAGGCTTATATTTTGTAATTTGAAAGTATTATCTCAATAGACAAAATAACTGCTGGGTGTGGCATCTGTTTAAACGTGTGTATTAACCCTTGGAGTGCCTATAGGTTTTATATATAGGTTGCTGTAGTCAAAATTATGATAAATGTGCATGAAGTAATTCTAAGTAGATTATTTGTGTGATTTGGTTTGACTATATTAATTGCAATTTATATATTTTATTCAGAGGTATTCAATATTGAATTCAGTAGATAATTAAATTATAGTGATTTAAATCTGGGATTTTATTCCAGCTATTCCCTAAATTTGATTATTATTGATATATGATACAAGGAATTGTTAGAGGAATTATTTAATTCATCTCACAATAACCCTTACATCATAATTGGCATAGTCTATACAGTTTCTGGGGCAGAGGTTTGAGAGACCCTGCAGCCAACTGTATTATATTAATTGTAACAATCAATTAACCTATTCTATGCTGCTGAATGCAATTATTGTTATTATACCTCTGAATATACCTATGTTTGGTTAACCCTTGCACCGCTGGTAATCTTTATGATAAATAGTGTGGTTTGAGTTTCTGTATACCTATTATAATTGCTAGTCACTTAATTATTTCATTGTTGCTGATACTTGTATATATTGTATTTTAATAAAATATATATTTTTGCACAAATATGAAGGATTGATTCTTGTGATCAATTCGTTACTGTGAAGTAGCGTGTCAATACATATTAAAGATAAAGTTCTCGAATTATTTTATATTGTCATTTGTCTATTTAAGTGAAGAAATCCAGCCTGAGTGGTTCTCTGTTTATCCCTTTGGATACCTTCCTATAAATAGCCCGACAGATTTTTGGAGGTCCCACCGAGATCTTTATATAGGATTGACACATTTGTCAAATAATTTTATTGACAGATGTATTACACAGTAACATATTTGTGCATAAACATGTCTCAGGCAACTTCTTCAGTGTCTGATCCAATGGAACAGAGACCAGAAGAAGACATGAAATGGGCTGTAGAAGGGAGGTTAATTTATGCCATCCATTCTCGCCTCAAAATTAAGAGTGATGCCCAACAATGGTGCAGTGACATTGAACTACGAGTGATATCCCAATTTGATAAAATGTGGCAGCCTGATAGCTTCTATTATCAAGCATTGAATAGGTGTATAGATCAAACTAAGGCAAAGGATTTGGACACCCAGATTTTATTAATTG
Source organism: Rhinophrynus dorsalis (assembly GCA_037306005.1). NCBI lineage: Eukaryota > Metazoa > Chordata > Amphibia > Anura > Rhinophrynidae > Rhinophrynus > Rhinophrynus dorsalis. The sequence goes on along the minus strand of CM074718.1, from coordinate 662,741,450 downwards.
TGTCTGAATTGTTAACTATTATAGGCTTCCAGAGAAACAAATTGGAGGCTTATCAAAAGGTTGTAGAGCCACTAAAACAGGCACTAAATGATCAGACTGAAAAGATTTCTGAGTTAGAGGAAGAGGTGCGTAAGTTTGTCAAAATTGCAAACTCACAAGAAGAGCATATTGAGAATCTCCAGCGCCAGGTAAATGGGCTAGAGAGCAGGCGTAAAACAGCTAGTGAGGAAATGTGGTCTACAAAAGCACATAATACTGCCCTTAATGCTAAAATGTGTGATCTACAAGGTGAGATATACATTTTGCAAGAACACATTAGGCAACTCCAATCCCATTTAGACAAGCGGGTTCAGGAGAATATAAAATTGCGAGAGCAAGTGCTGGTATATCAGACCAGTGGTAATGCCCCTAAAGGGGATAAATCACTGGATCTAGATATGTTTAATGTCTTGTCCAGTCAGATCCAGGAATTGTCAGAAAGAATGCAGGCCCTTACTGCTTCTGATTCTGACCATACCCCCTCTGAGATGGGACAGGATATTAGCCCTGACAAGGTAGTTCAGGCCCAACCAGCTATATCTAGTAGTCATCAGGATTACTCACCTGGGAAGGAGGGGGATGTTAGTCCTCAGAAGTCACACTTTTTGCTGAAGTGTGATGATGAGGGTAACATCCCAGAGCAAGCCACACACCCTGCACCACGGAGTCTTTTAACAGGGCACAGTTTACCCTCTAACAGGGAGTCAATGATCAAACCTCACAGGAGGCCAATGTCCACACTAAATAGGTTTGAACAGGAGGAACAGTCACCTTTAGTTGAAGGAACTAAGATAATAAGATTTCTGAGAGATACCGTGCCAGTTTTCCACAGAAAATCTAAAATATCCATAGTGAGTCATTTAGACCGTTATACTGAAACACTTGCATCTCTAGGCCTTCATTCTGACCGTTATAAAATGTATTATGTGCCTTGGGTTTTTGATGTTGCAGAGAATTTCTTTTTCAGTTCTTTAGCTGAGATGGGTATCACTACCTGGGAGGAAACAGTGGAACAGATAATCCTAGCGTTTGGTCCTTATAAAACTCGCCATGAGGCTAAATGTGCTATATATGCACTAAAATGTAGGCCAGACCAGGACCCCAGGCAATTCTTGTCAGAGCTTAAATGTGCATATATCCTTGCAGATAGGGACGCAGATTTTCATTCATATGAGTTCAGGGAACTGTTCTTTAATGCTCTGCCTAGATACATGAAAACTAATCTAGCTAGGGATTATTCACCCCTATTATCACTAGATTGGTTACTCACTCAAGCTATTAAGCTGTATAATGCCCAGCAGAGTGAGAATACCCCAGCTAGGGACAAGAAGCCTGCCTCCCAGTGTGTAGCAGAAACATTGGTTGAGGAGAGTTTGCCCTTTGAATCTGGCAAGAGAACCTATGCAGAGGTGTTAAAATCTCCACAGGTTCATAAACAGGAGCCAGGACAGAAGGGACCTGCCTCTGTTAGTTCCCAGGGGTCTAATAACTCAAATGGTCAGAAACCATTTTTCAAGAGATCCCAGGGATACAACAAAAACCAAAATAGATCTAAGTTTCCCAGGAGGTTCAAAAAGAGTAAAAACTCTAATAATCAGGGGGCCCAGCAAAATCAGCAGAATAATAAGTCTGATTCTGGGAACCAAGGTCAGAAGCAAGTGAGTCTTAAGGTCCAGGTTAACAACCTAACAGATATGATGGCCAAAATGATGACCACTATGGCACAGCTATGCCAAAGTCCCAGTTCTGATACCCAGCAGGGATCTAACCCTTTTTTAGGGACAGCCCCAGGAGTGGCAACTGCCACTCAATAACAGAACAGGGTAATGGTAAGCAGGCCTTAGGGGAAAAGAATAACATTGCTTTACCCTATGTAAGACCTATAATAACCGATGATGTTTTAACCAACAGGAATGCTAACACATTTTCTTTACAGGATGTAAATGCTTTGTGTGACTCTAACATTTCTTCCTTATCTCACCCACAGCCAGGTACACATAAGTCCATCCCTGATGATGTCACTTCTTTTTCCTGCATTTTTCCAGAACAGGTTGAAGGAGGAGGAGGAGTGAAGGGGGATGCTGCAGCTGTACAACATGACCCAGTGGTCAGCAAGTCTGCTCCTACAAATTCAGGAATTAACTCTTACATCGTAATTATTTATGCAAAATGCATGAATATGAAGGAAGATATTTTATTGATGTTACATTGCAGGGGCTTGATGACCTAATCATTTCCAGTCTCCTGGATACAGGGTCACAAGCTACCATCTTATCTAGCTCCCATTTCCATCAAATTATGGAGGAAGCTTCTGTAAGGCCAATGTTAAAGGCATTTGATGGATCCCTAATAAGCGTAGGAGGTAACCCCTTAAACGTATTGGGAACCACATGGTTACATTTTAAAATCGGTAACAAATCATTCACACATAAGGTCATAGTAGTTGAAGTTCCCTATAACAGGTTAATTATAGGTGCCGATCTACTGCGGCGATTAAGTCCCGTCATAGACTGTGTGAATAATGTCATCTGGTTGCAGGTTAAAACCCCAATCAATTATGAGCGGGCATTGCAACGCCCCCATAGAAATGATCATGTGGTAGAGGAAAATAGGGATACTATTGAAATCCACTTTGTCAATAGCCAGAACCCTAACCTCACTGTTTTACAGATACCTAATACTGATACTGAATATATGGAAGGTGATATCTCCATCAAGGCGTTACCAGAACAGATTCAGAACGTGAAGCTAGAAGGCGATGTTTTAACCATCTCTCTTCACAGATCACCCTCTGAACCAGCAGATCCAGAGAATCATTCTCAATATCTGACATCTATTGACAATACAGGGGGTGAGTTGTTTGTTTCCTTACAGGTTAAAGACTTGGGGAGGATCAAACAGGCCAAACTGAATCTGAAACTGGAAAACAGTTACATTAGTAACAGCCTACTGATGGAGGTAAGAGATCCTATCCTTATTAAGTATCTGGCGCCATATGATGAATTGGTACATGACCTAGATGACGATGCTATAAGTTATAACGTTGTTGCGAGGTGTCTGTTATCTATATCTCTAGGTGACAGGTCCGCCAAACATGTTTTTCTTGTAGTGGAGAATCCCCAACACCAGATCTATATAGGCAACGATTTAATACATCGTTTTGCCGCCCAGATTGATCTGGTGAATAACAACCTATGGACTAGGTTAGAAGGGAACCCTTGTGGATTTCAGGATGACTTAAAAGCCCTGAAGTCATGTCAACTGTTGCCATATGCAGTAAAGTTACAGGTAGCTAATAAGGTCACTTTACCTGGTGGGGCAAGTCAGGTCCCCATATCCTTACAGGTTCGTAGTGGTCAGAACCTTGAGAATCCTGATGCATTAATAGGCCTCTCAAATAAGATTCAACAATTAGGAATTTCTGTATCACACACCCCTATGGTGAGTATTCATAGAACACCAGTCCACATAGTGGTAAATAACATAACCCCACACAGTATTACCTTGGAGAAAGGAACTGTAATAGGTTATGCTCTGGATTCAGAATACTATACATTTGGGTTTCAGAACCAAGTAATAGGCCTACTACCTGATAATTATCTGTCTGAGGAGCAACTTGTTGAGCAATTGTTTTACTCCCTTCCAGAGGGACTGTTTTCCATTCAATCTGTGTATCCATATAGCCCTGATACAGGTACATGCCGGATTGAAGAATCCTCTCTGGTATTTGAGCACCAGATGGAGGAACCAGAGGCCCAAGAGTATCAGGAGGCTGTGGATAAGGTAAGAGTAAATGCTCATGATTTATCTACACAGCTTGAGGAAACTTATGAGTTAGGTAAGCCTGAAGCATTTCCAGGTTTTAATGAGCTAGTAGAAGAGCAAATCTCTCTAGCCGATGCGTGCTCTGATGATTCTGAACGCCAACAGCTAAGGGAAATACTTATGGAATTCCAAGAGCTGTTTGCCAAGGATTCTTATGATTGCGGTTTAACAAACCTACATGTCGCCCGCATACAAACTGACCCTAAGTTACCTCCTGTATATGTCAAACAGTACCGTCTTCCACTTGCGTCCTATGACTCATTGGCAGAAATTATAAGGAACCTCAAGGAGAGGGGTATTATACGGCCAGTGCACAGCTCTTATAATAACCCAATCTTGGGAATCCTTAAACCCAATGGTCAATGGCGTTTGTGTGCTGACTTAAGGCAACTGAACAAACGTGTATATATGTCCGGCTGGCCGGTGCCATATATAGATCAATGTTTGGCTCAGATGCAAGGGTCCAAAATTTTTACAGCAATTGACTGTGCCCAAGGGTACTGGACCATTAAAGTCAGTGAGGAAGACCAATACAAGCTAGCTTTCACTTTTGGAGGAGTACAATACGCCTGGGTTAGAATGCCTTTTGGGTATATCAACTCAGGTCATGAATTTGCCGTTTTTATGCACAAGGCTATGCCTGATGCTATGGCTAGGGGGACTCTCTGCTATGTGGATGATGTCCTGATTAAAAGTACTACCTTCCAAAAGCATATCACAGAAATTAAATATGTATTTAATCAGCTAAAGGAAGCTGGTGTTAAACTGTCGCTCAAAAAGGCACAGATGTGCCGCACCAAAGTTAACTTTCTTGGTCATGAGGTGACCACCGAAGGGTTAAACCCACAAAGAAAGAAGGTGGAAGCGATAGTTAAATCTAAAACACCAACTAATCTCCATGAATTGAGATCCTTCCTAGGCATGATGAATTATTCCCGGAAGTTTATTGATAATTATTCAGAAATAACTAAACCATTGTTGTTATTATTGAAGAAAGATCAACAGTGGATCTGGGGTGAAGCTCAGGAACATGCCGTATCTGAGCTCAAGAGTAGACTCACCCAGGCTCCTTGTCTGGCTTATCCAGAAGGAGGTAAGCCATTTTTTCTTGAGACAGGATTCACTAATCTTAGTCTCAGCGGGGTTTTGTATCAAAAGCAGGATAACCTGAATAAGGTTATCGCATATGCTAGCAAATCCCTGTCTTCCGTGGAAATTAAATTTAATGACTGTGAGAAAGCTTTATTGGCTACTGTTTGGGCATTACAGAACTTTCGGAGTTTTATTCAGGGTGAGAAGATCATTATTGAAACCGCTCATCAACCTTTGCAGTATTTGCAAAGTGACCGGATAAAGGAAGGACACCTCTCCAATAGTAGGATCACCTCTTGGACTTTATCCCTACAAGGATGGCCATTAGAAATTAGGTATAAGCAAAACAGGAAGAATCCTGTAGCTCAAGGACTCGCCGAACTCCATGATTGTTCAGCACCTCCCATGGAGACTGATACAAGTGGAGACGATTACCTTGAGGAACAATTGCTTTCCCCCTATAAGGCATTTGACGAGAATTATTGCACAACCTTACCAACCGCGTACATTGATGGGTGTTCCTACCATGTCACTACTGGCAATGAAAGAAAACTGGTGGCAGGTATCGGGATTACCTGGACAGGTGAGTGCCCTATTATATCTCAAGGGTATAGTCTAGGACCACAGAGTAGCCAAGTGGCAGAGCTCTGTGCGGTCTATAAGACAGTCCTTTTAGCTATTGAGCATAACATAAAGGAGTTTGTCATTATAACTGATTCTAATTATGTTCGCCATAGCTTTGTAGAATACCTCCCAGGTTGGAAAAGAAGCCATATGCTCCGATCCAATAATAAACCAGTGAAACATGGTAAATTGTTTTGTGAGGTTGACAATCTCGTAACATCAAATGGCCTTACCATCTATTGGAAAAAGACCAAGGGGCATTCTAAGGTCCTAGGCCCTGAAAAACAAGGTAATGATCTAGCCGATCAATTGGCTAAAGAAGGCGCCCTTAAGGGAGAGGCCTTAGATATATCCCATCTATTGGGTCCTGTACAGGTAAATGCCGTTACTAGGCAACAAGCCCGTAACGAAGCAGACACCCCGGTAGCACAGTGGATTCAAGACTCACCTAGTGAGGACTTGATTACAAGTCAAAAGGGGGACCCTATCATACGGCTATTCTATAAACACATAGAAGACCCCCTAAACCACCCAATTTCTGAGGAGGAATGGGTGGGAAAAGAAGACTTAAGGATCTTGATGAGGTCCAAGGCCCAATTCCATATACAAGATGGTCTGTTAATCAGAACTTCTAAAAATGGAATACAACAATGGGTTGTACCTACTGCATTTAGAGGTTTAATGCTTCAACATGCTCATGATGCACCTACTTCAGGTCATCGCGGTGACAAAATCACATATGAGATTCTCCGTGATTATGCCTATTGGCCTCATATGCTTAAAGATGTACAAACCTATTGTCAAGGTTGTTTGGTGTGTTCCCAATTCCAACCATCTGGCCCCACTCATCGTGCACCACTACAGAAGAGGGGGATGTCATTACCATGGTCGGATATTCAAATAGATTTTATAGGACCGGTTACTAGGACAGCAAGGGGGAACAAGTATATGCTAACGGTTACTTGTCTGTTCACCAAATGGGTTGAATGTTTACCTGCAAATAATAATACGGCAGAAACCGCTGCTGCTTTATTAATTAACCATGTGTTCTCCAGGTTTGGCCTACCACAGAGGATTGAATCTGACAGAGGTAGTCATTTCACCAGCGAAGTGATGAACAAGCTCTGGAAACTATTGGGGGTAAAACGTAAATTGCATATCGCTTACCGTCCTGCGTCAAGTGGTGGGGTGGAGCGATATAATCAATCCATTGTTAACATTCTCAAGAAGTTTGTTGAGGAATCAGGTAAGGATTGGGATCTTAAACTACCCCTAGTTCTCATGGCTATCCGGGCTACTCCTAGTGCAGCCACGAAAATGTCACCATTTGAACTAATGACAGGTAGAAAGATGGTCCTACCCCAGCACTTGCTATACCGTACGTCCGATCAAAATCTAATTAATGCCTCCACAACACACCAATACATAGACCAGTTACGCAAGCATTTACAACATGCATTTGCGTTTGCACAGAAAAATCTGGAGAAAGCAGTGGTAAGTAATAAGACTTACTATGACCTAAAAACCACCAAAAGGGAGTATGAGGTAAATGATCGTGTTTATCTGTACAATTTTGCAAGAAACCAGGTAAAAGAAAAAAAATTCTTACCCTCATGGAGAGGGCCATATATCATTACTGATAAATTATCTCCAGTGGCTTATAAGGTTTCTATCCCTATTAATGGTGAAATTGTAGAAAAGTGGGTTCATATAAACCAATTGCGTGCTTGTCACCCTAAATCTCAGTTACAGATCATAGAAGGAGAAGCGGAAGAAGAACAAGGATCCTAAATAATCATCGGATGGATGAGTATCCTTGATTGTACAAATGACTTTGTCATATCTTGTTCTCTTGTCTTCTTTTGTTTCAGTGAAACATCGCTCTCTCTTTTGTCTGTCTGTGTGGCATGTATGTTCCCCACTAACACTCTAACATATCTCGTCAACAAATGGTTTGATGCTCTATGATTCTCTGAAAATGTTGTTATGCTAATTTTATTTTTCCTTTTAGCAAGGTTTTGTTTGTAGCATACAGCCGAGGGTCATTCTTCTATAAAAGGGGGAAGAGTAAAGACAGATAGTGTTAGTTTATGATAGTTTAGCTTAAGGCTAGCAAGGGCTACAAGCAAACTGGTGCAAAAATCAATATACAGTAATCATACAGTACCATGGTCATAGGGATACTAAATGAAACTGTATTGTCATGTATGTATGCATGCAACAAATGTATCAATGTGAGATCACTCATGTGTCATTTCTTTTAGACCAAAGAGTTCTTAAAAGATTGAGGTCGATTGACAGTTGCCATGGGTATGGACGTCAAGACCAAGGCCGTGATGTGGATCATCTTCCTTCGATTGCAGGAGCTCCAGCCAAAGCCAAAGCCATGATGTGAATCATCCTTCTTCTGTGACAGGAGTTCCGGACACAGCCAAGCGTGGTTCCAGTGTTTTTATCAAGAACCATTGGGCAAGAGATGCCGGAGACCATCCTAACAGAGAAGAATTTGGATCCTAGAGGAGTTCTGCCAACCTGTTTCCATAGATCACCATCCAAGAAGAATCTGATATTTCTCCCACCACCTGTTTCCAAAACTGGGAGTCTGATATGATCTGCGTGCCTTTTCAACTCAAGCCAAAAGTATGGAGATCCCCGAGTAGGCCAAGCAACTATTCATATGGGACACAATGTCTTCCTATCAACAAAATTGGTATATGATTCACTAATCAGACTGATTGTTCCAGTTATTGAAGAGAACAATAAGTGCCTCGTCTTATGGGAACAAGCCGATGCCATTAAGTAGTTGATGAACTGAAGCGAACTGTATTAACTTCGGAGACGATCCCAGTCACAGGACGAAGATGACAACAGTCTCCTCCAGTTTAGCAATAATATTTTAGAACTTTTATCAAGTTATAAAATCTTTTGCTAAAAGGGGGATTATGTCAGAGACTTTGTCCTGGGGGACCATACAGGGTTAATTCTAATTGTAGGAAATTAGCTGAAATTCTGTTTAAAATGTGTTCCAATTACATCATATGTGAACAATGAGCTATTAGTCCAAGGTAGGGAGTAAAAATAACAATGTCAGTTTAATGGCAGATGGATAGTCAGTTGGAGACAAGGTGGCTGAGAGAGACGGACTCCCTTATGTGTAAGACATAGCAAAATGACATATTTAGGAGGTTTTTGATAACCCTTTTGACCTTTCTCAGTTTTGACGAAAGCCACATGATCTGACATAAAACTGATTATAGGTAAAATTCTAAAGTAGAGTAAGAGCTCCACCTAGAGTCTTGAGAGCATTATGACTGGGATATCCGCATTCCTTGAATAATTAGGGATATATTAATATCCAATCAGGGCAGACCGGTGATGTCACGGTATAATGAGATGGCTCTTTGTCCAATCATCAGACAAAGGTGGGGATTACTGATAAGGCAAAAATTGCAAATATAATGCCCAATTACTCTTAGTTAAGGGTCTTTTTGACTTCCTAAAAGAGGGTCTTTGGACTCAACTTAACTGGCTGAAACAGAAAAGGTGACTTCCTGAAGGCTTTGCTGATCCTGCCATCTCACAGAGAAATACTAAGAAACTTGGATTGGTAACTATATCATTTATTCATTTAGATTCATTTAATCCAGAATTTTATAATTTTTCTTCTGTTTGAAGAACTTAGTTTTAAATTGTCTTAGGTGGACTGGCCAACCATTTGGGATAATTTATAATAAGCTAGATTTAGCTATTAAATTCTGGAAATAATAGAATCTATATATAATTATTGGGAAATGTTATAAATTGCCAATCAGTGTAATACAGTATATAGCGTGGGTTATTTATTTTAGCTAATATTAATCTTGGTATTCCTAGAGTAATATTTTGTGGTTCTGGGAAGATTATAATAGTTAATATTTGATACAGGGTATTCTTTGAATCCAGCTATTAACCCTTTAACCGCTATTTGTCTGCTGTTAGTGGTGTTTTCTTTGGAATTCTCTGTGTATGTGCCAGGCTTATATTTTGTAATTTGAAAGTATTATCTCAATAGACAAAATAATTGCTGGGTGTGGCATCTGTTTAAACGTGTGTATTAACCCTTGGAGTGCCTATAGGTTTTATATATAGGTTGCTGTAGTCAAAATTATGATAAATGTGCATGAAGTAATTCTAAGTAGATTATTTGTGTGATTTGGTTTGACTATATTAATTGCAATTTATATATTTTATTCAGAGGTATTCAATATTGAATTCAGTAGATAATTAAATTATAGTGATTTAAATCTGGGATTTTATTCCAGCTATTCCCTAAATTTGATTATTATTGATATATGATACAAGGAATTGTTAGAGGAATTATTTAATTCATCTCACAATAACCCTTACATCATAATTGGCATAGTCTATACAGTTTCTGGGGCAGAGGTTTGAGAGACCCTGCAGCCAACTGTATTATATTAATTGTAACAATCAATTAACCTATTCTATGCTGCTGAATGCAATTATTGTTATTATACCTCTGAATATACCTATGTTTGGTTAACCCTTGCACCGCTGGTAATCTTTATGATAAATAGTGTGGTTTGAGTTTCTGTATACCTATTATAATTGCTAGTCACTTAATTATTTCATTGTTGCTGATACTTGTATATATTGTATTTTAATAAAATATATATTTTTGCACAAATATGAAGGATTGATTCTTGTGATCAATTCGTTACTGTGAAGTAGCGTGTCAATACATATTAAAGATAAAGTTCTCGAATTATTTTATATTGTCATTTGTCTATTTAAGTGAAGAAATCCAGCCTGAGTGGTTCTCTGTTTATCCCTTTGGATACCTTCCTATAAATAGCCCGACAACACATATTAGCAATATGGTTTATATTTATTTCACAAATTCAATAAATTATGTGCATATTAACCAAAGTGTTTATACATAAACAGATTTACAACAATCTTGTTTGCTATTGAATGTATTTACATGATCATATCCTTTTACAGATTTCAGGTATTTAAATTAGTATCTCTTGTAGTTATAATAATGATGTTATTATCATGAACAACATGGCCACATGGATGGAAGAACATTTTTCATACATTTTTGGCATGCCCAGTTCCAGCCATTGTTTCCTACCACAGGACATACCCTTGGCCTATATCAAGTAAGAACTAACTTTTTTTAACCCCTTACTTACTAGAAAGATCTCTAATATACTATGGAACAATGTGTTGGGAATCTCTAGCATGCAAAGGGTTAACTAATAACCTGTAAAGGAGTATCAAATCAGTGCATAGACATTGAGATTACTCTGGACACACCCACAATTCAGAATGTGGGTGTGGCCAGCACAGATGAGGCACCGCCCCTCAGAATTTGGTGTTCTAGGTAGTGGTCTACTCTGCCCTTTAATAAATCAGTGCCCGGGCATAACTACAACCTACTGGTGTAATCTGAGAATGACCCCCCCCATGTGTTGGGGTAAGTTTGAATAACCCATGTAAACACAGGGACCTTAAAGCTCAACTATCCCTCCAAATAAAGTGCTCTCAAATAATTATTCATACAGCATTCAGCATAGAAATACTAGTGTTATTCAGAATAAGTCCAGCTTTATTAAGAAATCCTACTTGATCCAAGACGAACAGGCAGGCATCTTGCCTTAGAGACATCTGCGCACCTGTGGTGTCTGCCCCAGTCTCCTCCAGGATTGGTGAGGAGGACAGGCATTGTACCTTAAGGTAACAGGAAGTGACTGACGGCTCAGGCACACAGATGCCTGTAAAGCAAGAAGCCTGCCCGTCAGTCTCGGATCAAGTAGGATTTCTTAACAACGCTGTAATTATTCTGTATAATACTAGTATTTCTATGCTTATCTACATGAATAATTATTTGGGGGCACTTTATTTGGAGGGACAGTTTCGCTTTAATTCTGGAGAAAGATTGACTTGTGCCACCACACACTCAAGCTGCTATTCCCTGCCAGAAATCTCAGAAGGTCTTTGTGTGATATTGATAGACAGCAACAAAATACAATTTGCAGTGCCAGGGAGATGCTGCATCACATTTAATGACCCACATGTTGATAGTTAACCTCTTTTAGTGCTAGAGGGGTGTGCACTTTGCAATGTGTTGAGCATTTCTATGGTGTTCAAGGGATTAAAGTTGAACTGTTTCTATATAAAAACAGATTATAAAAAAATCCCCTATATTTCTGTATGAGAGATTTAGCTTGCTTTATTTGTCAGTTTGTGCGACGGAACTAGTATCTGACTGGCAGGAAGTGGCAGTTGGTAATGTAGAGCAGTGTGGTGTGTAAGCATCTAGCAGACATGCCTGGGAGATTTCCATGAGCTGACAAATTAAGCAAAATATCTCAAATTTTTGTTTTAAATAAAAAATAGCTAAAATAACTATGGGTTGTTGAAAGGTTTCAAAATCAACTATTTGTTACAAAGTAACAGACCACTTTTTTTAAGAAAAGGGAAGGGTATTCGCCAGCATGATACTTATGTCATTTGCAGGCAATGTTTGATGATGTCTATGACTGCCTGCTAAAATAGGAAACTAATCTGACTGCAACCACTCAAAGGATAGTGCAAAGCTGATAGGCCTATGGTATGCTGGGCCGTGTCACAACCACACCCTATGCACTCCTCCCCCTGTAGTTATGCCCCCTATGATTGTAGTGGGAGAATGAAGGAAAGAAATGAGAATCAGAGGTGAACAACCTGAGGTCTTCAAGTGTTGTGGACTACAATTCCCATTATCTAAAGCCAGACAATATTATTCCTAGGGCACAGTTCCCCCTAATGGGAGCGTTGTACTGTACTGATGAAACATTTAGTACAATAATTTAAAGTATCTGAAGGTCCACCCCTGTACAAATACTTTTCTGCAGCTGTACATTTATTTGGCACAGGTTTTACTCCAGAAAAATACCACTTTGAAAAAAAAAATAAGAATAAACTTTTATCATTTAATATTTTTCAACTGAAAAAAAAAAAAAAAGCTTGAATGGTTAGTAAGAATAATTATGAAATATAATATTATATACAGTACTGTGCAAAAGTATTAGGCAGGTGTAAAAAATGCTGTAAAGTAAGAATGCTTTCAAAGATAGACATGTTAATAGTTTATATTCATCAGTTAACAAAATGCATAGTGAGTGAACAGAAGAAAAATATAAATCAAAACAATATTTTGTGTGGCCACCTTTGCCTTCAAAAGAGCATCAAGTCTTCTAGGTACACTTACACACAGCTTGTTAAGGTATGTAGGTAGGTTGTTCCAAGCATTTTGGAGAACTAACCACAGTTCTTCTGTGTATTTAAAGTGATAGTAATACTTGAAAATGTACATTTACTTAAACAGATAATTTAAACATACATTAATTGTGTCATTTTTGATCTCCCAAACCTTTATAGTTTAGGAGATATAAGTGTACAAAGTTCCCCCCTCCCTCCCCTTGTGCTAACGTCATCTTTCAAACTTAGAGACGGAGCCCGCAGTCCATAGACTGTCCTGCGGCTCTTCAGCAGAGCAGTGATCACTGCAGTTACAAATAAATACTTCATTTGAATGTTCTACAACGCGTGCCTGGTTTGCAAGCACACGTTGCAGAGCATTCAAATGAAGTAATTCTTTGTAACTGCCGTGATCACTGCTCTGCTGAAGAGCCGCAGGACAGTCTATGGACTGCGGGCTCCGTCTCTAAGTTTGAAAGCAGATGTCAGCCCAAGAGGAAGGAGGGGGGAACTTTGCAGACTTATATCTCCCAACATGTGAAAGCAGCGTTTTTCGCTGTGAAACATGTTGATTTGTAGGAAGTGTATATACAGAGAGATATTTTGTTTTTATTATTTTGGAACCTCCTTGTTCTTTTTTTCCCATTTATATTGGCTCCGTTAGTGGAGATTGGGGGAGAGCAGCCTATTTATTGAAAAGCCAAGAAGCTAATGGGGTACGGCTATATATATCCCTGGTTGTGATAGCTGGCTGGCATATAAATGTACAACTGGCAACTTATTCTGTAAGTACCATTCTTATGGTGGTGTTGTGGTGAAGAATCACAAAGAATCACCTCTTTTTTTGTTTCTTTTCTTCTGTGGATTTAGGCGCCTCAGTTGCTTCTCTCTCTTCAGGTAATCCCAGACAGACTCAATGATGTTGAGATCAGGGCTCTGTGGGAGCCATACCATCATTTCCAGGACTCCTTGTTCTTCTTTACACTGATGATAGTTCTTAATGACTTTGGCTGTATGTTTGGGGTCATTGTTTTACTTCCCAGCATTGAGAAGACCATTAATTCTGACCAAATCCCCAACTCCATTCACAGAAATGCAGCCCCAAACTTGCCAGAAACCTCAACCATGCTTCACTGTTCCCTGCAGACACTCATTTTGACTCATCAGTCCAGTGCACCTGCTGTCATTTTTCTGCACCCCAGTTACTGTGTTTTCGTGCATAGTTGAGTCGCATGGCCTTGTTTCCACGTCAGAGGTATGGCTCTTTTTTTGTCCACAAGTCTTCCATGAAGAGTTCTCTGCACAGTAGATGGGTGTACCAGGATCCCACTGTTTTCTGCAAATTCTGAGCTGGTGGCACTGCTGTACATCATGACTGAAAAGGGAAGCGAGCATGATGTGCCTTTCATGTGCTGCACTAACTTTCCTTGGCCGACCACTGCGTCTACGGTCCTCAATGCTGCCTGTTTCTTTGTGCTTCTTCAAAACAGCTTGGCCAGCACATCTGAAAACCCCTGTCTGCCTTGAAACTTCTGCCCGAGAGACCTGGCTGACTATAACTACCTTGTGTCTTGTTGCTGTGCTCAGTCTTGTCGTGGTGTATGACTTTTAACATTAAACTGTATTCAGCAACCTCACCTTGTTAGTCGAGTTTGGTTGTTCCTCATCCAGTTCTATTCCTCCTACACAGCTGTTTCTGTTTCAGTTAATGATTGTGTTTCAACCCCCATATTAAATTGATGATCATTATCACCTGTTTGGTAGAATTGTTTAATCATACACCTGACTATATGCCTAAAAAATCTCTGACTTTGTGCAAGTGTACCTAGAAGAATTGATGCTGTTTTGAATGCAAAGGGTGGTCACACCAAATATTGATTTGATTTAGATTTTTCTTCTGTTCACTCACTATAATTTTGTTAACTGATAAAATAAACTATTAATATGGCTATTTTTGAAAGCATTCTTACTATACAGCATTTTTACACCTCTTTATCACTCCTTATTGCACCCCTTCATGTCCACTCTGACCATCTGTTTGAAATAGCCAACAGAGAGTCCACCAACAGGCACCAGTCACCAGAACCAAGCTTCCTCTCATATTGGAGATATTCTGCACTATAAGTGTCATGATCTTGAAGAAGAGAGATCCCAACTCTCCCTCCTTCCAGTCCTTTCTGCTGCAGGTATAGTGGTACATTGTATCATGATCCCTGCATTTTTTTTTTTTTTGGCCTTATGTGAATCACAGATAATCAGTACAGTGGCTTGAGGATCCAAAAAACTAAATGTGAAATGCACATTTGCATTGAATGAGAAGAACTCATGAGGGAAATTAAAGAAAAAAAAATAAAAGAAAAGAAACAAAAAAGAGAAGGAAAAAAGAGAGAAGAAGAGAGAGATAAAGTGAGCAGAGAAAGAGCAGGAGAAGAGAGAGATCCTGTATAAAGGGTCCCAGGGCCAGAGGCAAATGGCAGCCAAGCACAAGAAACGCAAACAAGCAGCACTCACAATAAACCTCACTGTACCGTGAGTCCAGGGGAGAGGGAACTACCCCAATACTAGCATAGGCCTCCCACAGGGGTTCAGGACGAAACTGCCCCAAGGCCACAGCACAGTCCCATGGATCACAAATGGGGAGTCCCGAGAGAGGGAGGTGGGCACCTAACCAAAGTGGCTCTGCCGCCCCAGTCCCTGGGAGACACTATACTATATGTAAGCCATGGGCTCCAAACAACCAGAACATGTTCCAATTTCCCGTTCCTTTAGCATGAAAATGCTCAAATTGCACAGTCTGTTGGACTCTATCATGCCAATCATTCAATTGCGGGACAAGGGACATCTTCCAACGGGACAGTGGCAATGATCTGGCCGCAGTCAGGAGAAAGAGCAGCAGATGCCTCTGGTGTTTCTGTAAGTGAAGATGGGGCGGAGGGACTCCAAATAGGAGAAATTGTGGGGTCAAAGTCGAAGGGATCAGCAAGAATAAGCTAAGAGCAAGTGCAATAGATTTCCAAAACTAATGAAGGGAAACATAAGCACCCCAGATGTGAATCACTGTTCCTTCCTCCGCCAAACACCACCAACAGGCAGCGTCAGAGTGGGGGAACATTTTAGCGAGTTTAGAAAGAGTAAAATACCAACAGATTAGGAAATTGAAGTTAAGCTCCTTAGATTTAAAGTCAGGTGCGTCAGTGACCTGAGAGTTGAAGATACCAGTCCATTCCGAAATATACCAGGTTCTAGACAAATCCTGTTCCCATCGGGTTATAAAAGTAGGTTTGGAAGATGTACCCGGCTCAAGAAGGATACGGTAAAGTTTTGAAAGGGAATTTTGTAGAAGCGATCCTTGGAGAAGGGCCGATTTGAAAGCGGTAAGTGGATCCCTGCTTTTTCTGTCACCGACAGTGAGGTCTTTAGGAAGACAGAATCACTGACGTCACTGCAGAGGCAGGAAAGCTTAGAATAAAGGGTGAAGGTGTTAAAAAAAATAATGAAAGGTAGAGGCAATTTTACTGTATATGTTCTTCACTTGTGGAAGCTGTTAAGTCAAAAAGATCAAAATAAGGTTGACCGCCACAAAAAAAGTACTAAGGCTTTTTTTTGTATCATCTATTTGCACTTTACATATGTAAACACAATCTCAATTTTTATTAAGAAGCTGCAATTTCTGTTTAACCAGTCGAGTCCCAACACATTGCATTGCATACCTCTCTGCCACTTAGTCACTTGCTAACTTGGGCCTGGATCCCATTTCAGTTATTTATCAGAGATTTTACCTACAAATTTCTCCAAAGACTTCAGGTGGAATCTATTAGCTAAAACCAGTTATAACACTTATCAATTGCAATGGAATATAAGTCTTATTTTGCTTGTTTAACCCTTTGAGTGCCAGAGGGGTACGGAATGCATTGCAAAGCAATGCATTCCATACCCCTTTGGCACTCAAAGGGTTATAAAAAACAAACAAACAAAAAAACACAAACCACAGTGTAACCTTAAAATGATTGCTCTTGTCTTTAGGATTTCTTTTCTTGACTGAGCACTGAGTGACTCAGAAGTAGGCAAACTGTGAAGACTTGGCCTGTTAGCGTTACTCAACAGCAGGTTTGGAAACAACTATTCTAGAGTAAAACATTGATCAGATACCACTTTGGGGTGTTTGTTTGCAGTTTCTCCTAGCTGGAGAGCCATAGGTTACCTACCCTTGTTCTCAAAGTTCATTTTATCTTTATTCTCTCAACCAGTCTATCCATCTTTAACTGGATTCCAGATGAAGATGGGAACATAAGGGAAGATGCACTAAGGTGTGATAAGGAGGTGATAAAGTGGAAATTACTTATCCAGTGATATCACTTCTATGGAACTAATATTTCTCAAGTGGGAGAGATCTTACTGCATAGGCTCCATAAAATAACATGAATTAGAAAAGTGAAACCACTGGAGAATTTATAAACTATTATTATCTCCCTTAGGCTTAATTTGCACTGGCAACTTTATGGCATAAACTTTGTTGCATGTTGTTGCCACTGAAAACAACTGTAGCTGAAAAAGTCACCCATAGAATTCAATGGGGGAGATGAACTAAAGTGTGATAAAGTGGAGAGGACTTCTCAATGTCCTATGTTATACTGTGGAGGGAATGCACTAAGATTTCTCCAACTTTGGCGATCGTATTGAATAGGCTCCACAGAATAACATAGGAAGTGGAAAAGTGATATCACTGGGGAAGTCAACTCCACTTTATCACCTCTTTATCACTCCTTAGTGCATCTCCCCCAATATCTATTCTGTTAAACTTGTTATTGCTGCAACAAATTCACCAATGTCAACTGGGCCTTGGTGGACTTATTCAAGGCGGACGGGTCAGCTGTACACCAATATTAACATAGTTCAAGCAAACCGAAAACAATGTGTATAGTTCATTTCTTTGTTCCATACAAAGCTTGTGTCAGCTTTTTTCAGTCCCACTTTTGCTTTGAAGGTTTCGAAGCATGAAGTAAGGTGACACGGTTTTTCCACCAAACATGGATTCACTGCAAAACAGGAACAAGTTATTGATTACTTATGTGCCAAGATAATAATTGATTACACTGTTAAAATATTGACCAACAATATACTTGTGATTAAAGGGATAGTAATGTTTCATAATAAAAGCAGCTCTAACTAATCTTGTATTTGGACTTTGGAGAGTGTTATTTCAATTCTGTCAGAGTTGTAGTTCAAGAGTAATTCAATGATAAAGTATCCCCCTCCCGCCCCTTCTACTGATGTAACATTGCTCAGCTTAGAGCAGCAGGGAGGTGTCCAGGTAGATTGCAGAGAGGGAAATCTTCAATTAAGTTAAGGGAAAAAGCTGAAAACCTGTCAAGGTGGGCAGGGCTTTCATTGTTCTCATAGGAAGAAGATTGTCCCCTGCTGTTATCTGTCTGGTCTATGGACTGGATTCCACATCTGAGGTGAGCAGTGTTATATCAGTAAAAGGGGTGGAAGGGGATACTTTATCATTCAATTACTCTTAAACTACAACTCTGACAGAATTGAAATAACACTCTCCATGGCCCAAACACTATGATGATTATTTAGAGCTGCTGTTTTTGTGAAACATTATTATCACTTTAACCCTCCGAGTGCCAGAAGGTTATGCAATGCATTGTGTTCCCCTCTAGCACTTGGGTTAAAATATTTTCAAATCAATAAGACCTTTACAGTACACTTGTGTGCAGATCTAAATATATGAAACAGATCGGAAAATGTGTCTGCAGCAAATAAGCCCAAGCTTACAATAAGGGCCGGATTTCCCAATAGGTAGAGTAAGAAACGGTCTAGAGCTCCAGATTTTGAGCGGTGCCCAACTGTGCGAGCCACACCCACACTGATTTGTGGGTGTGGCCAGAGCAAGCTCAGTGTCCATGATCCAGTTTGTAGATCACTTTACATGTTATTATTTAACCTCTTGGATGCTAGAGAGAGATCTCCAACACATTGTGATTGCATTGGAGATCTCTCTCTAGCAATGAAGGGGTTAAAGGTTTTTTGCTTTTCTTGTTGTAAATCTAGGGAATTTTCAGGAAGCAGGGGATGGCACTGGGGATGGGGTCATGTGCTGACTGGGGGTGTGGTCATGGGTGGGGCTAAGGTTACCTAGAGTTCCTTGCCTAGGGGAGCCTGGGTTGTAAATTAGGCCCTGCTTACAATGTTTCCATTGCATTCCCAGAATTCCATGCAGCAATATGAAAGTCACACAGTTTAGTCTCATTTTAAAGCCATCTGACCATACCTGTGAACTCTCTGGATTTACTGGACAAGGGGCCATGTGAACCAAGTAAAAACCTGGAGCAAATAAACTGCACCACAGGGGGCACACAAACTTTGCATTTCATTTAAATGGGACCTTTAACCCCTTCAATGACAAGTCTCCAAATGCATTTCAAAGCATGAGATCAGGGCCAGATTTATATCTCAGGAGTACTCTGAAGCGCCCCCCCTCCGATTTGCTAACTCCCCATCAGCTCCAACTTTCCATCATCTCTATATTGCCCTCACATTGACCCCATCATCTCCATATTGCCCCCATCAGCTCCAACGTGCCCCCTATCATCTTGATATTGCCCCTCACATTGCCCCCATCATGTCCATATCCCCTCACATTTATTTATTTATTTATAAAATGTTTACCATCATCTCCATATTGACCCCCGTTTCCTCCCTCGCTGGAGAGGAGAGGTCTGTGCCTCCTTTGGCACACAGCTGTAGCTGCTGGAGTTCCCACACGGTCTGTAATGCAGAGCGCTGGGTGATGATGTCATCTCCCAGCGCTCTGCATTATTACTAAAGAGCCGACAGAGACTAGGGAGCTCAGTAGCTACAGGTCTTCGGCGCAGACCTCTCCTCTCCATGTTGTTGCGGGCGCCAAGCAGGGGAAGGCAGGGGTGACTGGCGAGGCTAATAAAAAATAGGAAGCCAAAAAACTATCCCAATGACAGGCGCCCCTCTGTGGGATGCGCCTGTAGGCAGGTGCCTACTCTGCCTTATTGCAAATCTGAGATATAAATCTGAGCCAATGTTTGCAGATTGCCTTGATTACTACAGGAAAAAGTTACAACTCCTAACAGCACCCCCACTTAACTTATTATGGTCAGAAACCCTAATGACCCCATGAATTTGGCCCTTGTTGCTTTGTTCAGTCAGTCCTGGATGTCCTGACTATAAAGATGGACATTACAGGCACTAACAGGACCACGGGACACAAACTCTACCCACTACACCTGGTAATCTTAATCTCACTAGCTCTTAAGGGGTTAAAAATTACCATTTAATGCATTTTTATGTTCCCTGTGGTACAGTTGATTTGCTCCAGTTGTACTTGGTGTATATGGCCTGAAGCCTCCTTCCTAGAAAGGAGGATTCCACATGGCTCAATCCAGTTTTCATCCATCTATTATATAATCTCTACGTGTTAACTCTGAGTGCCAGAGGGAGCACACAAAGGTTAAACCAAGACAATAAAAAGCTTAAGCTTAAAGGGGAAGTAAACATTTTAATGAAAAATATGTTATATGGTTTTTCCTCCTGGGGAAAATAGTACTCCTACTGCTGGAAGATATTGTATAAGCTCAGACCTAATAAACTTCAATGGCACCAGGTAGTGTCCAAAAGGAATTTTTGTAATCTGTATAAAGTTTGAGTCAGGCTGCAGCACTCCATAATCAGTGATAGGAACAGCACCACCTGGTGACCATGAAATAATATACTGTAGTATAAAGTGGCAATAAACTTACTTTTTGACTTTACATGTTCTGAGAATTGGCGATCATTATATTTTTTAAATTTAATTTAAACCTATTATTTATTTATTTTGTTTTTTAACTTGGTACAATATATAACTGTCCCTGCTGTGGAAAAGACTGAAGGGAGAGAGTGTGGCATACCCCTCTGGCACTCAAAGGGTTAAGTGACCTGTATGCTGTATATAGTTTATTATTAGAGATCCCAAACTACTTTCCTCACATTGAGAAAAGCCATGTGTGTATCTTTTTATGAATGGGAGCCTGGTAGGAGGAGCTCAGCTAGGTTCTCAGGCAGGTTCCATTTGTAAATGTTGCTCGATTCTCATTGATTCTATCCAGGTGTGTTTTTATGAGTGGAGCTGGGGTACCATACGCCAGGGCTCAAAATAGCGAGTGAAAATTTAGCCCTGGCGAGTAGAAATTCAGCCCTGGTGGTTATGTTATGTATTGCAGTGGCGAGTAACTTTTCAGGTCTGGCTAGTAGCAAAGGACTTCATATTTTAAGCCCTGCCATACGCTATTCATAAGCATATATAGAAGCCTAGCATTTACTATGTATTCTTATGAATGAAGCTGCTTTAAGAATACATAGAAGCAGCTAGGTGATTTTTTTTTTTTTAACCCCTTAACGACCGGCCGATCGTCGCAGTGACGTGACTGAATGACCGCGGAGCATTTTTTTTTTTCTTGTTCTGGACTCCCCGAACTGCGTGCAGCCGCGGGGGGAGCCCTGAACTCCATGACGGTCATAGTACGTCATGGGTCGTTCAGTCAGATCGACCCTTGGCGTACTATGACCGTCAAGGGTCATTAAGGGGTTAAAGGGGCTGGGATCTCCAGGACATACACAGGCTGGTATCCTTTTGAAATGTCACACACTATTGTGTGAGAACTAAAGGTGCATTAACCATGTCGCCAGGATGAAAAGAGTGAGAATCTCATATTGTGGGCTTAAGCATCACACATTCGAGTGCCTGCATCATTCTCATAAACAAACCTTGCTGAACCCAGAACAGTTCTTTGTGTACTCCCATTTTACTTCCCCTCAGTGTCTGCATCATAATAATAAAAAACAAAACATATGACCACCTGCGAAGACACAGATGCGCAATTCACACCTAGTATGTGCACGTATTGAAGCAGTATATATTACGTACTGTAGAGATCTTTGTAGATGGTCATATGTTGTTGTTTGTTTGTTTTTTTTTCTCTTTATTATGAGGAAGACACTGAAGAGAAGGAGAGCGGGAGTACTTACAGAACTGTTGTGGCTTGAGTAAGGTATGTTTGTGAGAATGATGTGGCCAGTCAAATGAGCGATGCTAAAGCCTGCAACATGAGAATCTTGCCCTTTTGATGCAGGTGAGATTCTCATGTCTCCCTTTTCATCCCGGCAAAATAATTAATGTGCCATTTAGTTGCTCGAACAATACTGTGCAACATTTTGATAGTGAACCCTCAGGCTAGGCTCAGTAAGACCCCAGCCAGTTATGTGAATGTAGCTGGACATGAAACAGAGAGAAGCATCAATCAGGTCACGTGCAGCTTGAATCAGAAAGAGCTAAGCTACATGTTCTACCTAAGACCCCAGATGTTAGGAAACATTTGGGGAGCCCCAGTAATAAAAGTTATACAGTGAGTGCTCTGTATGCTGTACATCAGGGTTTAAAATATGAAGTCCTTTGCTACTAGCCAGACCTGCAAAGTTACTCGCCTCTGCAAGCCATAACATACCAACCAGGGCTGAATTTCTACTCGCCAGGGATAAATTTTCACTCGCCATTGGCTAGTGGAAATTTTGAGCCCTGCTGTACATAATAGACTAGACAGAGAGAGCTCCTTAGTCCAGACTTATCTGACGCAGGGATAGTAGAATGGGAGTGGTGGTGGGAGTGAGAGATTGAGTTAAAAAGAGAGCGAGACAGAGAGGGAGAGAGAGGAGGGGAGAAAAAGGGCAGAAAAATGGAAGAGAGCAGAGGCAATGGAAAAACAAGGAGTTACAGAGCTCCTTAAAATTCCAGGCGTTAATCCTTTGAGTACCAGAGGGGTACACAACACATTGCAAAGCAGTGTTGTGTACCCCTCTGGCACTCAAAGGGTTAAATGTATTAACCTCAATGGGTACTATGTTCATTTTTATTTTTCCGCCATGGTGCACTTCATATTATGCAACAGTATCCCTTTGAGGAACAGAGGGGGTATGCCTCACATTGTTTTGCATTGTGTTGAATGGAATATTTGAGACATTATTAGAGGATCTTACCTCACCCACGTTGCTTTTGACATTTTTAATTTCTTATCAGACCAGTGTTCCACATTGTGCTTCAATTCCTTATTCTAGAAGAAGGAAATAAGGTAAAATCACTTGTTCTGAAAAATTAATCTTAAACCCGCATTTTTTTAAATGCAAAAGTAAGAATTATTAACTGAGAAGCCTGGCAGAGCAATTGTACCACTTGTGTGGTTACTACAAAGCATCAAGCCAGCTTAAATCCCTTTGCGTGCCAGAGGGATACTCAATGCATTGCTTTGCAATGCATTGCGTACCCCTCTCGCAGACAAAGGGATATAATAAATCATTCTACAAAAGCACTATTATTACCTCCTATTGCCACCAGATGGCAGTGGTATGTTATTCTTCAAATACATTTAATATACTTTACCGATATGAAAATACATTTAGTAAGATACTGTAAAATATCCTACTTAGTGTTAGTTTTCATTTAAATTCTGGCTTAGCAATAAAACTTGAGGTCAAATCTAGGATCTGATGGCTTAAAGGGATAGTAATACTTCATTTTATCTTTATTTTATTTTGTAGGCATTAAAAAAACATGAAGAACGATGTAAGTCTTATCTCTCAAACCTTTATGGTTTGAGAGATATTCACAAGCAAAGTTTCCCCTCCTGCCCCTTTTACCTAGTGTAAGCCATCTCTTCTCAGATGTGGAATGCAGTCCATAGACCAGACAGATAACAGAAGGGGGCAATCTTCTTCCTATGAGAACAATGAAAGCCCTGCCCCCCTTGACAAGCTTTTCAGGTTTTTCCCTTATCTTAATTGAAGATTGTCCCTCTCTACAGTCTACCTGGGCACCTCCCTTCTGATCTGGCTGAGCAGTGTTACATCAGTAAAAGGGGCGGGAGGGGGATACTTTGTCATTGAATTACTCTTGAACTACAACTCTGACAGAATTGAAATAACACTCTCCGAGGTCCAAATACTATGATGATTAATTAGAGCTGCTTTTATTATGAAACATTACTATCCCTTTAAAGCGGAACTTTCATGTTGTAGAAAGTCGCCCTACAATAATTAAGCATATGGCAACTAGCTTCATAATACTTCTATTACCTCTCAGTAGTGGCAGCCTCTAAAGTAATCTTTTATCTTCGGAGATCAAAAGCCAGGCATCAGCGTAGACATCTTGTCTGTGCGTCTGCGCCATCAGTACCACAAGGTAACCAGAAGGGACTGACGGCGCAGGAGCGCAGACTGCACTAACCTGGCTATCTGTCTCCGAAGATTAAGGATAACTTTAGAATCTGCCACTTTTGAAAGGTAATAGAAGTATTATGCAGCTAGAGGCCATATGCTCTTGAACTACAACTCTTGGAAATAACACTCTCCACGGTCCAAATGCTAAGAACATTAATTGGAGCTGATTTTTTTGTTAAACATTACTATCCCTTTAACATATTAATCATTAAATGAAACGGTGAATAAGCAATTTTAATTGGTCATTTCACACAAGGAAAAGATAGCATTTGTTTTAAAAGCCTTTTGTACCTTCCATTCCAGAGCATTTATTTTCTCCTTTAGGTCACCGATCGTATTGTCTTGGTCCTTTAGCCGATTTTTTAGTTCTTCACTCTTTAATAATTAAAAAAAATGTAACCTGAAATGCACTCTCTCTTTTGCACACACACAAATTCACAATTCAGGATGTGGGTGTGGCCCAGCACAGCTGAAGTGCTCCCCAAAATATGGAGCTCTAAGCAGCTGCCTACTCTGCCTACTGGAAAATCAGGCCCTGAGGACAAGTACACGTTTATTATGAAAAATAGGGCGAGATGTTCAGAAAGTGGTGGTAACTGAAATGGTCTGTAATCAGCATAATGGTCCACCAATTCTCAGACATGTTTCCGTCATTTTTTGCATCCAATCTCCGTCAAAGGGAAAAAGACACCTTAAAAGTGGGTGTGGTTTAATCTACCATCATATTGTAAGGTATTTTCAGAAAAAAATATTTGTTTCAATGTCACTTTTTTTCTGATTAACGTCATTTTTTTCCTGGAAAAATATAAATGGTCTAAACTTGGAGAAGACAAATTAAAGTACTATTAGCAGGAGTGAGAAGCAATTTGTCGTTTCAAAGACAAAAAATGTTTTTGATTCTTTGAAAATGTTCACTTCAAAGACAATTTTTCAATTTAATTTTTAAAGGCAAAGTTCATCAAGATTTTCTTACCGTCATTTTTAATTCTTTGGACGCATTTTCAAACGTGACGGATTTACTTCTGAAAATATTGCCCTTTTACCACCAACTCATGATCCGACAATTTTTTCATTAGGATGACTTTTTGACCATCTCGCCCTGTATGTTATGGGTGTTTCCATGTTTACAAAATCAAGCCTACACCCACTGCTGGAAGATGCTTTATTTAGAAGTTATGACAGAACAGGGACTGATGGAGCTGTCAATATCAAATTCTACGGCAGCGGTTCTCGATTTTTCATTCAAGGCATTTAGACTGTAAGCTACTTGGGGCAGGGACCTCTCTCCTATTGTATCTATGAATGTGGCATTCATTCTATCCCCTCTAATTTATTGTATCATACGTCTGTTGTAAGGCTCTGTATACACTCTGTGGCGCCATGTAAATAAAGATATACATACATACAAGGCACCCCTAATATGCAATCTGGAATTTTCAGGGCACCCCTTAAAAAAAAAAAAAGTAAAAATGTACAGTTTTTCTTAGGTCTCACAGTTGACAAATGACAACAAAGATTATATTGTGTGTAGTAATTTCTATAAATAAGAATCAGAATGAGAAGCTCAGCATTAAAGGGATAGTAATATTTTACTTCTAGTAATCCCCATTTTATACAACCTAAAAAAAGATTGTTAATGCCACAAATTGCATCTCTCAAACCTTTTGCATATCTCAAACCTGAGAGAAAATCAGTTTCAAAGTCTCCCCCTCCCTCCCCTTTCACCAATAACAGCGTCTTGCTGACTGCCTGGGAATCCGATCCTGGGGCCATCCGGCGGCTCTGCAGCAGTGCCGAGACCTTGTTTATGAAGAAAAAATATTTCACTTCAACAGTCTTCTACATGTGCTTGGAAACCAAACACACATAGAAGACCTTTGAAGTTAAATATTTTTTTCTTCATAAACGAGATCTCGGCACTGCTGCAGAGCCACCGGGTGGTCGCACAACAGAAAACACTGCTGGAGCTAGAACGCTGATCTACGGGAAAGGGGAGGGGGGGTGAGACTTTGAAATCTATTTTCTCTCAAACCATAAAGGTTTGAGATGCGATTTGGGGCATTAACAATCTTTTTTTTTTTAAGTTGCATAAAATGTGGATTAGTAAAAGTAAAGTATTACTATCCCTTTTAACATTTGTGTGAATAATTGCTTGGAAAACATGGGGCACTCTGAACACCCTGGCTGAGAACTGCTGTTCTATGGGCAACTGTAGCCAGTGGCTCCCCTCTCCTATAGAATGTAACACACTATCTGGACACCAGAGGGCGCTATTAATGTAGTTTTCAAAAAAAAAGTTAATTATCCAATATTGTGTACCGAATGCAGACTGAAGCATGAGAATTTTATTACAGTAACCATGGCTGTCTCACCTCCTGAATTAAACTGTGCAAGAACTGGTGCTGAGACATCATTAGCTGCTGCAAGTGATTAATCTGCTCCTTTACAGTAGAAATCTCCATCTGAATATCAGCACAGCTAATGAATAAAAAGACAAATCGGTAACAAATTAATAATCCAAACAGGTAAGTGTTCAACGTAGAAACCATACATATTGATTGTGCATCAGAGACATTGCTAGCATTCAAGATTTAACCCTTTGAGTGCCAGAGGGATGAACAATGCATTGCTCACCATTGTGGACCTTAAGGGGTTAAAGGTTTATGGTCACCTAAAAATGAATACAATTCATACACCTTGGTGCTGGACATTTCTCCAATACATTGCTTCCAAGGGTTTAAAGGGTTAGTGATGTCTTATAGAAAGAAAAGGTAATGTAGCTCTTCAAAAAATAAGTCCATTGATACCTGTCCAATCTCTCAAACATTGATAGTTTGAGAGATATAAGGTGATACATTTTCCCCCTCCTTCCCCTTTCCCTGATGTCAGCGTCTAGCTAACAGAAGCTGATCCTGGTCCCGAGACCACAGGCGGCTCTTCAGCAGAGAAGAGATATCGCAATCTACAAAGAAATACTTCATTGGAACAGTCTACAAAGTGTGCTTGCAAACCAGGCACACTTTGTAGACCATTCCAATGAAGTATTTTTTTGTAGATAGCGGTATTTTGGCTCTGCTGAAGAGCCGTTGAGTTGGCCGACACAAATCTGCTGCTGTCAGCTTTACAGATGACATCAGCTAGGGGGGAACTTTATCACCTTGTATCTCTCAAACATTAAAGGGATAATAATGGTTAATTTTAAGTTGATTTAATATTGTAGAAATTAAAAAAAGGTTAACATCAATATAAGTCTTATCGCTCAATCCTTTATGGTTTGAGAGATATAACTTGCTAAATTTACCTTTTCCTGGTTGTTTCACTCAAGTCTGCCATCTAGCGGACAGCTGCAGATTCCAATTTCAGCAGAGCTGAAATCACGCTATTTAGATATAAATACTTCATTGGAACGGTCTACAAAGTGTGCTTGCAAGCCAGGCACATTTTGTAGACCATTCCAAATTAAGTATTTATGTTTAGATATCGTTATATGGGCGCTGCTGAAGAGCCACATCTGGTCAAGCAACCAGAATCTGCTTCTGACAGCTTTACAGCTCGTCAAGCAGAAAGGGGAGGGACCAGAGAAATGTATTTTCCTATATCTCTCAAACCATAAAGGTACTCTCTTTTAATTGTATATACCATATAGTTAATACTTTTTTTCTGACATTACTATCCCTTTAAGGTTTGAAAGATCGGAGTGGCATCAATGGACTGTTTTTTTGAATAGCTACATTATTACATTTTATTTCTGTAAGACATTACTTACCCTTTAAATACCTTGAATTCATGCCCCTAAATGTGATGGCCTGTAAGCATGTGTAATGAATCCAGTTCAATGAACCAATGTATTACACATGTGCACACATGTTAAAAGGGTATTGTCTGATTTGGAGGGTTAAGGGGAGTAAGCAGGAACAACCAGCAGTGTGAAGGACACTGCTGGCCCCATAGGGTTGAAGAGGAAGACTTATTTGGATTGAAGGATGCCCCAGACAAAGGTGAGACCTTTCAGCATATCATACCTATGGCATATAAAGTAGGATGGGGGAGGTATTAAATCGTGTATAGTTTCCTTTTAAATGGACAGTAATGTCCCAGAAAAACGATTTTGCATTATGTAGTGCATAAAAAGTTGAGTTGAATGCAAAAAAATTGTATCTCTCAAACCGCTATGGTTTGAGAGATACGTGCATTCAAAGTTTGAGGTTTCCTGCTGTCAGCTGTAAAGCTGTCAGCAGAATATCCGTGTCGGCTGACACGGAGGCTCTGCAGCAGAGCCGCAATCTTGTTACTCTGCTGTAGACCCTCCATGTCGGCTGACACATGTATCCTGCTGACAGCTTTACAGCTGACAGCAGAAAGCCTCAAACTTCGAATGCATGTATCTCTCAGACCATAGCGGTTTGAGAGATACATTTTTTTGCATTCAACTCAACTTTTTATGCACTACATAATGCAAAATCGTTTTTCTGGGACATTACTGTCCCTTTAAAATGAGCCATCATTGTATAGTTCCCATTTGGATTCCATAGGAGTAAACTTTCTGTACGTGTCCCTAAAGTACAACTGAATATAACAGACTTTATGCACAAAGGAAAGTGTCACATCCAGCCATCTGTTCACCCATCTATCCATCAATCAAGAGTACTAATACCACTAGGTGGATGGCTCAATCAAAAATAAAACTATTCTTTAAAAATTGCAATTTTGTATTGTGATCACCAGGTAGGAGTTTTATTAGTCTAAGACTCAATCTCTCCCTTAGAGAACAAGACAGAAAAAACACTCCTTGGACACTAGTTGGTACTATTGCCAATAGAATGATATATACATATCTATGTCTATAGTTTTATTCATAATAAAAAAAATTGACTGCTCTTCTAAATAAATGGGAATATGTATTTGTTGCCTATGGTTCATTAGGGTGCCCCACAATGATTCCACTCTTGTGTTTGTGCATATATAGACTTAAGACTGTGCAGTTTGTGTGCCCGAGAATTATTCCAACTTGTAAAGCCCTAAACTTGGAAGTGTTTGGGTGCAGGGGTCCACAAGCAGGAAAGGAAGCTCATAGGTTGCATCTATATGGACTAACCCATTCATGTGCGCAGGGTCCGACATCCTCCGTGAAATCTCATTCTCCAGTGCCCGTTTCTTTGCAAGCAATGTGATCTTTTCCTATTGAGTATGAAATAAAATATACATTAAAACATTCTTCCCAGCATCAGCAACACCGGACCTGCATCTCATGAACACCCTTATAAGTGGTTCCCTAAGTGCCCTTAGACCCACCCAGGACTTCCCCCCTCATGTCTCCAGCCCCCCATGCCCATTCCAATGTAACCTGGCACAGAATATATCCTTCTCACAGGGACAGGAAACTTTTGGTTCGCCAGCTGCTGGAGACTAAAACTCCCATCATTCCTAACCAGCGGATGATGGTAGTTGTAGTCTCCAACAGCTGTACAGTCAAAGGTTGACAGCCCCGGGCCTAGCCTATAACATGCAAGCAAAAAAAAAAAAAAAAAAGATCCCAACCTCTTGGATGCTTCACAGACTGTTGGCAACCTCTAATTACATAAACTGGACAAAATGGTTTATGCATTGTGCACCCCTCTGGCGCTCAAAGGGCTGAACCGACAGCGAGTCTGGTTTTTGACTTTACATATTCTGCAAATGCATGATATATAAAGTCAAATTGCCTGTACCTTTTAACCCTTTCAGTGCCAGAGGGGTATGTTTTTTTTACACTGTTATATACCAGACAGGGACTGAGTTTCTGTCCACAGAGACCTTTCATTTAGGAACTGTGAAATCAGAGCTAATGATACAGTGTTACAATATCTCTGCAGTAGAAAAGCCAACCACAGTATACAAAGCACTGTGGGCTGCAGGGATAGTGCAACATTGTATCATCATACCTGTCTTCACAGTCTCTGACAGATCTCTGGAAGCAGGAATATTGCAAACTCATGTCAGGAATATAAAAGGGACTTGGTGATTTGCTTTAGCAGGAAATCGCCATTGTACAATCACCCCACTATCCCCCAGTAAGAGACTTAAAAGTGTAGAAAATAGGGAAAATGATAAACTGTATAAGCACCTTGACATTCATTATTATGCACTTGCAGAATATGTAATGTCACTTTAAATGGTAAATAAACTATCCACCATATACTAGATAATGACTGCTCCAGTGTGATAAACTCTCCAGTCCTTATGTTATTCTATAAAGCGTATGAACCATGATCTCTCAAGCAGGAGAAATCCATAGAATAGTGGAGATTTTATCACACTGGAGAAGTCATCTCTACTTTATCATCTCTTAGTGCTTCTGCCCCCTAGTGTTTGGTGCATAGGCACTTAGACTGATCCAACCATTCCCGCAACTTAAAATGTGGGTGTGGACAACACAGCTGACACTCCACTCAAAAGGGGGTTATGCACTAAGGTGTGATAAAGTGTGATAAAGTGGAGATGACTTCTCCACTTCATAATACATATGGACCATTTTTTACCCTTTAATATAAATAGACTTACGTCTTCCATCCTTTGCATGAGGTTCTCCAGCTGTACGATCCGGCCGTGCTTTTCTTGGATCTTCTCAGCCACCTCGTGAAGCTTGTCTATGCTTTTCTTAAGGGTGACTTCCTGCTCTGCAGCAGAGGCCTAGGACACATAGTACACATTGTACACACAGTACAGATAGTACAGAGTACACATAGTACACACAGTACATAGAATACACCTAGTACACACAGTGTACACATAGTACACAGTATATATAGTACATAGAGTACACATAGTACACACAGTGCACACAGTACATATAGTACACACACAGTATATAGATCAGGGCTCAAAATTTCCACTCTCCACTAGCCAATGGCGAGTGAAAATTTAGCCCTGGCGAGTAGAAATTCAGCCCTGGTTGGTATGTCATGGCTTGCAGTGGCGAGTAACTTTCAGGTCTGGCTAGTAGCAAAGGACTTCACATTTTAAGCCCTGGCATAGAGTACACATAGTACATAGAGTACACACAGTACACATGGTGCATAGTGTACACATAGTGCACACAGTACACATGGTGCATAGTGTACACATAGTGCACACAGTACACATGGTGTATAGAGTACAAACAGTACACACAATACACATAGTACACAGAGTACGCACAGTACACATGGTGCATAGAGTACACACAGTACACATGGTGCATAGAGCAGGGCTCAAAATTGCCACTCGCCACTAGCCAATTGCGAGTGAAAATGTAGCCCTGGCGAGTAGAAATTCAGCCCTGGTTGGTATGTTATGTCTTGCAGTGGCGAATAACTTTTCAGGTCTGGCTAATAGCAAAGGACTTCAAATTTGTAGCCCTGGCATAGAGTACACACAGTACACAGAGTACGCACAGTACACATGGTGCACAGAGTACGCACAGTACACATAGTGCATAGAGTACTCACAGCAGACATAAACGGTACAACTTGCAGGCACAAACGGGGAGATGTATAACAACTATTCTTAGGACCATAAGTTCAAAAGAAAAGTGGAGGAGTTCTGGGGTAAACCATTTGCACTATAGGGGAGGACTAAAAATTCCAAGACTTCTCATTGATTTAAATGGGGATTTTAACCCCTGGAATGAACCTCTTGAATGATAGAGAGGTCTGCAACAAAGCCATAGATGTATTAAGTAAACTAGAGCCAGCAATAGAGGAATGGCTTATATGCCACTCTTTAAAAGCTGGTTTTGTGTCTGCTGGTAATGGCTCCAACATAATAGTTGCCTTGAGAATCCTATACTATAAAAGGCCAAATGTATGCTTGTCCTAAGCAGTCATGTGCAGTAGAGACTGCCGGAAGGCACAGAATGCTTGCCCGTGTACACGGGCTTTTACACTAGTAGGCAATATTTGCGTTATCCCCTTAACGACCCTTGACGGTCATAGTACGTCAAGGGTCGATCTGACTGAACGACCCATGACTTACTATGACCATCATGGAATTCCGGGCTCCCTCCACGGCTGCACGGTCCTTAACTGACCGCGCCACACCGGTCGGCCGGTCGTTAAGGGGTTAAACACAAAATTTCAGAATTCCTGCCAAAGCGTCATCAGCAGTTTATGACAACACGAAGTCATGACAATCAGCAGCATCTCTCTGAGAAATTAGATTCAAGGAATATAGCGATATGCTTATTAATCGAGTGGAGGGTTGCATGGATGAGGAAGACAGGGAGAAACTTAGGGCCCAAAAAACATCTAGATAGCATAGTGAAAAAGAAGGCAGCACAGCATTCAGACCAGCAGCAGGATCACCTGGCTAGTTTTCTTTGATGCTCCCACTACTGAAGCTATTTAGTGTGAGTTGGGGGAATAGAAAACTGTGATGGCCGTTCATGACACCAGTGATCACCGTGGAGGATGCAGGCCAAGTAACAGCTTTCCAACTATACAACAATATGTGTACCGGCCAGAAGTCTTTTTTGGCAATAACACAGGTTTCACTGGGCCCAACAGAATAGAGCCCCTGAATGGATATTCTTTACTGTACCTGTGTTTTATTCCTCTGTTCTTCATGATTTTTTCTGAGTTGGTCCGACTGCTTGTTGTAATTTTCATACAGTTTGCGTGTAACTGTCCTTATAACACTTGCCCCCGCCTCCCGAGTGGCTTCTAACTGGGGACAGATAGGAAATACAGAAAAATCCATCAAGCATTTCACTCACTATTAAAGTGGACCTGTCAATGGATGATATTTTTAGTTAATGTTAAAGAGAATTAAGTCTGTTAATATGTCATTCCAGCCATTTGTTTATTACATAGTTTTGGAGAAATTAACTTTTTTTTTTGCTTGTGGGACAATCTGGCACGTCATGCTAACTGGTTTCTGTTGTAGACCAATAGTACCACTCTCTGTGCTACAAATCAATCTAGAAAGAGCTCACATACTGAGAGCATTTCTACTAGCACAGAGAGTTGTAAGTTTGGACTCAAACATAACTAATTAGCATACCATGCAGGCAGAAGGCATAAAGTGTCACACTGTGCCATCAAAATACAAGAGGTTTGTTTCTTTAAAGCAATAGTAATAGATCAAAATAAATGAAACTCCATTTAATCTCCATAGTTTTTTGTCCATGTAGAGCAGTATGTCATTGGTATCCAAGTTGTAGCTCATGAGTAATTCAGTTATAAAGTATCCACCTCCCTCCCATTTTACCTACATAACGCTGACTCTCCAAGCCAGTCCTGACAGCTTGGAAAGATTCTAAAGTATCCACCTCCCACCCCTTTTACCGATTCTGAGATGCCCCCCCCAGATGTGGAATTCAGTCACAGTGAGGGACAATCTTCTTGCTGTGAGCATATGGAAAACCCTGCCCCCCTTGATGTAGGGGGCAGGGTTTTCCATATGCTCACAGCAAGAAGATTGTCCCTCACTTTGACTGGATTCCACATCTGGGGGGGGCAGCTCAGAATGGGTAAAAGGGGTGGGAGGTGGATACTTTAGAATCTTTTTACTCTTCAAAGATCTCTCACCACAGGCTCAGTGCCACAAGACTGGCGTAAAGCCATTGTAGTGCCTCCATTCAAGAAGAGAACTAAAACAGAACCTGGGAACTACAGACCTGTGAGTTTGACCTCCTTTTCTTAAAAAAAAAATACCGGCCATGGCATTCCCTCCATAGACTTAACATTGGACAGAAGCCAATTGCCGGTAAAATACTGGCTGGGTGGCAACCATAAGTAGAACACCAACTAGTAGGCCAGTAAGGCCTAACCGACTGCCGTTACTGTAACGTTCAAGAATAGTGAAGGTATAATACGGGATTATATTCAGGATTACTTCGCAAAAAAATAAGATTATTAGCAGGAATCAATATGGTTTTATGAGGAATAGATCATGCCAAACTAATCTTTTCAGCTTCTATGAGCAA
This sequence comes from Rhinophrynus dorsalis, assembly GCA_037306005.1. Classification (NCBI taxonomy): domain Eukaryota; kingdom Metazoa; phylum Chordata; class Amphibia; order Anura; family Rhinophrynidae; genus Rhinophrynus; species Rhinophrynus dorsalis. The sequence goes on along the minus strand of CM074718.1, from coordinate 662,707,390 downwards.
GTAAGTAGCAACTCAGATAATGGTAAGGCAGTTGATGTAGTATATCTAGATTTTGCAAATGCATTTGATATAGTGCCACACAGAAGGCTGGGGTATAAAATAAGGAAATTGGGGCTGAGGGATAACCTTTGCAGTTGGATAGAAATCTGGTTGAAGGACAGGGGACAGTGTATGGTTGTAAATGGACAATTCTCCAATAAAGTTAAAGTGGAAAGTGGAGTACCTCAGGGTTCAGTACTTGGTCCACTGCTTTTTCAACATGGAATAAGATATAGAAAGCAAAATATCAATATTTTTAGATAACACTAAATTATGCAGGGTAATAAATTCAGAACAGGATATTTGTTCTCTACAGAGGGATTTACATAAAATGGCAGATTGAGCAACCAAATGGAATATGAAGTTTAATATGGGGAAGTGTAAAGTCATGCATTAGGGAAGAAAAAATCCAAATGCTACTTATGAATTAATGGAATCATTTTAGGGGACTCATTGCTAGAGAAAGACCTGGGTATCCTTGTCAACTACAAACTTGAAAACAGTGGCCAGTGTCAAATAGCAGTAGCAAAAGCAAAGTCCTGTCTTGCATAAAAAGGGGATATTCAAGAAAGAGTGGACATCATCATTTTTCCATTGTACAAATCATGGGAAAGACCTCCCCTCGAATATGCAGTGCAGTTTTGGGCAACAGTTCATAAAAAGGATATTCGAGAACTGGAGAGAGTACAGCAAAGAGCAACAAAATTAATCAAGGGAATGGAGCACTTGACGTATGAGAACGACTAGACAAACTTGTTTATTTACTCTACAGAAAAGACGACTAAAAGGGGATCTTATCACAATGATATCTCTCTGGTGAGCTATTCATTCCAAGACCTCCTTTCCTGAGATTAGAAGAAAGGAGGTTTCAACATGAGTAGAGGAAAGGGTTTTTTTACAGTAAGGTCTGTTAAATTAGGGAATTCCTTTTCTCAATGATGTGGTTATGCTAGAAACAATGGATAATTTTAAGAGTAGATTAGACACATTTCTTTCAAAGGGGAACATACAGGGTTATACTGTATATTAGTAGGCAAAACAGAAAAGTCTGATTAATACTAACTTATTTGGCAGCAGGAAAGCTATATGATCCTCATGTCTCTGAGTTATGAGGCAAAGGTTGAACTTAATGGACTTGTGTCTTTTTTCAACCTAATTTACCATGTTCTTATGTTACTATGAATTACTCATGAACTACAACTCGGATACTGGTGACATACAGCTCTACATGGACAAATAATTATGAAGATTAATCAGAGCTCCATTTATTTTGATCTATTACTATCCCTATAAAAAGAAAAAAAAAAAAACAAGATACATTTTATAAGCCATAGTGTCAAGTGCTGTGTGATGTTGTGCTGTTATTTTAGGATAATTTTGCTACTGGGCAACATGCTGCAGTGTTGCTAGATAATCACTTTGTTGAAGTGTGTGTCATTGACAGTGTGGATGTTAAATGGCCTTTTTGTGCTAGTTGAGCATTACTTTAAGTGTTTATGGGGCACTGTTTTGGTGCTGGGTAAAGAGGTGAAGTGTTGCAATAACAGTAGATGTGTAGTTTTGTGTAGCGTATATTGGTTTAACAGCAATTTTTACTGCTGAAAGGATAGCTAAAATGTGGCAGTGGCAGTTTTGTAGATGTAATTTAGTGTCATTGGTGCTATCATGTGTGATGTCATCAGTATATCATTAATCATGTAATTTGTGAGATGTTTGAATGTCATCGGGGTGTTGAGTTAAGGCAGAAGAACATAAACTGGATTTCCAGCATTTCTTGCTTTTGAGTGAGAAAACTGTGGCTTTAAAGAAAATGTTTTTAACATTGAATATCTATATTTCTATTTAATCACGATTTGGGGTGTTTGATCTAAGCCAAAGATTTCAATGCCAATTTTCAAGTGGGTACCTTTATTTGCAGATTTTCATTTTCCTTATGAATTTCAACCAGCTGTAAGTCTTTATCTTTCAGCTTCTCAATGATCTGTCGATATCTAGAGCCAAACGAGTTCCCATCGTTTACACCGACACCATTCTGGCGAACGTCAGCAGACATCTGAAATAACCACAGATTTATTAGGACTTAAATTATTAAGCGCTGTACTTAATTAATGTTCCTTACCTGACCTAGAATTGTTGAATAAGGTATTTCAACAGGATTGAGTGGAGTTGGAAAAAGCAATACACAATCATTAAAGTTGATTGAGATGTGTTAACCCTTTGAGTGCTGGAGTGGTATGCAATGCATTGCAAAGCACTCACAGGATTAATGTAAGTGTGTGAGGTATTGATGCAAAAGTAACTCAATCATGCAACATTTTTGCTGATCAAATTTTCACACACTTTACCGTCCTGCTCCCTGCATGTGGAATTGCTAAAATAAGGGATAGGAGGGCATAGGTAAAAAGCAGCCATGTCAAGCTCAGCATTATTTGAGGGCCATATTCTCAACATATTGCTCATAGGATGCCCATAGAGATTATGATTATTACCATTTGACCACATTCTCTGTTATATAAATGTTACACTGCTCGCCATTCAACCGTGTCTTGAGAGTATGTGATATTGCAGTTTTAGACCCATTTTCACATGGGCGACATAAACATGATCTTACCCATGCAGTAAGGTAAGTTGCTGGATTTTGGAGCCTCTCACATGGATTACTTTCACCTCACATGAACGCACCAGAGTCCAGCCTGCAGCAATTTTATTGCATGCATACAGGAACGCAGTAAAGTTGCAGCATGGATGATCTGATTGGTGGGCTATGGGGCTGTCTGCAGATGTTTCACATAATCTATATAGGAGGTTAAGACGGCCAATGTATGGTGACCTATGTGAGCATCAGCCAGTAATATCTGGCTGATGGTAGTGAGTCAGCTGTCAACCACACTCCCCAGCGATGGGATTGTCAGAAGATTGCATGAGAAGGTACGTTCAGAACACGGGGGATGGAAGTGTAGCAGGAAGGGGCAACATTTCTATCACCCTGCACAGAGTTTACATTGGTGCTTCCATGAAGAATTACGTTCTGGAATTTAATTTAATTTAATTTTTTGACCCTTCTGTGCCTAACACCAGTTGAATAAGCTTCTTACTCCAAAACTGACACAAACAAGGCTAAGAGGAGGAGAATATGGGGCAGTCTATGGGCTTTTGTGAGTGCTCCTCTGGACCTTATTTAATGTTATGTAGTAAACAAGATGTAGGGGAAATGGCCATTTTCCTGTGCATGTTATGGGACTGGAGTACAAGACTTGCTGGCTTTAAAATCCAAACAATGGCAGAGCTTGTCTGCTGGTATGTATTACAATGTTGTAGTGTATACCCTGAAGTGCAGCAACTGGTTTTAGAGGATAATGACAGTGGGGCTGCACTGGTAAATTTGTACATTTGACCCTTCATCTCTGACTTTGGTCACACTTCAAACCATACTAATCTTTTATTCCCCCCTTGGACTTACTGTTAGTGTAACAAAGGAATAGTTAAGCCTAATACTAGTTTCAGCCATCTTGTGGTGCTATATAAACATATTCATATTTACTAAAAGTCACCCTTGAATTATTAAACATATGGTGACTAGCATCCTAATACATGTATTACCTCTGTAAAGTGGCGCACTCTAAAGAAATCTCATCCTAGGAGACCGGAAGCCAGGCATCAGCGCAGACATCTTGTCTGCAACCCTGCGCTGTCAGTCCTGGTCTCCTGTAAGAAATATTGCAGCGTACCACATGGTAACCGGAATGACTGACGTGCAGGAGCGCAGACTGCATTAATCTGCCTTTCAGTCTCCTAAGATGAGATTTCTTTAGAATGCAGCACTTTAGAGGTAATACATGTATTAGAATGCTAGTCGCCATATGTTTAATAATTCAAGGGCGACTTATTAGTAACTGAAAGTTCTGCTTTAATTAATTAATTCCCAGATAGGAGTGATTCCAGCCTCAGCTAGCATAGGTATCAGTTCAGACAATTCCTCAATGAACTGTGTCCCCAGGTCGTGAGAGATCATTAGAAACTGCACATCTAACTTCTGAGAAGAAAGTACTACTGCAGCATCGTTGGTGCCACAGTTTATTAGTCATGGGTCAACCCAAATACTTGACTTGCCTGATATAATGGAGATTCTGTGGCAAAATAAGTGCCTAGGTAAGGCTTACATACCAATTAATTTAGATTGAGCTTTTTTAACACCGTGAATGCAAAGCAATGCCTTGGAACTCTCTTTAGTGTTCAAGGGATTAAAAGCCATCTTTTATCAATGGGAATTGTTATTTATCTAAAACGGAGGCCAGATCTCAATTTTTACGCAGAACACGTATGAAAGCTCACATTGCAGGGCTGAACCTGTTCCTGTACAGAGCTATAAAATAACAAATCTGTCCCTTCATCTGTTTCTCACAATTAAAATTCTTACACAAGCACTCATCCTATCCCACATGGACTACTGTAACCTTCTTCTCTCTGGTCTCCCTGCCTCCCAACTCCATGCACTTCAATACATACAGAATGCTGCAGCACGAGTTACCTTACTGTCACCTAGGTTTGTCCCTGCCCCCCTCCCCAATCACTCCAGTGGCTGCCTATCAAACTCTGGATGTCTTAAAATGTATTGATTGTCTCATTCAAGAACTCTCTCTCCTCTACCCCTTCCTACATTTCCACTCCGGTCTCCCACTATACCCCATCCCTCCACCTACCATCAAGCAATGACATTCTCCTCTCAGCTCCTTTTGTATCTACAGCCCTCTCTTGTATCAAACCATTTTCCCTCCTTATCTATGGAATGCTCTACCTGAGGGCTGTTCTGTATAGTCCCAAAATGGTTACCAGCTGTTCAGGGGAGCAGAAAAGTGCCCCTTCTTGGCTGTAAGGCAACTCAGAATTCTGAGGATCTCGGAAAGAATCACCCGAGTTGGTGTGCAGTCCCCACAGACATCCTGTGTTGTGCTTTCAGTCTCAGTATAGAGGGTCTATGGTAACCTGCGTAATGCAGGACAGGAAACAGGGGATTAGGTCTGCCGATGGGGCAACTATCAGGTGACTGTTTCCCTTGAATGCTGTTGAGGTCTCTAGCACAGGGACGTGCACAGACATTTTGGGGGGCAGGGGCTCAAATGAAAAAAAGGGCACTTCTCATAATTATTTATTCAAAATATATATTTAAAAAAAGGGCACTTTGGACAAAAAGGGCAGGTGCTCAAGCCCCCCTTGGTGTCTATGTGTGCACGTGCCTGCTCTAGCACATAGATTTGTTATGTACTGGAGACCTCTCTAGCATTCAGCGGACTAAAATCCCCCTTTAAACCTTTAATGACCTGCAATGTAATTACACACCCACCTGGTCTTTAACCCCTTGAGTACCAGAAAGTTATCAAACACATTGCAACCTCACTGGCACTAAAAAAGGGTTAAAAGATTAAATCAATTGGAATTGATGGAATTTTAATTTGCCTCTATAGTGCATTTGGTTTGCACCATAACTGCTCTATTTTGCTTTAATACATAAGGCTGATCGTTACTACGTGCACTCAGGTGTCCTACTTTTTTATGTTCCCAGTACACAACGTTAACACTGACTATAAACACTCAGACCTTCTCTAAGAAGCGAACATTCCGGCAAAGGTGATGTCCTCTGTCATTCTACTATCTACATGATTCTTACCTGCAATCCACAGGGCACAAAAACAGGTCAGGTTTTAAAGCTATCCCAGATTAGGCAGAGGTAAATCAGTCACAATAAAGGAGACCCTGATTACCCACTAGTGACCAGGCAGGCATATCTTAATAACCTGAACTATTGGTGCATCCTGAAGACCAGCGTTGAGATGCACCGGTCTTACTGTTCATCTACACGCATTCTGGACATTTGTGTAGAAAGACTGTTCATTTCCTGATTCAGAGCTCCCCCTAGAGGATTTCAGAATGATGACCAGTCTATGGTATGTCCTATCCCTCCTAGTCATTGAATTCTATTTACTAAATGCTGAGTTGCAAATAGGGATGAAAATTAGGCATTTTGTGTATTTATGATTTGCGTAGTCTATACATGGGTATAACTTTGTTCTTTTTCATTTATCAATGACTGATTACAAGGATACTACATGCAAAAACACATAACGTTTTAATAAAAAGAGGAGAGATTTAAAAATAAATAAATAAATAAATAAAAACAAACAAAACCCCCCCCCAAAAAAAAAAAAAAACTTGTCTTTTACTACCACAATGAATGGTGCAAATATGGAATGAATGTAAGTTTCCACCTGTGCCGTTCTATTGGCATTAGCATTTTACGTCAGTGACTGCACTTCGGTATAAGCAGTAGAGCATGTGATTGCTTATGGCAGGGCTGTCCAAGTTCAATCCTCAAGGGCCACCAACAGGCCAGGATGTAAGGATTTCCCTGATTAAGCACAGGTGAGTCAGTCACAATGACTGATCCACTGATTAACTCACCTGTGCTTAAAGCAGAACTTTCAGATCTTACTAAGTCACCATACATTCATTAAACGCATGGTTAGTGCGGTCTGTGCCCCTGCGCCATCAGTCCCTTCCGGTAACCATATGGTGCACTGCAGTGCTACTCAATGGAGACTGGGACTGACAGCGCAGGCACGAGGACAAGATGTCTCCGCTGTAGCCTGGGTTCTGGTCTCCAAACGGGAAGGTTTCCTTTACGCTGTGCTGTTTTTTTTAAAGGTAAAACATCTATTTCCAAGCTAGTCACCATGCGTTTAATGAGTGCATGGCGACTTAGTATGATCTGAAAGTTCCGCTCTAATCAGGGAAATCCTTACATCCTGGCCTATTGGTGGCTCCTGAGGACTGAACTTGGACAGCTCTGGCTTATGGCATGAGAGTCCAACGTGCAGCCCTTGGGACAGATGCCTGACCCCAGGGAGTGACCTCCTGCCTGAGATTTCTAACAAACACCTAATCAGGTAGAACTAGGGTTGCCACCTTTTCTTTAAAAAAAAATACCGGCCATGGCATTCCCTCCATAGACTTAACATTGGACAGAAGCCAATTGCCAGTAAATTACCGGCTGGGGGGCAACCATAAGTAGAACACAAACTAGTAGGCCAGTAAGGCCTAACCGACTGCCGTTACTGTACCGTTCAAGAATAGTTGTTTGTTAAATATCAGTGCTGTCACTGACTTGTTCGATAAATACATTCAGATTTTTTTTTTTAACCTTTTGAGTGCCAGAGGGGTATGCAATGCAATGCATTGTGTACCCCTCTGGCACTCAAAGGTTTAAAGAGCTGTCAGGCTATATTCACAATTGTTAATCAATAAAAAAAAAAAATGAACGTGGCCCTCGCACGTACGGCTTTCTGATCATGTGGCTAACGACTGAAGCGCATGCTCCACTGTCGTTATGAGTGAATTTAACTCTTTAAGGACTGAAAGGGTGCACATCACATTGTGAGGCACTGGAGACCCCTGCAGCTGGAAACAGCGAGGCACTGGAGTCCCCTCCAGCATGCAAGGTGATAAGGAAAACAAAACCAATAGAAGTACAGGCAATGAATGTTCAGTAACCCTCTGAATGCCAGAGGAGTACACAACGCATTATCAAAGGGTTAAACTACTTGCGGACCAGAGAAGTGTACTTAACACCTAAAGGATTAGCCATGTGAGCACGCGGCCGCCACTTAAAGTGGATCTATCGCCTCTACAAAAGTCATGCTTATTATGTAGAGGATATATACATAAGGGCAAAAACATTGATTTAAAAAAAAACACTATTTGTGTTAAACCGATAGATTGTAGAGTGCCCTGCACCCTACTTCATCATAAGCTTCCATTGCCACACTGCCCCTTCTCCCTTCCCACTACCCAGTCTCCTCCAATGACGGAGGCTTCTGTCTGTAAGCTGGAGCAATCTCATTGGCAGAGATCGATATACAGCCAATGAGATTGCTCCAGCTTACAGACAGAAGCCTCCGTCATTGGAAGAAGCTGGGTAATGGGAAGGGAGAAGGGGCAGTGTGGCAATATGTGGCAATGGAAGTTTATGAGGAAGTAGGGTGCAGGGCACTCTATAAACTATCTTTTTAACACAAACAGCGTTTTATTGATTTAACAAAACAAAACAAAAAAAAATGCTATTTGTGTTAAAAAGATAGCATCGGATTCAGAGCTCCTCAAACGGCAGAAATCCATGACATACATGTACATTATGGGTCCTTTAGGCACGTCCACCCCATGACATACATGTACTTCCTTGGTCCTTAAGGGGCTAAGGGGTTAAACACAAGCCAAGACTAGTTACGTTCTCATGCCACATACACAGTATATAGCTTTTTACCTTCTCATGTGTAGAGTGTAAAATGTTACCATTCCCTTCATCTTTAAATAACTGACTGTGAATCTTCTCCAAAGTTGTTCTGATCTGAAAATAGAAATTAAATAAAATACAAAAATGAGTCACTCCTTACTGTGCATATGAAACATATATGGCATTTTATGTTTATACAGCCAAGGCTTATAAGTATTATTCATTTTTTTATTCGGAAAATACTAATATATTGTAAGGCTGAGTAAAACAAGGGCATTCCCACTGCTGAGAGATAATTCATTCAAAAGTTATAACAGCTCAAACGGTTTATATTTAATGAAATAAAAAAAAATAACCACTATGTGGTGCTGTTTCATTAGAGCATATGGAGGATTTCTGTAACTGATTGTAAAACTCTGAAAACATAATATAAAGGATTTATCTTGAGCTGTTAAAGATTTTTGAATGGATTTTTTTATCAGTAGGAAAAACCCTAAAATATGTATATTAGCAAAGGAAGCACAGCATTGCGCATGTGAAAGGAGGAAGGGGAAGGGAGAGGTATTGCACTGCCCACTTTAATTTACACATATACTATCTGACATACCAGCCTTTTTCCACTGTCTGCCAGTTGCTATAAAACTCCACATACACTGTGTGACCCACCTCCAACCTTCTCCTACTGTCCACTGGTACATACTGAACCCCACATATACCGTGTGAACCCCCATCTTCATTCCACTGTACATTAGTAGTCATAGATTCATACATCCACTGTCTGACAACCCAGCCTTGTTCCACTGTCCAGTGGCAGCCAGAGATGTAACTAGAAGCCTCCGCACACTGGTACAAGAAGGGCCACGGGCCCCCCCACACCACATTGGCCCCCTCCACAATGCCCCCATCTCCTACCTGGAGCTCCCGCGCGGTCCTCTTAGTAATGCAAAGCGCTGGGAGATGATGTAATTTCCCAGTGCTCTGCATTACTAGAGCACCGGCGGGAGATTGCGGGCACCAGGCGGAGGGGTCACAGGGGGAGGCCAGGCCCCTGGAGTGCACGGGCCTAGTCGCAGGTGCGACCCCTATAGTTAAACCACTGGTGGCAGCCACAGAACCACAACCTTTGGCTTGTTCTACTGTAGGCATTCATTGCCCCACCACACACACAAAACATATCACAGCATACTCTGGGGCTCAGTCTTTGTTCTTCACATGATGATCCAATAGATACAGCCACCATGGAGCTCCTCACTGTGTCCATCCGAGAATGACTGTTTACCAGTGGCACACAAGGTAAGGAGCTCTCTTCCAGCTGTATCTAACAGGCGCACCAAGTGGAGACAGAGACTGTGCTCCAGAGCTTGCACTGAGGAGCACAGAAAAAAACTCTGGAAGCAGGGGGCAGAAGCTGGGGGTGCTCCAAATATCTATTGGCTGAGAGTTTTCTTCCAGGACTTTGAAAGTGCAGCAGAAAAGACTCCACCCACTGTAGCAAAATGAGCACCTGGTGCTGCAGGGAGTGCAATATTGTACCACTGTCCCTGCTGTCACAGTCTATGACAGAGAGCTCTCTGGAAACAAAAATTCAGAGAGCTCTCAGTCAGGGCCATACAAGTGCAAAAAATAAATAGATAGATAGATAGATAGATAGATAGATAGATAGATAGATAGATAGATATAAACTATAGGCAGTTTGATTTATTATGCACCTGCAAAATATGTAAAGTCACAAAGGAGGCAGACCGTCACTTTAAAGAACATTTTACCCATTTGCATGTAATTATTTAAGCCCCTAGATTAGGGGAAGTTAGTTGTTGGACCTCAAGCTGTTGGAGACTCACTGGTAATTCACTACCCTACTTTACATTGAAAGATCTTAAATGCACTGAAATGCAGTATGTTTATACCTGGGAACTCTCCAGATCTGCCCGGAGACTGATTTTCCGGTGGTGGTGAATTTCTTCTCCTTCCCTCCCACTTCTCCTCCTTCCCACCCGGCCCCTTTATGGCACAAAGATGGTTAAGCTCCATCCACCTTATTTAGTCCCACCCCTTTATGACACAAATGGTGTGACTGACATCACCTGGTCGGCAGTTCTCTGGTATGGTATGTTGGAGAACTTTCTATCACCCAAAGGGTTAACATTTCAATGTGCTAACATCAGTTTACTGGGAAAAGAAATAAAGAACACCTGATCCCTTACCTTACGTACATACTCTGTTTCTTCACTTATATGAGATGCAGTGGATCCGTACATATGAATAATATCATCTGTCTGTCTTTTACTCTCTCTCGTTAGTCCATTTTCTGCACCAATTAGTGATGTCATTGTGCTTGAGGACCCTGTAGGTTTGTTAAAGAGAATTTTTTTTTATTATACTAATAGATACTCACCCCAACCCACTGGATGCAAGAGATGTCCCCAACATCCACTGGGTTAATTCCAGTGGATGTTGAGAGGGGTTTAAAGGGATGGTAACCCCTCCAGAAACCTTGAAGACAAATGCTAGTAAGAAGCACAACATACCTAACTCCTTTATCCCCATCTCTCAAACCGTTATGGTTTGAGAGATGTAAGAGAAGAAAGACCTCCGATCCTCCGATCCCTCCCCTTTCTGCCTGACGAGCTGTAAAGCTGTCAGAGGCAGAATCTGGTCGATCGACTTACTGCGGCTCTGCAGGAGCGCTGTTATCTCGATATCTCGGTATAATTACTTCATCGGTATGGTCTACAACATGTGCTTGCAAGCCAGGCACACGTTTTAGAGCATACCTATGAGGTAATTATACCGAGATATCGAGATGACAGCGCTCCTGCAGAGCCGCCGTCTGGTCACGGAAGAAGTATCTCATGACGTCCGCTATACAGTGGACGCATGAGAAGGGGGAGGGAGCGGAGGTCTTTCTCTTCTTACATCTCTCAAACCATAACGGTTTGAGAGATGGGGATAAAGGAGTTAGGTATGTTGTGCTTCTTACTAGCATTTGTCTTCAAGTTTTCTGGGGGGGTTACTATCCCTTTAAAGATTTTTGATTTAGTAGTTGGGGAATTTAATGTCAGCAGAGCTTTGTTCTCTGACTTAGTCAGATAAAACTGCATAATAAATTAATCACAAAAAAAAAAAAAAATCACCATTCTCCACTTTCTTTGACTACTAAAACCAGTTTTCACTAGAGGGGTGGAATAAATTCATAAGGAGGAATAACCATACAAAGCCTTTCAAGATGGAAGAGCTCACTGAGGGGAGGACTTGGAAAGGTAAAAAGCTTTCTTAAAAAATAAAGTAGAAATATAACAACATAACACAAAGTAAACTTTTAATTTTTAATTAACCCTCTGGCACCTAAAGGTTTAACAAGATAAGCTGGATCATATTTATAAAAGCAAACTGGAGTTATACAGGAGTAAACCTACTGCAGTACAGGGGATGAATAAAAATTACTAAATTCCCATGCACTTGAATAGACCTTTTTAACCCCTTGTGTACCAGAGAGGTCTAAAATTCAAAGGTTTAGAACTAAAAGCCCGATTTAATTTAACAGAGAATTTTATTTGTCCCCTCTGGTTCAATTGGTTTACTCAAGAATAACTCCAAATTGCTTTTATAAATGTGGGCCACTGTTTTTAAAAGTGATACCACTGCTTTAACCCTTGGGGTGCCAGAGGGGTACGCAACGTATTGTGGCACCTTAGGCTAATTCTCTGTATAGTATGCCAATTAGATATGTAATTATTTATGCCTGAGGCCTACTTACAGGGCTCATTTCTAATACCACAGCAAACATCTACATAACTATTCTCACCTGGCAACATAGTCATGGGAGGCATCCTCCCCCACGGTCCAACAGGATCAATTTATAAGCTGAGACCAGGTTCTAGGGTGAAACCTACACATACCTACTTTACCATACCTACCAATTCATACCTACACAGTCACCTATGAGTATTTTTATAATATGCACACACACATATGCCATACCCCACATATATCTATACCTACACACGCCTACCTACCCACATACAAACATAACATACATACCCATACCACCTTCTGTGCATGTGCAGTCCACATCCAGTGACTGACACCATTGACCACTGACAGTAAGGCACCATCCTTACAGCCACCAACCATAGTTATTGTTTTAACTTCTGTGTTTATGTCTATAGTTGTACGTGTTTTCCACATCAATCAACTAAAAACAGTGACCATTGTGGGTGAAATCAGGTGCCACAGAAGCCACCATCCCTTCAACCTCCATTCCCACAACAGGAATGTTCCAGAACCCTAACAGTGCCCACCTAACACCTAAACCCAATTTACCAAAATAGCATAAGTCAACCATCACCTTGTGCTTTCCAGCTGTAGAGGATGCAGATAGGTACTTGCTGTACCCAGTCAAGAGCTGCTACCACAGGAATTAACTGTTGAGTCCCCCAGGGAATGACCTGCATGAGGCAAGCAAAATGGAACCACCATGCAGGTAGCATGCAGCATCTGGACCTCACCTGCTGTGTAAACAGTGGGAAGTAGATCCTGTCAATCATCAACTGGGTTTCAACATTTCAGCCAGCTGGTATATGAGTTGGGATTCGAGACGCCACATGCTGGCTGCAGAGGGATCCCACGAGAACACTACAAAGCCACCTACCCACTGGAAGCCTGGTCCTCACTAAACAAGTCACCTCCCACTGGAAGCCTGGTCCTCACTAAACAAGTGGCCTCCCACTGGAAGCCTGGTCCTCACTAAACAAGTGGCCTCCCACTGGAAGACTGGCCCTCACTAAACAAGTCACCTCCCACTGAAAGCCTGGCCTCACTAAACAAGTGGCCTCCCACTGGAAGCCTGGTCCTCACTAAACAAGTGGCCTCCCACTGGAAGCCTGGCCCTCACTAAACAAGTGTCCTCCCACTGGAAGCCTGGTCCTCACCAAACAAGTGGCCTCCCACTGGAAGCCTGGTCCTCACTAAACAAGTGGCTTCCCACTGTAAGCCTGGTCCTCATTAAACAAGTGGCCTCCCACTGGAAGCCTGGTCCTCACTAACCAAGTGGCCTCACACTGGAAGCCTGGTCCTCACTAAACAAGTCACCTCCCACTGGAAGATTGGCCCTCACAGAATGCCAGCCTGCTAAATCTGGTGTGCTGGATACGCACAGGGATACACCACAGAACCTGATTGTGCCCAAAGTCCCTTACTGCTAACTTGCTCTGACTCCTTGTTGCCCCGATGGTAGCCTTCTGCAAGTTGCTTCCAGCCTCAGCTCCATGCAGTTCCACAGAGAGCCCTCCAGAGTGAGTACCCTTCTTCGCATTGGGTAAACCCCCCACCTTGCCAGGACTCTCCTGACCCAAATGAGGACAACCGCCGTTCCATGCCCAGAGGCACCCTGACTGGTGCCCTGCCTAGACTCCTGCTCAGAATCCCTCCCTCCTCTGGAAGGCTGTGCTAATCTCCTACAAGCCAGAAGACACCAGCAAGGACTCCAACTCCCCCACCTTCTGTGGCTTTCTGATCTTTGAGGAAGCAGCCCATCAGGAGGCCTAGTGCGGGGGCTCCTCACGATCTGCTAACAGTAAGGCTGCTGGGCCAGATATTCCTGTATTGTGTTGTAGCCCGCCATAGTTGGAGTGCAAAGGTTGCCTCCCCTGCACTAGGTCAATGAGATTCTTTGTATCTGGTGGTCCCAGAAAGTCCTAACAACATTACAGAGCCTCAAGATTACCAAGAACCAGTAGATGTCCATAACAGTGTAACCTGATTTGGGGCAATGTGGTTATACCAGAGATTGACAAACAGGAGGGTATGTTCCCAGAGGAGGTATGGGGGGAAGGGGCTTTGTCCAAACCGTGGTGAGAAGCTTAGGACAGGCTGGTTCAAAGAACAGTGTTGTGAACATGTTTAGGGGAAAACATAAATGCCAGTTTGTACAAATATTTGTGGCAAATAAAATGAGGTTTAATAAACTGTTTTCTTCTAAATATTTAATATAAATAAAAAAAATCATAATATAAATTTGCCTGCAAAGGGTTTAATTTATTTCATTGAATAGAGGGAAGGCATAAGGTTTGATAAAAACCACAATGAGGAATCATGTCAGAAAAGAATGGGAACCCCTTGTTTATACACATATAAACACAAAAGGCATCAGGATTTTGGACAACCTTTGTAATGAAATCAAATTTACGTGCATGTAAACAACTGTCATTAGCAACATGTTCCCCCTTACATTTCAATGGGTCTGATAAAAATCACATAAATACAAATGAGACTGATATTTTACACGTGAATATCTTTGTTCATGACAGCTTACAATGTACAGCTATCGCTATTGCTGAAATCCCATCTGTTAGGAGATACAATGGCTGGTTGGGGATGATGTAAGCTGTGTTTGCCAACTGCTGGAAGTCCAACTGCCTGCTCTTGATCTATAGCTAGAGTTTTGAGTTGTAAAATAATAATGTAGTCAACAGATCAATAAGCAGGGAATTTTCATTATCACTTGGTAGAGTCTGACAAGGTGTGGCAGGACAATCAATGTTGCCAAGGGGATATCTTGCCTGCATTTCTGAGAAGAGGGAAGCAAACATCACCTTGTATACCTCACCCAAGCAACTATAACAATGCAGCAGTTCTGAATATCATTGACTATTCCTTTTTATAAGCAATGAGCTATTGATTGGAATGAACAGAGGCAAAGGACAGAGTCTCAAGATACCTCAACAGAAAGTTTGAGCACAGCAGAAAAGACTCTGGACTAAGATACTGAATGAGTGGTCTCAAAAATAGAATATGGTTCGGGTGTTATCACTATTACAAGTAAAGAGACGCACATATTTTCCAGTTAGTACATTATTGGACAGTCCTGTTAATTTCATATACAGATAAGGTTAGAAATCAGATTTCAAGTCAAGTCAAATAAAACCAAAGAACCAGTGGATTTTAAATTATTTATGAAGTCTAGAGACAAATGCCATATTCAGAAACCTAACAATACACTATTAAACGGATAGTAATGTTTCATAATAAAAGCAGCTCTAATTAATCATCATAGTATTTGGACTTTGGAGAGTGTTATTTCAATTCTGTCAGAGTAGTAGTTCAAGAGTAATTCAATGACAAAGTATCCCCCTCCTGCCCCTTTTACTGATGTAACACTGTTCAGCCAGAGCAGAAGGGAGGTGTCCAGGTAGATTGCAGAGAGGGACAATCTTCAATTAAGATAAGGGGAAAAGCTGAAAAACTTGTCAAGGGGGGCAGGGCTTTCATTGTTCTCATAGGAAGAAGATTGTCCCCTGCTGTTATCTGTCTGGTCTATGGACTGGATTCCACATCTGAGAAGAGATGGCTTACACTAGGTAAAAGGGGCGGGAGGGGAAACTTTGCTTGTGAATATCTCTCAAACCATAAAGGTTTGAGAGATAAGACTTAATATCGTTCATGTTTTTTTTAAATGCCTACAAAATAAAATAAAGATAAAACGAAATATTACTATCCCTTTAAGTGGCAAATCAACTGTACCATGTGGATAAATATAATGACCCATTGATTTAACCCTTTAAGCATCAAAGAAGTATCCAACACATTGCAATGGTCCTTTAACCATCGGAAAACCTGAGAGGTCCCCAAACTAGTGCAATACATTAATGTGGGCTGTAACTGAAGTAGTTGTAGTTTTCAAGGTTTAAAGTGATAGTAATACTTGAAATACTTGAAATTCAGTACATTTAATTCGGTAGATATTTAAAAAATAAATGAATTGCGCCGTTTTCGATCTCCCAAACTTGTATGGTTTGCAAGCACACATTGTAGACCATTCAAATGAAGTATTTCTTTGTAACTACCACAGTCACGGCTCTGCTGAAGAGCCGCAGGACAGTCTATGGACTGGGATCTCCGTCTGTAAGTTAGAAAGCGGATGTCAGCACAAGGGGAGGGAAGGGGGGACTTTGCAGACTGACATCTCCCAAACCATAAATGGAGCAATTTATTTTTTAAATATCTACCCAATTAAATGTATTTTATTTCAATTATTACTATCACTTTAAAAGTCTCATTTAAATTAATATAAAATATAAATACCTTTGCTCACAGAAGTGATAAGTTGGTGTCACTGCTTTTTAATTGCATTATACTAAACACGTTCACAGATTTGGGGCAGATATGAGGCAAACAAGCTTATTTTTCTTTTGGACAAAAAACATATAAATAAAATTATTTATTATTTATAGTAAGTCACAGGTTATTTGTTTGTAAAAGTCAGGATCTGATGTTCAGACTTTCCTTTTGTTTACACGTAAATTAATGGAAGTTTTGAGAATAATCATACCTCGGAACTTTTGAAATGAACTTGAAAACATATAAGCGATTAGTGCTACATGCTAAACCATAAAAACAGGGCTCATGCAAACATTCCTCAACAGTTTATAAGAGAAAGATACTGAACGGACTCACTGCCACTTGGGCTAAAAGACATTTGGGTGCTAGACCACAATGGGCTTCCTCCACCAAAACAGGAATCTTCATTGAGAAGGATGTGGTAGCTCGCCAACAGTGAACAGATACCATGCTGAGATTAACAGTTCATTTAAAATCACTCATTTATTGGATTCATTAAAAACAAGAGAAAAAAGTGGATTGGCGCTAATGGAGCAGAACATGCATGGTATGTTCAAACTACCAAAAAGTCTTCCTCATTTCATGCTATTTACAGCACTTAGTCATAGACATACAGATAACTGGAATGGGGGGGTGTTATATATAAAATACCAATACATTTGATTGGTTAAAAGAACAAAGGTAGTTACTTACCAAGCTAAGTAGTTACTTACCAAGCTTACCAACTAAAAGTTATCATTACAGGACAGATTAATAATCCCATCATGACTAATACCATAAACAAAGGATAGTAATAGAACATATTAATACATACATATATCTGATGTGCTAAATGCTAAATTATGGAGTTCCAAACACAATACCTAAACTAATAATAAAATACCAAATAAATCCTGAAACTATGTGACTATTACTCCATAAAAGCACCATCAACAATACATGTAAAAAGCATAAAGAACTAGTATCAGAATGGAAAACAGGAGATCGGGAGGCGATCAGAAGGGGAACAATGAGAACACAAGTCCAGATTAAAAAAATAAAATAAATGAATAAATAAATAATGAATAATTAGATAAATAAGGAAAAGGGGCACAATGAAAATCAGAAAAAAAAGTATATATATATATTACCAAACATAAAAATTATGACTGCTATCCCATTCTGAGTCATGCTGGTCTTCAGCTGGCATATCCAAATGCCTCTCTCTTGTTGATAAGCTGTATGTTTCCACCTCCCCTCCATGGAAAGTCTAACCCTTTCACTTCCCTGAAACTGGAAACATACAGTAGAGTCCCTTAATCCATTCTCAGCCTGGTTCAAGTGCTCTCTTATCCTGTGTTTGAAAGATTGAATGTTGCGTCCTGCATATTGTACTGAATACATTTTTACACATGAACAGATAAATATATTTATCTTAAAAGGATAGTAATGTTTCATAATAAAAACAGATCTACTTAATCATCATAGTATTTGGACCTTGGAGAGTGTTATTTCAATTCTGTCAGAGTTGTAGTTCAAGAGTAATTCAATGACAAAGTATCCCCCTCCCACCCCTTTTACTGATGTAACACTGTTCAGTCAGATCAGAATGGAGGTGCCCAGGTAGACTGCAGAGAGGGACAATCTTCAATTAAGATAAGGGAAAAACCTGAAAAACTTGTCAAGGGGGACAGGGCTTTCATTGTTCTCATGGGAAGAAGATTGTCCCCTTCTGTTATCTGTCTCGTCTATGAACTGCATTCCACATCTGAGAGGAGATGGCTTACACTAGGTAAAAGGGGCGGGAGGGGAAACTTTGCTTGTGAATATCTCTTAAACCAGGTTTGAGAGATAAGACTGACATCATTCTTCATGTTTTTTTAATGCCTACAAAATAAAAATAGGATTTTAGTCTTACCTGTTAAATCCTTTTCACTTAGTCCATACAGGTCACTGGTACTCTGGGAGGCGATCCGCCCCTTTAATAGGCAGGAACAATTCTGCAAATGATTGCAGGGGACGGAGCCTCCCCTCCTACTTAAGCTGCCTTCAGACCAGAGCCACTAGATTGATTTGAGACACTAAAACTGACCATAGGTAAGCAAGAAGGAAGACTCCTGTGAGCATGCCCCGAAGGTCTCCCACTAAATGCCACAGGAGAGCCAAGCATGGTCCCTTGACAGGGTGGGAGACCAGTGACCTGTATGGACTAAGTGAAAAGGATTTAACAGGTAAGACTAAAATCCTATTTTCACTGTCATCCAATACAGGTCACTGGTACTCTGGGATGTACAAACATTGAGCTGACCCAGAGGCAGGAAGTAAGGCAAGGACCAGGCGCAAGGCCCAAGTCACTAGAACTGCTATGAACCAGTTAATTACATAGCCCAAAATGTAAGTGTCAACGGACACCAACCAGGGGAAAACAACCCCTGAACTAACACAGCACACAGAACCAGAGCCAACCGGGCTCAACAGTAAAGAAGCACTAAGAACCACAGAGTAGAAGGCCTAAACAGGCAAAACTGCCTCCAGGACCTTCCTCCCAAAACTGGCATCAGCCGAGGCCAGTACATCAACTCGGTAGTGCTTTGAAAATGTGTGCACAGAGGACCAAGTGGCCGCTCTGCACAGTTGATCAGCAGATGCCTGATTCTTGTAGGCCCAAGAGGCCCCAATAGATCTGGTGGAATGGGCAGTCACCCGGAAGGGAATGTGCTTATTCCGCAACTTATAGGCTTCACGAATAGTAGCCTTAATCCAAGAGGCAATGGTAACTTTGGAAGCCAGTCTCCCTGCCCTAGGCCCCTCAGGAATGACGAATAGAGCGTCAGACTTCCTGATAGACTCGGTGCGATGAACATAAAACTTGAGGCAACGTACCACATCCAACAAATGGAGATCTCGTTCCTTGTCAGATGAAGGATTAGGGCAGAAAGAGGGAACCACAATCTCCTGATTGATGTGAAACTCAGACACAACCTTGGGTAAGAATTCCTTGGTAGTGCGAAGCACAGCCTTATCCTTGTGGAACACCAGGTAAGGAGGTTTACAAGACAGAGCTTGTAACTCTGCTACCAGGCGAACAGAAACAATAGCCAAGAGAAAGGCCATTTTCCAAGTCAAGAGACGTAATGGAATGGAAGCCAAGGACTCAAACGGGGGTCGCTGGAGAACTCCCAGCACCAAATTGAGGTCCCACTGGGGAGTAGGACTCTTGAAAGCAGGCCGAACATGAGTCACGCCTTGGAAGAAAACTTTGACATCAGGAAGGATAGCAATCCTTTCCTGGAAAAACACAGACAAAGCAGAAGTCTGGACTTTGAGGGAACTCAGACTGAGCCCTTTCTCAACACCGTCCTGCAAAAAGGCCAGGACAGTGGGAAGATGAAATTCTAGGGACATCTTCCGATCAGTACACCAAGCCACAAAGGTGACCCAGATACGATGAGAGATCTTGGAGGACACAGGCTTACGAGCACTAAGCATCGTCGACACCACTGAAGGAGAAAATCCTTTCTTCTCTAGAATCGAGGATTCAACCGCCATGCCATCAAATGGAGATGCTGAACATCCTCCTTCCACAGATAGCCTTGAAGAAGTAGATCCGGACGGGCAGGAAGAGGAAACGGTTCCGCCACTGACATGGCCATCAACTCCGGATACCAGGAGTGGCGAGGCCAGTTTGGAGCGATCAAGATGACAGGACAGCGCTCCAGTTTCAACTTCTGGATGACTCTGATCAAAAGAGGAAGAGGAGGGAAGATGTAGGCCAGAGGAAAATCCCAAGGGATTGACAAGGCATCCACTGCTAGAGCAAGAGGGTCCCTCCACCGGGAGCAAAACGCCGGCACCTTCCTGTTGTGTCTGGTAGCCATCAGGTCCACTGAAGGTACCCCCCACCTCTGGGTGATTAGGTGAAACACCTCTGGATGAAGAGCCCATTCTCCGCTGTCGACTGTGTGACGACTGAGAAAGTCTGCCATGACGTTGTCTACGCCTGGAATGTGAACTGCTGAAATGACAGGCACGTGATCTTCTGCCCAAGATAAAATATCCTTGACCTCCAACCAGGCGGTGCAACTTCTTGTGCCACCTTGCCTGTTGATGTAGGCCACTGCGGTGGCATTGTCGGACTCCACTCTGACTGGGCAACCTTCCAGTTGAGATTCCCAGTGCCTCAGGGCAAGCCGGATGGCACGCAGTTCCAGAACATTGATGGACAGAAGAGATTCCTCCAGTCCCCATTTCCCCTGAGCACTGAAACGACCCAACACAGCACCCCATCCCCGGATGCTGGCATCCGTTGTAAGCGTGGTCCAATAGGGAACTTGAAAGGATCTCCCTTTCAGGAGATGAGAGATCCAACCACCAGTGCAGACTCGATTCGACATGAGGAGGTAGAGAGACTGACAGATGCTGATGATCTGGATGAATCTTGCACGTCTGGATCACAAACCTCTGGAGTTCCCTGGAGTGGGCCATGGCAAATGGTACCGCTTCGATCGTGGAAATGAACTTCCCCACCAGAGACGTCAACTTCGGTACTGGAACTCTGTCCAGCTCCAGGATCCCAGCCACTCGGATGGCTATCTGATGAGCCACTTCCTCTGGTAGAAACACCATGCATTGGCGAGTGTCGAACAGGAGACCCAGGAAAATGAGCCTCTGAGATGGGACCAAGTCTGACTTGTCCGTGACGGTTCAGAGTGTGAATACACAGCTGCAGTTGTTGGTGGAGAAGCTCCGCTGAGGAGGCTTTCAGGAGGAGATCGTCCATGTAGGGGGTCACCCTGACACCTTCTTGATGAAGTACAGCTATCAAGGAACCCAACACCCTCTGAAAGACCTGAGGGGCCGAAGTCAGCCCAAAGGGAAGAGCTGAAAACTGAAAGTGTCCCCTGTGGCAGGCAATCCTGAGATACCGGCTGCTCTCTGGATGAATAGGGATGTGAAGATAAGCATCCTGAAGGTCCAGGGAGGCAAGGAACTCCCCTGGAGACATTGCTGCAATCACAGAGCGCAGGGACTCCTGGCGGAAGTGGGAACTCACAACATAGGAATTGAGATCTTTGAGATCCAAAATAGGACGCGCACCTCCGTCCTTTTTGGCCACCACGAACAGGTTGGAATAAAATCCTGAACCTGTGTCCTCTGGAGGAACCAACTCCAGGACCTCCTTGTCCAAGAGATCCTGAATAGCGTCGTCGAACAGACGTCTTTTTGTAGGTTCCTGAGAAGGACGAGTAAAATGGAACCGAAAAGGAGGAAGGGAAGAGAAAGGGATCCTGTATCCCTCTGACACCACCTGAATGACCCATGGGTCCGCCACTGACTCCTCCCAAGTCCGGCGAAAGATGCGGAGACGTCCACCTACTGCCGGATGCGGACCCGGGTTCGGTGAGTCATGCCGAATCAGTCTTGGAGGTCTTGGCCTTGGGGGCAACTTTGGGCTTCCAGGACTGTTTGGGCTTGGAGGAGGAGCGCGCAGAGGACGGACCCGTCTGGGATGTGGAGCGTGTCTCAGTCTGAAAGGAACGAAAGGACCGATTGCATTTGGCTGGAAACTTCTTCTTGAAGACTGAGGGTAGAAGAGTACTTTTACCGCCAGTAGCCTCGCTGATCATTTCTTTGAGCTCAGAACCAAATAGCAAGTTCCCCTGAAAGGGCAAGGAAAGCAAGGCTTTCTTAGAGGCTGTATCAGCAGACCAAATTTTCAGCCAAAGGGCACGTCTGGCCACCACAGATGAAGTGGAGGCCCTCGCCATCATGCGCACAGCATCAAAGGCAGCATCAGCAACATAATTTTGTGCTTCAGTAATGTTAGCAAGGAGCTGCAACTGCTCAGATACCGGTGCATCCTGGCGGACTGCCTCAGTCAGTCGCTCAGTCCAGGCCGCAATAGCTCTATTAACCCACGCCACTGCAAAGGTTGGACGCATGGCAGTGCCAATGGAGGCAAAAATAGATTTAAGAGAAAGTTCTAACTTTTTGTCTGTCCAATCCTGCAGGGCAGAGGCATCAGAGACAGCTAAAGCAGTAGATTTGGATAGCCTGGAAACAGGAGCATCCACCTTGGGAGGATGAACCCATTTTGCCAGTTCAGTCTCAGGAAAAGGGTAAAGTTTAGCAAACTTTTTGGACACTGAGGAGGATTTGTCAGGATTCCTTCACGCCTCAGAGACTAGACGGGCAAGGGTAGGGTTAGTTGGAAAACATACAACCGCCTTAGATGGTTTTTGGAAAACGTCAGTTGGATCATGAGTAGATTCCTGAGTCAGAGGAAGGTTGAGCGTAGTTAACACAGCTCTAATCAAACCCTCAGCAGAAACCTCAGGGTCACATTCATAAGGGTCCCCAATGGACCTGTTAGACTCAATAACAGTGCCTTCCTCAGCATCAGAATCCTGCAATAGTTCTTCTTCAGAAGAATCAGACACATCAGGAGCTCCCTGTGGCTTAGGTAGGGAAATCCTGATTGTAGAGGGGGTCTGCCAAACCTGGAGAGCCCCCTGTACCTGAGAGGGAAAGAGTTGGAGTGTGGATCTGAGATCACTAGTGGCAGCTTTAAACTCTTTCACCCAAGTTGGCTCAATAGCATGGCTGGAAAGCCCAGGGTTGCTATCACGACAATCAGTGCATTTAGGGCATAAATCACCAGAACAATCTCTAGGCAGCCCAGAGTGACAAGAGGAGCAAAGCGCAATGGGGGGAACAGACACCCCAGCCTCTTTAGTCTTGGGTCTAGCCCCTGGCTCCAGTGGAGTAGACATGCTCACAGCGTCAATATACACCACTTAACAATTTCACCCAGTAAAAGTGTGAAAAATTAAAGTTTCACCCCAGAAATGCCTAAAAACGGACTTATCTGGCCAGCGAAGGGTTAATCTGCTGAGAGGAGAGAAGGCTCGGTCCCTGCGTAGTATACTCGCTGAGAAACAACACCACAAAATGGCGGCCGTCAGGTCAGCCAATCAGAAACGAGCGCGAACCGGCGCTCATGGGAAATGTAGTTTTTCTCTCAGAAGTACCCCAAACAGTGCCCGAAGCCCCCCTGAACTCCCCACACCCTGTAAACATACACCGGATGATAGAGCAGGAGCATAGAAGTAAAATGAGCCATCTCTGAAGTTGCTGTGACAAGCGGTTCCAGAGATATGTCCCACACTGTGAAATCCCATAGAGAGTAAAGGAGCAATGGCGTCTAAGGGGGAAAAGGCGCGCTTAAAGGCGCGGAACACTAAATTTTAATAAAGTCCCACTAAACTTTAAAAAGTGCTGAACAATAACCCAATACATGAGAAACATAAATAAAATTATACCCAAAGCTCCAGAACCCAGAGAATACCACAGAAATTGCATAAACATGATAAATGCAAATAAAAACACCCTATGAGTGCTGGAGTGCAATGCAACTCCCAAATACAAGCCCATCAAAGGGACACTGTGGGGACAAGTGGACCTTCAGCACTCAAGGGGTGGCTCACCTTTCTGCAGGACTTCTGTCTTCAGGTGACCATGATGAAGTGGGAATAGACCAGAGGTAAATTCCTCAGCAGGGAAGCTGCTTGACTCAAGCTGTTCCCTCTTCAGGGCATAAGGTCCACAAAAAATCCCTGGAAGCTGCACTAGCCACTTTAAAGAGGGCAATTCACAGCCATGGTCACCCTCCTAATGGTGGTATTCCATATTTGAAGAAAAATAACAAAATACTAAGTTGAATGCATAGATGTTCTCCACCTGGTGTGCACAGCACACAGGAACAAATCAATCTAGTGGCTCTGGCCTGAAGGCAGCTTAAGTAGGAGGGGAGGCTCCGCCCCCTGCAATCATTTGCATAATTGTTCCTGCCTATTAAAGGGGCGGATCGCCTCCCAGAGTACCAGTGACCTGTATTGGACGACAGTGAAATAAAGTTAAAACGAACTATTACTATCCCTTTAAAGGGATAGTAATGTTTAGTTACTAATGCACTATCAAGTCTTCTTTATACATTTTTATAACAACATGTAGTAGTAGTATAACTTTCTAAAATGTTTCTGTTTTACCTTTATCCTATAATAAAATGTCCCCCTCCCATCCCTTTTACTTACTTGTATTATATTGTATATTTTTATTTATATAGCTACATGCTGTGTACTTGCCATGTTAAAGTTTACATTTACTATAGGGGGGGTGGCGATTAAGTGCTCATATAGACATTCGTAAGGGGAACACCAGGTGAGTATACATTAGGATGAAAGGTCCCTGCCCCGTAGAGCTTACAATCTAAGTATAGGATGGGTGACTTTCAGATACAAGCTGGTAGAGGAGGAAGTGCAGTTTTTGACATATGAGATAATGTTTCCCTAGTTATGGTAGTGCTATATTTAAGAGGTTCTCTTTTAGCTTTGATTTGAAGTTGTTGAGGGTTGGTGAATGGTGGGTGGTAGGGAGCAGCAAGAGAGAAAGCCTTCAGTCGTGATACAGTGATAGTGGCTAAAGGGGCAAAGAGCCGTCCACCATGCGTGGTGTGTAGTGGATGTGCATGTATATGTCGGGATATCAAAGATGAAATATAATGTGGGGACAAGTGATGGAGAGCCTTTAAGGTAATGAGGAGGATTTTGAATGTGATACACTGCTTTATGGGAAGCCATGACAGTGATTTTAAAAGTGGTGGGGTAAGTATTGTTCTGGAGGAGAGAGAGTATTCTGGTGGCCGAATTAAGAATTGATTGTAAAGGAGCGATATGATTAGCAGGAACACTAATAAGTAAAGAGTTGCAGTAGTCCAGGCAAGAAAGGATAAGAGCATGCACGAGGCCAGATTTGTGCTATATTCTGAAGAAAGAAGCAACAGGTTTTGGTTACTTCATTACCTCTAGTAGTCTCAGCAAGCTGGTCGGGATGGATAGTGGCGAAGGACAATCTTCTTTCAGCACAAGTTAAAAACCTGACCTCCTTCCTCAAGAGGGCAGAGATTTAGTTATACTGAAGGAAAGAAGATTGTCCCTCACTGCCATCTGTCCGGTCCCGAGACCAGATTCCAGATCTGGGGGGAAGCTGCTTCATGTACGTAAAAGGAGTGGGAGGGGGGACTTTATTGTAGAATACAGTTAAAACAGCAACGTTTTAGAAGGTTATACTGCTACACATTAACATTATATTTATGCATTCCCTATTTCTTTCTTCAATGAGGAGAAGCTATGGACACTTTTAATCACCAAAGCGCAAGTCTTACCTCTTGAATAACATTTTTCAATAACCAAACGTTCTGCTATCTGATCTTGATGTCAATTTTGATGGCTGCAGGAGTCAAAAAAGACCCATGCAAACCAGGGTGTGTGAATACTTCTCAAATGTCCATCTTTAGGACATATTAGGGATCCATACCTCCAAAGTATCCCTCATTAGGAGGGACAGTCGCTCTTTGAGACACAAATCCTTCTGTTTCTCTTTCCCATCCTGTGGTCCCTCTGTTTAGGAGATCAGACTGTGTGGTGTGTACATAAGTGTATAACCCTGGTGTCCCTGTGTTTAGGAGATCAGACTGCGTGGTGTGTATATAAGTGTATCACCCTGGTGTCCCTGTGTTTAGGAGACCAGACTGTGTGGTGTGTATATAAGTGTATCACCCTGGTGTCCCTGTGTTTAGGAGATCAGACTGTGTGGTGTGTATATAAGTGTATCACCCTGGTGTCCCTGTGTTTCGGAGATCAGACTGTGTGGTGTGTATATAAGTGTATCACCCTGGTGTCCCTGTGTTTAGGAGATTAGACTGTGTGGTGTGTATAGAAGTGTATCACCCCGGTGTCCCTGTGTTTAGGAGATTAGACTGTGTGGTGTGTATAGAAGTGTATCACTCTGGTGTCCCTGTGTTTAGGAGATCAGACTGTGTGGTGTGTATATAAGTATCACCCTGGTGTCCCTGTGTTTAGGAGATCAGACTGTGTGGTGTGTGTATATAAGTGTATCACCCTGGTGTCCCTGTGTTTAGGAGATTAGACTGTGTGGTGTGTATAGAAGTGTATCACCCTGGTGTCCCTGTGTTTAGGAGATCAGACTGTGTGGAGTGTATAGAAGTGTATCACCCTGGTGTCCCTGTGTTTAGGAGATCAGACTGTACGGTGTATAGAAGTGTATCACCCTGGTGTCCCTGTGTTTAGGAGATCAGACTGTGTGTTGTGTATATAAGTGTATCACCCTAGTATCCCTGTGTTTAGGATATCAGACTATGTGGTGTGGATATAAGTGTATCACCCTGGTGTCCCTGTGTTTAGGAGATCAGACAGTGTGGTGTGGATATAAGTGTATCACCCTGGTGTCCCTGTGTTTAGGGGATCAGACTGTGTGGTGTGTATAGAAGTGTATCACCCCGGTGTCCCTGTGTTTAGGAGATTAGACTGTGTGGTGTGTATAGAAGTGTATCACTCTGGTGTCCCTGTGTTTAGGAGATCAGACTGTGTGGTGTGTATATAAGTATCACCCTGGTGTCCCTGTGTTTAGGAGATCAGACTGTGTCGTGTGTATATAAGTATCACCCTGGTGTCCCTGTGTTTAGGAGATCAGACTGTGTGGTGTGTATATAAGTGTATCATCCTGGTGTCCCTGTGTTTAGGAGATCAGACTGTGTGGTGTGTGTGTATATAAGTGTATCACCCTGGTGTCCCTGTGTTTAGGAGATCAGACTGTGTGGTGTGTGTATATAAGTGTATCACCCTGGTGTCCCTGTGTTTAGGAGATTAGACTGTGTGGTGTGTATAGAAGTGTATCACCCCGGTGTCCCTGTGTTTAGGAGATTAGACTGTGTGGTGTGTATAGAAGTGTATCACTCTGGTGTCCCTGTGTTTAGGAGATCAGACTGTGTGGTGTGTATATAAGTGTATCATCCTGGTGTCCCTGTGTTTAGGAGATCAGACTGTGTGGTGTGTGTGTATATAAGTGTATCACCCTGGTGTCCCTGTGTTTAGGAGATCAGACTGTGTGGTGTGTGTATATAAGTGTATCACCCTGGTGTCCCTGTGTTTAGGAGATTAGACTGTGTGGTGTGTATAGAAGTGTATCACCCCGGTGTCCCTGTGTTTAGGAGATCAGACTGTGTGGTGTGTATATAAGTGTATCACCCTGGTGTCCCTGTGTTTAGGAGATCAGACTGTGTGGTGTGTATATAAGTATCACCCTGGTGTCCCTGTGTTTAGGAGATCAGACTGTGTGGTGTGTATATAAGTGTATCACCCTGGTGTCCCTGTGTTTAGGAGATTAGACTGTGTGGTGTGTATAGAAGTGTATCACCCTGGTGTCCCTGTGTTTAGGAGATCAGACTGTGTGGTGTGTGTATATAAGTGTATCACCCTGGTGTCCCTGTGTTTAGGAGATCAGACTGTGTGGAGTGTATAGAAGTGTATCACCCTGGTGTCCCTGTGTTTAGGAGATCAGACTGTACGGTGTATAGAAGTGTATCACCCTGGTGTCCCTGTGTTTAGGAGATCAGACTGTGTGTTGTGTATATAAGTGTATCACCCTAGTATCCCTGTGTTTAGGGGATCAGACAGTGTGGTGTGGATATAAGTGTATCACCCTGGTGTCCCTGTGTTTAGGGGATCAGACTGTGTGGTGTGTATAGAAGTGTATCACCCTGGTGTCCCTGTGTTTAGGATATCAGACTGTGTGGTGTGGATATAAGTGTATCACATTGCTCTACAGCAATAAAACTCACATTAATGTTTGTGTACACTTCAGTGTCTGTGTTTATAAATGAGTCTGTGTAAATAAAATACTTAGATTTTTTCTAAATCATCATTCAGTTACATGAAGAGGTGTCAGTACGTCATAAAATAACCTAAAAATTCTCGGTAACGCTGATGCCCTGTCCACGAGCCATTCCACCAGCACCACCACCTAAAACTAAATGTCCCTTTGAAATGTTGGTAGGTATGTGTGCTCCAAAAAATTAACCCTTTGAGTACCAGAGGACTCAAAGGGTTAAAATTAAACTACACTCATACAAGCCTGTACGTGATACAGTGGAATGTACACCGATTTATAGACTAAGGTTCATATATACGCAGTCAAAAGTGCAAGAGTTCTAGGATAAACCAAGTGCACCAGAGGGAACACATAAAAATGTGCAATTATTTAAATGTGGTTTTTAACTCTTTGGGTGCTTCACGATGCATTGAGATTTCTCACGCATTCAAAGGGTTAAAATCCCCATGTAAGCCTTTGAATGAAAGAGGAGTGCACTACGCATTGTGTAGTAAAGCTTTGCATACCCCTCTGGCACTCAAATGGTTAAACAGATCTTTGTCTGATATAGAATTACCCTGGGTGTAGTGTTCTCTGTGTGTTCAATATTTTTTTTTCATTACTATTATTATTTTGCCACAGAACTGCATGCTGTTTCATATCAGTTACAATGACCCAGAGCGAAAGAAAAGCTCCATTCCTCAGTGGCAGGGAAAGAACACGGCATTTCTTACACAGTACAAGAGTCCTGTGAAAGAGAGGAGGGGGTGAGAGACTAGAGAAAATGCATCAAAGATCATCATCCCGCCTCAGGGTTGGACACAAGTATACAACATTCTAGCCAGACAAGGTTTAGGAGTCAGCTAGGAGATTTAGGGGACAATGTAGTGGGTGCATGTATAAAGATGTATACAAAATATCTCCAAAATGTAAAAGCAATAAACAATATTTTAGGCTCCCAGGTCATGGGTTTTTTTCCAGTCCAGTTCTTCCTGATGTCAACAACAGGCAGGAACTAAGAACTAAGAAGATTATCCATCAACAATATTCATTCAGACTCACCAGACCTACCTGACCAGGAGTTATTTCTGCAGTGTGTGTGTGTATGTATCAGTGTGTACGTATATATATTATATATATGTATATCAATGTGTTTGTGTATGCAAATCTATGTGTGTATCTGTATATCAGTTTGTGTGCATGTGTATAAATATATATATATGTGTGTGTGTTTGTTTTATTCAAAAGTTATACCAGTTGTAAACTATTATAAACAGAGATCCAGTGAGTTTACTTCCTGATAGTTCAAACGGACAGGAAGTGACTCATGGTTACCATCACATTCTATGGAAAAAAAAAAAAAAAAAAAAACTCTACAAGGACAAAAGCAAAAAAAAGAAAAAAAAATATGTGCATAGAATACTAAGGTACTTATTAGGGGACCTGATAATAAATCAGTGCAATAAACAATATATAGTTTAGGCTCCCAGGCTCATGGGATTCAACAAAAGGCAGAAACCAAGAATTAGGAACATTATCCATCAAGAATATTTATTAAAATTCACCAGACCTACCTGACCACCAGGAGTTATTCCTGCAGAGAGACAGAGAGTGTGTGCGTACATCTGTAGATCAGTGTGTGTATCTATCTGTATATCAGTGTGTGTGTATGCAAACGTGTGTGTGTGTGACAGTGTATAACTACTTGTGTGTGCATATCAGTGTATGTATATCTGTTTGACGGTACCAGCAGACACCCCGCCTGGGTGTCTCAATCAGTCGCAGTTTCCTCTGATCTGGAACACAAAACCTCCAAAGATCCCACAGATCACCCCAAGCACTAGGCAAGACCAGTGTAAGGGCAACAACAAGAACTCTTTATTGCAAGACATTGTGGACATTATATACAGTACTTGGGGACAAAAGATACAATCGGAGTACACATACTATGTGATGGAACAATGGGTAGGTGGCAACATGATACAGTGGGGCCAGACATGAGTGAAATAACTATATAGTGGGGATAGGCAGACAATGGGACAAAAGAATAGGGTGGGGTACAAGTGTCACAGAGGGGCCGGAATACACAAAACAGGATAATGCACTTTGTGCCCGAAGCATCTTTTACATATTTCAAAGTAGCCGCTTCAAACCCTGGCCAATTCAACGGCTGAGCTAGCATGGCCAATCCTGAACCCCAACGTCACACCAGCGTTTCAGCCTATGAGGCGGCACCGGATGGGGACTGGCCGGCCAATCCCTGGGCCGCCTACTTTTCCCCCATTTTAAGTCTATGGGGGACCTTTAAATGTGTCGTCCAGGGAAATAGCCAACCCGCGGCAATGGCGCGAGGAAGGCGGCAATGTCCTTTAATCCGGCCTTGTACCCTGCTGGGGGAATTCTCAGTCTCTTGAGAGGTCCGGCGTCCCGTGGCCTGACAAGGCTGGGAAAAAGGCTCACAGGGGAAATAAAGTGACGGGGGGGGGGCAACCACCTTCTGTGGCCAGAGCAGGGGACTAGGGGGTAGTCCAGGGCAGAAACCAATGGCACATGTGCTGTAAACAGTCAGGATGGTCCTGTTCCCATGACAATCTGTATATCAGTTTGTGTGTGTGTGTGTATATATATATATATATATATATATATATATATATATATATATATTTTGTGACAAAAGTACCTTTTAATGTTTTGTACCTTCTGTCCTGGGATCAGCCTTCTAGGTTGCAGAAAGACTTCACACATAGGAGGAGGTTAACCCCTTAAGGACCGGCTCTCGCATACGCGGCCAGCACTTGACGACCGCAGGGCTTTCTTTTTTTTTTTAAAGTTCCGGTCCAGGGCTTCTGGAAATCACGTATGTCCACAAGGAAAAGCCATTTTTTTGTATTAAAATTCAGCTGATGCAGAATTATTCCGGGGATTATAGGTACCATACCCCCAATTGTCCCTTTTTAGGAGATATTAGGGGTCCATACCTACCAAGTGTCCCTCTTTAGGAGATAGTAGGGGTACATACCTCCCAAGTGTCCCTCTTTAGGAGATAGTAGGACTCCGTACCTCCCAAGTGTCCGTCTTTAGGAGACAGTAGTGGTACATACCTCGCAAGTGCTCCTTTTTAGGAGATAGTAGGACTCCGTACCTCCCAAGTGTCCCTCTTTAGGAGATAGTAGGGGTCTGTACCTCTCAAGTGTTCCTCTTTAGGAGATAGAAGGACTCTGTACCTCCCAAGTGTCGCCTTTAGGACATACTAGCAGCGTGGGACGCATTGACCATCTGTTTATTTTTTAACCAATGCTAAAGCCTTTGAGTGGCAGAGGGGTACACAATGCATTGTGTACCCCTCTGCCACTCAAAGAGTTAATGCGAGGCTGAGTACATGACAGGCAACGCCGCCCCAAACTGCTGTATATCAGTGTGTCTGTATGCAAACATGTGTGAAAGTGATATTGTATATCTATGTGTGTGTGTACACACCCACACATGTGTGTAATAGTGTATATATCTGTGTGTGCATATATTTATCTGTAAATTACTGTGTCTGTATGCACATGTGTGTGATAGTGTATATGTGTGTGTATGCACATGTCTGTGATAGTGTATTTATGTGTTTGTATCAGTGTATGTACATGTGTGTGTGTATGCACATGTGTGTAATAGTGCATATATATCTGTGTGTGTGTAATAGAATATATATATATATATATATATATATATATATATATATATATATATATATATGTGTATGTGTGTGTGTGTGTGTGTAACATAGTAATTTAGGTTGAAAAAAGACTTGCGTCCATCTAGTTCAACCCTTTTCCTATTCCTGTTTACCATCGTTGATCCAAAAGAAGAGATTTCTCCCTGGATCAACAAGCCCTAACTAAATATTAATCCCAATACTAACGTACATAGCCCTCTATGTTATGTTCTTTTAAATAAGTATCCAGGCCCCTTTTAAAGGCATCTAATGTATTTGATAGCACCACCTCCTCAGGAAGTGAATTCCATACCTTTATTGTCCTTACTGTAAAGAAACCCTTCCACTGTTGTAGATTATATTTCCTTTCCTCAAGTCTAAGCGGGTGGCCTCTTGTCCTGTGTACTGTTCTGTTAATGAACAAGTCTTTGGCGAGCCCTTTATATGGGCCTTGAACATACTTATATAGTGTTATCATATCCCCTCTAAGACGCCGTTTCTCTACTGTGTACAACTTTAATTTTTCTAGCCTCTCTTCATGTTTATGTATGCTTGTGTGTTTATCTGTGTATGTGTGAGTTGAGTGTGTGTCTATATGTGTATCAGTGTAAATATCTGAGTGTATTTTATTCAAACGTTATAACAGTTCTAGACTATTATAAACAGAGATCCAGTGAGTCTACTTCCTGATAGTTCAAACGGACAGGAAGCGATTCAATGTTACCATCACATTCTATGAAAGAGAAAAGCTCAAAAGCAAAACAAAAGCAAAACAAAAAAAAAAAGTGTGATTATAGAATAGTAAGGTACTTATTAGGGCTCCTGATAACAAATCAGTGTTGTCTAAGTGTGGATACATATGTTGCAGTCAGCGAAAGTGATAAAATATAACTTTTATTTACATTTCATTAAAGGGTTACAAATTAGACTCTCTCTCTCTCTCTCTCCAGAGTATGAGCTCCAATGAGAGAGAAAAAGAAGATTCTCCTATCATAAGAAAACTAATGACAATTGCAAAGTGCAGTTTTATTGATTCGTCAAACAGAAAATGGATGTAAAATAATCAAGTGAAAATAAATAAATCACTACTAATACTCTGTGAGTGTGGTGAAAAAACTAGATTGTTGGTCAAATGAATCACCAAAAAGAAGAAGTGTAATTCAGATATGCTGTGTTCCACAAAAATATGAAGGCATGCAACATATACATAATAATAACAGAAAACAATAAAATTGCAGTACTAGTGTGGTACCAATTACCTTTTTTATGCTAATTAACCCCTTAAGGACCCGCGCGCATGCGCGGCCGGCACTTTCAGACCACGGGGCATTTTTTTTTTTTTTATTGGCGCTTCCGCTTCAGGACTTCTGGAGCGGCGTGTAGCCGCGACGGGAGCCCTGAACGCCATGCCGTGCCAGGACAGTCATTGGTCCTTACGTGCCGGACAGCCGTGACTGTCCTGGCACGGCAATGGTCCTTAAGGGGTTAAGCTTTTCAGTGACATTTCATATGCTAATGAAGGTTTTCAGTAGTGTTTCATATAATAATTAGTGTTTTAGTGATGCTTCATATGCTAATGAAGCACTGAGCTGTACCAGGAAAGGTTCACTTTTACTTTTCCCAGAAATAAAAGTGCGAATATTTCCTAAACTAGACATCTTCTGTTATTTTGGTTAACACGACACAGGCAGTTTTGAATGAAGTTTTCTAATTCGTGAAGAAAATTTGAGGTGATTGGTCCACTTTAAACTGTAATAACTCTAGAAAGGCATCTCCCATCAGACACAGTACCTTATAATAAATACAAGTGTAAAAGCCTGTGTACACAGG
This sequence comes from Rhinophrynus dorsalis, assembly GCA_037306005.1. NCBI lineage: Eukaryota > Metazoa > Chordata > Amphibia > Anura > Rhinophrynidae > Rhinophrynus > Rhinophrynus dorsalis. The sequence continues at coordinate 662,673,713 of CM074718.1, read as the reverse complement.
CCGAGGTCCAGATGATGTTAACCCTTTGAGTTACCATTGGCCTCCAGCCAATGGTAATAGAAGCGGAAGATCCTGAAAGCCCATGAGGGAAGTGGGCGGCAAATGCAAGCTTGCCGCCCGCTGGGAAGATGGGTATTTCAGTGGAAGGAAGTACCTACCCTAAGCCTCATTGTCAGCGCGGACTTCAGTGGGGACAAGTAAGCGTTATTGTCAGAGCGCATTGGGGTGCGGGAGGGAGGGAAGGGTTCTGGCCGGCTTAACTTTTTTTTTCCTAAGAGGGGAAAACAAGGGTGCGTATTATGCATAGGCACTCTTGTTTTCCCCTAAAATCTTAGGTATAATATACACCTGCATATTATACACAGGTGCGTATTATACCTGAGATTTTACAGTACTCTCTCATGTGTCACATATCTGTTTGCACTGTACGTTATTAGGAACGGAAGCAGTAACTTGTTTTACTTAGCAGGATAATTCCTATGTTTTTTTTTTTCTTTCATAGGAAATAAGTCTAAGTCTCCTTTAACCCCTTAACGACCGACCGACAGAGCGCGGGGTTCCGGGGTCCCCCAGAATTCCATGACGTGCCAGGACGTCACCGTTCCTTAAAGGGATAGTAATGTTTCATAATAAAAGCAGCTCTAATTAATCATCATAGTATTTGGACTCTGGAGAGTGTGATTTCAATTCTGTCAGAGTTGTAGTTCAAGAGTAATTCAATGACAAACTATCCCCCTCCCGCCCCTTTTACTGATGTAACACTGCTCAGCCAGATCAGAAGGGAGGTGCCCAGGTAGACTGCAGAGAGGGACAATCTTCAATTAAGATAAGGGAAAAAACTGAAAAACTTGTCAAGGGGGGCAGGGCTTTCATTGTTCTCATAGGAAGAAGATTGTCCCCTGCTGTTATCTGTCTGGTCTATGGACTGCATTCCACATCTGAGAAGAGATGGCTTACACTAGGTAAAAGGGGCGGGAGGGGATACTTTGCTTGTGAATATCTCTCAAACCATAAAGGTTTGAGAGGTAAGACTTACATCGTTCTTCATGTTTTTTAATGCCTACAAAATAAAATAAAGATAAAACAAAGTATTACTATCCCTTTAAGTGTCTGTCCTTGCAAGTAAAGGGTCGGTAAGGGGTTAATTTGTTTAGCACCTTAATTTACTTAGGTAGGTGTCCTTCATAAAGCAGTCAGGTATATACTTTGTGCATTCGATCTGCAGTTTCCTGTATATAGTGATCTCTAATGAAGTCTGCCTCTAGGTCACACCGCTTCACTTCAAAAATTACTTGTAAGGGACCTTAGTTGTTTTCAGACAAAAATTGAAACAAACAACTAGCAATGGACAAAACAGAGATCACATGCAAATAAAACACAGTAAACATAAATAATTGACTTCTATTTGAAGTTCAACTACCATGTAAGTTCTTTTGATAAACATATTTACAGCCAAATATTTTAGTGTATAAATTCCCCTTTACGCATTACTGACCCTTTAATAAATATGAGCTGGTTATTTCTGAAATAGAAGAATTGTAAATAATTGGTTAAAATGTTTACCTAGTTCTGTTCTTCACAATAGCTTTGTCTACCTCCCTAACAATGAGCGGTTGTTATTAGCACACAAGCCATAGCACATAGGCTTATGTATACCATAATTGGTCTTACTCTGACACAGTGTAAACAACTGGAAGAGCATTAAGGGATTAGTTACGGGAAGTATTTCCAGAAATATCTGTTGCCTAGCTGCACGTAACGCCTTCTACAGACTGCTTATGAATAGGCACAAGGGATTCTTGTGTTCTATACACATCTGGCCAGTTTTTAATTTCTCATATTATGTACAATAAAATCTCAGGTATAATACGCACCTGTGTATAATACGCAGGTGTATATTATGCCTAAGATTTTAGGGGAAAACAAGAGTGCCTATGTATAATACGCACCCTTGTTTTCTCCCTTACTACAAAAAAAATATATAGTGTTAGCAGACATTTTGTGCAAGTGAATTGCCGAAGAGAAGGCAAAACTTCTTGCACTTGCCGTCCGCTTCCTACAATTGGGCTTACAGGACCTTCTGCCTCCAGCCAATGGTAATGCCCTGATACACAGGGCATTACCATTGGCTGGAGGTGAAAGGTCCTGTAAGGCCAATTGAAGGAAGCGGGCGGCAGGGCAGCAAGTGCAAGAAGTTTTTCCTTCTCTTCGACAGTTCACTTGCACAAAAGTAAGGTTTATCTTCAAAGTGGATCGCCGGGGGAGGGAGGGAAGAGGTCTGCTAACACTATATTTTTTTCATTGTAAAAACTCTTGTGTATAATACGCACCCCCCACTTCACATAAGGTGAAGTGGGGTAAAATTGTGCGTATTATACCAGAGATTTTATGGTAACATATAATGAGATCTGTAAGTGGCAAATCACTTCTTACATTGTGACACATTTTTGCTGGATCAGTCATAGATTTTTCAGTTGTTTGCAATTGCAGAGGATCTCCAAACACCTTACTATGGCCAGAAAATCCTAATGACCCTATACATTTTGACCCTGTGCCATGATCCAAGAGATACCATATTCATCTACAGAGGCAGGCATAACAGTTGCTAGCAGTTGATCTATCTACTCATACACACACATATACACATACTACCCCTGACTAATACACCTGCCCCATTAGTAATGCTCTATCCTGACTGAGATAACAGGTATAATTCTGCATATTTATGATAATAAATAATAATAAAAATTAACAGCTGTGCAGCTGCAAAGATTGGGGGAGATGCACCAAGGTGTGATAGGTAGGTGATAAATTGGAGATGACTTCTTCAGTTCCTATGTTATTCTATGGAGCAATGCACTAAGACTGGTTCTCAACTCCTGTCCTCGGGACCCACTAACAGGCCAGGATGTGATGATTTCCTTGTTAGAGCACAGGTGAGTTAATCAATGTGAATGAGCCTCTGATCACATGATTTCCTTGTTAGAGCACAGGTGAGTTAATCAATGTGAATGAGCCTCTGATCACATGATTTCCTTGTTAGAGCACAGGTGAGTTAATCAATGTGAATGAGCCTCTGATCACATGATTTCCTTGTTAGAGCACAGGTGAGTTAATCAATGTGAATGAGCCTCTGATCACATGATTTCCTTGTTAGAGCACAGGTGAGTTAATCAATGTGAATGAGCCTCTGATCACATGATTTCCTTGTTAGAGCACAGGTGAGTTAATCAATGTGAATGAGCCTCTGATCACATGATTTCCTTGTTAGAGCACATGTGAGTTAATCAATGTGAATGAGCCTCTGATCACATGATTTCCTTGTTAGAGCACAGGTGAGTTAATCAATGTGAATGAGCCTCTGATCACATGATTTCCTTGTTAGAGCACAGGTGAGTTAATCAATGTGAATGAGCCTCTGATCACATGATTTCCTTGTTAGAGCACATGTGAGTTAATCAATGTGAATGAGCCTCTGATCACATGATTTCCTTGTTAGAGCACAGGTGAGTTAATCAGTGTGAATGAGCCTCTGATCACCACACCTGTGCTCTAGCAGAGAAATCCCTAAGTCCTGGCCTGTTAGTGGGTCCTGATGACAGGAGTTGAGAACCACTGCACTAAGATCTAAGATTTCTCCACCTTTGAAGATCTTATAGAATAACATCGTAACTGGAGAAGTGATATCACTGGAGAAGTCATCTCCACTTTATCACCTCTTTATCACACCCCAGTGCATAACCCCCATTGTACTGGATTACTCTCTGGCACTCACAGGGTTAAGACTTATAATATAGGTGGCTGTTTTGGTCATCCATCAGCACTCATCTATCATTTAGGTAGTGGTTGGAAGATCCCATAACATTAATCATATTTCTTTTAGTTACATTAGTAACTATAAAGTACACATGAGATTTAGTTAACCCTTAGAGTGCCAGATTATGGCCTCAAAGGGTTAAAAAGCTATGGTTTTGGCTCCCTATCCCTGAATCCCACTGTCCATGTCTGACCCTGGTTATATTTATTTTCAACTCCATATTATATAGATCCTTGTCATGAAAAGGTTAGTAGCGTAAGAGTTTCCCACATGCTAATAACGTTTATTATGATTTATTGTAGAATTATTTGTGGGTTATGCCTATTCTTCTGTGCAAAGCAGCTCTAAGTCATTGTACAAGGTTTCTAAACGTAGTCCATGTGTTGGTGGCTTTGCCTTATTGCATCTATATTTATTTTCTAAAGTAAATTCACTGTTTTAAAGGGATATTAATGTTTCACAATAAAAGCAGCTCCAATTAATCTTCATAGTATTTGGGACACGGAGAATGTTATTTCAATACTGCCCGAGTTGTAGTTCAAGAGTAATTGAATGATAAAGTATCCCCCTCCTGCCCCGTTTAACTGATGTAACACTGCTCAGTTCAGAGCAGCAGGGTGGTTTCCAGGTAGATCACAGAGAGGGACAATCTTCAATTAGCATAAAGGAAAACCTGACAAAAAAGGGGGCAGGGTTTTCCTTATGTTCACAGTAAGAAGATTGTCCCCTGCTGTGAGGTGTTTGGTCTTAAGACCACATTCCACATCTGAGGGGAGGTGGCTTACACTAGGTAAAAGGGGCGGGAGTGGGTTACTTTATCATTCAATTACTCTTGAACTACAACTCTGTCAGTATTGAAATAAGACTCTCTGTGGCTCAAATACTATGAAGATTAAACCAAGGGTATTTTCTGTGCCAGGAAACAGTGGATGGGGCTGGGGATGGGGCTATATGAGGAATAAGTGTGTGGTCATGGGCAGAGTTAACCCTTTGAGTGCCAGATAGATACAACACACTTTGCTATGCAATGTGTGGCATACCCCTCTGGCACTCAAAGGGTTAAGGGAGCACAGAGCGCTTTGCCTAGGGGAGCCTGGGATGTAAATCCAGCCTTGCATATGAAATATGTTTTTTCTTCATAAATCAAAATTTCCACTTTATTTTAGTCCCTTATATGCTAGTTATTGTTACTGCTTCTGTGTCTTTATGGGAAATGGCTGGATAAAGTGGGGGGGGGTGCAAAAGGTGTACATGGGGGGGGTCCATGTATGCAGCTGGTCGACCGTAGGGCAGCAGAAAACCTAAACGTATCACTGGGAACCAGAAGCCACTTTATCATGTGACTGCCCAGGGGAAAAATGTTCCTGGAAAATGTCTGAAATGTTAGAAAGTGTGTGATAACTACACAAGGAAGTAATTCAGATAAAACAAACAGGTATTCACAGATGAATAATGTGAATAAGGAATGGAACACATCAGCATAACGCATGTATGCTCGAAGAAACATACCTAAACAAATGCCATTCTAATATTGCATCATCACATAATGACACTGATGGCTAGTAGATTGCACAAGAAATTGAGAACAACAGTTAAAGGAGACTACAGCTCCCATCATGCTCAGCTAGCCATTGACTGGTTGGAATAATGGGAGCTGGAGTTCCCAACAGGTGAGGTGCGAAATGTTGAAAAAAATTTGCCATATATATATATATATATATATTTCTGATAACATCTTATATTTCCTTGAACTTTACTTTTTTTTCTTTCAAATCGGTTTTTGGGAGATTTTGGTTTAGTAGTTGGGATTCTAATCTGAGCAGATCTTTGTTCCCTGACCAGTCTGATAAAGATGTATAATTAATTACGCACATGCCCAGAAAATCACAGCTCTCCACCTTCTTAAGCTGAAATACAATTTGTTATAGATATATGGCAGGACACACACACACACACAAAGCTGTAAGTGGATAAATAGTAGACAAACAATGACTCTGGTCATTCAATGGTCACTTATCAGTTAGTTCACCCTCAAGAGCTGCCACAATTCTGTCCTCTGCTAACCCTGTGTTCAATAGAAAACGGAGCAATTCTAGAGTATACCAATTGCATCACAGGAGACAACGAAAACTACCAGTTTTTTCTAAATATACCTGAAAACAGAATTAGGGGGCGCTGACATCCAATCCATGTAACACCGATCAACATATATTCATACCTGGGGACCTTGTCTGGAGTCTGTGGTGCCACTGGGCGATATGAAATTCTCTTAATAAAGGGGTGGGACCTACTTGTGAGTGGGGTGGGGCTTAATGGACGTGTCACAAAGTGGGCAGAAAATGGGAGGAACAGGGTGTAACGGTTTTCAGTACACTAAGAGACAGGTAATTTGGTAAAACACAGTTTTATTGAATTAGCAAAATAAAGTAACCCTCGCGGGTCCGGTAATAGTACAAACAGAACTGACACAGGACAGGTTACTAAATCACAATAGCCCACTTGGGTCCAGTATACATAAATCACAAGTAGTTAATATACTGACACAGGTCGGGAACAGTTTGTGTGATACAGTGAGACACAAATGGTTAATGCTATTAGGCCAGGAGACTGGGAGGCCCTAATAGCGAGGCCCAGGAAGCACTCAAAAGCTGATAGGTGCCAAAATAGCGACTAGCCCAGGAAGGTTGATCGAGGCCCTGGAGGGAACACAGACTATAGTAGTACTGCAACCGGAGGAACACGGAACGCCCTGTAGATCCACAAACTGCGACCCACAGTAACGGACAATGATGTAGAAACGCCAGGCTTAATGGCAACCTCCGGGTGACAGAGCCGACTGAGGCGCCTAAGAGACCAACCTCGATATTAATAAATAGACAAGCCAGCATTTATAGTGCCAATAGTAAATCTCCTACCCGGGTGAGTACCGGAAGGCCCTGGTAACGGGCGCTTGGCTTGTTTAACGACAAGACAGGAGCAGAGACTAACTGAGGTGCCCGGGAAACCATCCCCAGTGACAATTGATAACAAGCCAAGCTTATAGGGTGCATCGAGCTGAGCGTAAAGCCTGGGTATGGAGTAAAGAGGCAGCAAGGCACTAATGGGTCGCAGTCATGGAACGGTAATGCAGTATACGAGGCAACCAACTGGGCTAGTATGCTCAAGGCAGAGCACAGTAGTAACTCACTACCGGACACGGTAGTACAATGGACTGGAGGCACAAGAGCAGGAATGGATGCCGCTACTGTGAAAGCACGGACAGGAATGTCAGCCAGGCCGGGTCGGTACACAGAGCAGGAACGTCAGCCAATCCAAGTCTATTCACGGAACAGGAACGTCAGCCAGGCCGGGTCGGTACACGGAGCAGGAACGTCAGCCAATCCAAGTCGATTCATGGAGCAAAAACGTCAGCCAGGCCAGGCCGGTACACGGAGCAGGAACAGGATCAGAGAGAGTGTAGTCAGGCAGTCCGGGTCATACACTGGAAACCACACAATAACAGCAGCAAGCACAAAGCAAAGGGAACACGACGAAGGGGCCCTGTATGAGTGACAAAGCACAGTATTTAAAGGCTACCACTGGGTGGAGCCATAACTCTTAGCCAATAAGAAAGCATCAGGCATCTTTGTGTCAAAATGTCGCCAAGATACACGGGCACCATGATACAGGGTGAGAAGTAGTAGAAGTGGACCTAGTTTCTTATGAAATTCCCCACCACCGGAGAATTGGTACCTGTCCCTGGAGACCCAGTAAACAGTTGCAAAAACCGGAGTCTCCAGGGCCAATCCGGAGAGTTCTCACATGTACTGTAGGCCAGTCAGTACTGAAGTATAAACTGATAGAAGCAACAGGGGACATTTACATCTTACAGGACAATACTACACTGTGTTGTTCTTTAGACTGTTTAACAATTTTAACCCCTTGAATGTTAAGGAGGTTGCTTTGCAATACCTTGGAGACCTCTTTAGCATTCAATGTGTTAAAGGCCCCGTTAAAATCAATGGGCATTTGGGAATTTGTATTTGGACCCCTACGGTGCAGTTTGTTCTTTAATAATTTCTTCTGTCCGGTTTTGACAAGGACAATCCGGTTTTGGGCTCCCGGTCTGATTTTGTCAACACTGTCAGAGTTTCTGAAACCTGAACAGATTCAATTTCAAGCTCCTGCACACCCATTGGTTATAGCAAACATCTATCACTGAAGCACTTATTCTAATTGGCTTGTCGTGCAGCTGCCTTCTGATTTCAATTGGGCTTTTAAATCTTTTACGCTAGATTGGTCCAAAATGCATTACTTGCTTAAAACAGGCCTGCAAGGCATACATTAATCTTCCCCCTGGAAGGAATTATAAAATTAGAAATTGACCACCAAGTGTCCATCTTTAGGGAGGGACCATCCCTCTCTGAGGCCCAAATATTTATAATATTATATATATATATAATAAAAAGAAAAGTAAGAATGCACAGATGGGGATTATATATATATATATATATATATATATATATATATATATATATATATATATATATATATATATATATATATACACACACTTTGTTCAGTTTTGCCAAGAGTAAAATGTGGCGGCCCTGACCCAGGCTAATAATAGACACGTTTCTTGGTGGCCAGCCAGAGAAAAGGACTGCCAACCAATTATCATCTAAATAAAACACCCTTTTTTGCTCATAAATCACCCCACACCTATATAAATGACACCTAAATGCATATTACACAATATTTGCATTTAAAACAAAGCCAGGTTACTACTTTGTGATAATCTTCCTACAAATATAGGACTATATATATATCAATAGTGTCCAAACCTGTCCTCAAGGGTTGTATAAAGGTTAGGATTTAATTATAAACCTGATTAACCCTCTTAAAGGGATAGTAATACTTGACATGTAAAAAAAAATATATATTGTAGGGTTTATTCCCCTGAGTAAAAAAAAGGGTACTCTCACTGCTGAAAGGTGTTTCATTCAAAAGTTATTAATTTTCAAAGTTGAATTTTTTAGGTGCAATATCACAGTGGCCTGAAATTGTACATGGCGCTGTTGCTACACCACTCTATGGACAGCTCTGGTCCATAGACCATAAATCTTCATAGGATGGTGCAGCAACAGAGCCACTGTACAATTTCAGGGTTCACTTTTGAATGGTCGCCTGTTTCAGCAGGTCGCATGGCTAAAAAGTGCAACGTGGCAACCTCGTAGTGCATGACAGCGCGAGACTGTCACATCACATAGCCAATGGGTGCAGGCTGCAGATAATTGTATTCTTTTATTATTTTCTCCTTTTTGCCGTCTTCACATCTCTGAATTCAGTTTGTGCCCTTCCCCTCATTAAGCAAATGGAGGCAGCTGGAGAACCTCCGTGGGCTGCGTATCGTACACTGTCCAGCAGAGGGCACAGACTAGCAGGCGGCAGGAAGAGGACGGACTATTATCTGCAGCACACGTAAATATATATTCACTAGTTAAACTTTTTTTCATGATTCTGCCCCAGATTAGTTGTACTTGGCTATAGCAGTAGTCATTGAATGGCCCTAACTAAATCTGCCATTTACAAAAGCACCCTATGTGCATTGCTGTTCAACTGTATTTTTTAAAATAAGGGGTTAAAGAGAAAGGATATCATTTACTGGTAATAAATATATATGAACTAAATAAAGTAAATTGTTGAATGTATGCATGTTTAAGTTTTTACTATTTTTAAGGGATATATATATATATATACACACACACACACACACACACACACACACACACACACACACATACACATCCATACACATATACACACACACTAGTGTAAAAGCTCATGTACATGGGCCAAGGTCCGGGTGATGTTAACCCTCTGAGTGCCAGAGGGGTATGCAATGCATTGCTTTGCAATGCGTTGCATACCCCTCTGGCGCTCAGAGGGTTAAGAGGCCGGTCCTGTTCTGCGTCCTGCCGCCAACGCAGTCATGCACTGTAGAGACTGCCCGAAAGCACAGAATGCTCCCAGCACAGAACTCCCAGCATTCCGTGCTTCCAGCACAGAACTCCCAGCATTCCTACACCTCCTAGCATTCTGTACGTTCAGGCAGTCTCTACTGCACATGACAGCTTCTGACAAACTTTCTAGCAAATTATTATATAGGAGATTATATATATATTTATTTACACATACATACATATACACACTTTCTTATAACAAACTATACCTTTGTAAACGTCCAGAATGTTGTATTCTTCATGTACTTTTATTTTAAAGTTTCCCCTCCCGCCCTTTTTCCCTGTGTCATGCAGACTCCCCTCACATCTGAAAACCGGTCACTTGACTGGATGGATCGCAATGAGGGACAATATTGTGTCTATCAGTATACGAACAACCCTGTCCCCGTTGACAAAGCTTTGCCTTATACAGAAACACACAATATTTTCCCTTGTTGTAATACGTCTGGACCGGCTTTCAGGTCTGAAGAGATTCTACATCATTATTGACATTTACAAAGGTATAGTTTGTTATATGGCACCAATCTACCTGCATCGTCAGTCCTGGTGTCCTCTAGGATGCATTGCATGTTACCTTAAGGTAACCGGAAGGGATTGATAGTGCAGGCACGCAGGCAGCACTAACCTGGGCATCAGTCTCTGAAGATTAAGGATTACTTTAGAAACTGGTACTTTGGAGATCTAATGGAACTACTATGAAGTTAGTTGTCATATGTTTAATTACTGGAGGGCAACTTTATACTAGGGTGACCACGGGTCCCGGAACGTCCGGGACTGTCCCTTATTTCAGGGCTATGTCCCGCGTCCCGGGTCCCCTTCAACCGGGACAATGAAGTGTCCCGGAATGAAGCCAAGCCGCCCTGGATGTCAGCCTGCAAGTGGTGTGTCACATCATGGACGCCGCGTCCATGATATGACACACCGCTTGCAGGTTGACATCCAGGGCGGCAATGCAGCTTACCTGGAGGCAAGCGCTCTAGTAATACAGAGCGCTGGGAGATGACATCATCTCCCAGCGCTCTGCATTACTGAGCACAGCGCGCGGGAGCTTCAGCTCTGTGCCGGAGGAGGCACAGAGCACTTTCCACGCCGCTAGACCACCGGGGACTTAAGGTAAGGCAATAGGGTGACCACGTCCCGGAATGGCAGAAGGGAAATGTGGTCACCCTACTTTATACAAGGTGAGAGTTCCTCTTTATGCCACTGTCATAATCACGTGGGTGTGTTTATATGCTAATTTGGCATATTTCCACCATGCACTAAACTCTGCCTCCGCTATCAGAGCTCACAGTCGCAACATCACCAACCTGAGGCTGTAACTCAATGGAGAACAAAGACAGCAGCTATGCTCCTTTAACCCTTTCAGTGCCATAGGAATGTGTAATGCACACCCCCTGTGACAGTGAAAGGGTTATGATTCGGATCAAAAAGCTTTTTACTGACTTGAAACCTACAAAAGTTATTCCCATCTTCCATTACTCCAGTAAAATTGTTACTGAACCTTTCGTCCCTCAACCTGATCAAACTTATAAAACTTTACCATTATATCCTTTCTTACTGCTAATATATGTATTACGTTAAAAAACAGCTGACGGTGGAAATAAAGTATATGACCATCTGATCTTCAATACCCACATCACCATGCTGGACTGGACTTCAGTGCATTAACAATGGCTCATTCAATAAAGCAGAAGAGAAGATTTATTTGATTCAACTGTATTTATTATTTTTAGAGAATCAATATATTTCTCAGCATTGTTCAGAGGAGGAGCCTTTGCTTTGTACAGCAGCACTGATAAACGGCCTGTCAGCGTGATGATCGCCACTCTGCCAGTATCCAACTCCATCTTGCTCACTGCCACCTTCCACACCTCCACCAGAAGACACATTTCTAGACCATGGTCTGCACATTATTTGGCCCACAGGCTGTATTCTAGACAGGCTTGGTCTATGGGGACTGCTGTTGCAACTCACTGTTAATGAAATGCATTAGGGTCCTTTTCGGATCCCCATTTGGCTCACAAGGTAACCTGCTGGGGCTCACAATGCAGTCCAGCTTCCTGCAGGCCTGAAGCCAGAGAAGCGGACCTGCCATGAGGACACTATGCCCATGACAGTTGCCCTTTAAAGTACTGTTTAATATGTAATACTTTTTATTTTATGTTTTTCATCATAACCTATTTTTTTTTTTTTTTTAATTGTTCCACTATCCCTGGTTTCACCCTCACATGGGCAACAGTACTGAAGTAACCCCCTGCTACAGTTCAATCGCCCTGTTTTTTCACTCCTCTTCTAGTGTGTTCAACAAATGATCTGGACACAGGGGGTGTGGCTGGGGGCTGGCCCACATGAGGGCAAGCCAATATTACTGACTGGTACCTACTGGATCGGCCGCTGACTGGAGGTTGAGAAAAGCATCACAACCTCCAGCAGCGCCCAGAGGAAAGCTCTGCAGAGAGCCCCATAGGCCACTTTGCAGACCTGCCTAATCCTTACTGCATCTTCATTAACTTCAAGTGTGAACTCAGTAAAGGTGTAATATAGTGGACTGGAAAGGCACCACAGCCCTGTATTGTACCTTTCACAACAGTAGACTTCACCAACATAACATTGCTTCTTAGGCATTGTCCTTGTGAAAGGGGCCTTACAGAGATAGTAATGCTTAACCCTTTGAAAGCCGGAGAGGTATCCAAAGCATTGAAATGATCTGGATATCTCCCTGGTACTCAAAGGGTTAATAATGAAAAAAAAAAAAAAGCTGCAATTATTTTTGACTAAAACACCTCTCAGCAGTGGGAGGGATACATTCTCCAATATATATTTCATATTAAGCATTACAGTCCCCTTTAGGGGTTAGTAAAGCCAGAAATAAACTTTATTCGGTATGGTAGATTTTTGATTTGGAGAAAGTCCTATCTCTCAAACCTTTACGGTTTGAGAGATATCCAGTGCTAAAGTTCCCCCCTCCCTCCCCTTTACCTGACGTCAGTGCTCTTCTGGACAGAAGGAAGTCCCGGTCCTGGGACCGGCTAGCGGCTCTTCGGCAGAGCCAAAATAGCGATCTTTAAAAAGAAATAATTCACCTCTACTACCAATTTAGTCGGCTTGGCCGCTCTAATATCAGGCAGCATACCAATGTTAACCACATTACATTAGCAACAACATATCATTAATATGCCAGAGCTGTATCACGGAGCAACCAAGCTCCACAAGAGAACCAGGTCCACCTCACCATCCAAAATAATGAAGTTCAAATGAAATAGACCGTTCAAATGAAATAGTGATTTTTAAAGTTTGCTATTTCGGCTCCGCTGAAGAGCCGCCTCAAGTCGCATGGCTCGAATCTCCTGCTGTCAGCTTTACAGCTGACATTAGGAGAGAGCGAACTTTTAAGAGACAGGACTTTCTCCAAATACTTTATTTTTGTAAAATCTACCATACTGAATAAATTTTACTTCTGCCATTACTATCCCTTTAAGCTGGTCTTCAACAATGTATCACCAGTTACAATCATCTTAAAAAAATAACATGTGAACTAAGGCACAATCATCTTAAAAAATAACATGTGAACTAAGGCACAATCATCTTAAAAAATAACATGTGAACTAAGGCCTGTAGCCATTGCTGGTCCTTGAACACAGTCACTCTGGCCCTTCAAGCAATTCCAACTAAATGCGGATTACTGCCAACCAGTTTATCCTGCTGATCTTCAGTAATGACAGAGCATCGAAGCTCATTATTTCAGTTTATGTACAATATGACATATAGCCTGTTAACCTCGCAATAGATTGCTTACAATAGTCCAGTAGTTCTCAACCTTTTTTTTGATCAAGGCACCCTAACACGGTCTGGAATTTTCAGGGTACCCCTTACATCTTATACATCAATTGTCAAGGAGTAATGAAAGGTACAAATATGTCTATATATAGAAAGCTGGGCCTGCATTTGTGGGAGGGGCTGCAAGCCTTAAATACCGGCTGCAGCCTCTCCCACTGGGTGCCTCGTTTTTGTGCCCTTACGTCTCGCTGGTAGTTGTCACCGGTCTAACAGCTTCCGCCCAGCAAGCGCCAAGTCATGTAAGAGCCTCTTACTACCACTCATTCGCTCTAGCTAGCAGCCGCATTAGGATCACTCGCGCCACTTCAGGCTCATTCCCCAGCCGTACGCATCACTCCCGTTTCAAATATGGCCTATGATTCTCAGCGACCCTATCTACTGCCTCCGTTTCAACATATATCCCATAAGGTTAACTCTTCACTTCATTATCATAGGCACTATCAGCTGTTAACTTCGGAGCACTAGTCATGCCAATTACGTACCCGTCCACCTTACTTTAATACCCAGAGTGGCCATCTTAGTTGTGGGCAAGCCATGCGCCCATCCGAGCACACTTCACTCCAGCCCCCCTTTCCCCCTTTCTAGTTTTCCTCAGCACATAGAGACTGATGGTCCATTCTCCAGGTTCTTCTGCCAGACTCACTCATTCACCAATTTAGTCGGCTTGGCCGCTCTAATATCAGGAAGCATACCAATTTTAACCACATTATATTAGCAACAACATATCATTAATATGCCAGAGCTGTATCACGGAGCAACCAAGCTCCACAAGAGAACCAGGTCCACATCACCATCCAAAACAATGACTGACATGAAGGGAATGCAAAAAATTGGCTCGTTTTCACTACATTAAAGAGGCTCCCCCCCCCCCCCACTAAGTTCAGAATGATTCATTTTTCACAACAGCCTGATACAGTCATAGCAGCTCCATTGAATACCCACAGACTACTAAGCATCATGGGAATGGTAGTCCTATCCATTCCTCACCGCACAGTTCCTTCAGCCAGATTTAAGGTACACACACACACCACAGGCTTCCATTGCTCAGCAAAGACCCATATCACAAGATTATTACTTTAATTCACATGCCTTAAACGGTCCTATATACCCCCCCCCCCCACGATAAAACTAGGTTCTTTACATGGGCCAAAGCATAGTGTTCCCATATACTGTATATAACCTCCACACATGTCCATACCTCCCTGTCTCAGCACTTTCACTAACGATGCATTAGTCTCTCAGCGAACTTAGTGGTCACCCCTACAACGCTCTACTCTTTCTCCTGATTCCAAGTTCTATCTACATGCATACATAGTTACATCATTTATGTCCTTATTACACATTCTAACATATGTACATAGCTACATTGTTTGTGTCCTGATTCCACATTCTATCTACATGTATACATAGTTACAATGTTTTAGTGTCTTGATTCCACGTTCTATCTAACATACATAGTTACATTGTTTCAGGGTCCTGGTTCTATTGTACATTCATACATTGTATCACCGTCCTGATTACATGTCCTATCACCATTTATACTTTGTTACGTAGTTCATTGTCTTGATTCCATGTTCTATCCATCACAGGTACCTCACTTCTTCTCAGAGGCCACCTTAGGACCATAACCTTATCACTTAGGCTGTAGGTCACACTCACAGTTACCTCAACTCTTCGTGGAGGCCGGAGGTCACCTCAGGTTCATACCTTACCTATTCGTAGAGGTCGAAGGTCACACTCATCAGGTACCTCACCTCTTTGTAGAGGTCGGATGTCACTTCAGGTCACATTAACTCTTAGGATGTAGGTCACATTCACAGGTACCTCACCTCTTCATAGAGGCCGGAGGTCACCTCAGGTACATACTATACCACTTCATAAAGGCTGAAAAGTCACACTCACAGGTTACTCACCTCTTCGTAGAGTCCGAAGGTCACACTCACAGGTAACACAACTCTTCATAGAGGCCAGCGGTCTCCTCAGTTCACATTAACTCTTAAGCTGAAGGTCACACTCACAGGTACCTCATGCCCTTCACAGAGGCCGGAGGTCACCTCAGATCACATTACCTCTTAGGCTGTAGTTCACTCTCACAGGTACCTCACCTCTTTGTAGAGGCTGGAGGCCACTTCAGTTCCATACCCTACCTTTTTGCAGAAGTCGCAGGCCACACTTTATCACGGTGCCCGTGCTTTTTTCTGTCACTCTGTGTGTTGCGCTCCCATTGGCTGAGCTTAGTTTGGCCCGCCCAGTACGGCCTTCTTATACCGGTCCTCTGACACCTGTCAGTTGCCCTTTCGTGGTGTTCCTGTACCAGTGCTACTGTGTTCCTGCGTTCCTGTGTACCGACTTGGCCCATTTGACTACTCCTCTGGTTCCTGCTCCGTGATTCGACCCGGCCTGGCTGACGTTCCTGCTCCGTGACCCGACCCGGCTTGTCTGACGTTCCTGCTCCGTGATTAGACCCGGCCTGGCTGACGTTCCTGCTCCGTGACCTGACCCGGCTTGTCTGACATTCCTGCTCCGTGACCCGACCCGGCTTGTCTGACATTCCTGCGCTGAGATCCGGCCCAGCTATTCTGCTCCAGTTCTCCGTGACGCATGGGCGACATTTTTACTTCCGCTTAGTTGGCCTAGCCAGACTGAGTAACCCTGTGGCCTCCGTTACTGCTGAGCCTTCCGTTAACTCTTGCAGAGCACTGTTGCCTCCATTAACACTGAGCCTTCCGTTAAC
This sequence comes from Rhinophrynus dorsalis, assembly GCA_037306005.1. Taxonomy (NCBI): domain Eukaryota; kingdom Metazoa; phylum Chordata; class Amphibia; order Anura; family Rhinophrynidae; genus Rhinophrynus; species Rhinophrynus dorsalis. Next base: position 662,657,323 of record CM074718.1, on the reverse strand, counting down.
TCTTACAGAGCACTGTTGCCTCCGATTACCACTGAGCCTTCTGTTACTTCACAGAGCTATTGTTGCCTCAGATTACCACTCAGGCAGTAAGCCGTTGTTGCGTTCCTTTAGCTCTTGCTGTGTACGGTTGCCTACACTACAGCACTGGCAGGGTGCCATTGGCTCAATATTACCAGTTCTTGCAGAGTTTCGTGCCTCCGTTACTGCACCAGTCAGGTGCCCGTGGCTCAAGTCTGTTCTAGCTCTAGCAGAGTATTGTGGCCTCCGTTACTGCTACAGCAGAGGGTATAAGTCTCAGTCCTGCTTGCAGACTTAGGTGCTTCCACATCTCGCACCACAGTCCCTTGATAATCATTACCACCATACTGGGTGTTGCCAAACACACCACATCAGAGACTGATTACTATCTATGAACTTAACCCATGCTGTGCTGAAGGTGCCTTGCTATGCCTGACCTGTGACAGTATCTAACCTTATTACCATTGTATACTGAGCCTGTGTGGGCATATGTTCATGATTTATATTTTCCTGTCTATTCCACTGTGATACACTATAGCCCGTTGTGGGTATTCTCATTGTGTCTTTAATAAAACTGTGTTTTATTCTAACCTACCGTGTCTGAGTGTCGTACAAACCGTTACACACTTGCAGGCTCCGCACCCCTTCGTAGAGGCCTCAGGTCTCCCCAGGTACATACCCTACCCCTTTACTGCTGAGAATGAGTTTGGCCTTCCCACGTAAGACCTTGGGTCTCACAGGTAGGTACTAGAAGGCTTCTCTCCTTGATTGCAAGGATACTTATTTGCTTCTTTTATGTATTTAACCTCTGTTACTCCATACAGCGGGTCAGGCCTAGATTCAGGTCCGTCTCATTGTAAGTCATGTAACTCAGATTGCAACCTCTGTCTGACTTGAGACAGCTTCGGCATTCAATATAATTGTACTCTGCTTCACCCATTTACCTTCCTCCATATCATGGTCAGCTTTATGCTTTTCTCAGAAGCCTAGACAACCTTTTCACCCTTCATCTCACACCCCCTTCCGTATTACCGGCCACCTTTTCAGAAGCATGTATGAATTCCTAAAATATTAACCCTTTCCGCACCAAACTATCACCATCATACTAGCCGCTAACTGCCTTGCCTTCTTTGGGTTCCTCTGCCCAGACAAGGCTCCTGTCATTTAGGACCAATGTCCTAGCACGAAGGGACCCACTCATTTGGCACACCAGCCACTTCACCCTAATAATTTCTGATTTAAAACAGACCAAGCACACGTAAGCCATCTCTTTCCCTACTTTGTTTCCACGATTCCTGGTGTCCTTTATATGCGCCAGTTATCTAACTACCATTCACCAGCATCACTTGGCCGTCAGCCTCGTCTCCCTCTCCAGTTCGGTCCCCTCGCTATTACTGAATTAATTCATTACATTCTAATCAGTCTCACACATCTAGGTCTAAATCCCAACCAACTCTCCAGTCACTCATTCAGAATGGGAGCTGCATCCTCCAATTCTAAGTACATTGTACGAGTACATATCATATTACGACTGCAGATGGCAATCATAAGGTTTCTCAAGTTACTTCCAGAATCCTTCTCTAGCCATACAGATTTACCCAAGTAATGTCATCTTTGCACAAGTACTATAAACATTGAATCATACTGTCCCTTTTTGCCTCCATTCAGAGGCCTACCAAGTCGTTCTTCACCCGAGCTTCTGGTAAGCTCAGGGTTATGGCAAACCTCTTCACATATCAATCACTGGAAGCCCAGACCACAAATAGAAGAAGACTTCTGTATGCCTGGCAAACTCACCTAGTAGCGGCAGTAAGGAGGAGTTATTCAAATCTCCTCTATACTAGCACTTCCCTAGGTTCATTCATGGGGATGTGATTTTCACAGGAGTCCACCCTGGGCACTCCTTTGAAAATCTCTGCAAAGAAATTGCTGAGCCTTCAGTACACGCACACCACACACAAGCAAAACACAGACACAATACATACAATACAAACAATAAACAAAACACACACAGACAAAATGTATACACACACAATACATACACAATTTACACAAAACACAATACACACACACACATTATGCACACAACGCAAAACACAATAAGCAGAATGTAATGCTATATGCAACACGCAAAATGTAAGATGCTATACGCAGGATAGAAAACACTATATGCAAAATACAAAACACTATGCCCAATACACAAAACACAATAAGCTATACGCAATGTGCTAGACACAAAATGCTATAAGCAAAATGATATATGCAAAACGCAATACATATTGGGTTGCAAGATGGTGGATAACACACATAATGGCTATTCCTGTTTAGGATGTATTCTGTAGTGTCGGTCTTCATAACACACTTCCTTTATAAAACATTTTATGTTTAGTCAGTCATACATAAGACTAGGGTTGCACCGATACAGATACTGGTATCGGTGCTGATACCAGCATTTGCGCGAGTACTTGTACTCACGCAAATGCGGCCGATGCCAGCACCGATACCGTGTGTCAGGGTCGGTGCTGCAGTGAGGGAGCCCGGGGAGCTGCTCACAATGCTCCCCGGATGCCTCTCTCCCTCCTGTAGCGTCGGAGCGTTGCCGTGGATTACCATGGCAACGATCCAACGCTGACTTCTGCCAGAGCTTGCGTGAGAACAGCGAGCACCCGGCAGAGGAGGGTAAGAGAGACAATATGGGGCATTGAGCGGGTGGTGAAAGAGGCAGAGAGGGAGAAAGAGGTAAATGGGACTAAGAAAAAAAAAAAAAAAAGACAAAAGGAGTAAAGATCAGGAGACAAAAAGGAGGGGGGGGATCAGGAGAGAGCGAGAGAGGCAAAAGAGTGGGATCAAGAGTCAAGGAGGGGGACAAAGAGGGATCAAAAGGGAGAGAAAAAACCAAGGCAAAAGGAGGAGAATGAAGTAAAAGGTGGGAATCAAGAGGGGGAGAAAGAGGCAAAAGGGGACAGTCAAGAGGTGGTGTGGTGTGTGTGTGTGTGTTCTATATATATATATCAAGTACTCACCAATACTTTTTTTTGCGGTCATTTGCCAGTTTTCCAAGTACCTAAAGCATATATATATGCACTTTAAGTACCTGGAAAACTGGCAAATGACCGCAAAAAAAAACAGTATCGGTAATTGGTATCGGTGAGTACTTGAAAAAAGTATCGGTACTCGGTCTTAAAAAAAGTGGTATCGGTGCATCTCTACATAAGACTGCATGGGACTTTTTTTTTTTTTTTTTTTTTTTAATTTATTTTATTAACTGCACGGGGAAAACCATGCCAATATTGACAGTAATTATATAGTTATTTTTTTTAGGTACATTCCAAAAGAATGTTTGTCGTTAAAGGGATAGTAATGTCAGAAAAAAGTATTAACTATATGTTAGATACAATTAAAAGAGTCCTTGCACTTATTTGTATCTCTCAAACCGTTACGGTTAGAGAGATAGTAAAATAAAGTTCTCTGGTTCCTCCCCTTTCTGTTTGACGACCTGTAAAGCTGTCAGAAGCAGATTCTGGTCTCTTGACCAGATGCGGCTCTTCAGCAGCGCCGATATAACTATATCTAAAGACAAATACTTCATCGGAATGGTCTACAACATGTGCTTGCAAACCAGGCACACGTTGTAGACAGTTCTGATGAAGTATTTATTTTTAGGTATCGCTATATCGCGCTGCTGAAGAGCCGCCGTCTGATCCAGGAACCAGAATCTTCTTCTGACAGCTTTACAGCTCGTCAAACAGAAAGGGGAGGGAGCAGAGAACTTTATTTTCCTATATCTCTCTAACCGTAATGGTTTGAGAGATACCAATAAGTGCAAGTACTCTCTTTTAATTGTATCTACCATATAGTTAATACTTTTTTTCTGACATTACTATAGTCTTTAATGCCATTACATTGATTAGCAGTATCTGGCTCTTGATGGATTTTCTTTTCCCAATCTGGCCTTGGAGGGGAGACAGTTTGGACTCTGTTCTCTAGGATCAGGGGTGGACAAGCTGAGTCTCCCAACTGTTGAGAGTTATAATGGGAATTGTAAAGCTTTGGATACCCCTGGCCCTCAAAGGGTTAACAGCTAGCTTGCTCACCCTGTCCTAGATGCTCAGAAAAGCACATAAGACACAGAAAAATGACCCATAACTAAACACATAAATCTGGAGAGTTTGAGATTTACTTAACAATGAGGAGTCCATGTTGCTCCACACCTTCTGCATCACATATGCATTTGTGGGCATTCACTGCATGCCGTCCTGCATCTGGTGCTCATGTATACTTTAGAAAATCAGTATATTCCTAATTTGGTGTTATTGCAGCTCACAATCAGTTATTAAGACAAAAACAACAAAAAACAATGAATGAGCATCAATACTAATATAGTACTCTATAAATGCCTACAACTGTATAGTTAACTCTTTGGGGGGGTTCAGAACATTGTGAAGCAATGTGTTGCACAGACACTAGTCCTTAAAGGGATAGTAATGTTTCATAATAAAAGCAGCTCTAATTAATCATCATAGTATTTGGACTTTGGAGAGTGTTATTTCTATTCTGTCAGAGTTGTAGTTCAAGAGTAATTCAATGACAAAGTATCCCCCTCCCGCCCCTTTTACTGATGTAACACTGTTCAGCCAAATCAGAAGGGAGGTGCCCAGGTAGACTGCAGAGAGGGACAATCTTCAATTAAGATAAGGGAAAAACCTGAAAAACTTGTCAAGGGGGGCAGGGATTTCATTGTTTTTATAGGAAGAAGATTGTCCCCTTCTGTTATCTGTCTGGTCTATGGACTGCATTCCACATCTGAGAAGAGATGGCTTACACTAGGTAAAAGGGGCGGGAGGTGAAACTTTGCTTGTGAATATCTCTTAAACCATAAAGGTTTGAGAGATAAGACTTATATCGTTCAGGTTTTTTTAATTCCTACAAAATAAAATAAAGATAAAACGAAGTATTACTATCCCTTTAAATGGTTAATGCAGAAGGTGGAAGCAACATGCAATCTGTCACCTAGCGCTACATGCCCTTATATTGCCCAGGTTATTTGGGGAAGAAAAATACCGTGGAATCCTGTACTAGATTCCCAAAGCACCTTAGGACACACAAACTCTTAATTCTAGATGATCATTTCCCTTTTAACAATGCATCCATTATAAAATGATGTAATTAACTGAGTAATTCTTAACAACCTTTACAAATGATGAAATGCTAAAGCAAGTTCCAACATATTCCTTGTTTCTCCTTGCATGTTCAGTCTCACTATATAACTGTGGTTGATGGAGATGAGAATGAACATTGTTTTATTTACACAAGGTGCATCACCAGACATCGGGTTAGGAGTTTGGACTTGTGTGTGTTTTTCTTTTACTTAGCATTAACTATTTCAGTCAGAGGTGTAACTAGACGCCACGGGGCCGTGGTGCAAGAATTGCCATGGGCTACACTCAGACCACATTGGCCCCCCTCAACCACATTGGCCACCTCCACATTGCCCCTTCCACAATGCCCCTCAGTTTCCACAATTCCCCTTCCACACTCCCCTCAATCTCCACATTGCCCCTCAATCTCCACATTGCCGCTTCAACAATGCCCCCCAATCTCCACAATGCCCCCCAATCTCCACAATGCCCCTAGTGACCCCCCCCCCCCCGTCCTCCTACCTTGAGTCCCTGGTGGTCTAGCGGTGTGCGACATGCCGAATGAGGAACAGACCTCTGACTGGAACACAAACTCCAGCGCGGTTCTTAGTAATGCAGAGCACTGGGAGATTATGTCATCTCCCAGAGCTCTGCATTACTAGAGCGCCGGCCGCAGGGAGATCAGCTGTGCTGCGGGCGCGTGGCGAGGGGGGTCGCAGGGGGCGGCCGGGCCCCTGAGAGTGACGAGACCGGTCGACCCCTATTGTTACGCCACTGATTTCAGCCCCGAGTCCTTCTTATGTTTTTTTAAGACACGTAGCGCTATGTTTAATTACATACATATTCGTAGTTCAAGCGCTGTTGAAGCTTTCACTGATCCTCTTATGCATGTCAGGATGGAGTGCAGCAAGGGTCAATCTTCAATAAGAAAATGAAAATCCTGCTCTGCCGCGTCAAGGAGGGCCGTTTTTCCTTTATTTACTGAATGAAGATTGTCCCTCGCTGCATTCGTCTGGTCCCACGCCGGAGTCCACATCTAAGGGGAGTAGCATTTAAACTACAAATATGTAATTAAACATATAGCTACATGATATAAAAAAAAACATAAGGAAAACTCAGAACTGCACTTTAAGAGAGACATTACTATCCCTTTAAAGGGGATCTCTCACCCCTATACAAGTTAGTCTTATTAGTTAGATTATTAAAGGGATAGTAATACTTTAATATTACTATTCCCCATAGTGTAGCTATTTCAAGAAAAATTCAATTGCCCCCAGTGTCATCTCTCAATCCTTTATGGTTTGAGAGATAACCATAAGCAAAGTTCCCCCTCCCTCCCCCTTCCCTGAAGTTAGCGTTGTACTGACTGCAGGGGAAGCCTGTCGTACAACAGTCAGGCAGCTCTGCAGCAGAGCCGCGATCGCGTTAGTAAAAAAGAATGATTTCACTGAAACGGTCTTCTACGTGTGCATGGTTTCAGTGAAATAATTATTTTTCACTAACGGGATTGCGGCTCTGCCGCAGAGCCGCCTGATGAAATTAAAACCGGATATCCCTGCAGTCAGTACAACGCTGACTTCAGGGAAGGGGGAGGAAGGGGGAAACTCTGCTTACAGTTATCTCTCAAACCATAAAGGTTTGAGAGATGACACTGGGGGCAATTGAATTCTTCTTGAAATAGCTACACTATGGGGATTAGTAATATTAAAGTACTAATATCCCTTTAACCCTTTCAGTGCCGGAGGCTCGGGCCATTTCCTGTACCCTGCAGGCCAGACACTTTTTCAGCATTTTTGCTATCCTTCCGTTTAGGCTTGATTTCCTCTGGGGATTTTTAGTTACATATGGAAAACTATACATTGTTTTTTTCAGAACGAATTGAGCTTTCTCGTGGTACCTTACATGAAGAGAATTTTACATCGTGCTAAAAGCTATGATGTCATAATGACAAAAAAAGTGAAAATTTACTCATTTTGCTAAAATCACATACTATGTATCAAAAACATTTACCTTGATTGTAAAAGTTTCAATTATTTGAAAAAGCCCCGAGTCCCCCGAATAAAAAAATACCAAATTTGTATAGTTTTACCTATGTCCATGGCTGGCGTAGAGCCCTTATCACCAGCAGCGCAAAATGACATTTTCAACTTTATAAACTAATATGCGCATTCTAGGGTTTTTGTGGTAAAACTACCCTAAAACAGTGGAATAACTATATAAAACTATATATTTCTGAAAAGTAGACAACCTGCCGCATCTAATGAGGGGTAACTTGCCTTCTTAACCCAAGCCTGGTGTGCACAAATGCCTCCAGAAGATGGCGCTAATGAAAAAAAAGGGCATTTTCTTACATTTCTGCCCATTCAAATGTACTAAAATGCTTGAAAACCATGGCATTTCCAACTGTATTCATTAGCTAGTGCTCTTAGGAGAAAAATGACACCCCATTAGTATGAGTTTAACTACCTCAGGGGATGCTAGAAGTGCAAAATGACACCTACTACAACCTCAAATTTTTCTAACATTTTCTCAAACATTACTTGTCTGTACACAAATGGTTATAACAACTACAGAAGTGAAGAAAGGGTACACAAACCATACCATTTTGAAAAGAAGACACCCTGCCGCATTTAATGAGGGGTGACTTGCCTTGTTACCCCAAGCCTGGAGTGCACAAATGCCTCCAGAAGGTGGCGCTAATGAAAAAAAAAAGGCATTTTCTTCCATTTCTGCCCATTCAAATGTACTGAAATTTGTGCAGACCATGGCATTTCCAACTGTATTCATTAGCTAGTGCTCTTAGGAGAAAAATGACACTCCATTGGTATGAGTTCAACTATCTCAGGGGGCGCTAGAAGTGCAAAACGACACCTACTACAATCTCAAATTTTTCTAACATTTTCTCAAATATTACTTGTCTGCACACAAATGGTTATAACAACTACAGAAGTGAAGAAAGGGTACACAAACCATACCATTTTGAAAAGAAGACACCCTGCCGCATCTAATGATGGGTGACTTGCCTTGTTACCCCAAGCCTGGAGTGCACAAATGCCTCCAGAAGGTGGCGCTAATGAGAAAAAAAGGCATTTTCTTACATTTCTGCCCATTCAAATGTACTGAAATTTGTGAAAACCATGGCATTTCCAACTGTATTCATTAGCTAGTGCTCTTAGGAGAAAAATGACACCCCATTGGTATGAGTTCACCTACCTCAGGGGGCGCTAGAAGTGCAAAACGACACCTACTACAACCTCAAATTTTTCTAACATTTTCTCAAATATTACTTGTCTGCACACAAATGGTTATAACAACTACAGAAGTGAAGAAAGGGTACACAAACCATACCATTTTGAAAAGAAGACACCCTGCCGCATCTAATGATGGTTGACTTGCCTTGTTACCCCAAGCCTGGAGTGCACAAATGCCTCCAGAAGGTGGCGCTAATGAGAAAAAAAGGCATTTTCTTACATTTCTGCCCAATCAAATGTACTGAAATTTGTGAAAACCATGGCATTTCCAACTGTATTCATTAGCTAGTGCTCTTAGGAGAAAAATGACACCTCATTGGTATGAATTCACCTACCTTAGGGGGAGCTAGAAGTGCAAAACGACACCTACTACAACCTCAAATTTTTCTAACATTTTCTCAAATATTACTTGTCTGCACACAAATGGTTATAACAACTACAGAAGTGAAGAAAGGGTACACAAACCATACCATTTTGAAAAGAAGACACCCTGCCGCATCTAATGATGGTTGACTTGCCTTGTTACCCCAAGCCTGGAGTGCACAAATGCCTCCAGAAGGTGGCGCTAATGAGAAAAAAAGGCATTTTCTTACATTTCTGCCCATTCAAATGTACTGAAATTTGTGAAAACCATGGCATTTCCAACTGTATTCATTAGCTAGTGCTCTTAAGAGAAAAATGACACCTCATTTGTATGAGTCGACCTACCTTAGGGGTGCCAGAAGCACATAAATACACCTACCTGTTTGCTTCCTCGAAAATGGCTGCTTGTACTAAAATGTTCATAACTGTTAGCGACATGAAGGAAAGGTATAAAAGGTATACCATTTTGGAAAGTAGACATTCACCCGCATCACATGAGGGGTCACTTGCCTTTCTACCCCCTGGCTGAAGTGCTCAATTATTTCCAAAAGGTGGCGCTATAGGAATAAATACATGTTTTTTTTTACATTTCCACCACTTCAAAGATACTAAAATCTTTGAAAACCATAACATTTCCTACTGTATTCAGTACCTTCTACCAACATGAGAAAAATGTTACCCCATTTGTGTGGGATAACATGCAATATGTAGGTGGTAGGATCACTTACCTAAACCCGACACTTTTGTTTTTGAAATTATCTGCCTGCATGAAAAGTGTCATAACCATTATAGATATGCAGGAAAGGTA